>JASDDO010000010.1:305095084-305721082 GCA_030015575.1 Agapanthus africanus | reverse complement strand
AGAACCAAAAGCTATGCTTCAAAAAGGAAATATTTATTATATATATATATATATATATATATATATATGAGTTAAACTCCTAGGATGTTTTGAAGCTGATGAAGAGGGTTCTTCTTCTTCCTCCTGTTGTTTGGCCGGATCTTAAAGATCAAGAAGTAGGAGATTTTAAAAATCTCTCCTTTTTGAGATCTGATGGAAGATCTGGGTTCCCCTTTGTGGGTTTTGTGGTGGAAAGCTACTTAGTTTTTGGAGAAGGAGCAGAGGAACAAAGAACCCTAGTTTTTTGGGTGAATGAAAAGTGTTGCTTTATTCATCATCATGTTGCCTTTTATAGGCTTACATATTTACATATAGCCCCTTGGGCTTCACAAAATGGCATTTTAGCCATCCCATGGCTCATGTGTCATTTCTTTTTGTCACATAAGCCATGGGCTTACAAAATATTGGCTTTATGCCCATTTTGCATGCATTCATGCATAAAAAATTACAATAAAAAATATTTATTACATGATCTATTTTTTGGCATGGAGGAGGCTGGCCGCGGGCTCGACTTGGGCATGGGCCCGCTTGACCTGGGCTTGGGCCCACCTAGCTTGGGGGTTGACCTTGACTTTGACTCGGTCAACCGGGGTGTAAATTTTTACCCAAAAAATTGCCCCCATCAATGAATGCACACAGCACATGTGGGTCGTGTGCATGAAATTGATGGATCTTCTTTTGCGTGGAGGAGACTTGCTTTTGTTCCCACTTTTTGGACGCACTGCCCTTTTTTACAACATGGATGGTGGACACTTGACGCGTCTCCGAGACGGAGTGTCCGTGGTAGACTTTTCCCCGGCCTGGAGTGATTTCGTTGACGTGCCCAGGTGCGGAGTGTCGCTGGTCGACGTTTCCCTGAGGCGGAGTATCGGCTGGTTGACTTGTCCCCGAGACGGAGTGTCTGCTTGACGTTTCCCGAGACGGAGCGTCGCTGGTCGACGTGTCCCCCGGCGCGGAGTGTCTGCTGGTTGACGTATCCCCAAGACGGAGTGTCGCTGTTTGACGTTTCCCCGAGACGGAGTGTCTGCTGTTAGACGTTTCCCCGGTACGAAGTGTCTGCTGTTGGACGTTTCCCCGGTACGGAGTGTCTGTGTTGGGACGTTTCCCCGATGCGGAGTGTCGCTGGTTGACGTTTCCCCGAGACGAGTGTCTGCTGTTGGACGGTTTTCCCCGATGCGGAGTGTCGCTGGTTGACGTTTCCCCGAGACGGGGTGTCTGCTGTTGGACGTTTCCCCGGTACGGAGTGTCGCTGGTTGACGTTTCCCCGAGACGGAGTGTCTGCTGTTGGACGTTTTCCCAAGACGGAGTGTCTGCTGTTGGACGTTTCCCCGAGACGGAGTGTCGCTGGTCAACGTGTCCCCGAGACGGAGTGTCTGCTTCGACGTTTCCCATTATGGAGTGTCACTGTTGGACGTTTCCCTGATGCGGAGTGTCTGTGTTGGACGTTTCCCCGATGCAGAGTGTCGCTGTTGGACGTTTCCCTGGTACGGAGTGTCTGCTGTTGGACGTTTCCTCGTACGGAGTGTCTGTGTTGGACGTTTCCCGATGCGGAGTGTCGCTGGTTGACGCTTCCCCGAGACGGAGTGTCTGCTGTTGGACGTTTCCCCGATGCGGAGTGTCGCTGGTTGACGTTTACCCGAGACGGAGTGTCTTCTTGACGTTTCCCCGTTACGGAGTGTCGTTGTCGGACATTTCCCTGATGCGGAGTGTCTGTGTTGGATATTTCCCGATGCAGAGTGTTGCTTGTTGACGCACGAGGTCGATGTTGGAATTGGTTGGTTTGATTTTTTGGTTTGATTTTTTTGATTTGAGTCGACGTCAGCATCGCTATACTGGAATATGGTACCAGGAGCGAATCATCATTTGTCATGAGAGAATTTTGGGATTGGTATTTTTGTCGGCATCTGCATTGCTGCACTGGAATAATGCCAGGAGCAACTCATCATTTTGCCCTGGGAGGATTTGGAATTGGTTTTTTTTCGTTTGGCATATGCATTGCTGCACTGGAATAATGCCAGGAGCAACTCATCATGTGCCCCGAGAGGATTTGGATTTGGTTTGTTTGGCATCTGCATTGCTGCACTGGAATAATGCCAGGAGCAACTCATCATATGCCCCGAGAGGATTTGGGAATTGGTGGCTTAGGAGACAGGTTTAGATCCCTGTCACCTAAGGCTTTTCCATTTTGTGAGCCGTAAGGGTCTCACAATTCATTTTCTCCCTACGGGTCACAAGGATCCCGTAGGTGTATTTTCTCCTTAGGAGTCGTGGGGACTCCTAAGTGTGTTGCTCATATTGTGAGTCGTAGGGATCTCACGCGGGAATTTTCTCCTCACAAAGTCGAGAGGACTTTGCGAGGTGCATTTCATTTCTTTTTTTTTACGAGTTTGCGCCCTTTCGGGTTTCACAAACTCGCCGGCAGTCCTGCTGTTTTTACTCACGGAGCCCTTTCGGGTTTTCATCCGTGCCCATTTTGCTTGTGGACATACCGTTCTTTTTTTTTGGAGAGATCGGGATTGTTTTACGCCCGTGGATTGTATACGGTTTTGCAGGATGTATAATCCAGACCGTAGGGCCGGAAAAAATTTCAGGACTTTGTTGACGTCTGCATCGCTGCACTGGAATGTGGTACCGGGAGCGACTCATCATTCGCCGTTGGGGTATGAGATTTGGAATTTGGTTGGCGTCTGCATCGCTACACTGGAATATGGTACCAGGAGCGACTCATCATTTGCCACTTTAGGGTTGGGGAGCGATGGCTTAGGAGACAGGTTTAGATCCCTGTCACCTAAGACTTTTCAATTTTATGGGCCGTGAGGGTCCCATAAAAGCATTTTCTCCCTGCGAGTCGTAAGGATCCCGCAGGTGTATTTTCTCCTTAGGAGTCGTGAGGATTCCTAAGGGTGTTTTTCCTTTATGAGTCGTAAGGATCCTACAAAGGTTTGTTCTCCTCATGTATCGTGAGAACACATGAGTGGGTCTTCTCAATGGAGCATAATTCCACAGGCGGAGACCAGCCGCGTAGCTGGTGGTTGCGGTAGGGCATGGATATGCTGAGAATTATTTGAGCCCATGGATTGTATACGGTAGTCAATTTGGGGACTAACCGTAGGGCCGGGGGAATTTTGGAAAATCGGATTTTTGTTGGCGTCTGCATTGCTGCACTGGAATAATGCCAGGAGCAACTCATCATCCGCCCTTGTTTTTTTTGTTTTTGTTTTTGTTTTACCGCAATTGCTCTATCATTTCAGCTTTTCTTATCGCGAAGGTCGCGATTTCCCTATCGTTTCGGCTTTTATTCGCGGTTGCCCTATCATTTCGGCTTTTATTTCATCTTTATTTTACTCGCTGATTTTTATTGCGAGTTGCCCCATCATTTCGGCTTTTATTTTTTTTTCTTTTATTTACACATTTTTTTATTTACATTTTTTTTTACATTCCCAGTTTAACGACTTAGAGGTCGATTGTTCCCAGTTTAATGACCTGGTGGTCGATTGTTCCCAGAGAAAGGCGGGTGTTTGAGAGAATCCGGTCCCTGAAGGACTTCGGTCCCCGTGTGTATGAAATTGGCGGTCGCAGCTTGATTGTTTGTTAACACGCCAGGGGACAATGATATTTCTCCCGCCTTGTATTGTTTGTCGACCCAATCCTTGAAGATGCAACAGTCTTCAATAGTGTGCCCCAGCACTCGGTGGTATGGGCAAAAGTTGGGATGATCAGTCTTGTTCGCTTCACTTAGCCTTTTCGGTTCTGGTAGCCGCAGGCCATTCTTCAGAGCATCTTTAAAAATTTTGTGGACCTTGTCCCTTCGGAATGAGTAGACTTTATTTCTTCTCTCCTCCAAAGTTGGCTCTCGAGACTGGTCAGTTTTTGCTCCGCCCGTTCTCTGCTTATTTAGAGAATCGGTGTTGTTAGAACTTCCGCCTTTTCGGTTGTCGTCCCTCCAAGGTTTCGGTCTGTTTGTGAACTGAAGGTCCTGAGAAGACTCGGGCATTGAGCGTTCCAACGTTTGGACCTTTTTGGTCATCTCTTGGAATGTTTTAAGGCCCGCGGTGCATAGAAATGGGGCCATCCAATTGTTGAGATTTCCGATGAGGAGACTGACAGATTGGTCCTGCTCTATCGGCGGTTCGCATTTGACGGAGAGATTGCGCCATCGGGTTATAAAATCCATGCTGCTTTCGTCGCTCTTGGGCTTGGTCCTTACGAGCTCGGCAATGGTAATCTTATCGCTGACGCTCATGAACCTCTGCCGAAACAGAGACTCCATTTGGACAAAGGTTGTGACGGAGCCATCCGGTATGCTCGCATACCAGTCGAAAGCAACATCGGTCAAGCTATTAACGAACTGGCGGAGGAGAAGCGCATCGTTGCCCCCAGTGTTCCTGCATGAGGCTTTAAAGTGGGCGATATGCTAATTCGCATTTCCCGTCCCATCGAATCTTCCGAATTTGGGGATGACATAGCCGCTAGGAAATTCCACCAGATCATACTGAGCAAGATATGATTTCCCACTACTGCTGATATCTTTTTGCGCTTCGGCTTCAGCTACCAATGTTTTGACTTTGCTGGCATCTAACTCCAAGATTTGATCTTGAGTTAGCGGGCAACTGTCATCAGTAGCCAAAACATTTCCCGAGATAGGATACGACTGATTTTCATGTAGTTCGCCCACTTTTGGATTTGAGGGAATAGGCGTCGGCTGCTTTGGGACACCATTTCCCAGTTCAGGAGCAGAGCCCTCCGCTTGATTGGGCGGCTGAGAGGCAAGTCGGGCCGTGAGCTGCATCACGACATTCGTCAAGTCATCGATTTTGGAGTAGAGCTTGGCCATCTCCTTGTCTTTGTTTCTGAGCTGCTTTCGGAGCTCTTGAAGCAGCTCTTGCTCCGCGGTTCTGGGGCGGAAAGTCGGCTCTTCTTCACTTTCCGAGCACGACTCCACATGGACCGAAAGGTCTTTCTGCCCATCATCCTCATTGAGAGGGTCTTTATCACCCAACAGAGGCGGCTGTTCTTGGGAAGCGGCCACCACATTCAAGCCAGATTGGATTTGGGATGTAGTGGCCCCGTCCTTGCTCTTGCTGCGCGTGCCCACCATGTAGACAGTGTGGACCTCATATCCAGTCGTCTCTATCTCACTGGAGGGGAGCTTAGAGAAGACACCCGATCGAGCAGTGGTCAAAGGCACCGCTGGAGCTTGCTTGGGACACGTTGTAGCTTTGTTGGTGTTGATGGCCTTGCCCCCAGCTGGGGCCAAGGAAAGTCGTTCAGACACCGACTTGCGTTTGGGTTGGGGCGTCCTTGAGATCACCACATTTGGTCTCTTTCCTTTCGAGACCGGTCTGTCTGCCACCGGGGCTTGAGGAGCCGGGATGGCGCCAACAGGCATGAACATGATAGAGCCGAATGGTAGCAGCGACTCCTCCCATTGTCGCCCGAGACTGGCCGGAAGGACCGTCCTAGAGTCTATCCTCATCGTGTAGGAGACAGGAGCTGAGTTCATCATCGAAGACATCGTCGGAAGGTGATTTCTTGAAAATCTGCATGAAAAAGCATTATTTTTAGTATAAATACAGGTATATATATTGATTGAGTTCGCATGAACGCTTAACCCGAAATATGGGAGGAGAGATTGGTCTCACCGGGCGTGCCAGAATCTGTAGGGTGTTTTTCGTCACTCCATTGAGAAGGGAATACGCGCGCACTTGTCAGGCGTACTACAGATTCCCCCTACCTAGGGTAGGGCGGGGTTTAATGATTGTGGGGATCCGAATCTCCGGCAGCCGCGGACTAAACTGCCGTTAATTACCCCTCGTCTTTGGAGCGAGGGAATCTCCGATTGACGGGTTAAACTGGTCATGCAAACTCAATGTGCAGTGTGCATGCGATGTGTTTTGAAAGAGGGTTTTGGATATTTCGGGAGCCACGCAGAGTTTTTACGAGGGTCCTGCTACCCGGATAGCAGGCTGGGGGTCAAGGAGGCTAGCAACCCCCTTGCGGGGTGCAGGGCAGTGCCGCGTTAGAATTTTTTTTTAATAGGGACAGTGTCGTAGTGTATGTGTATGTGTACATATGTATGCATATGTATATATATATGTGTGTGTGTGTGTGTGTGTGTAAAAAAGGAGGAAAAGACATCCAAAGGATGCGTGGGGCCAGCGCCTCGAGCGCTGTGCGCTTAAGTGCTGTGTGCTCAGGCGCTAGAGTGCCACGTGTCGGCACATGGGCACTCTGCACTTGAGCGCAAGTGCGCCACATGTCGGTACGTAGGCGCTTTGCGCCTCAGCGCCTGACGCTCGAGCGCAAGTGCGCCACGTGTCGGCACGGGAGCGACTTGCGCTTGAGCGCTGGGCACTTGAGCGCAAGCGCGCCACGTGTCGGCACGGGGGCGACTTGCGCCTGAGCGTAAGCGCGCCACGTGTCGGCATGGGGGTGACTTACGCTCGAGCGCTTGCGCTTGAGCGCCAGCACACCACGTGTCGGCACCGGGGCGACTTGCGCTCTAGCGCAAGCGCGCCACGTGTCGACACCGGGGCAACTTGTGCTCGAGCGTTTGCGCTCGAGCGCAAGCGCGCCACGTGTCGGCACGTGGGCGCTTTGCGCTTGAGCGCCGGGCGCTGTAGCGCAAACGCGCCACGTGTCAGCACGTGGGCACTTTGCGCTGGAGCGCAAGCGCGCCACGTGTCGGCACGCGGGCGCTCTGCGCCTGAGCGCCGGCGAGAAAAGGAGGCTTTTAGCCTAGAACCAGAAGCTATGCTTCAAAAAGGAAATATTTATTATATATATATATATGGAGTTAAACTCCTAGGATGTTTTGAAGCTGATGAAGGGGGTTCTTCTTCTTCCTCCTGTTGTTTGGCCGGATCTTGAAGATCAGGAAGTAGGAGATTTTAAAAATCCCTCCTTTTTGAGATCTGATGGGAGATCTGGGTTCCTCTTTGTGGGTTTTGTGGTGAAAAGCTACTTTGTTTTGGAAAATAAAAAGTAAAACTCTTGATTTAATTCAAAAAAAATGAGAAGGTTTAGAACCTTGGAGAAGGAGCAGGAGGAATAAAGAACCCTAGTTTTTGGGGGAATGAAAAGTGTTGCTTTATTCATCATCATGTTGCCTTTTATAGGCTTACATATTTACATATAGCCCCTTGGGCTTCACAAAATGGCATTTTAGCCATCCCATGGCTCATGTGTCATTTTTTTTTGTCACATAAGCCATGGGCTTACAAAATATTGGCTTTATGCCCACTTTGCATGCATTCATGCATAAAAAATTACATAAAAATTATTTATTACATGATCTATGTTTTGGCATGGAGGAGGCTGGCCGCGGGCTCGACTTGGGCATGGGCCCACTTGTCCTGGGCTTGGGCCCACCTAGCTTGGGGGTTGACCTTGACTTTGACTCAGTCAACCGGGGTGTAAATTTTTACCCTAACAAAAAGTTCCAAGCAGGAAACCGTGGCAGACTTAACAATGGAGGCTGAATACATCGCTGCCAACGATGCTGCCAAAGAGGCTGTTTGGATCAAGAAGTTCATAAGTGAACTTGGAGTGGTTCCATCCATTAAGGATCCAATACCTTTGTATTGTGATAACAATGGATCGGTGGCTTTGGCCAAGGAACCGAGGTCCCATCAGCGATCCAAGCATATTCTGAGGCGGTATCACTTGATTCGGGAGATAGTTGATCGCCGGAAGATCGAGGTCAGGAGGGTTGACATGAAGAACAACACAACGGATCCACTCACGAAGGCCATTCCCCAGATACAGTTCGAAGACTCTTCGGGATGCTCGGTATGCGATACTACAGCAGCTGGCCCTAGTGCAAGTGGGAGATTGTTAGTTGTATGTATGCCCTAGAGTCCAGTATTGTACATATGATATATATTATATTGGATGCTTGGACATATATAGAGAGGAATTTCTTGCTCGATATGATAGTATGTTATCTGGTTGCTCTTTATCTTAACATGTATACTTGACTCTTGATACTGTCTTATGGTTACATGTTGGTAAAGCTCTTAGGATGTGTACTTGACTACCAGGACTATGATGCAGATCATACTAGTGGGGCCATGGTAGTC
The DNA here is from genome assembly GCA_030015575.1 of Agapanthus africanus. Classification (NCBI taxonomy): domain Eukaryota; kingdom Viridiplantae; phylum Streptophyta; class Magnoliopsida; order Asparagales; family Amaryllidaceae; genus Agapanthus; species Agapanthus africanus. Next base: position 305,712,962 of record JASDDO010000010.1, on the reverse strand, counting down.
CATAAGTTCATCCTTTAATGTTCCTAGTCGTAGGTGTATCGAGACGGGGCATCGATATACCAGTGTAGACTAGCGTATACGCTTCTCGACCCATGAGATGGGCGATGGATGATCCTATATCCATTGGTGTTTGACATCAGAGATGATATACGAGTGCTCAGTGGAGACTGGGTACACTGGACGGACTCACCGAGAACTCCCAGATGGTATTATACTCACGTCATATGGCATTTCTCTGATGACACTTGTACAGGTTAGTCTGTAGACCCGAGATCGTCATAGAGTCTTGTGTGATTCCCACTGTGCTTTGATTTCCACCTTACCATGTGTAAGAGGGTGTGCAGAACGGTGGTTTTTGGGTACAGTCCAGAGTCACATAGAGGCAATGAGCGATAGGAGGAGTTTCGTCTCTCCCGGTATTGGGAGTTGATGTTGCGCTGTGCTCGATTGGCCATGACAGGGAAGTCCCTAACCAGGGCTGTTTTAGAGATTTACTGGTAAGTGTTACCGGTAGCTTCTCGATCCTTTATGAGCCTCACATCGGCATGACTTATCGGTTATTGGGGTCTCACTTTACCCCCCTAGACTTGATATACAACATATCAGATGAGAAGACCGGACTGTACGGAAAGTGTTACCGTCAGGCTTTTGCAGGAGTTGGAGCGGGCTTGCTTGTTGATCTTCTGATCGCTCAATACCCGGGTAGCCGTTACGTCCAGTTAGTACCGCTGATGGCTTGTGGGTGCTTGATGTGATCATCACCTACTGTCGGCGTATTGACGAGTCTTTATAGTCCTACATAGAGGTTTTATTGGCTCAGGCAAAATGGAATAGGGGCATATATATGATATGTGCGGGACCGAGAATAATGCGAGTATGTGATACTGTATTCTATTCTCGCGCCTTTTGTATCGGTCGGTTATGTGATATAGCCGGGTTATCAAATCAAGGGTTGATTCGATAAGACGATACGTTGCTTGTTAGTCGGTTATATGTGATATATCCGGATTATTAAGTCAAATGTTTATTTAATAATTTAGTGTATATGTGATATACTAATTTACATTAATTAATATTGGTTCAGTTAAGCATTTGTTTTTCTCACTTGTGCACAACTTAATATATATGTGATATATATTAATTTGTGTTTTGATATTAGTATCATGGTTGTTGATACAACTTTCATGAGTGTAGAAGACTTACACCATGCTAATTATCATGTTGGGTTTAGTATTTAAAGTAATTACAAAATTAGTGGAAAATTGGAAAAAAGGCAAGAAGCTAGTAGAAGCTTTTGGATGCATTGACTAAGTCCACTAGGTTTGTTTTACTTTAGATATTTGTTAACCTAACCATGTTAATTAGCCATGGTTATGTTTCTACATGAGTTAGTATATGATACTCACTCACCATGGTTCACTCTCTCACTTGATCATTTTATTCTCTTCTCATTTCTGTTCATCTTCTTCCTCAAGCTCAAAAAGCTTTCTAGGGTTTGAAAAAGTGAGAAAGTGTTGTGAGAAAAATAATTCTAAAGTGAGCCCACTTCCTATTTCCTCATCCTCTACTAGATTAGCACTTTAGTATATTGTGTTTGCTTCACTAATCCTTTAGTTAGTGAAGTAGAAGCTTGAGCTAGTATTCTCTCGACGTAGATCATCTTCAGCCTCGAAGACTTTAAGCAAGAACGTTCCATTCGCCTTGTGATGCCATGCAAGGATCCGGGAGTTCCATCAACACAGCGAAGAGACTACTATAAGGAGCTTATGAAGTGAATGACCGATCTACAAAGGTTGTATTTCTAGTTCACTTAGTTGTAAATGGTTTTCTTTTGATTCCGTATTATTTTCTAGTTAACGATTCTAGTATAGAGTTCCTTTTAACGGTAATTTTTTGAAAATGGCATGGACGATGCCTCCCGAAACCTTCCTGCCGTCGATAGGATACCTATAAGTGGCCGGGAAAGCTCGGTATTAGGCGGCGTCAGAGTTATCTTGGAAGCTCATTCCTGCGGTGAATGCGTCTAAATGGTACTTCGGGTCAGACTTACCGTCGAAGAGAGAGACCTTTGGGGGCTTGTTCCGGAAGGAGACATAGACGGCGAGCAGCTCCTCGGTGAAGGGTTTTATGAGTGAGTCGGCGGCGTACTTAGCCCCGTCGCACGAATGATGACCTTCCCGATGCATACCCTCGATCTTCTTTTCGAGGGCGTCGAGTCGGCCATGGTATCCCGACGATTCGGCACATTTTGATCTTTGGCCTCTGCTGCTGGAGATCTGTATCTGGTCGCGGCCCCGGTTCCTTTTGATGAGGTTTCTTAGGTCTCCTGGCGAGGCAGTTTTCAAGTTGCTGTAACGAGTCCTGTCCGCGCGACCCCATCGAGGGAGGGGGTGTCGGTCATGCCTGGATGCAGGCGAGCCGACCGACACCTCCTCGGGAGGGACATGGGCACGATGAGGATCGGGGCGAGGCGCTCTGGCGATAGATTTCGGTGTTGAACTGTGGGGCGCCCAGCGGGTCATAGAATATGTTGGCCCAGGAGATCTGCGTCCGTAGGAGGCAGCGAGGCGGTGGTCGGCAGTGCCGACGCGATCAGAGTCTTCTCTGCCTCAGTAGGGACCCCGGTCCCGAGATCGGGGAGCGGCGACCTTGGGAGCTTGCCCCGCCGTTTGGACACGGACGAACGCATCCACGACGGACGTGAGTTGATCTATCCGGACGGCTAGGGCATTTATGGCGTTTCGGGGAGGAGATTCGTCCGCGCCTCCATTGTGAGGGAGGCGGCGACTAGCGCTTGGATCGTCGCGGCGATCGCTCGCCATTGAGTTGAGATCGGAAGGTGAAATTTGTTCAATAGAATCAAGATTTTCCCACAGACGGTGCCAACTGACGGATGTCGAATCTCATAAAGATGTTACCTTCCGTAGATCTGCTGCAAGCGACGATGGATGACTCAGATTGAGTTGGAGGTTGCCTCCTGAAGCGTGTGGATCTCAATGGGTTTGAGGTTGTTGTGGTCGAGCTACCTGCAAGGAAGTCCCGGGATGGTTGTGCCACCGAGGATCCTCCGATGATCAAGCTAGACCGGATATTTGAGCAGAGTAACGACCTAGTGAGGAAAGAATGACTTACTTGAGTCGCCTGAAAGAGGGGTTTATATACCCAGCAGCCAATGGTAGGCGAGCGCGAGAATCACGACGGTCGTTACGCCCCCGGCGTCACGCCCGTGCGATAGACGGGATCCCGCATTAATGACGAGACATGCTCGTTAATGGGGGATCGTGATGGCGTGGAACACGGGATCGTGAACGGCGGATATCTCACGCATGGCGAGATTCGCGGAGCCATGACGGAGGTATCTGCGACTGGTGCTGCTGGTCGGTCGATGGGACCGAGAAAGATGAACTCGGCGGGTGGCTCGGGGACGAGCAGGAGGCCGAGGTATCTTGATTCTACGATAGCCCGGAGACGAGCTGAGAGGGCCAAGAAGGCCAATTGTGCAGGGGTTGCCAAACGGTTGTTCGTAAGGCGGGCATAGGAGTGGTGTGGACGGTCGCAGAAGGTCGGCTACGTCTATGGGCCGCGGACCCGGGGTATTCTTCCGACGTACCGTTCTTGGTCTTTTCTTGCAAGCTTCGGGACACGTCATCCGCCACGTGTCACAATCTGGAGAACACCGATATCGAGCATCATCAATACTACAGAAAGGATGTTAACCTCAGTCAGATTTTGTGTTATATATTTTTTGTTTGTGCAGTTCTAAATCACTCTCTGACATTCACCTGTTTTCTTCATTATTTCTAGGTTCTGTGATAGTTCCTGCTCTTGATAAGAAAGCATGAGCATTATACAATTTGGAAAGCCTTCGGTCTGAAAAGATGTTCCCCAAGGTGCACAATTAGGTCAACCTGTTCAATTTTGTATTCTGCATGCACGTTCCCTCTTTCATTCTGGTTCAGATTTTCTTGGGGTGGCACTAAACATTTTCAGCTTTTGGATAAAATGATCACCAAAATGGCATCTAAGGAACGAGTTATCAAGTGTTCTAGGGATTAAATCCAGTCACCAGCACCATTTATTTCCTGATACTCATACCGTCTTTGATACAACCTAGAGGCTAGTTGCGTATTTGATACAATAACCTTTCTTAATAAATTCAAATTTTTGTGACCTCTAGATAGTACCATCAAACAAGAGGCAAGTGGCGTATTTGATACAATAACCTCTCTTAATAAATTCGAAATTTTGCGACTTCTAGATAGTACCATCAAACGTTTTCTATAGATGCCCTGTTGTCATCGTCATTTCGTTATTACAACCTTCTTTCTTTATGTCAAAGACAAGAATCTACGTGAGTCCACTCCCGATCTTCCAAAATGCATGTATTGGTTTTTGATGATTTTGATTTTCAGTAAATCCCTTGATATTAATAAAGTATATCTCATAATTCAATAGTGAATGTATTGCTGTGAGAAGTCCATTTTTATATAAAATATCCGATGCTCTAATGTTGGCATGACATGTTTATTATTCGAATTCTTCCGCTCGTTGGTATTGTGGAACCCATGCACAAAAAGAGTTTCCTTCGCTAAATGCTTTCTTCCGAATGAGCGTATTCCATAAATATGATACTTGGAATAGCATAAATCAATTTTTTTGCAGGGCTTGACCAAGCATGAGCGTATTCCACAAAAAGAGTTTCCTTCAAGCATAATAGAGCAAATCAGTATGAATGAGGACATCATTATTTAATTTATCATGCTCCTTTAACTGGGTGTTTCTCTATTCAATCATTTATATTTGAAGCGACCATCACAATCAACTCCTTATAATCGACGGATTTCCTTCTCTAAAGTTGGATCCATTTTCATTGTTTGAACCCAATGAAAGCTATATTTGAAAAAACAAACAAAAATTACCATTTTAATTGTGTTTTTGCAAAAGAGGCAACGAGCTCCTTGCATACCAGAAGAACATGCAAAATCTACCAGAGTCATCTGTTTTTTGGAATTTAAAATTTATGAGACCAAATCACTTGTATTTGTATATGGCACAATTTTGTCTAATTTGAAATTATGTATGAATCAAATGAAAATGAAACCAATTTTAAAGTGGCAAAAAGCAATCAGTATCACTCTATACAAATACAAGTATAGAGTCATCTGTTCAGTTTTTAAGGTTCTATTTGGTTAAAATACAGAGTTGGATACAAAAATGTTTCGTTCTCTATGATTTCCTAGCAAGCTATTTATTTGGACCAGGAAATCGAGCTGCAAAATGCAGAAAAAACTGCATTTGTGACCAAAATGGCTGCAACAAATGCTGCAGACCATTTAAAAACCGAGCATGCCACCTCAGCAATGCCATATTTAAAATAAATAAATAAATAACCGCAGCTTCAATTTCAACTCTTGCTCTTGTTGCGCGCACCTGACCAAATATTGGATTTAAACTGGAAAAGTAAATCTCGGAATGAAAGTGGCTAAGCAATGAATTTCTTGGAGTTTATGTCCCGCAACAAATGACGCATGCGATTGCTATATATCTTCATTGCAGCAAATCGAACCCCCTCCAAGTTCGAGTTTGCAAGGAATGTTGGGAGCTGCAACCTGCACCAATATATACGTGTTAAACAAAATGCTTCTCCAAGGATATTTGCTATTCCATCCTGTAAAAATACATGTTTCTTTACTGATTTGCTTTTGCTCTGCAGGAGATAGAGAAACCTATCAGGAAGATTCACCACAAAAACATTATAAAGAAACACACGAAGAGTTCTGAACATGAATGTGTCGCTTCGGTGAATTTAGAGGATGGACATGAGTTCAGATCCAAGTGGTCATGCGCCTAAGCTTATGTTTCATTTGTTATTGTCTTTTATTTTAACTGTTCACAAGAACTTTCTTCATTACTGCATGTGCTTGTGTACTATTTCCCTAGGTGATTATAATTATAGAGGATCTTCCTCTGTATGTTTAAAAAAAAAAAAACAATCGTTGCAGCTTAGATTATAGTCAGCGCCTAATGTCAAAACGTATTTGTTTTGTTGCTTGCAGTATGCTAAAATCACAAGTACGAGGTGTTGAGCGAACATCTCTCTGTGTTATGTCTCTTCCAAATTTGATGTCATCGTAAAGCCTCTTGTACACCTCAGTCCTTGTCCTTCAACTCATTTGTTTCTACTTTGATAGAGGCGTTCTTAACAACAAAGGATATCTACAATGAACAATGGATATGAGCAGATGCAATTTTCCAATCCCTGTCCCTCAAGAAGAAAAGAGGTCCCCTGTTTCCTTAGCATTACTTTTTTTTTGTGTGTATGTTAGGGTTCAGATATATATAATTCTATTATATATTATATAGAAATCTGTATTGGGGGGCAGATTCAAGCCATTTTTTGGCCTTTTCCGCGGAAAATTAGCTTAGACCCCTGGATTTTAAAGTAATTCGGATTTGGCCTCTCCAGGTTTAAATACATAGACAAATATCCCATGGAAATTTCGCCACCACCTTGGATTTCATGCAAATTTAGTTTTCGCCCTTTCCCCGCCCATCCCATCCCCTAAAATTTTTTGCTGAACCCTCAGTATTTTTGGGAAATTGGTGTTCGCCCCATGAATGTCCGTGGGGCATCTTGCTAGTTATTATATGAAACCAAAAAGATGAAATGAAAAGGAAATTTTATTGGTAGGGGAGAAAACAAGACATGTATATTATATGATGACACCGTACAACAATAATTAAAAGGGATGTTGCGCACATCTTTTGGGTACATAATGTTGCCTTTTAAGTTTCGAGAAGAGTTGCTCTTCAGAGTGCACGAGCACACTATGATAAAGTTGTAAGTAAAACAATCTTTGGGGGGTCGAATAGGATCATTCTAATCAACAACCATAAATTAAAAATTAAACTATTTGCAAACAATTAAAGAGCAAGAATAAAATAGAGATAAAGATGAGCAATGCAAACACAAGTAATTTTTAGAGTGGTTTGGAAGATTATCTAGTACACTTTGTTTAGGCGACGAGCCCGTTCCACCAATTTGTCTCCACCGAGACTTCACCGTTGCGCACCCGCAACCTTTACACCATCTCCACCGAGACCACATTTCTCCATCGAGAACACTTGCTGCCTGATTGGTAGAGTTTTTGCGTGTTCACGTTTATTACCGCAATCAAGACGGTTTCACTTGTAGTTAGCCGGTTGAGTACGGGTCGTCCGCAGGGAGATGAGAATCTTTTTCTATGTGCTTTAACGAGTTAAGTCCAAATATCCAGGTTTGTTTTGAGATTAACTATGTGCTAAAATGTTATATAAAGAGAGCTTGTTAGGGTCAGGATTAGGTTAGTTTGAGTTAGGAGTCGCTCACTTTTTTCGTTGCCACTCTTAATATCGGTGTTACGGTAATCGGCAACAACGGGGATTAGCACGACTAGGAAGGAACTTGCGAGTATAAGCTAGGCTTTCCAACGCATAAGTTCTTCCTTTTAGTGCTTGTTCGTCCGTTCTTGGCTCTTAGCCTTAACCTCCGGTTAATTCAACCACAACCGGTCTCACTAAGAAATCACCGCTATCATGTAGGATAGGGTGCCGTAGGGAGCGGATTATGGTTCAATTAATAGGAGTCTGAATTAAGATGTTGGGCAAGAAAAGAGTGAGAGAGATTTCCTTCTCTCAAACTTTCCTTATCCTACCCTAACAAGTATGAAAACTATTCACCCATTATAAGAAAAAGAAAATAAAACAAAAGGAGGAAGATAGAAAGAAAGAGGTTAGAAGATTACAACTAGCTATTTGAGACCTCACTTTGGAAAGGATCAAGCTTAAGCATCATTGTTGTTTAAGGATAAAGAAAAAGAGAACAAGAAAGAAACAAACAACAAATAACAACAACTAGATTAGCAAATGAAAAATACAAGCAATTATAATTAACAATTACAACAAGATAAGCATGGTAACAACAAGAACTCCTTTATTCATTCTTCACTCACAAAAGCTCACTACAAGTTTTTAATGGAGAAGAGATGAGAAGAGGAAGAAGAACAACAACAACATATATCTTAAAATCTAAATACAAGAATAAACACCCTTGGCTTTGGCAAGTTCTGGACTATTTATAGGCAGGAAACTGAAACTCTAGGGCAATATTCAGAACCAAGATGGAATGACCTAAATGCCCCCAAAACATCTTCAGCAGATGAGGCCGTACGACCGCGGTTCCGCGGCCTAAGCGTGCATATGCCGCGGAACCGCGGCCCTTTAGGAGAGTTAGGTCTTGAAACTTGGTGGTTTTCCCCTGTTTGTTGTTGTCTGCAGTGTGGTATATGTTTTTTCTCAGAAACTCTTCACAATTTTTCCAGAATTTCAGCAGAACAAAAGGTGATGTGATGTGGATCTTTTGCCATGATTTCCTTGAGCCCCGCGTAGATATGTTGGATCTTGTGTTGACATTGAGCTTTGTGCATGAAAATGACATCGATTTGCCATTTTGTCCCTTAAACTGGTGTGCGGCAACATACAGATAGAGAGCGGAGACCTGTGTTTTATCTGTGGTTGGCAGTAATCCGGAATTTGTCGTGCTTTTCCATGAATTTCATTGTTTAGAGCTGAGAACATGTATCCTGCAATTAACTAGCAAACACGGCTCAAGAGTACCTACCGATAAGCAATGTGATAAAAATTGGGTGGTATAAAAATGCAAAAATCTGATATGAACAAATACCCCCAAACTTATCATTTGCTCGACCCGAGCAAAACCACTTTATTCACAAAAATTCCTAACCTCACTTTCGCAGGGACCGAGATTGCACTGAGCATGTGCAACAAGCCGTTTAAACCTCTAGGTGTCCCTAGTAGGAGGAGTGTTGTCTCCTGAGGGTTTTTAGCGGATACTACCCACAAAATCCGGTCAAGCTAGTTTTGCAAAATAACTATGATCCAAACCCTAAAGTTTTGTTTCAGAAAATAACAATTATATTATTCTAAGTCTAGACTATCGAACCTTTATTTTTCACACCTCGCTTCTTATTTAACTTAAGATTTTATATGTCTTTACGTGCAGTGCAAATAGTGTCGTTAAGTTCCAGAAGGATCGATAAAAGTCATCATTTCACACAATAAAGCCCAGATAAAGATTTTAAAAGGATCACATAAGTTTTATAAAGAGTTAAGCATTTTTCAAGTTTCGTTTTCCAGTAAGGTTTCAACTTTAGAATTTCTATCTTCCTTAACAGGAAACTAGGTCTTATTTTTCACTCCACATTTTTCTTGTTTTCATTTCATATACACCTCTGTGAACGTGCAACAGTCTTTATCATAGAATAAAGCCTTCATATCTCCGCTAGAAATATTTTTTTATAAAAACCTGTCTTTTGTCAAGATTATTCTCACACAAAGAACCGTTAGGAATTTTAACTCGGAGAGAACACTTACTTGATTTTGTTTTAATCTGGACTGTCTAAGCTTCTTAACGAGCTTTGGGCCAATGCACCCAAACCAGTTGGCTTTAGGGCATTAGGTGTAGAGACACCCCAGCGGACTTAATCAATCAAGTTACCTAGGCCCAAAAACAAAAGACAATTTAGCGTGAAAATCATGATGATTCAATGCGAACGGAGATATATCCGGCAGTTCAGTTATTTTTTGGATAAAAGACGTGTTTAGTGGGTTAGGTGTGTAATCATTCCAATCAAGTTTCAGATGGGTTATTTTTCAGAATTAGTTCCAATTAAGGCATTAATAACATTCCTTCATATTTGCTTCACTTCATAAACTATTCTTGATATTACTTATTTCAGTACAAACCTATTTGATCCTCAGAAAATCATTTATCCATTTGATAGTTTTTAGACATAAAAGACTTGTCATCTAATTTCCAAAACTCACGACACGTGTAGTGTGATGTAAAGACGTATATCAGCTATAGTTAACTTCAAAGAAGAGTTATCTTTCAGGTTTTCAAAATCTAAAAATAAGATTTAGTTATTCTTATCTTATCAAACAAAACCAGAGAAATGTTGAATTAGAGTTCTCCCATTAGCTAACTTGACAGAAAAGTTTTTATGTTTTTAGAAAATTTTCTGATTTTTATGGATTTTAATATGCAGATGCAAAATATACATATGAATACGAAGGTTAGAAATGCGTACCGAGTGTACCCCCAAACTTAAACTGGACAGTGTCCTCACTGTCATTGCATGAAGAGATCATTGAAGGGTCAAAATCGTCGGTTAGATATACACAATTTTTTTTGTTTATGTTTTTAAAGAAAAGAAAAATAGTAAAAATGGAAAAGAATATCCACAAATATATACAAAATTGTATATACATACCTCCAAACTTATTTGGAACAGTGTCCACTGTTCTTGGCTGGATAACCGAAGTTTGGTGGTAGGCAGAGAAAGATTATGCAGGGTAAACCGGCTCCTGTAAGACCAGGAGCTCCTTTGTTGGTTCGGCGCTAAGGTACGGTTTAAGTCGGTGTCCGTTTACTTTGAAAAATGAACCGTCCTTTGGATTCTCCAAGTCCATAGCGCCATGCGGATACACATTCCGCACAAAATACGGCCCTTTCCAGCGAGATCTGAGCTTTCCTGGATGGAAGTGTAGCCAGGTGTCGTAAAGCAGTACCTGTTGACCAGGTACGAAAGTTTTGCGCAAAAGGGGTTTATCGTGAAACACCTTCGTTCGGTTCTTAACGACAATCGCGTTATCGTAAGCCTCATCCCTAAGCTCGCTCAATTCGTTCAACTGCAGCTTCCGATGGCTGCCCGCATCTTCGAGAGACAGATTCAGCTCCTTTATCGCCAAAAATGCGCGATGCTCTATTTCCACAGGGAGGTGGCAAGCCTTTCCGTACACAAGCCGATAGGGAGAAATGCCAAGATCGGTCTTATAAGCAGTTCGAAATGCCCAAAGGGCATCAGTGAGTTTCAGCGACCAATCCTTACGGTTCTTGGAAACCGTCTTCTCCAGTATCTGCTTGATTTGCCGATTTGAAACTTCGGCTTGCCCACAGGTTTGGGGGTGGTAGGGCGTAGATAGCTTATGATTAATGGAATATTTCCGCATCATGGCCTCGAAAGTCTTATTGCATAAATGAGTTCCATTGTCGCTAATGATCTCTCGGGGGTGCCCAAAACGGGAGAAAATGTTTTCTTTAAGAAACCTAACGACAACCTTGTTGTCGTTAGTCCGGCTGGGCACAGCCTCGACCCACTTAGAGACGTAATCAACAGCGAGAAGGATGTACAAGTTCCCGAAAGAGCTGGGAAACGGCCCTATGAAATCTACCCCCAAACTTCGAAAATCTCCACAACCAAGATTGGTTGGAGCGGCATCTCGTTCCTCCAGGATATCCGGCCCAAGTGTTGGCACCGTGAGCAAGTCTTGCAATAGTCATGAGCGTCTTTAAAGAGTTGTGGCCAGTAGAAACCATATTGCAAGATCTTCTCGGCTGTCTTTTTGGGGCCAAAATGCCCGCCACATGCTTGATCGTGGGAAAATGACAGCACACTCTTGAATTCATCGTCAGGGACACACCGACGAATAATCTGGTCGGGACAGTACTTAAATAGATAGGGTTCGTCTCAGTAAAAGTGTTTTACTTAGGATAAGAATCGAAGTCTGTCCTGACTTGACCATTCAGTCGGTAGTAGCCCTGTGGCCAAATAGTTCACAATATCTGTGAACCAGGGTTCACGAGATACTATCAAGAGCTGTTCGTCCGGAAAAACGTCGTTGATCGGAAGTTGAGGCGATGGCGAAGAAGGAAGTCGTGAGAGATGGTCGGCGACTACGTTTTCATATCCTCTTTTGTCCTTGATGACAAGGTCAAACTCTTGAAGCAAGAGGATCCAACGTATTAGCCGAGATTTTGCATCTTTCTTCGCAAAAAGATGGCACAGAGCAGAATGGTCTGTGTAGACAATGACTGGAGAGCCGATGAGGTAGGGCCTGAACTTTTCTAAAGCAAATACAATAGCTAAGAATTCCTTCTCAGTTGTTGTATAATTAAGTTGGGCGTCGTTCAGGGTTCGGCTAGCATAATAGATTACGTGCGGCATCTTGTTGATATGTTGTCCAAGGACAGCACCAATGGCAAAGTCGGATGCATCGCACATAATCTCAAATGGGTGCGTCCAGTCAGGTGAAGAAAGAACGGGAGCAGAAGTGAGTGAGCTTTTTAATGACTCGAACGCAGTCACACAGCTCGAGTTGAAGTCGAATGGCGTGTCCTTGGCCAGCAAAAGAGTCATGGGCCTAGCAATCTTGCTAAAGTCCTTGATGAACCGTCTATAGAAACCGGCATGGCCAAGGAAGGCTCGGATGTCTCTGACGCATCTGGGAGGAGGGAGATTGGAAATGACCTCAATCTTCGCTTTATCAACCTCTATACCATTTTGCGAAATGATATGTCCTAAGACAATACCTTCGCGTACCATGAAGTGGCACTTCTCCCAATTCAAAGTGAGGTTCTTGTCCTTACATCGGGTAAGGACAGTGTCAAGATGCAGCAAACACTCGTTAAAGGAATCGCCGAAGATGGAGAAATCGTCCATGAAGATCTCCAGGAATTTCTCCACCATGCCTGAGAAGATTCCCATCATACACCGCTGGAAGGTAGCGGGCGCATTGCATAACCCAAAGGGCATGCGATGATATGAGAACGTGCCGAAAGGACAAGTGAATGTGGACTTATCCTGGTCTTTTTCGGCGATGGGAATCTGATTATAGCCGGAGTAGCCATCAAGAAAGCAGTAGTACTCGTGTCCGGCCAATCGTTCAAGCATTTGGTCAATGAAAGGTAGCGGAAAGTGGTCTTTCCGCGTTGCGGCGTTGAGTTTTCTGTAATCGATGCATACTCGCCACCCAGTTTGGGTGCGAGTAAGGATTAACTCGTTCGCCTCGTTAGTAATGACCGTTATGCCTGATTTCTTGGGGACAACGTGAATGGGGCTAACCCACTGGCTATCAGAGATAGGGTAAATGATACCACCATCCATACACTTCACGATTTCTTTTTTCACAGCCTTCTTCATGACTGGGTTGAGTCGCCTTTGTGGATCCCTGGCTGGTTTGGCATCATCCATCAGATGAATGTGATGTTCAACGATCAGGGGATTAATCCCCTTGATGTCCACCATGGATCAGCCAAAAGCTTGCCTATTGCTGTGCAAGACCGCAAGAAGGGCTTTCTCTTGCTCTGGAGCTAGAGAAGCCGAGATGATAACAGGGAGGGTCTCGTTTTCACCCAAGTAAGCGTACTTAAGGTGATATGGCAAAGGCTTGAGTTCGAGCATTGGAGGTGAAACGATTGAAGGAAAGATTGGTGAAAAGGTCTCGAACTCAAAGGATTCCAGCAAAGGTTCAAAACGAGTGTAAGCGACCGAGTTGGATGGTTCAGGTAACTCATCCGGAAATTCGAAGGATTCAAACTCGGGTGGTGAGTGGCTAAGATCGTTCGAGAAAGTGAAACACTCGTAGTCATTGTCGGGCGCAGAAACAGCAGCAGGTTCGAAGAGGAACGCGCTAGTGGCGTTAAGGTTATCGTGATCGAACAAAAACTCCTCGAATTCACACTCCTCCGGGGTGATCTCCTGGATTGAGCAAACGTCTAGTATATGAGCATTAGGTTCGGTGGGATGATTTCCCAACCTAAAAATGTTGAGTTCAATTGTCATGTTTCCAAAAGATAGGTTCATCGAACCATTGCGACAATTGATCACAACATTTGAGGTTGCAAGGAATGGGCGACCGAGTATCACCGGAATTTGATTCCGGAGATTAGCTACAGGCTGTATGTCTAATACAATGAAGTCAACGGGGAATATGAAATCCCCAACCTTGATTAACACATCCTCTAGCTCACCCCTAGGATGGGTGATTGATCGGTCGGCCATTTGGAGAGTACAGTGTGTGGGTTTCAGCTCTCCTACACCTAATTGCTCATATACTGAGTACGGAAGCAGGTTAACACTGGCACCAAGATCTAATAGTGCGCGGTTGATGTTCTTATCCCCAATGGTAATAGAAATCGTAGGACAGCCAGGGTCCTTCCGTTTTTACGGTAAAGATTGGGTAAGAGCATCACTCACAGCACTAGCCAAGAAAACTTTCTTGGGTACCTGAGACTTCCTCTTTTTCGTGCATAAGTCCTTTAAGATTTTCGCGTAGGACGGGACTTGTTGGACAGCATCTAAAAGGGGAATGTTGATGTTAACCTGCTTAAACAACTCCAGAATCTTCTCCATTTGTGGATTTTGTTTATTGGACCTCAACCGGTTTGGAAATGGAGCGTTTTTAAAATTGGTTGAGTCCAATACTTGTGGAGGAGATTGTGGAGTTGGAACGGATCCCAGAGCTGGTGTTTTTGTGGAGTGGGAAGTGGGAACGTTCAGAGCAGAAGAAGAGGAAGAAGAGCCTTTTAAAGAATGAAGAATAGGCTCAGAAGATGAGGAAGGAGAAGAAGAAGAAGAAGCGGCCGGGGTGTTATTATCCTCAATTGTTGCGCCGATGTTGTTGTGCAGCATCCTTCCCGATCTCAATGTAGTCACGGCACTCACATTATGGTTCTGTTGTTCAAGAGCAACATGTACATTATGTGGGTGACCAGGATTTGGGAGTGGTTGAGATGGAAGCTTCCCCTTTTCTCGCTCGCTTAACACCGCATTCAGCTGTGCAATCTGGGCTTCGATGGTCTTGATGCTTTGCCCGTGTACAGCAGTGTGTTGCACCAAAGACTAAATAGACGACTGGATGTTGGCGGTGGATTGTTTCGATTGTTTAACGAACGCCTCCAGACTTCATTCTAGCGAGAAAACCTTATCGTTGTTTGACGGAACAAAGTTGTTTTGTGGAAAAGAATTGTTGGGTGCAAAGTTGTTCGTCTGATTTTGAAAAGGTTGGGGTTGGAAGGGCTGCTGAAATTGATGTTGAGTTTGTTGTTGCGCTTGTTGTTGCGGAGGAGGGGGCCTCTGGAAATTGTTGCCTTGGAATTGATGCTGATTCTGATTCCAGGCGAAATTGGGGTGGTTCCTCCAACCGGGATTGTAGGTGGAAGAGTATGGATCATTTCTCGGTCTTTGCTGAAATGCAGCATTAACCTGATCCTGTCCTTGAGATGGTGGATTGTAAGAACACTCTTCGGTTAAGCGAGAAGGATCGGAACAACAAGCACAAATGGTACGAAGGGGAAGAACATGGGCAGGAGCAGGAGATGAAAATTTGCTCTCTATCGCTTCAAGTTTTCTCGTTATTGCAGCCATTTCATCTTTCATCGCAATAGAGACATCAAGTTGGTGAATTCCTACCCTAGACTGACCAGTAGAAGTGGAGGAAGAAGAAGAAGAAGTTGGTCTGGTGCTCTCCCATTGAAGCGTTTGTTCCGCAAGGTCGTCGAAGAATTGCCACGCTTCCTTGTCAGATTTCGATAAGAAGTGGCCCTGACAAATGGTTTTCAACAACTGCTTGGTTGCTGGGTTCAGGCCCTCGTATAAGGTTTGGCAAAGTTTCCATTTCTCAATACCGTGGTGAGGACACTGAACAAGAAGGTCTTTATACCGGTCAAAGCACTTCCAAAAGGGTTCAGTAGGAAGCTGAGAGAATTGATTGATTTCGTTACAGATCCTTGCAGTTTTATGATTCGGATAGAATTTCTTGAGAAACGCTTTCACAAACTCGTCCCAACTGGTAATGGAGTGGGAAGCAGTGCTATATAGCCACTTTTCAGCAAGATCGCACAAAGTGAACGGAATGACCTGTAGCCGTATAGCATCGTCCGACAGCTGGGTAGTTTTCATCATGGCACAAACATTTTGGAACTTGTTGATGAAGATATAGGCATCTTCAGATTCAAGCCCATGAAATTTCGGAAGCATGTTAATGAAGTGGGGCTTAATTTCAAAATTATCCCCATTGGCCGGTGGAAGGGAAAGACAGGTGGGAAGTGCAGAGCGGGTGGGATAGAAACGATCCTGGAGCGCGATTCACTGCAGCGCTACAACAGGCGGTGGTGGTGGGTTATTCGCATCCATAGGAGGTGGAATCAATCCCGGGGGAGTCAAAGAGATGTTTGGATTAAATCCTGACATCGCAGAAGAAGAAGTTGGTGATGGTGAAGGTGAGGATGTATGAACAGAATTCCGGTCAACGTCGGAATGGGTCAGCAAAGGTAAGGGTGAAAGAGACGTGGAAGGAGTTTCGACGTCTGAGTCGATCGCGTAGTCGGTAGCGACTAACGTAACGCGGACTAGGCGGGCGCTAGTGTCCCGAGTCCAAGCGGACATACACTAAACGAGTTTAGTATAGTCAAAGCGGAGAAGGTGAGGGTAAGAAAACGTCAATGGAGAAATACGATGGGTGGTGGGTGAAAAAAATGGATTCTGGCGACAAAGGGCAAGTTTTTATAAAAGTTTTTGGTTGT
Organism: Agapanthus africanus; assembly: GCA_030015575.1. Classification (NCBI taxonomy): domain Eukaryota; kingdom Viridiplantae; phylum Streptophyta; class Magnoliopsida; order Asparagales; family Amaryllidaceae; genus Agapanthus; species Agapanthus africanus. Next base: position 305,696,539 of record JASDDO010000010.1, on the reverse strand, counting down.
GTGTTTTTCTTTGTTTTTTTAAGAGAGAGCTTTACAGAAATATGTACGGACTTACGGCTTCAAGCAATCACAAACAAGATATGCACAATCACACCTAGATCTAGGGTCACCTAGGTCAGCTAGACAGCTCCTAACTGTTCCAAAGGGCTAAAAATAGGACCTCAAACCGCCTCTTCTCCGCCAATTGAGGTCAGGTAAGTGCCAGGTAAGTGGGAGGCTCCCTACTACGTAAGTAGTGGTCCTAATTAAGTAACCACTTGCCTTGGACACACTTGCCTAGATACCGCAAAGTCAGGATAGGATAAACGGCCGATGCCTGTAACTAGTCCTCTGTCCTATTGAGCGCGAAGTCCTTAGGGCTGAGTCTAGTATTTTTTAATTAAACAATGGTCAATGCATATGCTTTTTGTGATTTCTGGGGTCCTGGGAAGGGTGATGAAATCCCCACCCAATCTGGATTGGTTTCTAGCCCCTTAAAGTTCGTATTAATAAATGCAAAGCAGTAACAATCAACTGCAATCAATTTTTATTTTTTAGCGCGGCGCAAAGAATCCTGCACAAGAACAATTTATTGGAAGAGGGAAGAGAATTTGCGCAAAGAATGCTGCAGAAAACACAGTTCAGTGGAGTTCAGAGGAGTGGGGGAGAGGAGAGGAAGACTTACAGGGAATTTGAGTTGATTAGGGCACCAAACGGCCGCGGTTCCGCGGCCAGACCCTGCTTATGCCGCGGTTCCACGGCCAAAGAGTGGGCTTGGGCCTTCAATTTTTTGGTTCGTGCTCTGTTGGGTGTCCTCTTCCTGTTTGGAGCTCCTGAATCTTGATTTGCTCACTGAGTCTGCTCCAGAATTTTTAGTAGACCGTATTTTCCGTCTTGATCACCTGCGGTGTAGCCGCAAGATATGGGTCTAACTTCCCACGTCTTTGGCACTGAACTCGATAGTCTTTTTATCCTGCACACTTGCACAAAAACTAATTAAAAATAACAAGATGGTTTTTTACAATGTATATTTTTTTTTGTTTCTCGGTTATATTTATATTCACAAATTAACCCGAAATTACATAAAGAAATAAACTACCGTCTCCCCGGCAACGGCGCCATTTGATTGGTAGAGTTTTTGCGTGTTCAAGTTTATTACCGCAATCAAGACGGTTTCGCTTATAGCTAGCCGGTTGAGTACGCGTCGTCCGCAGGGAGATGGGAATCTTTTTCTATGTGCTTTAACGAGTTAATAAGTCCAAATGTCCAGGTTTGTTTTGAGATTAACTATGTGCTAAAATGTTATATAAAGAGAGCATGTTAAAGTTAGGATTATGTTAGTTTGAGTTAGGAGTCGGTCACTTCTTTCGTTGCCACTCTTAATATCGGTGTTATGGTAATCGGCAATAACGGGGATTAGCACGACTAGGAAGGAACTTGCGAGTATAAGCTAGGCTTTCCAACGCATAAGTTCTTCCTTTTGGTGCTTGTTCGTCCGTTCTTGGCTCTTAGCCTTAACCTCCGGTTAATTCAACCACAACCGGTCTCACTAAGGAATCACCGCTATCATGTAGGATAGGGTGCCGTAGGGAGCGGATTGTGGTTCAATTAACGGGAGTCCGAATTAAGATGTTGGGTAAGAAAAGAGTGAGAGAGATTTCCTTCTCTCAAACTTTCCTTATCCTACCCGAAAAAGTATGAAAACTACTCACCCATTATAAGAAAAAGAAAATAAAACAAAAGAAGGAAGATAGAAAGAAAGAGGTTAGAAGATTACAACTAGCTATTTGAGACCTCACTTTGGCAAGGATCAAGCTTAAGCATCATTGTTGTTTAAGGATAAAGAAAAAGAGAGCAAGAAAGAAACAAACAACAAATAACAACAACTAGATTAGCAAATGAAAAATACAAGCAATTATAATTAACAATTACAACAAGATAAGCATGGTAACAACAAGAACTCCTTTATTCATTCTTCACTCAAAAAAGCTCACCACAAGTTTTTAATGGAGAAGAGATGAGAAGAGGAAGAAGAACAACAACATATATCTTAAAATCTAAATACAAGAATAAACACCCTTGGCTTTGGCAAGTTCTGGACTATTTATAGGCAGGAAACTGAAACTCTAGGGCAATATTCAGAACCAAGATGGAATGACCTAAATGCCTCCAAAACATCTTCAGCAGACGAGGTCGTACGGCCGCGGTTCCGCGGCCTAAGCGTGCTTATGCCGCGGAACCGCGGCCCTTTAGGAGAGTTAGGTCTTGAAACTTGGTGGTTTTCCCCTGTTTGTTGTTGCCTGCAGTGTGGTATATGTTTTTTCTCAGAAACTCTTCACAATTTTTCCAGAATTTCAGCAGAACAAAAGTTGATGTGATGTGGATCTTTTTCCATGATTTCCTTGAGCTCCGTGTAGATATGTTGGATCTTGTGTTGACATTGAGCTTTGTGCATGAAAATGACATCGATTTGCCATTTTGTCCCTTAAACTGGTGTGCGACAACATACGGATAGAGAGCGGAGACCCGTGTTTTATCTGTGGTTGGCAGTAATCTGGAATTTGTTGTGCTTTTCTATGAATTTCATTGTTTAGAGCTGAGAACCTATATCCTGCAATTAACTAGCAAACACGGCTCAAGAGTACCTACCGATAAGCAATGTGATAAAAATTGGGTGGTATAAAAATGCAAAAATTTGATATGAACACTGCCCACTAGAAACCTCTTCACAATTCTGTCTCCACCGAGACTACAAGTTTTCCTCTCTTACAATGATTATATCACACTTGAAAGACCCCACTCAAGAGAAGAAGATGATTACAAGAAGAATTTACTCTTTCAAGAGTTTACAATTTTTGCTCTAGAATATGCTTCACAAGAGTATAAGATTTGCCAATAAAAACTCAAGTATTTTTTTTTGTATTTTGGTGGCTGAGAAAGATGAGAAAAGTTCAATTCAAAGCTCAGTAAATTCTTAACAATAAATGCCTACCAAAAACCTTTATAAAGCCACACAAAAAAACCCAGTCATTTTAGCATTTAATGCACATTTGACAGTTGAGACAGACGTCTGAAGTTCATCGGGCCAGACGTCTGCACTTAAAAGTCAACAGCCATTAGGGAATTTAATGCACTATAACGGTCATATTTTTGAAGCATTTTACAAAGCAGAAGTGTGAAAGTTTAAAAGTGAAAGTGCACGCTAGCTCCGCGACGGGGTTTAAACGGGCATCACACAAGCAATTTAAAATTTTCGGGTGCTAACGAACACTAACTAAAATCTTAATTAGAATATTAGGATTTACTATGATGATATCAACTAAACTATAAGAAGTGAAAGAGATTATACCCTCTTAGATCGAGCCATTCACTTCACAAGCTCCGGGTTGTAGTCCATGCGACTCCACTAGGCTCCACTTGGAATTTGATTGAGCTTGCTCCGAAAACCTTCATGCCAAAGATGATCCACCTGAAGCTCCACAATCCAAGCTATCTCTTCACTAAACACTTTAATGAAGGAAACACGCTACACTTGATTGCTAATCAAGTGTAGGATGGTGAAGTAGGGGTTTTGTTTAGCTCACTAGGCAACTCACAAGCTCAAGATTTCACAACACATGTGAGGGATTTGAGCTTGGAGAAGTGAGGTGAAGAAGATGGAAGCAAGAGAGCAACTCAAGAATGAACTCAAAAAAGAAAAGCAAGCCTACAAGAAATGAAGTGAAGAATGGCTTAACAATTCTCACAATAATTGAAGCATCCAATTTTTATCAATAAACAAAAGCATCCATGCCTCAATAGTGAGTTAAGACTAATAGAATAATGATAAAAGCCATGCTTCACCCATGCTCCTCATTTTCCACCTCTTTTTCTATTTTCCAAAAACAGAAAATCATGCCATGCCTTATATATATATATATATATATTAAAGTCTACCCTAACACCACCATGAGGTTCTAATGACATCAAGCATGCCAAATTCAAATTTTTATAGGTGCTAAACTAGACTAAACAAGATCTTTAACTAGATTATTAGGGTTTCAGTTTGATAACATGAAAAACTAGAGAGAAGGAAAAGATGTTATACCTTATAGATTGAGTCCTTCTCTTCTTTAGCTCCATGTAGTAGTCCACGCGACTCCACTAGGCTCCACTTCAAGTTGGATCGAGTTTTCTCCGATGACCTTCGCGCCGAAGATGATCCACCCGAAACTCACTAGTTCAAACTATCTCTTCACTAAACTACTTGGTGAAGGCAACACGCTACACTTGAGTGCTAGTAAAGTATAGGATGGTGAAGTAGGGGATTTGGAACCTCACTAGGGATCTCACAAGCTCAATGATTCACATCACATGTGAGGATTTTGAGCTTGGAGGTGAGATGAAGAAAGTGTAGAGATCAAGAGAGCAAGAGCTCAAGAAATGGCTAAGTTATGAAGAGCTCAACCCTTGAGCAAATGAGAGTGAAAAAACAAATGGCTCACTCTCTCCTCACTTATTCAAGTATAGAATAAAAATGCAATAAGAAATTGTAACCATCCTTGAATAGCGAGTCAAGAGTAATATACAAATAATAAAAACACATGCCTTGCCCATTCCACAAATATCTCCACAATTTACACCTCATTTTCATATTTTCATAAAATAGAAAACATGCCATGCTTCATATAATAATATATATATTTATATATATCAAATATACATTAATATATATATATATATATATCAAATATACATTAATATATATATATATATATATATATATTAATAAAGCAATTAGTGAGCTAATAATATTAGTTAATATATAATTATATCAAATATAATTTATATCAAATTATTAAATCAACAATTGATTTAATAATCCGGTTATATCACATATGACCGACTAATATCATTTATCTGTGTATCACATTATCAAATCAACACTTGATTCGATAATCTGGTTATATCACATATAACCTAACTTGATAACAGATAACTGCCAGATTACAATACGGTATCGCATACACGTATTTAATCAGGCCCACACACATATCACATATGTGACCTACTTCTTTTCGCTTGAACCAGGAAACTTCTTTGTGGGACTCTACAGACTCGTCAATACACCAGCAGTAGGTGATGATCACATCAGTCACCTACAAGCCGTCAGCGGTACTAGCTAGACGTAACGGTTACCCGGGTATTGAGCGATATGAAGATCAACAAGCAAGCTCATCTGTACTCTCCATGAAGCCTATCAGTAACACTACCATACAGTCCGGTCTCTTCGTCTAATATGTCGCATATCATGTCTAGGGGTGGTAAACGTCAGACCCCAGCAACGTGATAAGTCATGCCGATGTCTGGTCTATAACGGTTCGAGAAACTACTGATAACTCTTATCAGTAAATCTTAGCAGCAGCCCTGGCCAGGGACTTCCAGTTATAGCCAATCGAGCATAGCGCAACATCAACCCTCAATACCCGGAGAGACGAAATCCCTCCTATCGCTCATTGCCTCCTGTGACTTGGGACTGTACCCAAAATCCACTTGTTTGCACGTCTCCTTGGAGCGTGGTAGGGAGGAAATCAAAGCACAGTGGGAGCCACACAAGACTCTATGACGATCTCGGGTCTACAGACTAAGCTATACTAGTGTCACCAGAGGACTTTTATCTGACGATAGGTATACTACCAACTAGGAGTCATCGGCAAGTCCAGTTCGGTGTACCCATTCTCCAATGAGCACCTGTGTACAATCTTTGATGTCACACACCAATGGTTGTGGGATCAACCATCGCCCTCTAAGAAACAAGAAATGTATACACTAGTCTACTCTGGAATATCGATGCCCTAGTCTCGATATTCCCTCGACTAGGAACTGATTAAATGATGTACTTTTGGACCACCCTGGCCCTACTAGTATGATCTCATCATAATCCTGGTAGTCAAGTACATATCCTAAGGGCTTTATCAACATGTGAGAGCAAGACAGTAAAGAATACCTGTCAACATGTTAAGATAAAGAGTAACCAGATAGAATACTATCATGTCGAGCAAGAAAGTCCTCTCTCTCTCTCTCTCTCTCTCTCTATATATATATATATATATATATATATGTCCAAGCATCCACTATAATATACATCACATGTACAATAATGGCCTCTAGGGCGCGCGCGCGCGCGCGCGCGCACACACACACACACACATATATATATATATAAGAAAATATTTAGTGAGCTAATAATATTAGTTAGTATATAATTATATCAAATATAAATATATATCGTATTATTAAATGAACACTTGATTTAATAATCCGGTCATATCACATATAACCGACTAATATCATTTATTTGTATATCGAATTATCAAATCAACACTTGATTCGACAATTCAGTTATATCATATATAATCTAACCGATAACAAATAACTGCTAGATAAGAATACGGTATCGCATACTCATATTTAATCAGGCCCCCTCACATATCAACATATGTGTCCTACTTCATTTCTCTTGTACCAGGAAACTTCTGTGTGGGACTCTAAAAACTCGTCAATACGCCAGCAATAGGTGATGATCACATCGGTCACCCACAAGCCGTCAGCGGTACCAGCTGGACGTAACGGCTACCCAGGTATTGAGCGATCAGAAGATCAACAAGCAAGCTTGTCCAAACTCCCATGAAGCCTATAGGTAACTGATTGATTCTTAATTCCGATTGTGTCGTGTAACTCGAATAAGTTTCTTTGTGTCGGTATTTAGTAAATGAATATAATTCACAATCAAAGAATTATTTGACCGCAATCAACTACGGTGTCAGATGTAGATCGTTAGCGAGTGCGGATCGTCCACAGGGATTGTGCGATTCGTTTGTATGTTTGATTTGTTTGAATCGAAAAGTTAATAGAAAAGAAAAGAAAACATGATTCAAGATTTTTATCGATGGTTTCAAGTATCACTATTCTAATCATGAATCAAGAAAATGATAAACATCGAGTTTCGATAGAATTCCAATCACTTTAGGGTTTCAAGATTTGAAGTAAAACTCGTAGGAATCGAGTAAATTGTAGATGTGAAGAAGATTCAAGATTACAATTTCTTATCTAGTAACAAATTGATGCTAAATCGATGTCGAATTCATCGAGGATCAAGGATCTTGCGAGGAATTAGGGTTCCTCATCCTATCCTTTGTCGTTTCGATGAATAACATTCACTAGATAGCTTCTTGAAAGTCGAATGATCAATTATTGATCTCTAGATCGTGCGAAATGAATCAAGAACACATTCGCATCGATCTAGATCATCGATCAATCGATTTTCAAGAATTTACAATTGTTTTAAGACTTAAGAAAACGTTTAACAATTCATCAATATCATCATTTTACAATTGTTTCGATTCCTCCACGAGGGGAGTTTTATTCATGCATCATCACAAAGTACATATTCAAGAATCGAAATGAATCATAATACTAGAATTGAAATGTAAACAAGTTAAAGAATCTTCACCTTTATTATATCAACAAGTAGTTACAACTCTCAAGATTTACAAGAGGTAGGAACTTCGCTCGTTGAATCTTGCATCGCTCGGCTTCTTGAGTCTTGGATTGCTTCGATCTTGTGCTCCGTTGAATACCGGCTTTGCTTCTAAAGGATGCTTGAAGACTTGCTTTGCTTGAACTCCATGGATCTTGAATTGGGTATTTCTAGATTGGATTAGGGTTAGGGTTTGGAGGTGGCAAGAATGTGGGTAGATGAAGAACTAGGGTTTAGCCAACAATGAGTTGTCTAAGATTATGATGATGATATTATTTTACAAGTGAGCCTAGGGGTCTATTTATAGGTTTTCCAAACCCTAGGTCTAGGTTTTTGAATTTGCAATTCCCTCCAAAAGTTTGTTGTAAGTTAGTTAGGAGCTTAGCTTAGGCTTTAAGCTAGGAATGTTTAGCTTAGAAACCCTAATTTGCTGAACTGGCAGAAGCTTCTGGGCTTTCTGGAGAATGTAATGTCTTTCTGAAGTGTTGAAGCTGATGTAGGAGTTATGAAGAAATTTTGGGGGTGGTGACGTGGCAAGGCCGCCGCGGAACCGCGGCGCAAGGCGGCTCCGGCCGCGGTTCCGCGGCCATGTGGTGGAGCTATGGCTTCAAACTTGCAGTGTTGGCTTCTTCTGTATTTTGATGTATTTCCTGATATGTTGAATCTCTTAATGCTTCTTAGATCAATACCAAATTCCAATTCCTTGAGTTGGTGTATTTTAACAGTCTTCGTTTTGTAATTTTGACCGATCTTCTGTATTTTCCTGCACAAACTTCGGAACACAAGTTGCGATATATATGAATGATGCCATGCTATGAAATGCAGTCAATTTCCTTTATAGTGCCGGTTTTAGAGTCTAACACATGCAATCTGATATTTAACGACTGTTTTGTTAGTTATATGTATGCCCTAGAGACCATTACTGTACATACGATGTATATTGTAATGGATGCTTAGATATATATAGGGAGGACTTTCTTGCTCGACATGATAGTACGCTATCTGGTTGTACTTTATCTTAACATCTACTCTGATTGTCTCTTTGTTACTTGTTGATAAAGCCCTTAGGATATGTACTCGACTACTGGGACTATGATGAGATCATACTAGTGGGGCCACGGTAGTCGACGAGTACATCCTATAACTGTTCCTAGTCGACGGTGTATCGAGACAGGGCATCGATGCACCAGAGTAGACTAGCGTATACGCATCTTGACCCATATGATGGGCGATGGATGATCCCATATCCATCGGTGTTTGACATCAAGGATGGTGTACGGGTGTTCAGTGGAGACTGGGTACACTGGACGGACTCGCCGAGAACTCCCAGATGGTATTATACCTCACGTCAGATGCCGGTTCTGCGGTGACATTAGTACAGAGTAGTCTGTTGACCCGAGATCGTCATAGAGTCTTGTGTGATTCCCACCGTGCTTTGATTTCCATCATACCACGTCCAAGAGGGCGTGCAAAAAGGTGGCTTTTGGGTACAGTCCCGAATCACATGGAGGCATTGAGCGATAGGAGGGGATTCGTCTCTCCCGGTATAGGGAGTTGATGTTGTGCTGTGTTCGATTGGCTATAACCGGAAATCCCTGGCCAGGATTGCTGAGATTTACTGGTAAGTGTTATCAGTAGTTTCTCGAACTGTTATAGACCTCATATTGACACCACTTATCGAGCTACTAGGGTCTGACGTTTACCACCCCTAGGCAAGATATGCAACATATCAGACGACGAGACCGGACTGTACGGGAGTGTTACTGTTTGGATTCACAGGAGAAGTTACAGGCTTGCTTGTTGATCTTCTGAGCGCTCAATACCTGGGTAGCTGTTACGTTTAGCTGACCGCTTGCAGCTTGTGGGTGTTTGATATGATCATCACCTACTGCCGGCGTATTGACGATTCTTTAGAGTCCTACACAGAGGTTTCTTGACCCAGGCAAAACGGAGTAGGAGCACATATGTGATATGTGCGGGACCGAGGATATTACGATATGAGATACCGTATTCTATTTTCACGATATTTGATATCAGCCGGGTCATCGGATCAAGTGTTGATTCGATGAATCGGTACGGATAAATATTAGTCGGTTATATGCGATATAGCCGGATTGTCGGATCAAGTGTTGATTCGATAATTTAATGTATAATAATATATATGATATATTAAATTACATTAACTAATATTTGCTCACTAAAAGATTCTTTTTCTCACTCGGGTAATACATTGATATATATGCGATATATGTTAATTGTATTATTTTATTTGGTTACAATAAATATTATATATGTGATATATAATATTGTAACATGATATGATAACTAATGCAACATGTTTTGTGGAGTTTAAATATGATTAGGGTTTGGATTAGGGTTAAGTCTTCTAGTTGATTCTAGAAGCTTTTCATTTTGTCATGATAAAGATATTTGTGTGTGACTCATTCTTAACCTAACCCAAACCCTAGCCTTAGTTAATTCTCTACAAAGGTTTAGTCAACCATGGTTGCATAATTCATTATTATCTCCTTTGCATTATTCATCACAAAAGGAATTCTAATTATTATTCATCTTCTTCTTCCTTCACTCTTCATGAAAAAGCTTGCTAGATTTTTCCAAAGTGATGAATAAATATGAGAAAAAGATAAATAAAGAGAGCAAAAATCCTACTTCATCATCCTCATCTATCCTTTCCATTTAGATGAGGGTGTTCACTTCGTTTAGTGAGTGTTAGCTTGTGTTAACGGAACTTCAAGGTAGATCATCTTAGTATCGAAGATCGGAAGCAAAGGTTGCATCTTTCTCTTCGTGGAACCTCTCGAGAGTCCGAAACCCGATGATCGCAGCGAAGGGACCACAAAACGGAGCATATGAAGTGAAGGACTGGATCTACAAAGGTTGTAATCCCTTTCACTTAGTGTTAAAATGTTTAGCATGTTAGTTTTCGCCTAATCTCTAGTTTAAAGATCTTGTATCGGGTTGTTCGGTACGGCTAAATTTTTAATCGGGCATGGTTGATGCCTCGTAGACCCTTGTGCGTGTGCATAGAAACCCTACAGTGGTATCAGAGCCAAGCTAGAGCTTTAGGCGAAGTCTAGACGAAGTTTAAAGTCCGATCGAAACCCGAATCCCCGATAAAACCCGCTCTCTGGACTTTTTCTAAAAACTGGGATTTTTCCACATTAAAAATGCTTAAAAAATTCAGCAGAGAATTATATGAATTACGGTGCAAAAAGTTTTCGATGAACAGTACAAAGTGCGGCGGAACCGCGGCAGAAGCATGCCTTCTGCGGCGGTTCCGCGGCTAAAGGATGACGTCATCATTCCCTGTTTGCACAGTAACTCCTATTTTATTATGTTGGATTTTCTGGGAATTTTTAATATTTATTCATGAGTTGAATTTTCTGGGGTTGTTTTGGGGATTCGATATTTCGACCGGGATGTCTAATTTTGTCTATGTGGTTTTTCGGATAACTTTTAGAAACTGTTAAAAAGTTCGAACGGATATCAATAACTCACTTTTTACCCTGTCGGAAATTTTTTCAAAAGTTGGATTTTTTCTCGTGTTTAAGAATGTTCTAAGTCATGCATGTAACGCGGTGGACTCTCTAGAAGACAACAAACCTTAACTCGATTATGTGACCGTCTTGAACTGCCTTTTGAACCTTAGGGTTTGGGGCAGTACGGCGTGCCACATGTGAGGCGTTGGCTTGACCCTTCTACGGCTGGACCATTGCTACTGTGGCATGTGATGGATGTTTTTAAACTGATTTCAAGTGTTGAGATATATTGGGGAAATCTTGGGTGCTTGATGATTCGATCAGAAAGTTTAACTTTTTCTATTTATCTGGAATGTGATACAATAATTGGAATCCACAGGTAGTTATGAGATAACTGATTTGAATATTATAAACATAGCAGTTTAGTCTCAGATGATCGGTTGCCACGGAATTTTGATGCGATCAAAAGTCCGTCGCAATCACGTAGCGTACGCGAATACTCGCCGGGTAAACTTAATAGACAGCTACACCCCTTAGCCCCGACCAAGTGACTGTAGGAGAACCCCGTCGCCGAAAGCATCCGTTCGGGTGCTCGCGGTAGCGGTGTTCCGCCTTGGTGCACTTCGTCGACGGTATCGGGGGTGCGGCCGTCTACTAAAGTTTGCGACGAGCATTCGATCAGGACGTCGGGAATCTTGTTGAATTGCCCGACTTGATATTGAAAAGAGTTTTCGATAATGAGACTAAAATGCGGGGTTTATAATTGTTAGGCATGCGATGTCTAAAGAATTCATTTGGTTAGGCATGCGATGTCTAAGAAGGTTGCGGATTCCAATTGTTGTAGTTTTACACTTTCTTTTCTGTGACCGTAAGCGTAGTATGTGGTGTATCGCCGGCTTCGTTGCTATACATCAACGACAATCGGGATACGCATACTTGCTTACGTTAATGATATGAGATATTATGTGTTGCTGTGATATGTTGTATTAGATCGTCGCGTTTGAATAGCCGGGGGTTTTATGTGAGATGAGAGTTGTTTTTTCTTTTTCATTCATGTAAAATTCATTTGTATGTAATATTCTTTTATTGGGGCACTTCCAAGTAGCGGAAGATGTCACCGTTGTATATTATTTACTTTTCCGCATTAGGTAGACCCAAGGCGGGGAGCACAAGTAACCGGGTTCTAGGGTCCAGTGGGAGATCATCTCGAGGAGTCGAGACCGGGTCTCCTAACCCTAGAATTGGCAGTGTTACTTGCCGCTCTCGTAGGGGTCTAGGGATGTGGGTTTGGCTATTCATCGCAACCGTGGAATCCGTGTTTTATACAGGCTCGTATTGAAAACACGGACGTCCTAGTATATCCAATATTTCATATATGTTCTTCTGCTGCAATGTTCTGTGATGAGATCATATTACTGCCTGAGACGAATGTTTATATTATATATATATGAGATATATGTTATATTGCAGATTTCGTTTCAAATGTGATGCTTGCGAAGCATATTAAAATGGGACTTCATTAATGAGATTAATGAAATAAAAGAAACCTATGATGTTGTGGAATCAAATTTCTTAAAAACTGGTAGCTACAGTTCTTGCTTTGCATAGCGGTGTTCCTTGTAGAATATCCTGCACCTTATTCGATAGGGAAAGGACCGAGATCCCTTCACCGGGAGTGACTCCTTTAGCGATAACTGGCAGATGCTACACCCCTCGGTTTGTTTTTGATTGCTTCTATAGTTTTTGCTTTGCATAGTGATATATATGATATATCCTGCACCTTATTCGATGAGGAAAGGGCCGACGATCCCTTCACCGGGAGTGACCCCTTTAGCAAAACTAGAAAAGCCTCAAAAACACTACATTTAAAATCACTCGATTCTACAACGACATCAAGTTCATTACGCTCAGGGTTTTCTGAAAAACCTGCGTAGCCTTCCGTCATTTCAGATAGATATTATTTAGTATTCGTGCTATGTTTGTTGACTTAGTTAAGGCATAGTGTACGGTAGCTAAGTAATATTTATCTGCTAAAACATGAGATGTGATTGGATTAGGGTATTCGTACGGCCTTGTTGACTCAGTTAAGGGTCGTACGGGTGGGTTTAATTCAATCGGGAAATGTACGGGTTGAACTTGACTTGCGATTTATGATTTGTTGACTTAGTTAAGGTCATAGATCGCTAGGGGAAAAATATTATTGGGAATTTCAAGTGTTGAAATTTGCAATGAGATTGCATACCTTCTATAAGATAGTTGGATCCCGATACCCGCTGCGAGTAAGAGTTACTCCTGGGAGAGTTTTACACATTACAATTAGCCGATCAAGTAGGTGTCTAGAAAGGTGTTAACGGGGTTACGCCTCTGGGAAAACGAGGTTTACTTTAATTAGGTTCGTGCGAAAGTACGGGGGACCTCCCTCAAAGTACCGACACTGGCCTGGCTGAAAGATTGGCGAACTTGTAGCGTGTAATTAATCCCGGCTAGTCTTTCCTTTTAGGGTTTGAAGGAAGATTTGATTAAAACAGTGGGAGACATCCTGATTAGATATATTATATAACCAATCTAATCTTGGAAGAGCATACGCTGAGTGTTTTCTTCTCTCTCTCTCTAGGTAGCGACCATATCACGCCTTAATCAAGATAATAATACGGATATATTGACCGAACCCGCTTGTTGTACTGAGCTGGGGAACGTTGGTCCCGCTCCAACTTATAATTGTTATAAGACAGAGCAGGAAATTGGGGAATACCAGATTTCCCGTGCCGCCCAAACGAAGAAAGTGCATGTTGATGCATCATCTTTGGGTGTGTTCATTACAGAGAACTGTTTCTCAGTATCCTTTACGTCCTGGGTATGTGATACCAGATCAGGATCCCGTATATGTAATCTGTTACATGGGCTACAGATAGGTATAGAACTGAGAACGGGTGATAAGTTTCATGAGACAGAAAACGGTGCAAGTGTTGCAGCCAAGTCTGTTGGTCACTGTCACCCTGTATTACCAGAATACATTGATTCTGAACAAATGTTATTAGATACCGAACCTGATATACAAAATCATATCAGTCTCTTTATTAGTAAAGAAAGGATATAATTTTGTATTGTTGGATAATGTTTTGAACATTTCCTATATCAAGAGTTGATCGGTTCAGGCACGTTATCTAAAAGCATTGGCGTTCTAAATCAAACCACAGTTCTTAGTATACAGAACACACACAAGAGGAAGAGTTCAGAAATGAACGAATCCTTCTTGAGGTATTGTAGACTAGGTCATATCAATGCGACCCGACTAGCTAAGTTACATATAGATGCATATTTAAATTAGTTTGAATTTACATCTTGTGAAACTTGCCGGTCATGTCACAAAGATAAGATGACCATAGCTCTGTTTATTGGAAACAGAGAAAGAGTTAGTGAACTCTTGGGATTGATACATGCTGATGTATGAAAGTCCCCTGTCTACATATGCCAAGATTGGTTTTTTGTACTTCATTACATTCTCTGATAATCTCTCAAGATTCAGACATATGTTCCTGCTGAAACACAAGTCCGAACCTTTTGAGAAATTCACAGAATATAAGTTAGAAGTAGAGAACCAAAATACGAGTATAAGTATTATGTCCTTTGATGAGATCAAGGAGGAAAATACTTGAGCACGGAATTCCTGGACTATTCTAAAGGAGAATGAGATTCTCTCTCAGCATTACTCCTCCGTATACACCATAGCACGATGGTATATCGGGGCGGAGCAAACTCACCCTATTAGATATGGTGTGCTCTATGATGAGTACTACTGAGTTTCCTATTTCCTTTTGGGAGTTATGCACTTGAGAAGCTGCACACCTATTGAATAAGGTTCAAATCAAATCAGTTACCTACCACTTCATATGTGATATGGAAAGGGAAGAGCCCATATCTTAAGTTGGTTAAGATTTGGAGTTGTCCGGCCTATGTCTAAAAGCAAAATCCGGACAAGCTCGAGACAAGGTCTGTTATGTAGAACTGGAAAGGTTTCAGCTATACAAACTGCAGCTGATAATTTGGTAGAACCAAAGGATTCAATAGTTTTCCAACGAACCTCAGCCTCTCCGACGATCTAGTAGGGTTCCTCACCCACCTGAGAGATACTTATGTTTCTCTATGACAGTGGGAGCGAGGATTGCATCATGAGATGATGACCCAACTAGTTTCGAGCTGGCCATCAGGAGTGGGACTCTGTAAGAATGGCTGGATTCTTATCGATCTGAGATGGAATCTTTATACACCAACAAAGTATGGACTTTGGTTGCTTTATCTGAAGGGTTAAATCCCCATCAGGAGCGAGTATATCTTGAGAAGATTACTTGGTGTACATGGAAAAGTTGAGACTTTCAAAGCTATGCTTAAGTCCATCTAGATCCTACTTGCCACGGCTACATACCATGACTACGATATCTGGTGGTTGGGTGTCATGACTGCTTTTCTAAATGATGTTTTAGAAATGAGCGTCTATAAGTACACAGCCAGAGGGCTTCGTAGACAGTGGGAGCAGCGGAAACGTGTGCAAGATGTTTTATGTGATAAAGCAGGCATCGCGGAGTTGGAACATCTGTTTTGATGTGGTAGTCAAAGAGTTTGACTTCATCAAAATGGTAGATGAACCTTGTATATACAAAAAGGTAGTAGAGAGTATGGTGGTGATCCTCGTAGAGTACGTGGATGACATACTCTTGATAGGGAAGGAGTTTCCTATGCTACGCTCGGTCAATCTACGCTTATCACAAGGATTCTCCATATAGGATCAAAATGATACCTCCTAAATCCTGAGTTATGGATCTATGAGATAGATCTAATTGGATGTTAGGATACTCACTAGTTATAGTGAGATGGTATCAATCGATCCTGGGGAGAATCACTGGAAAGGTTCCAGGGTGATAAGGACGACTGAATGTCAGTCGCAGGCATTGTCTTTACCCTCAGTGGAGGGACGGTATGTTGGAAGAGTTCCAAGCTAGATACCGTGACATACTAGACGATTAAAGGCAAGATACATCGTTACCAAGGATACTACCAAAGAGGCAGTCTGGATATATATATATATATATATAAGTTCATAAGATGAACTTCGTTCCTACCATTGTGTGACAATGGAGTTGTGGCTTTAGCCAAGGAACTACCGTCCCATCAGAAATCCAGATATAATACTTAGGCAGTATCACCAGATCATGGAGATGGTTGATCTCCAGGGAGATCGAGGTTAGGAGAGTAGACACAGAGGACAACAGCGCGGATCCACTCACAAAGGCCTTTTTTCCCAGTAGAGACTTTTATGGGATGGTTGAGTATGAGATACTTCAACCGCAGCTAATTGTTGGGTATGCGATACCATAACAAATGGCCCTAGTGCAAGTGGGAGATTGTTAGTTATATGTATGCCCTAGAGACCATTACTGTACATACGATGTATATTGTAATGGATGCTTGGATATATATAGGGAGGACTTTCTTGCTCGACATGATAGTACGCTATCTGGTTGTACTTTATCTTAACATCTACTCTGATTGTCTCTTTGTTACTTGTTGATAAAGCCCTTAGGATATGTACTCGACTACTGGGACTATGATGAGATCATACTAGTGGGGCCACGGTAGTCGACGAGTACATCCTATAACTGTTCCTAGTCGAGGGTGTATCGAGACAGGGCATCGATGCACCAGAGTAGACTAGCGTATACGCATCTTGACCCATATGATGGGCGATGGATGATCCCATATCCATCGGTGTTTGACATCAAGGATGGTGTACGGGTGTTCAGTGGAGACTGGGTACACTGGACGGACTCGCCGAGAACTCCCAGATGGTATTATACCTCACGTCAGATGGCAGTTCTCCGGTGACACTGTACAGAGTAGTCTGTTGACCCGAGATCGTCATAGAGTCTTGTGTGATTCCCACTGTGCTTTGATTTCCATCATACTACGTCCAAGAGGGCGTGCAAAAAGGTGGCTTTTGGGTACAGTCCCGAATCACATGGAGGCATTGAGCGATAGGAGGGGATTCGTCTCTCCCGGTATAGGGAGTTGATGTTGTGCTGTGTTCGATTGGCTATAACCGGAAATCCCTGGCCAGGGTTGCTGAGATTTACTGGTAAGTGTTATCAGTAGTTTCTCGAACTGTTATAGACCTCATATCGACACCACTTATCGAGCTACCGGGGTCTGACGTTTACCACCCCTAGGCGAGATATGCAACATATCAGACGACGAGACCGGACTGTACGGGAGTGTTACTGTTTGGATTCACAGGAGAAGTTACAGGCTTGCTTGTTGATCTTCTGAGCGCTCAATACCTGGGTAGCTGTTACGTTTAGCTGACCGCTTGCAGCTTGTGGGTGTTTGATATGATCATCACCTACTGGCGGCGTATTGACGATTCTTTAGAGTCCTACACAGAGGTTTCTTGACCCAGGCAAAACGGAGTAGGAGCACATATGTGATTTGTGCGGGACCGAGGATATTACGATATGAGATACCGTATTCTATTCTCGCGATATTTGATATCAGCCGGGTCATCGGATCAAGTGTTGATTCGATGAATCGGTACGGATAAATATTAGTCGGTTATATGCGATATAGCCGGATTGTCGGATCAAGTGTTGATTCGATAATTTAATGTATAATAATATATATGATATATTAAATTACATTAACTAATATTTGCTCACTAAAAGATTCTTTTTCTCACTCGGGTAATACATTAATATATATGCGATATATGTTAATTGTATTATTTTATTTGGTTACAATAAATATTATATATGTGATATATAATATTGTAACATGATATGATAACTAATGCAACATGTTTTGTGGAGTTTAAACATGATTAGGGTTTGGATTAGGGTTAAGTCTTCTAGTTGATTCTAGAAGCTTTTCATTTTGTCATGATAAAGATATTTGTGTGTGACTCATTCTTAACCTAACCCAAACCCTAGCCTTGGTTAATTCTCTACAAAGGTTTAGTCAACCATGGTTGCATAATTCATTATTATCTCCTTTGCATTATTCATCACAAAAGGAATTCTAATTATTATTCATCTTCTTCTTCCTTCACTCTTCATGAAAAAGCTTGCTAGATTTTTCCAAAGTGATGAATAAATATGAGAAAAAGATAAATAAAGAGAGCAAAAATCCTACTTCATCATCCTCATCTATCCTTGCCATTTAGATGAGGGTGTTCACTTCGTTTAGTGAGTGTTAGCTTGTGTTAACGGAACTTCAAGGTAGATCATCTTAGTATCGAAGATCGGAAGCAAAGGTTGCATCTTTCTCTTCGTGGAACCTCTCGAGAGTCCGGAACCCGATGATCGCAGCGAAGGGACCACAAAACGGAGCATATGAAGTGAAGGACTGGACCTACAAAGGTTGTAATCCCTTTCACTTAGTGTTAAAATGTTTAGCATGTTAGTTTTAGCCTAATCTCTAGTTTAAAGATCTTGTATCGGGTTGTTCGGCACGGCTAAATTTTTAATCGGGCATGGTTGATGCCTCGTAGACCCTTGTGCGCGTGCATAGCAACCCTACATGTTTTGCTAATATGTGCTATATGAATGCCGAACACTTCTAGATGAGTGCAAATGATAGGGAAATTGCTGGTTAAAAGATACAGTATTTTCGACTGATCAAATTCCCCTAAACTTATTTTCGATCGTATTGAGCGAACTTTTTATTAAAAAGAAGGAGAAAATAAAGAAAAAGAAAAACTAACCAGCACACTTTCGTAGGCAACACGATTGCACTGAGCACGTGCAACAAGCCTTTAAACCTCTGGGTGTCCCTAGTAGGAGGAGTGTTGTCTCCTGAGGGTTTTCAGTGGATTGCACCCACAAAATCCAATAATAAAAGAAAGATCATGAATATTACATTTAAAGAAAAGAATTGTAAAAGAAAAGCTTCGAAAATTAGGGTTTCCAACTAAGCTAGCTTTTCGGTTGTCATGAGCCCTATCTTAATAGTCATGAAAAGATGTCGGAAATCACGTCCTCCTTCAATAAAACATCGTCTTATTCTTCATTCCTATCTTTCTTCCAAACATCGATCATATAACCCTGCGTGTGTGTAAAGACATCCCTACACCCGGAGAATTCAATTCAAGCTATCATACTCTTGCCCATCAGCCTCAGTACTTTTTAATTAATGAATATTTAGATGAGATTGCTCACACACTTTCATGCGACCGTTAATACTTCTTGAGGTACTAACCGACCGATTACTCCTATGCTTGCTTACTTGGTGTATTTTCCTCGTCTTGCACCACCTAAGGCTTAGCAGTGACTCCCAGACCAGTTGGCCTTAGGGCACTAGGTGAAGAGGCACCCTCGCTATATTTTTTTTATTGCTGCCTTGGCGATAACAAAACCAGTGTTCATTTTTCTCACCACTTTATATTTTCTTCATTTTTTTATTTCCTTCATACTTTTGGCTTTAAGACAAGAGCATTTCAAGGTATCCTCTACTATCCCGAGTTTCAAGACGTGTGTAAGTGCGAATAGCAGGGTATCAACGTTCAAAATGTTTGGCTTCTAGAATAGAAACTATTTTTCAGACTTATTTTTATCCTCAGATTAGTGACGTCTTTCATCTTACTAACTCTTGGGACAACGGCTCATAACTACTTATTACTAGTTCGTATAAGAAAGCTTCTAATTTTCTTGGTTTTCTTAAATTTTTCTAATCCCATGGATGTAATTTTTCACTATCTAAACCTTCATTATCTTATTTATGTACAAAAAATATTTAATATTTTTATATTTTGAAAATTTAAAATTTTTATGGATTTTGAAAAAAAAATTTAAAATTTTTATACGTTTTTAAAGAAATGTTTTATGCTTATGCAAATGATATGCAAATGATGCAAAAATAAGCACAAACCTTCCCCAAACTTGTTTTCAACAGTGTCCTCACTGTTGCCAACAGCTATATCTATAAAACCTGTAAGTCTGGGAGGCATTATTAGTGGGGGCAAACCATATAAGTGAAGAACCTCCCCCAAACTTACTCTTTTCACTCACCTCCATTCAAAAAGATGATGCAGTGATATGCATGACATGGAGATGAGACAGAGGAATTTTAATCAAGATAAACTGGCTCCTGTAAGAACAGGAGCTCCTCCGTGGGGTCAGTGGAAAAATACGGCTTTAGTCTATGTCCATTCACTTTGAAAAATGTGCCGGTTTTTAACATTTTCTACTTCTACTGCCCCGTACGGGTATACAGACCGCACAACAAAAGGTCCCTTCCACCGAGATCGGAGCTTACCCACGTGAAGGTGTAATCGTGAATCATAAAGAAGGACTTGTTGACCAGGTGAAAATGTTTTCCTCAAAATGTTTTTATCATGAAAAACCTTAATCCTATTTTTTATGATTACAGCGTTATCATAAGCTTCATCGCGGAGTTCGCTTAGCTCATTAAGTTGCAGCTTCCGAAAGTTGCAGGATTGGTTTAGGTCAAAATTTATTTCCTTAATAGCCCACAATGCTTTATGCTCAATCTCGACGGGTAAGTGACATGCCTTCCCAAACACTATCCTATATGGAGACATCCCTAGGCCGGTTTTAAATGCAGTTCGGAATGCCCAAAGAGCATCCGTCAGCTTGGTCGACCAGTCTTTTCTATTCTTAGCAACAGTTTTCTCCAGGATTAGTTTGATCTGTCTGTTTGAGATCTCAGCCTGCCCGCTCGTTTGGGGATGATAGGGTGTAGAAAGTCGGTGGTTGATTGAGTATTTCCGCATCAGAGTCTCGAAAGACCTGTTGCAGAAATATGTCCCATTATCGCTAATAACAGCGCGTGGGTGTCCAAATCATAAAAAGATATTCTTTTTCAAGAACTTAATGACAACTTTCCTGTCGTTAGTGCGACATGGAATGGCTTCAACCCATTTTGAGACATAATCAACCGCCAGCAGTATGTACAAATTCCTAAAGGAGTTGGGGGGACCCATAAAATCAATGCCCCAAACATCGAATATTTCAACAACCAGAATGGGTTGCTGAGGCATTTCATTTCTCTGGGAGATTCTACCCGTGTACTGATATTGTGTATAGGTTTTGCAATAGTCAAATGCGTCCTTGAATAAGGTCGGCCAATAAAATCCACATTGCAAAACCTTCCCTGCCGTCTTTTTAGGACCGAAGTGACCCCCACAGGCCTGATCATGACAAAAAGAAAGAACACTCTTGAACTCTTCTTTCGGGACACACCGGCGAATGATCTAATCAGGACAATATTTAAACAAATATGGATCGTCCCGGTAAAAGTGTTTTACTTGGGATAGAAAACGGTATCTGTCCTGTTTTGACCAATCGCTGGGTATAAGTCCCGTGACAAGATAGTTCACTATATCCCTGAACCAAGGTTCATTGGATACGCTCAAGAGTTGTTCGTCAGGAAACGAATCATTGATCGGCAGGGTCACAGGGGAAGAAGAGATGCGTGAAAGATGGTCGGCTACTACGTTTTCACATCCTTTCTTATCTTTGATAACAAGATCAAATTCTTGTAACAGAAGGATCCAACGTATTAGCCGACCTTTTGCATCTTTCTTCGCCAGAAGATATTTTAAGGCGGAATGGTCAGTGTACATAACTATAGGAGAGCCAATTAAGTAAGGCCTGAATTTTTCTAATGCAAATACAACCGCTAAAAGTTCCTTTTCGGTGGTTGTATAATTGATTTGTGCATCATTCAGGGTCGTACTTGCATAGTATATCACGTGTGGCATCTTTTCAATGTGTTGTCCTAAAACTGCACCTACTGCAAAGTCGGATGCGTCACACATCAGCTCAAAGGGGTAGTCCCAATTTGGAGATGATAGAACGGGGTCTGAAGTGAGTGAGTGTTTAAGTGAGTCGAAAGCTGTCTCACAGTCCGAGTCAAAGTGGAAGGTCGTATCCTTGGCCAGGAGAAGAGTTAAAGGTCTAGCAATTTTGCTAAAGTCCTTAATGAATCTCCTATAAAAGCCCGCATGGCCAAGGAAAGATCAAATATCTTTGACGCTTTTGGGACGAGGGAGGTTTTGAATGACATCTATCTTAGCTATGTCAACCTCAATGCCTTTCTGTGAAATAACATGTCCAAGTACAATTCCTTCTTGGACCATGAAGTGGCATTTTTCCCAGTTCAAAGTTAAGTTCTTCTCTTTGCAACGAGTAAGAACAGCGTCAAGATTCGATAGGCAATCAGAAAAAGAGTCTCCAAAAATCGAGAAATCGTCCATAAAGGTCTCCAGAAAATTCTCTACAATGTCAGAGAATATCCCCATCATACACTGCTGAAAGGTAGCGGGAGCATTGCATAACCCAAAGGGCATGCGACTGTAAGCAAAGGTATCAAAAGGACAAGTAAAAGTGGTTTTATCTTGATCCTTTTTGGCGATGGAGACCTGATTATAGCCTGAGTATCCGTCCATAAAACATAATACTCTCGTCCTGCTAAGCGTTCCAGCATTTGATCAATGAATGGTAGAGGAAAGTGGTCTTTCCTCGTGGTAGCATTGAGTTTTCTATAATCAATACATACACACCACCCAGTTTGGGCGCGTGTCTGGATCAACTCATTTGCCTCATTGGTAATAACAGTGATGCCGGATTTCTTAGGGACGACATGTATAGGACTCACCCATTGGCTATCGGAGATGGGGTATATAATACCATTATCTAGGCATTTGACGATCTCTTTCATCACTGCTTCCTTCATGACGGGATTCAACCGTCTCTGTGGTTCTCGGGTTGGTCTGGCATCATCCATCACATGTATATGATGTTCTACTATCAAGGGACTAATCCCTTTGATGTCCGCCATAGTCCAACCAAACGCCTCTTTATTAGATCTCAATACCGATAAAAGTGCATTCTCTTGCTCTGATGCTAGAGAAGCGGATATTATAACCGGTAAAGACTCATTCTCACCTAAATAAGCATATTTAAGATGAGAAGGTAAAATTTTGAGATCTAATTCGGGCGGAGAAATGATAGAAGGTGGGATCATAGAGTGATTTTTGGATTTACAAAGAAGCTCAGAGCCTGTGAAAGATACAGACTCGGGTGGAGAAAAGTCAGGAGTGTAGGACTCAAGTGTAGGAAAAGTGTCCTCACTAAGATCTTGTGTAAAGTCAAACAGAGATGTGGTAATGTCGTCGAGATCAGTAAAGCATAGTTCCTCAGCTCCGCAACTATCAGGAGCGATCTCGTGGACAGAGCACACATCTAGAATATGAGCAGAGGGTTCTGATGGCTGACTTCCAACTTTGTAGATGTTTAGTTCAATGGTCATATTTCCAAATGATAAGTTCATCGAACCATTTCTATAGTTAATAACAGCGTTGGAAGTGGCAAGGAAAGGACGACCCAGAATCACCGGAATTTGGCCCCGGGGATTTGCTACAGGCTGTGTATCAAGTACAATGAAGTCTACAGGGAATACAAATTCCCCGACCTTTATCAACACATCCTCTAGTTCACCCCTTGGTTTGGTGATTGAACGGTCTGCCATTTAGAGAGTGCGGTGAGCAGGTTTCATCTCTCCAATCCCTAATTGCTCATATACAGAATATGGAAGTTGGTTAACACTTGCGCCAAGGTCTAAAAGAGCACGATTTATGTTTTTACCCCCAATAGAAATCGATATTGTAGGACATCCTGGGTCCTTCTGTTTCTTTGGTAGCTGGGGGATAAAAGCAGTGCTAATATTATTAGACATAAAGACCTTCTTCGGTACTTGAGTCTTCCTCTTCCTAGTGCACAAGTCCTTAAGAATTTTCGCATAAGCGGGGACTTGTTGAATCGCATCTAGGAGAGGGATGTTGATGTTAACCTATTTGAACATTTCCATAATTTTCTCCATATGAGGACTCTTTCTGTTACCCCTTAACCGATTCGGGTAAGGAGCTTTCGCAACAAGCGTCGGGTCCATCATAGGAGAAGGAAGAGGGGGTAGACGAGATCCCAAAAGAGGAGTGGGGACCATCTGTGGAGAACTATAAGGGTTGGGTTGAGGTGTCGAGCCTAGTGGGAAATGGAGAATAGGCTCGCGAGAAGGTGGTGGGGTAGAAGAACAAGGATCAGAAATAGAAGTGTGTGTGTGAGAAAAGGTGTCAGCCGGGGTGTTATTGATAGGATTTTCAATATCATCAATTCCTTCCCCGACATGGTTGTTCAGCACTCTTCCCGATATCAACGTTGTGACGGCATTTACATTGTAATGCCCAGGATTTGGTAGGGGCTGAGAATGAAGTTTCCCTTTTTCTCTCGCACTCATTTTGGCTTTAAGTCGTGCAATTTCAGCTTCCATCGATCTGATACTCTCAGCTTGGGACGCTGAGTTTTTCTTTATCTCACTGACGAAAGTTCTAACCTCAGCCGAAACCTCTATGAAATTTGACAAGAGTGATTTCATGGTTTGAGTGAATTGAGAGAGTTCGTCAGAATCGGTCAACTGCATAGGATTAGACTGTGCAGGAGTGTTAACCTGGTTGTGGAAATTTTGTGACTGGTAGGGATGCTGAGTGAGTTGAAGTGGTTGCTGTTGTGGTGGAAGAGCCCTTTGAAAATTATTTTGGCTTGGAACCGTATTTTGAGATTGTTGTTGGTTCCAAGCAAAATTCGGGTGATTCCTCCAACCCTGATTATACGTGGAAGAATATGGGTCGTTTCTAGGTCTTTGAAATGCAGCATTAGTATGCTCGTGACCTTGAAACGCAGAGTTTAATGGACATTCTTCCGTTAAATGAGACGGATCAGAACAGCAGCCACATACAGCTTTGGGGAGCGACATTGGGTTTAGGGAGGCTGTAGAAAATTTGTGTTCCATAGCGTCGAGCTTCTTTTGCATTGCTTCCATCTCAGCTCGAACACCTATGGACACATATATTTGGTGCACGCCACCCCTATTCAATGATTGGGTTCCACTCTCCCACTGTAGTGATTTTTCAGCGAACTCTTCTAAAAATTTCCAAGCTTCCCCATCATCCTTGGTCATAAAAGTGCCTTGACACATGTTTTCAAGGTTCTGTTTAGTGTTTGGGTTAATGCCCTCATATATGATTCGGCAAAGATCCCATCTCGGGATGCCGTGATGAGGATATTGAACCAATAGATCCTTGAAACGTTCAAAGCATTTAGAGAATGGTTCAGTAGGGAGCTGGGTAAATTGATTCAGTTCGCTACGGATTCGAGCTGTCTTTTGCATTGGGTAAATTTCTTAAGGAATGCTGCGACGAATTCTTCCCAATTCGTAATAGAGTGTGCGGTAGTGTTATATAGCCACTTCTCGGCTATATCGCACAAAGTAAATGGAAGAAGTCGTAGACGCATAGCATCCACTGAAAGTTGTGACGTACTATCATTGCGCATACGTTTTCAAATTTGGTAATGAAAACGTAAGCATCCTCAGTCTCGAGTCCGTGAAATTTGGGTAAAAGGTTGATGTATTGGGGTTTAATTTCAAAATTATCCCCGTTGGCTGGTGGAATGGATAAGCAGGTCGAAAGAGGACCTCGCAATGGATAGCACCTCTCTTGGAGAGAGATGCGAGGTGGATTCTGCGCACCAACGGACGGCGGCAGATTAGTGTTAAAGAAATTCGATGGAGGTGGATCCATCGATGTGGGTGTGGTAGTGGGTAAAGAAGAAGTAAATGGAGAAATACCGACTTCGGAGTCAATAAAGGGTACGCAGACTAAACGGGCACTAGAATCCCGTGCCCAGCCTATCTTATACTAAAAAGGGTTAGTACAAGTGGCAGCGTTGACTTATAATTAGGGGTAATGAATGAATGAATGAATGCGGTGTTTGTTTTGAAAATAGGACGGATTTTTGAAAATATGATGCAACACAACAAATGCAACACACAAAACCCTAATTCTAGGGGTCGCCTAAGTCAGATCTCTAGACCGCTCCTAACTGCCAGAAGACAAGACGCATGATAAATCCTCCACTGCCTCTTTGTCTCTCCTGTGGCCAGGTAAGTACCAGGTAAGTGGGAGGTTCTCCACTACGTAAGTAGTGTGCCTAATTAAGTAACCACTAGCCTTCGACACACTTGCCTTAGACACCACAAGAGAAACGCGGATAGCAATGAATTACCCACGGCCTTCTTCTGTCCTAAGTGAGCGCGACGGTCCTTAGAGTCATCTCTAGATCTTTTTTTAGTTAATTGGGGTAAATGCAGATGCAAGTTTTGCGGTTTTCGGGGCTTATGAAGGGTAATGAACTCCCCACCTAATCTGGATTTGGTCTTTGCCCCTTAATGTCCGTATTAATTTTGCAAACAACCACTAAAATCAAAACAAGCACAATTTAATTTTGCTATTTGCGTGTTGCGATTTATTTGCAAAGAAACCTGCACAAAATGTTATTTGGAGCATATTTTAGAAGGAGATAAGAAAGATAGAAGCTTACTGTAAAAAAAATTGTTCAGAGATGACTTCACCAAGACGCGGAACCGCCGCAAATGGTGGCTCAGACCGCGGAAACGCGCCCGTAGGTAATGTTCACTGCACCAAACTTTAACAGCAAGCTGCTGTGTAATCCTTTAGTCCTCTGGAATTTCCCAAAAATTATTTCAATTGCACAGCAAGCTCCAAATCTCCTTGCAATGAACCACAACAAATCGTTTAGTGTTTTGTGCGAATTTTGATTACAAAATTACAATGGAATAAATCTTTCAATTCAAATTTCAATATAAAACGAATTAGCGCGCGATCCCCGGCAACGGCGCCATTTGATTGATTCTTAATTCCGATTGTGTCATGTAACTCGAATATGTTTCTTTGTGTCGGTATTTAGGAAATGAATATAATTCACAATCAAAAAATTATTTGACCGCAATCAACTACGGTGTCAGATGTAGATCGTTAGCGAGTGCGGATCGTCCACGGGGATTGTGCGATTCGTTTGTATGTTTGATTTGTTTGAATCGAAAAGTTAATAGAAAAGAAAAGAAAACATGATTCAAGATTTTTATCGATGGTTTCAAGTATCACTATTCTAATCAAGAATCAAGAAAATGATAAACATCGAGAATCGAGTTTCGATAGAATTCCAATCACTTTAGGGTTTCAAGATTTGAAGTAAAACTCGTAGGAATCGAGTAAATTGTAGATGTGATGAAGATTCAAGATTATGATTTCTTAGCTAGTAACAAATTGATGCTAAATCGATGTCGAATTCATCGAGGATCAAGGATCTTGCGAGGAATTAGGGTTCCTCATCCTATCCTTTGTCCTTTCGATGAATAACATTCACTAGATAGCTTTTTGAAAATCGAATGATCAATTGTTGATCTCTAGATCGTGCGAAATGAATCAAGAACACATTCGCATCGATCTAGATCATCGATCAATCGATTTTCAAGAATTTACAATTGTTTTAAGACTTAAGAAAACGTTTAACAATTCATCAACATCATCATTTTACAATTGTTTCGATTCCTCCACGAGCGGAGTTTTATTCATGCATCATCACAAAGTACATATTCAAGAATCGAAATGAATCATAATGCTAGAATTGAAATGTAAACAAGTTAAAGAATCTTCACCTTTATTATATCAACAAGTAGTTACAACTCTCAAGATTTACAAGAGGTAGGAACTTCGCTCGTTGAATCTTGCATCGCTCGGCTTCTTGAGTCTTGGATCGCTTCGATCTTGTGCTCCGTTGAATACCGGCTTTGCTTCAAAAGGATGCTTGAAGACTTGCTTTGCTTGAACTCCATGGATCTTGAATTGGGTATTTCTAGATTGGATTAGGGTTAGGGTTTGGAGGTGGCAAGAATGTGGGTAGATGAAGAACTAGGGTTTAGCCAACAATGAGTTGTCTAAGATTATGATGATGATATTATTTTACAAGTGAGCCTAGGGGTCTATTTATAGGTTTTCCAAACCCTAAGTCTAGGTTTTTGAATTTGCAATTCCCTCCAAAAGTTTGTTGTAAGTTAGTTAGGAGCTTAGCTTAGGCTTTAAGCTAGGAATGTTTAGCTTAGAAACCCTAATTTGCTGAACTGGCAGAAGCTTCTGGGCTTTCTGGAGAATGTAATGTCTTTCTGAAGTGTTGAAGCTGATGTAAGAGTTATGAAGCAATTTTGGGGTGGTGACGTGGCAAGGCCGCCGCGGAACCGCGGCGCAAGGCGGCTCCGGCCGCGGTTCCGCGGCCATGTGGTGGAGCTATGGCTTCAAACTTGCAGTGTTGGCATCTTCTGTATTTTGATGTATTTCCTGATATGTTGAATCTCTTAATGCTTCTTAGATCAATACCAGATTCCAATTCCTTGAGTTGGCGTATTTTAACAGTCTTCATTTTGTAACTTTGACCGATCTTCTGTATTTTCCTGCACAAACTTCGGAACACAAGTTGCGATATATAGGAATGATGCCATGCTATGAAATGCAGTCAATTTCCTTTATAGTGCCGGTTTTAGAGTCTAACACATGCAATCTGATATTTAACGACTGTTTTGCTAATATGTGCTATATGAATGCCGAACACTTCTAGATGAGTGCAAATGATAGGGAAATTGCTGGTTAAAAGATGCAGTATTTTCGACTGATCAGTAACACTTACTGTACAGTCCGGTCTCTTCGTCTAATATGTCGCATATGAAGTCTAGGGGTGGTAAACATCAGACCCCAGTAACTTGATAAGTCATGCCGATGTGTGGCTCATAACAGTTCGAGAAACCACTGATAACTCTTATCAGTAAATCTCAGCAACCCTGGCCAGGGATTTTGCAGTTTTAACCTATCGAGCATAGCGCAACATCAACTCCCTATACCAGGAGAGACGAAACCCTTCCTATCTCTCACCGCCTCCATGTGATTCGGGACTATACCCAAAATCCACCTGTTTGCACGACTCCTTTGAGCCCTGGTAGAAAGGAAATCAAAGCACAGTGGGAATCACACAAGACATTATGACGATCTTGGGTCTACAGACTAACCTGTACCAGTATCATTAGAGAACTGCTATCTGACGA
The DNA here is from genome assembly GCA_030015575.1 of Agapanthus africanus. NCBI lineage: Eukaryota > Viridiplantae > Streptophyta > Magnoliopsida > Asparagales > Amaryllidaceae > Agapanthus > Agapanthus africanus. Next base: position 305,667,526 of record JASDDO010000010.1, on the reverse strand, counting down.
TAGGTATATAACCATCTAGGAGTTCTCGGCGAGTCCTGTTCGGTGTACCCATTCTCTAATGAACACCTATGTACAATCTTTGATGTTAAACACCAATGGCTATGGGATCAACCATCGCCCCCATACAGGGTCAAGAAATGTACTCACTAGTCTACTCTGGAATATCGATGCCCTGTCTCGATATCCCCTCGACTAGGAAATATTAAAAGATGTGCTTTTGGACTACCCTGGTCCCAGTAGTATGATCCGCATCATAATCCTGGTAGTCAAGTACATATCCTAAGGGCATTATCAACATGTAAGAGAAAACAGTATAGGAATACCAGTCATCATGTTAAGATAAAGAGTAACCAGATAGCATACTATTATATCGAGTAAGAAAGTCCTTTATATATATGTCCAAACATCCACTATAATATACATCAATGTACAATAATGGCCTCTAGGGCATACATATTCCTAACAAAAAGGGCATACGTCTGAACAAAAAAAGTTTTGGCAAAAATATAACATCAAACGTCTGCGACGATGAGTGGCAGACGTCTAGGTCTTAGTGCAAAACCACACAGCGTAAGAGAAAAACAGACATACGTCTGAAGTTCAAATGGAAGACGTATGATGAAGAAAAATTGCACTAATATAGATATCGAATAGACTCTTTTGAGAATAAGGTAGACGATCTTTTCGAGTTCTATGATTCTTGAAAGACCACTCGAGTTAGACTCTTTTGAGAATAAAGTAGACGATCTTTTCGAGTCTCCCACCTCCATAATTTCTAACGAATCGAGTGTTTTGAATCCTGGTGTGCAACAGATTGACCTTGAAACTTTCAACATTTCTATTGAATCTGACTATTCCACTAATATAGATATCGATTCTTTTCTTTCCGATAAGATCATCAATTGGAATATCGATGAAAGTTTCGAAGACATTTTCGCCGAAGAACTTGTGTTCCTTGAAGACTTGGATGCTGTGATGAATCAACCTCCACCGGAAATTCGTGTGCCTCCCTTTGAGGCCGAAGAAGTTGAACCACCATCCCTTCTTCTTATCACATACGAGAATACGACTATTCCACCCATTCCATATCTTTCACATTCTCGTTTTCATTCACCATCACTTTTTCATCTCCACCAACCGAGAAGTAGATTACACCTCTTATCTTCCCTCTACATCATCTCTTATCGTTATTTTTATTTCTATTTCTTCTACTCGAGACATGATACAACCTCTATTCTTATACAGTCTCGAGTTTCCTCACGTCTATCCATTTCCCATTTTTCTACCAACCATGGTCTTATTATGATAAAATATTTGAATTGTTGGTTTTAACTTTTGGTCTTTATAAAGCTTTGTGTAGACCAATAATATTCCCCCCTCTTATGTTTAATTCCAATGTTTAGTAATGAAAATATTGTTTCACTCAAGTTTGGGTGGAAAGAAGAAAATATTTTTAAAATGGCTCTTGCAATAAAGAAAATTTTTGCACGATTGTGAGCCAATAACAAGTTTGGAGGAGGATTTTCACTGTCATTCACTTTTGACCCCTCTTTTATACCATATTCTTGAACTGTTCCTTCCAGTTTTCAAGTTTTGAGCTTACAGGACATATCAGTGAGGATACTGCTGCAAACAAGTTTAGGGGGAAGGTTTGTATGGATGATTTCTATGTATCTACGCATCCTATGTAAATTTTGCATTGCATAAAAAAAATTTGAAAATAAAAGTTAGAAAGTGAATTTTTTTTATGAAAGACAGGAAAAAACATAGAAAATGCAAGAAAATTAGATGTTTTAGAACGAAACTAGTAATACGTGGTCATGAGCTGTTGTCCCAAGGGTTACTAAGATGAAGAAATTACTAGTTTGCGGATAGAAATAAGTCTGAAAAATAATCCCTATTCTTGAGTCCAAACTTTTGAATGTTGATACCCTACTATACGCACTTACACATATCTTGAAACTTGGGATATTAGAGGATACCTTAAAATACTCTTACCTAAAAGCCCTAGTATAAAAAATCAAAAAATATAAATGACACATAAAAAAAAATTTAAAAGAAAAATGAACACTGGTTTTGTAATTACTTAAGGCAGCATATAAAAAATATAGCGCGGGTGTCTTATCACCTAGTGCCTTAGACAACTAGTTTGTGGGTCACTGCTAAGTCTTAGGTGTTGCAACATTAGGATATTGTTAAGTACACCTTAATAAGTAAGCACATTCAGTAATCGGTTGGTTAGTGTCTCAAGAAATATTAACGGTCGTATGAAAAATGTGTGAGCAAATCCATATAAAACATTACCGACTAAAAAGTACTAAGGAATATAGACAAAGGGTATAATAGCTTGAATTGAATTCTCCAAGTGTAGGGATGACTTTTACACACATGTAGATACATATGATCGATATTTGGAAGAGATGAAGGGAGGAAACCTAAAGACAATCTTTTATTGAGAGAGAATGTGATTTTCGACATCTTTTCAAGACCATTAAGATAGGGCTCATGACAACTAAAAAGTTAGTGTAATTTGAAACTCTTATTTTCATGTTTTTCTTTTATGTATTCCTTATCTTTGAATGCAATTTTCTTCTTCTTTATTTTATTTTGGGATTTTGTAGGTGAAATCCGCTGAAAACCCTCGGGAGACAACACTATTCCAACTAAGGACACCTGGGGTTTAACAGCTTGTTGCATGAGTTAAGTGCAATCGTGTTGCCTACGAAAATGTGCTAGGTTTTTCATTTTCTATTTAAAATAAAATAGTTTGCTTGGGATGATCAAAAGACAAGTTTGGAGGTATTTGATCAGTCATATTTATTGCACATTTTACGATCATTTTCCCTATCATTATTAATTATTAAATGGTGTTATTTATAATTTAAGAACATATGTGGGTTTATGTATAAAACGATTTTGTCATATATTTCTTAATTTATAATTAATATAATTGGGGAAATATATGCATATCATATTTCAATAAAATATGCATGAGATTCTTAATTATTAAAACATGCATATCATGTCATATCAAATATTCTTAACCATTATTATTAAGATATCATATCATATCCATTAAGTAATTTAAATAAAAAGTGGTTGGAATATTATCTCAAATAAACAAAATACTACTAATGATTTGTTTTGAGATATTGTGTAAGTATTAAAACAACAAATCAATTCAGGACTACAAACATGAGTAAGAGATCAAATTAAATCGAGTTAGCAAACCAAATCTGCCGAATTTTAGAAGCAAATTGAAAATTCAAGCAACCGCAGAGAGAGAAATATATTTTCAAAATATATTTATCAGAAGGATCCCTAAAAATCGAGATAAGAAAGCACAAAAATTTTGGTGACACGATGCCACCAAAGGACGACGGAACAACGGTGAAATGATGCAAAGGGCGGCGGAACCGCGGTCACCTAGTGGCCGTTGGATGTGAAATTTCAGGGACTTGATTGTCTTTTCACATACTTCAAGATGACGTCTAGAGTTTCAAGTTTCAGAGCCTATATAAAAGACCAAGAGTAATTAGGGTTATCCATCTATCATCAACTGATCTATCGATCTAGATCTATCGAGCAAATTAGGGTTTTTAGTTCTTTTAGTTTTTTTTTCCAGCGATCAAATTCTATACTGCAAAAGTTTCAATAAAAGGTAGTTTCTTTCTTTTAATTTTATCTTATTATTTTCCGCATATACTTTCTGCATTTATTTTCCACACTTTTATTTTTTTGTTTTTCTTATGGGTTGTTCCCTTATAAAACATCAGGAAAAACCCCAATGGGGCATCACGTGCTCACACGTGACCAAGGATCACGTGCTGACACGTGATGGTTTCTTGGAACTCTGTTATAATAGAATTAAAACTCTAGTCAAACAATCAATCTGGAATCACGTGTCCACACGTGATGGGCCTTTTTAAACTCACTGAAAAAAATTAAAAGATATAATAAAAACTAAGGAAAAACCCCAATGGAGAATCACGTGCTCACACGTGACCAAGGGTCACGTGCTGACACGTGATGATTCCTTAGTTCTTTAAAACAACAGAATTAAATTCTGGTTAAAATGTTAATAAAAGGGGGTCACGTGTCAATACGTGATGGGTTCCTAAGCTCTTTAATTAATAGAATTAAATTCTAATTAAATGATCAAACAATGGGATCACATGCCAACACGTGATAGGCTTTTAAAGCCTTCTGAACTAATAGAATTAAATTCTAATTAAGAAGGAATCGAGAACCCTAATTGGAAAATATTTCTCTAAATCTTTCCAAACAAAAAAAGAGATTGTGTTCTGTAAAGTGGAGCACCGTTGGATTAAAAATCCAATGGTGATTAAAAATCACCAATTTATAGAAAGATTTTATACAAGGAAAGATTTCCCTGAAACTCACCAAGAATAACAGACAAAATATCTTCTGGATTAAAAATCCAATGGTGAATAAAATTCACTGAGTGATCTAAAAGATCATGTTGGTTACAGAAACAACCAAAATCTTTCATTGAAAGATTGACTAAACAAATTGATTCTTTTCTTTCTCCTATAAATAGGAGCCAAGAAAAGAAGGGAAGGATCCTTGGAATTTTTTTAGAGAAATACAACAACAGAGAGAAAAAGAGAGGAGAATTTAATTCTCAAGAGAGAAAAGAAGATTTCTTCTGGAGAGAAAAGAAACCCTAGGTGAGAAAGGAAAAGAAATCTAAGCTCCATAAAATAAAGAGAATTTAATTCTCAATTTAAGAGTTTAACTCTTCTGAATAAGAACTTAGTTCTTCCTTTGGTTGAAGATCTGCAGAAGCAGATCTCTCCATAAGTTGAAAATTTAATTCTCATCGGGGAGATTCTGCCATGCAGATCCACAACTTAGAAAGAGAATTAAGTTTAAGGAATTTAATTCCCCCAAATTCATAGGAATTTAATCCTCCAAATGAAGCTAGGGTTTAACCCTATATGAGAATTTAATTTTCCCAAGCTCATAGGAATTCAATTCCTCTAAATAAAACTAGGGTTTAACCCTATATAGAATTTAATTCTTTCATACACAGGAATTTAAATTCCTCAAAACAAGATTAGGGTTTAACCCTACCAAAGAATTTAATTCTCAAGCAAAGGACTTAAATTATCCATGCATGTAAATGTTGTCACGTGGCAACACGTGACCCTTCCTTTAATGATCAGAAAAGAACGAATGAGATATGGTCACGTGACCCTCAAACAGACTCCTCAAAATAAGAAAGAAAAAGCATGAAGGCAATGCCTCACGTGCTCACACGTGACTCTCAAAACAAAAGGGAACAAATCCAAGGGCAGAATCAATTTTGGACGCCCTCACGTGTCCCTACATGACCCCTAATAAACAATTTAATAATCAATACATGGATATCCATCACGTGCCAACACGTGATGTCCAGAAGACCAAAAGTGTTTAACACTTATTTGAATATTCTGAGAACAAAATAAAAGAAGTCTGGCCCCCATCTTCAGATGCCTCACGTGCTCACACGTGATGACCTGAAGGCTAAGTGTTTAACACTTATTTGCAGATTTGAGGGTAAAATAAAGGAGGATTGGCCCAATTCTCATGCGCCTCACGTGACCCCACGTGACCACCCCACTTTTAGTGTTTAACACTATTTTGAGCATTTTGTCCCCAGTATTTAACACTGTTTTAAAGCGCATCATGTGAGAACACGTGATCGCCAAATATCTTCTAGTGTTTAACCCTATTATAAAACCAATCTAGCCCAAATTGGCCAAGTCTTCCAGAGGCAAGACTTCCCTTTGACTGAGCCTCAAATATATCCTTGTCTTCCAAGATTGATCATCTCATATGGCATATGAGTGTTCAGCACTCAATAAAAGATAATGACATGGTCAGAACCCAGACTCATGTTTAGCATTGCTAAATGATGGGAGGCTGAACCCAGACAAATGTTCAACAGCCTAAACCAAGGTTTAACATTTTAAACCTTAATTGGACTTAGCCCAAGTTAGCCATAAGTCCTCAATTCAGATTTAACTGAGCCAATGTGCTCATAATCTAATTAATTGATCTTAGTTCCAAATTGGACTACAGATCTCACTATCAACTTTGGTTTAAGGGTACATCTCTTCATTCCTCTGATATTTGTCATTGTAATCCTTCAACGTCTTCAGAGAGGTGACGGGTCCCGATAGCCAATCTTTCCATGGACTTTGGGGTTCTTAAACTCATGGACTATGATGTCCTTAACCTCGGACTGTGGGGTTCCTTTAAACCCATGGACTATGATGTCCTTAACCTCGGACTGTGGGCTCCTTGAGCCCATGGACTATGATGTCCTTAACCTTGGACCGAGATGTCCTTAAACTAACATTGGAACACCATGTGCTTAAACTAGTAATCGACTGCAATGTCCCAAAACTAAATAATAGAGCTCAAATGCTCTTTTGTCAGATCTAAATGATCCCGTTGAGTTGATCTTAGTCTAAAAATTAGACTAACGTATCCTTAACAAACGTTTAAGTTGATCTTAGTCTCAAATGAGATTAACGATCTTTAAAGCCAACCCCAAACCCAAATCTAAGAAAATACGGATTTGGACTAATCCACGCCCTACGGGAGACAACATAAATTAGTCTCCGTATACAATCCACGGGCAACCAAAAGCAAAACAAATACACACAACATGAAGTGACCATCTAGAGAAGGAGAAAGTGGTTACCGCGATGCGGTAGCGTAATTAACTGCAGGGGCTTGCGCCTGAAGGGAAGAGCGTCCCCACAATCAAAAACCCCTCAGGTGGGGGGAAACTGATGAAGTCTGCTACATCGGCCGCATCCGTTTAAACCTTCGATACACGTTGTCATAAATCAACTTGGCATCTTCGGAGAGGTGGACGGATAGCACCAATTAGCATCTTCCCCAAAATTCAGGCAAGACGGACCCGCGTGGTAGTGTCTCCGTGTTTCGGCGGGGAACAGATTCTGGCACGCCCGGTGGGACCTTTTCCTCTTTCCCCTCCACACTTCGTGTGTCGTGTTCGCGAACGAATCGCGGTTTGATATGGTTACCCTTGGGTTCGAAGTACTAAGATTTGGTTTTGCTCCCGTGCAGAAAATAGAACATCAATGGCCTCCAACTGTTCCAGTTGCAATTGCAACTCCTGTTCCGCCTCATCTGGAGGTGTAACCTACAGGCCCCAAGCGGCCTCCTTGTTCAAGATGCCAGTGGAGCAAGTAACTCAGGCTACTACTGGGCTGTTCTTTGGGACTATGATCCTACCGGTGAGCTTCAATTTCCCACTGTTATTGCAAGAAACCCCTAAGAAGTCGGTCTTCGATTGACTTACCACTGCTGCGGCCCCTTTCAACGGGTCGCCCAACTCCACTGCCTCAGTTTTCAACAGACTGGGCCAGAATGCCAAAAAGCCCGCGATACCCAAAGCAGCCATCCCAAAGCGGATAGCCTTCCCGACTCAAGCGGATGAAATTATCAGAGAGGCTTCTTCTGCTAAGAAGTCAGTCTTCACAAGGCTGGCCGTTCCAGCTCCTGCTCCAGAAGAAGTCCTCGAAGCTGCTTTCCCTGTCCAGAGGTCTTTCTTTGACAGATTGGACATTGCTGCACAACGGACGTTGGTCTTTAAGAGGCTGACGCCGGCGACAACCCTTCGCCAAAACAGGGGGCGTGATGAAGTCACCCCTACAGCTGAGACAATCCCAACTGCACGACACGCTCGACGTCGCCACTGGCGCCGAGTAAGGAAGGCTGGGGGCAATTCCCCTTCCGGACTGACTCCACCAGCTCCCATGGTGGAAATCAATGCTGTTGTTCCAACTGGGAACAGCTTTGAACCGCTTAGGAGGGTTCGCAAGAACTCTCCGACTGCCATGTTGAAGAGATCTCCTCCACCTATGGGAATTACTACAAAAAAGAAGCCGGAGCAGCTCCCTCAGCGGCTTTCTTCCAAAATTTACAAAGTCTGGCGACAGGTCCATGAATCGGTGATTAACCAGGACTACTCTCGTCGGTCAAAGTAGCTTAAAGCTCAGCAAGAAAAAAGTCATCCCGTGGTACCACAGAAGATGTCATCCGTCTGGGTGCCCGCTGCAACGGCTCCCTTAACTTCAACAGCTCACAAGAGAAGGAGGCCGGAGAAAGCCCCCGTGACAGCGGCGAACCGCAAGGATGCTGAATCTAAACGCCCCAAGTCTGGGGGCATGGTAACACATACCGTTTATATGGCTTCCGGAAAAGAGGAAAGCCGTGCTTCTACGGGTCATTGACCGCTTACCCGATCGATAACAAAGGCTTAGGAACAACAGTAGCAGAAACTTCAGGAGCTGCTGACTGCAATGGCCGCACTCACTGGGCCAAAAGAAAATCTAGAAACCTCAGAGCAGCGTCGGGAACAAGAAACTGATACTGAATCCCAAAGAAGAATGCTTGAGAGGAAAGAAAAAGAGGCCGCGGAACAAGCAGCCAACATAAAACGAATGGCTCTTTTGTTCCAAGACATGGCCGGGATGATTTTATAGCCGGAACCTCCAGCTGAAGACCCCTCGATTATCATTGAAGACGACAGAGGGGAGACATCGAACCCTCCTCCGGCTTTTTCAGCAGCCAAGGAGGAGACCATCTCCAAGGCCGCTCTGGATGATTATATCGCTCAGCAAATATGAGCTCATCATGTGAGCGAGACGGCCGGGCAGATCGTTAAGACTGGACGACCCTATCCAGGCTGGTATGACCAAATAAGGTACCCGTCGGGATATACTGTCACGACCCGAAAAGTACGGAACATGACCGGCACTAAAATTACGAAATGTCTCGAGGCGTACGTAATCTAAGTAAGCGGAAAAACCCAGAAATCCAAACCAAGAAAAGTAGTAGAGTGAAGGAAAAACCAATTTAAATCAAGTAGTTTTGCGACATACGCCGAAATATGCATTTATAAAATCATAAGTCTTTTCTTAAAATTTCGGCAGAGTTTCCTTTGTAAACACCGACTCCAAACGGGTACAAAACCTGATAAAGCATATATAATGAATAAAGGCATCCCCAAGCGGGAGCTAGCCCTTCGTCCATCGACGGTCATAACCATACAAGCAATATAATATACAACGCCGAAGGGCGAGGAACAAAACAGAAAAGGAACTCAAAACAACAAGAAATACATAGAAATACAAAGTGCGACTCTAAGGTCGAAAGAATAAACATCACTGGTCTCTATCTCTGAAAAAAATACATGTTTGGCTGATAGAGTCACTAGATACAACTGAAATAATAAATAAACAATGGTGGTCCTGATGCAAAAGAACCCACCTACTAGAAAATCACCCGGAAATGGAAGTAGTGCCAGCAAAGCCGTAACGAAACCTGTACGGTAAAATCTGCATGAAACTGTGGCACAACGGGGGTGAGTTGCCAACTCATGAGTAGAAAACATCACAGAGCAGAAATCGTATGTATGACGCAATCTTAGGTCATACGATCAATATATAATCCTCAAATGATAAGTCTGAAGCATGAAAAGGTGGCAAGGGTAAACATCTATACATAAGTGTAATCCCATGTGCCCGTGTCAGTGCCTCAGGTAGCAATATATCATATGTATGAGATATGAATGTAAAGTAATGAAATGAATGAGACAGCTGTTTTCTATTTTTAAAGAGATATCTGTATGTATATAAATCGAATAACATCAATGAAATCAACAGGGAAATCCATGTCAAACATCGACACAAAACATAAATCCCAAAATCGCAATATCTCAGGCTCCGGCTGCCCGGACTGGCCTGTACCATCAAATCTCAATACCTCAATATCTCAAAATCTCAGTGTCTCAAATCTCACTGTCTAGGGTGCCGTCAGTCCGGATCGGCCCCTAACATCAATCACAGGACCACGACGGTATCCTCCGGATATCCGACGCGTCAGTAAAATCACCGGTAGGTAGTGCTCCCCTGCCAGGCTCATCAAATACAACTCGAACTTCTTGTCCCGGGGTACCTTACCGGGCCCACCATGTACCCGAGACGGTTCATCCAACTCCTCGAATCGGGTCTCGAAATCCATCAGCAATCATGAAAACTCATGGTGGACGACTCATACATCATGGGAAAACCACACTTTTCATTTAAAAAGAGAGGGAGAGAAGTTTATAAAAGTTATTGCGGTTTTCCCCCAAATCCAGGAAATCTCAGGAAAATCCGAAATCCAATCATCAATAGCACATAAACAGTGAATATAGGCATAAAACTCCATAATATGGCATAACAGTGAATAATAATATGCATGAAGTAGCAAGTAATAACTGCAATGTCTAAACTGGCATATAAGGCAAGTACACTAATATTATGTCGAAACTATCAGCTAACAAGCTATGTCGATGAAATAGTATTGTCTAAAGTGTACGTGACATGGAAATTACCGATGATGATGTGTGTGAGCCGGCAAGTAAGTGTACGTGGAACATACGCATCATCGGTAATGGTGCTGGTGTCCTGACAGCATGATATCAATAATTGTATATGAAATCACAATATAAGTATGCGATGCGGAGCGAACAACAATAATGTGCGGGAGCTGAATGATAAACACAATGATAACTAACCTGCATTTAATATAAATATAATTCATACAATGGTGCCATTTGAAATAACACGAATCGTGGTGTTTTACAAATAAGGGCTACGGTGTTTTTAAGAAAAGATACGTCCTTTGAAATATTCGTAGAATCCCTTGGCCTGTCTTTTAAAATACCCACGATTCGTTATTTTTGAAATAGGTAGGAATCGAATCTAGTCTAACAACTACACTAACTATAAGGCTGAGCTAACAGGCTACACGAAAGGTAAGGAAACCGCCTAACATCTGAGTCGATACATATATAAATAATAGTCGGTGATCCCGCCTCAATAGTATCATATACGATCCAAAATCTATAATATGCCATCCTCAAGTCAAGAGTGCGGATCTATCATCAATATAAAACTCATACGGTACATCCGTCGTATGGCCTCCCAAATCTGGTTACGGGTCAATGTCACATCAATCACACTATTCATCTGGTATCATCTTTATCAAAGATCAAGATCCGGGGTACTGACCTACGTCTAGTAAAATACTGATACCATCTATGTATGCATGCATGTGTATGAAACACTACGTCGAAGGACCCGCTAAAACATCATATCGTATCTCAAATACGAACCCTGTCATATCACCGATCTCACGGCCTCAAATCGAATCTCATCGACTCATCTCAAATCCCAAGTACTATCCTCAAATCCAGTATATGAACACATAGTCCCATACCCATGTGTAAATATGCGCATCCCCATATACGCATAGGTAAAAGAAAGAATGTATGCAAGTATGTGTATGCGTGTGTGGGTGCAACCTCTATTCTAGGGTCTCACAACTAACACTTAAACCAATCCAAGAATACCTAGAATCCATCATTTTCAACAATAAACTCAAAAAAACATATAATATGTGTGTGTGTGTGTATACGTATTCGTATACATCACCACGAACTGCGGGGGTGCTATACGCCATCCACCCGACTTCCCCCCGTAGATATAATCTACTCACCTTGCTTCTTGTGTGTCGGTGTTGGTGTCGCCTTCATCTTCTTCATCGTATGAAACCCACGTGAAGGTACCTACAAAGATAAAACAATCGCAAAAGCACATGAAAATCACATCGGAAATCCAAAACGACACGCTAAGGCCTATAGGTTAAAACCTATGGACTACGCTTTCAACACCATCAAACAACCCTCGATATCATCGTACAAACGTCAAGTGATCGAGGTAAAACACAAATACGCAAATCCAGAATTCAAAATACGAGAAACGAAACCCCGAATCAAAACAGCAGCAATTGAAAATGGTCCCAGATTTCACCCTAGGTCAAATCAGTCAATTTTGCACATATGGAGGGTCAAGTTTACTGGAGATAAAGCTACATGACCAACATGAATCAAATCCAACATGTTCTGGCCGCAAATTGCGGCCATAAAGATTAAATCTGCGGCCATAGAGTGGATCCAGGGGCTGGGGTCTTGGGTGGTGGTTCCTAGGTGCCTGCACATCTCTCTGTCCTAGCAAAATAATTTTTCAGGTCCCCGAGTGTTAGCAGATTTCCAAATACACTCACAGAATCCATAATTCTTCCGATGTCGGGTTTCTAAATCCGTATTCTGTCTTAAGTCTCAGGTTATAGTCCAATATGATATCATAATAGGGGTTGTAGTCCCTAATTACACCTCAATTCACATTTGGAAACAATTCAAACCCTAAACCCTAACTTGGAATTTCCAAAGTTCACCAAAACCAAACAATATCGGTTCTAATTTAACATGGATGTAAAAGAAATGGGAATACTAAGCTAATGGTTCAGAAAATACCTCATTTGGCAACTCAAGAATTTTCTTGAGTTGCCACAAGTGTCCAAAATGCAAGCTTTCTTGTTCCATGAGGTAGCTAGTGAGCTTGTGCAACTTTTTTATGAAATGGAGATAGGGTTTTAAGGTGTTTTTAATGGAGTTTTGGGGGTTGTAGTGGAGGAGGGAGAGAGAGGGGCAGCAGCAGCAGCAGCTAAATGAGGAGAGGGAAGAGGAAATGAGTGTAAGGAATGATGAGGGATGGCTCAAGACAAGGGTTGACCCCTCACCCTCTCTTTCTCTCTCTTTCCCATCTCTCTTGACTTTTCTTTTCTTTTCTTTTCTTTTCTTTTCCTTTTCTATTTCTTCTCTCCTCAATAGTAAACCCAAAACAAATACCCATACACCCCAAATCATGTAGGAAAATGTAACAAGTGTAAAAAAAAAGACATGTGCACAAAACACGCTTAAAATCCGATTAGCGATTTTTAATCGCGATTAGCACAAAATTAGTGCCAAATAAATCATAAACATCCATATTTTGCATGAATATCATAAAGCACCCTCTTTTTAGTAATTTCCATAATTTTCCAAAATTTACCCCATTTATCGGTATTTAATTATACCGAAATATTAAATTATTCATTAAAATTAATATTAAATTATGAAAATTCCCAAAAATAATTTTTTTATTTTTCTGAAATATTACAATCTTCCCCCCTTAAAAAAATTCGGTCCCCGAATTTAAATTTAAACCCCTCGAATACTAAAATATTTCAGTAAAAGACTAAGCCATCGGGGTCCCGAAACCATCAATACATAAAACGCATCATAGCGCAATGCATGCGCATGAACAATGAGCAGATAACTCAAAACCAAAACTCCGTCAAACATCTCGCAATCATCAGAATCATAGGGAAGACATCAATGTCAAATCCAAAACGAAATCAACATGATATATATGTCAAAACTATACATGTAGTTATCATTAAAACATCGGAACAAATGCATGCCAAACCGTCTAAAATCGCTGCGCGATGCGCATATCGCGGCACAGTGGCGGACGTCTATTATAAGAAAATAACTGTAAATATATATATCCTTTGTTTACATGCACGTACCGCCGTTTTGAAAACAATTTAGAAGGGTTTCTATGTTTTAAACGTTTCGTGTCATCTCAGACATGTAAGTAAATACTGAGACTATAGCTCTCTCTTTGGAATTCCCTTCAATAGCTATCAATGCATGCAAAATATACTCAGGTACTGTCCTCTGACAAGTCCTGCTCAGTACGAAAACAATAATAAACATCATAAAACGTACTGCTCCATAAAAAATCAATCCCAAAATGTGCATATGAATACTGCGTGCGTCTGGTGCGCACGGAAATCAAAATCCATGAATGTGCCATACATGCGCACAGAAACAACATCTAAGTGCATCGGGTGTGCACGAAACATCTGTCAAAGGCAGCGGGTGTGCCTGACAGCAAAAAATCAGGTGCATCTGACATGCACGAAGAATCCGATTTAGTGCATCTGGTGTGCAACAAAATCGCATCTTAAATCATTCGCCCAACATGCGCAAAAATCTAAATCAGGTGCATCCATCATGTACAAAATCACGAAGTCCAATATCAAGCGTCGAACATGCGTAAAATCCAAATCAAATGCACGGAGTGCAAGAAATCAACATCAATATCAGAATCAAAATCGACGGTATACAATACGGCTCAATCCAAATCAGGTATATTGTGGTATCATATCTCACAACCATGTGCATCAGCATGCACAAAATTAAATCAAAACACTAAAAGTGCATGAAAACCATGCCGAAAACATAAGCTAAATCATATGCATGCCCTAGGCATGAAGTCAAAATCAATACCTCCAACAACATCAAATCGAAGTCCCTTGCAACTGTAGTGCACAAAATACGTATCACTGCACTGCAAGCATATGCGAACTATACCGAGTGCAAAAACCAAATCGTGTGCGTACATATGCACAAAATCAACTCAACTGTATGAAATCTATGAAGTCATGAGCATGTGCAGCCAAGGCACAAAAACGATATCAAGTGAAATAACTGTGCACAAATCGTAAATACTCAGTAGGTGCAACCATGGTGCATAAAAACAAATATCATGAAACTCAATCATCAAAATCAATCATGCGAATAGATCGCCCAAAATACCGAAATCCAAGGTGACGGATACGTGATAATCGAATCACCAAATCATAAATCATAAATACTGTCGTCGATAGTTCCTCCTTCGAAGTCGAGAAGGTGTCGGTGCATCCAATGCTTAGCGGAGCAGATATCTACTTGCCTCCCGATCATGGCCCGTCGTCTGATGCCCTTAGGCTCTCGTCTCTCACTGCGAATTGCTAAGTACATAGCTCCCCGGCTCAACGGTCCAATATGGAAACGATAATAGAAGTAGTCCGCTCTGGCACATCCTCTACAGATCTCTGGACAACTATCTCGTTGACGATGCCGAACTCTGGATTACTGGGTGTGCACAATGTGACCGCTCCTGGGTCCAAGTCTTCTCGTACTTTATTCCAGAAAGATCCTGTCGAAGTCTCTCCCAAGTCTCGTCTCTGCCTAACTGTCCGGAAGTCTTCGTCCTTTACTATATCTGTTTCTTGTTCCGAAATGGCTGCATACTCATCACGACTCCTCCTGGAATATATATCCGTAGTCAACGCTTCTGTGTGTGTATCGTATCTCTGATGTCGGCGGAGTGGAACGTCATCTTATCAAGGTCTCGTACGAACCTCTTACTCCACTTTTCTCTAATGTCGACTGCTTCGGACTCGTCTCGTCGTGGCTGCATGGACTGTGCTCCAACGGCTATACTCGTATCTGGAGTCTCCCAAGCAATGCATTCCATCACATGATATCCGAAAGATGTCGAACCATCCGATCGACTCATCAAAACCTCATAATCCCCTAAGAGATCAACATCTTGGGTACAGTTTAATAGTATCGAGTACATGCCACAGCACCTATGGACCAACCGTAGAAGGGCAAACCCAAGCCTCACAAATAGCACCGCTAAACTGCCGCAAACCCTAAGGTTCAAAGGCGTTCCATGGTCATTATGTCGAGTTAGGGTTTCATTCTTCTAGAGGGTCCGTAGAGTTACTTGCATGTTTTCTTCAAACACTTTAAACTTGGAAATGGGTTTCTGACATTCGATCGTCCTTATCGACTCCCAACGTATCCGTGTGAAGTCTCCTCAAGCTGAAATCAATCAATCCGATGACCTCGCATCGGGGTAAGCGAACGAACCACATATCCTAGTCTTTCACCCTCCTGTGACTAGCGACCATCTATCAAATCTCTAAGTGCAGCTCGTGCTGCAGTAACTCCAACATCTGGGGCGATATCTCGTTGTTCGCAGCAACTACTGGCTCATTCGTTTGCACACTGAACAGTGCCTCAATCATCATGAATATGCGATACATCAATGGTCATCACATTCTGGCTGGCCTCTATCAGTGGCTCAATCCTCTGGTGCTGATCTGCACGTCCGAGAAATCTCATAAAAGCGATCCATCAAACGCTCGTGGCGTGAAAACGCAATAACACGGCGCCTCTCTATGCTATCGTATCTCTGGAGTCATGTCCTGGTCAGTCCTCGTCCGTGACAAGCTCGTGCTGACCGCAACTCTAGCCGTAGCAACTCTAACCGTGATAACAAAATCACATACCGATCTCGAAGAGGATAGATCATGAACGAATATAATACCGTGCAACAAAATGTACATCCTAAGGCTTCTTAAGTGGAGTAGCGTATCGTAAATATGCCGCGGAACATACGTACGGTACGTCACTCTACTCAAGCTACGTACTCCATCAACCAGGGTCATCCTACACTCAGGAGGTAAAACCTAACGCTCTGATACCAACTTTGTCACGACCCGAAAAGTACGGAACATGACCGGAACTTAAATTACGAAACGTCTCGAGGTTTACGTAATCTAAGTAAGCCGAAAAACCCAGAAATCCAAACCAAGAAAAGTAGTAAAGTGAAGGAAAAACCAATTTAAATCAAGTAGTTTTGCAACATACGCCGAAATATGCATTTTTAAAATCACAAGTCTTTTCTAAAAATTTCGGCAGAGTTTCCTTTGTAAACACTGACCCCAAACGGGTACAAAACCTGATAAAGCATATATAATGAATAAAAGGCATTCCCAAGCGGGAGCTAGATCTTCGTCAATCGACGGTCACGACCACGCAAGCAATATAATATACAACGCCGAAGGGCGAGGATCAAAACAGAAAAGGAACTCAAAACAGCAAGAAATCCACAGATATACAATGCGTGACTCTAAGGTCGAAAGAATAAACATCACTGGTCTCTATCTCTGAAATAAATACATGTTTGGTTGATGGAGTCACTAGATACAACTGAAATAATAAATAAACAATGGTGGTCCTGATCCAAAAGAACCCACCTACTAGCAAATCACCCGGAAATGGAATTAATGCCAGCAAAGCCGTAACGAAACCTGTACGGCAAAACTTGCAAGAAACTATGGCACAACGGGGGTGGGTTGCCAACTCGTGAGTAGAAAACATCACAGAGCAGAAATCGTATGTATGACGCAATCCTAGGTCATACGATCAATATATAATCCTCAAATGATAAGTCTGAAGCATGAAAAGGTGGCAAGGGTAAACATCTATACATAAGTGTAATCCCATGTGCTCGTGTCAGAGCCTCAGGTAGCAATATATCATATGTATGAGATATGAATGTAAAGTAATGAAATGAATGAGACAGCTGTTTTCTATTTTTAAAGAGATATCTGTATGTATATAAATCGAATAACATCAATGAAATCAACAGGGAAATCCGTTTCAAACATCGACACAAAACATAAATCCCAAAATCGCAATATCTCAGGCTCCGGCTGCCCGAACTGGTCTGTACTATCAAATCTCAATACCTCAATATCTCAAAATCTCAGTGTCTCAAATTTCACTGTCTAGGGCGCCGTCAGTCCGGATCGACCCTTAACATCAATCACAGGACCACGACGGTATCCTTCGGATATCCGACGCGTCAGTAAAATCACCGGTAGGTAGTGCTCCCCTGCCAGGCTCATCGAATACAACTCGAACTTATTGCCCCGGGGTACCTTACCGGGCCCACCATGTACCCGAGACGGTTCATCCAACTCCTCGAATCGGGTCTCGAAATCCATCAGCAATCATGAAAACTCATGGTGGACGACTCATACATCATGGGAAAACCGCACTTTTCATTTAAAAAGAGAGAGAAAGAAGTTTATAAAAGTTCTTGCGGTTTTCCCCCAAATCTAGGAAATCTCAGGAAAATCCGAAATCCAATCATCAATAGCACATAAACAGTGAATATAGGCATAAAACTCCATAATATAGCATAACAGTGAATAATAATATGCATGAAGTAGCAAGTAATAACTGCAATGTCTAAACTGGCATATAAGGCAAATACACTAATATTATGTCAAAACTATCAGCTAACAAGCTATGTCGATGAAATAGTATTGTCTAAAGTGTACGTGACATGGCAATTACCGATGATGATGTGTGTGAGCCTGAAAGTAAGTGTACGTGGAACATACGCATCATCGGTAATGGTGCTGGTGTCCTGACAGCATGATATCAATAATGGTATATGAAATCACAATATAAGTATGCGATACGGAGTGAACAGTAATAATGTGCGGGAGCTGAATGATAAACACAATGATAACTAACCTGCATTTAATATAAATATAAGTCATACAATGGTGCCATTTGAAATAACACGAATCGTGGTGTTTTACAAATAAGGGCTACGGTGTTTTTAAGAAAAGATACGTCCTTTGAAATATCCGTAGAATCCCTTGGCCTATCATTTAAAATACCCACGATTCGTTATTTTTGAAATAGGTAGGAATCGAATCTAGTCTAACAACTACACTAACTATAGGGCTGAGCTAACAGGCTACACGAAAGGTAAGGAAACCGCCTAACATCTGAGTCGATACATATATAAATAATAGTCGGTGATCCCGTCTCAGTAGTATCATATACGATCCAAAATCTATAATATGACATCCTCAAGTCAAGAGTGCGGATCTATCATCAATATAAAACTCGTACGGTACATCCGTCGTACGGCCTCCTAAATCTGTGTACGAGTCAATGTCACATCAATCACACTATTCATCTGGTATCATCTTTATCAAAGATCAAGATCCGGGGTACTGACCTACGTCTAGTACAATACTGATACCATCTATGTATGCATGCATGTGTATGAAACACTACGTCAAAGGACCCGCTAAAACATCATGTCGTATTTAAAATACGAACCCTGTCATATCACCGATCTCACAGCCTCAAATCGAATCTCATCGACTCATCTCAAATCCCAAGTACTATCCTCAAATCCAGTATATGAACACATAGTCCCATACCCATGTGTAAATATACACATCCCCATATACGGACAGGTAAAAGAAAGAATGTATGCAAGTATGTGTGTGCGTGTGTGGGTGCAACCTCTACTCTAGGGTCTCACAACTAACACTTAAACCAATCCAAGAATACCTAGAATCCATCATTTTCAACAATAAACTCAAAACAACATATAATATATGTGTATGTGTGTGTATACGTATTCGTATACATCACCACGAACTGCGGGGGTGCTATACGCCATCCACTCGACTTCCCCCCGTAGATATAATCTACTCACCTTGCTTCTTGTGTGTCGGTGTCGGTGTCGCCTTCATCTTCTTCATCGTATGAAACCCACGTGAAGGTACCTACAAAGATAAAACAATCGCAAAAGCACATGAAAATCACATCGGAAAATCAAAATGACACGCTAAGGCCTATAGGTTAAAACCTATGGACTACGCTTTCAACACCATCAAACAACCCTCGATATCGTCGTACAAACGTCAAGTGATCGAGGTAAAACACAAATACGCAAATCCAGAATTCAAAATACGAGAAACGAAACCCCGAATCAAAACAGCAACAATTGAAAATGGTCCCAGATTTCACCCTAGGTCAAATCAGTCAATTTTGCACATATGGAGGGTCAAGTTTACTGGAGATAAAGTTACAGGACCAACACGAATCAAATCCAACATATTCTAGCCGCAAATTGCGGCCAGAAAGATTAAATCTGCAGCCATAGAGTGGATCCAGGGGCTGGGGTCTTGGGTGGTGGTTCCTAGGTGCCTGCACATTTCTCTGTCCTAGCAAAATAATTTTTCAGGTCCCCGAGTTAGAAGATTTCCAAATACACCCACAGAATCCATAATTCTTCCGATATCGGGTTTCTAAATCCGTATTCTGGCTTAAGTATCAGGTTATAGTCCAATATGATATCATAACAGGGGTTGTAGTCCCTAATTACACCTCAATTCACCTTTGGAAACAATTCAAACCCTAAACCCTAACTTGGAATTTCCAAAATTCACCAAAACCACACAATATCGGTTCTAATTTAACATGGATGTAAAAGCAATGGGAATACTAAGCTAATGGTTCAGAAAATACCTCATTTGGCAACTCAAGAATTTTCTTGAGTTGCCCCAAGTGTCCAAAATGCAAGCTTTCTTGGTCCATGGGGTAGCTAGTGAGCTTGTGCAACTTTTTTATGAAATGGAGATAGGGTTTTGAGGTGTTTTTAATGGAGTTTTGGGGGTTGTAGTGGAGGAAGGAAAGAGAGGGGCAGCAGCAGCAGCAGCTAGATGAGGAGAGGGGAGAGGAAATGAGTGTAAGGAATGATGAGGGATGGCTCAAGACAAGGGTTGACCCCTCACCCACTCTTTCTCTCTCTTGCCCATCCCTCATGACTTTTCTTTTCTTTTCTTTTCTTTTCCTTTTCTATTTCTTCTCTCCTCAATAGTAAACCCAAAACAAATACCCAAACATCCCAAATCATGTAGGAAAATGTAACAGGTGTAAAAAAAAGACATGTGAATAAAACATGCTTAAAATCCGAATTAGCGATTTTTAATCTCGATTAGCACAAAATTAGTGTCAAATAAATCATAAACTTCCATATTTTGCATGAATATCATAAAGCACCCTCTTTTTAGTAATTTCCATAATTTTCCAAAATTTTCCCCATTTATCGGTTTTTAGTTATACCGAAATATTAAAATATTCATTAAAATTAATATTAAATTATAAAAATTCACAAAAATAATATTTTTATTTTTCTGAAATGTTACATATACGATCCCTAAATTCCATGTATATAAAGGGACGGTGTCACGACCCAAAGTTCGGCCCGTGACCGGTACTTAACCACGTAACGTCTATATGCGTAACGCGACTAAGTGAGCCGAAACCCAGAAATCAAAACCTTTAAAAGTATTGAGTGAACATTTGTTTAAATGTTTAGAAAACCTTAAGTAATTTAGTAAAATTCTTTAAAGTTCAAGTTATTATCTTAAAAATTTGGCATCATTTCCTTTGTAAAAACTAGCACCGAAATCGGGTACAAGACAAGATCTGAGTAAAATGAAATACAATAAGAATAAAGCATCCCAAACGGGAGCAATTGCACCCAACGGCGGACACAATCACCATAATGATAATATACGACGTCGTAGCGAAGATTGAGAAAAAATAAGTGAAGACAAGTATCATGAAAGATAAAACTGCATAAACAAAGTCGGCTCACAACGAGCTTGACACCAGAGTACAAATAATATACATCGTCCTCACAACTGGTCTCTAAGTCAATACATGAAAAGTAGATGGAGAGTACTCGATACAACAGTGTATACAACTGGAAAATAAACAGATAACGCACAAAAACCACCTACCAGCAAAGGGCTCACGCGCCAACTGCAGTGGTATCTGTATCAAAATGTGCAAGGAAGCAGCCTGCCGTGACTACTCTGAGGGGCAACCTGCAAACACTGTGGCACAACAGGGGTGAGTTGCCAATTCGTGAATAGTAGATAACATATAAAGGTAACCGCGAGTATGAACGTACTGCGATACTCTAACCTATGCCAACAGATAACATCTACATGATGAGCTGGATATGCAATATCATGCAACAAGTACGATCTAATAACATCTCTATATGATGAGCAGGGTATGCAATAATCGTGCATAGCATGTGCAATCTAATAACATCTATATAGGATGAGCAGGGTATGCAATAATCGTGCATAGCAAGTGTACTCTATCAGGTACTACAGATACAGGATGAGATGTATAACACTGAAAGCTGAGCATGGGAATAAATAACATCTACACGGAATGTCAACGTGGAAAATAACCGGTGTCCATCAATACACCCAAATCCCAGTAAAAGCTCAGGCGCCATCACTCCAATCGGCAC
The DNA here is from genome assembly GCA_030015575.1 of Agapanthus africanus. Lineage (NCBI taxonomy): Eukaryota > Viridiplantae > Streptophyta > Magnoliopsida > Asparagales > Amaryllidaceae > Agapanthus > Agapanthus africanus. The sequence goes on along the minus strand of JASDDO010000010.1, from coordinate 305,645,774 downwards.
TCAAATCCTGTAAATCTCATAGAATCGTGAGTACCCAATATCGGCACTCAAAATATCATAAAATAATCGTGTCCAGCATCGACACGCAAATCCTCAAGTATTGGGCTCCGTCGGTCCGGATCGGCCCACGGGCCCCGTCTGCGGAATCGGCCCTCGGCCCCGGCAGTACGCGTCGTCCCGTATCCATCTCTCAACTCTGGTCAATATCCTCCTTTTAACCGCCAGGTCGAACCAATCACCGGTAGGTAGTAGTCCCCCCGCCGGGCTCACCGTCTAACAATACGAGTCTTCTTGCCCCGGGGTACCGTACTGGGTCCACCATGTACCCGCAATCGGTTCCTACCACTCCTCGAATCGGGCAAACTCACACAAGCTCTCTGGAACCGAGAAAACTCATGGTGGACGCACTGAAATATCATATCAAGAGAAACCGGCTTTTTAAAACAGTGCGTATTTTCTTAAAATAATACCACGGTTCTCAAATCCAGAAATCCCATAAATCCAAACTCAATGCGTAAATCCATGTAATGTATCGTATGACACTAAGAGTAAAAAGGGAAAACCGCTCTTTTAAAAAGAATCCAGTTTTGAAAATATCTCATGCGGTCCCTATTTTCATCAAATCAAGTCAATATCATCCATGTATGTAACATATATATGTATGTAGGTATGGATGTGCAAATGGATATATACGCGAATATGAGTGTAGCACTACTATGAAAATACAGTGTGCATGTGCGCAAGTATGAAGATATCAATATATGTGTGCACTGGTATGAATATACAGTGTGCATGTGCGTAAATATGGATATATCAATGAAGGTATGCACTAATATGAATGTACAGTGTGCATGTGCGCAAGTATGAAGATATCAATATATGTGTGCACTGGTATGAATATACAGTGTGCATGTGCGCAAATATGGATATATCAATGAAGGTATGCACTAATATGAATGTACAGTGTGCATGTACGCAAGTATGAAGATATCAATATATGTGTGCACCGGTATGAGTATACAGTGTGCATGTACGCAAGTATGAAGATATCAATATATGTGTGCACTGGTATGAATATACAGTGTGCATGTGCGCAAGTATGAAGATATCAATATATGTGTGCACTGGTATGAATATACAGCGTGCATGTGCGCAAGTATGAAGATTTCAATATATGTTTACACTGGTATGAATATACAGTGTGCATGTGCGCAAGTATGAAGATATCAATATATGTGTGCACTGGTATGAATATACGGTGTGCATGTACGCAAGTATGATATCAATATATGTGTGCACTGGTATGAATATACCGTGTGAATGTGCGCAAGTATGATATATCAATAAAGTTATGTACTAGTATGAATATATATAAATATCTACGACTAGACATCCTATCACGCCTGACTCTTAACGCCATACAGGCGATTTCCCAGTAGATGTTAAATCTACTCACCTGGTCGCGTGCTAAGCGTAGCCGACCACCTGCTTCCCTTTCTTTACGGTGTCCGACGTACCCGCCTGCGAACCTAGAATTCACATAGAGAATCCACATAAGCAAATATCTCGCAAAAATGCGATATCGAAATCAAAAGAGAAACTCGCGTCGCGAACTAAATGAGCGTGTGTCCGATACGCTAAAACGTCTGTATACGCGTCTAAAATTACCCCGACACGTCGCGATACGCTTGAACACAGAACCCACTCACGTATCACACGTGTCGCAAGCTAAACGTAAATGAAAAACGGTATTTGGCTCCAGATTTTTACTCAGGTGAAAACTTAAAAAGTTGCACATACCACAAACCTTAAATATATAGCAGACTCCTACCCATGCAAACCCAACCCAAAAACTCCCTCATCTGGCCGCAATTTGCGGCCAGAATGAATAAATCGGCGGCCACAAGGTGTGTAGGGGATCTCGTTCTCTGGTGGTGTGATCAAGGTCTAAAAAGTATGCTACAGTTAACTCAGATTTTATCTGAAACCACCTGGTCAACAGCAGATTACAGAAAGCTAAAATTCACTTTAAAACGTTAAATTTACACCAATATGAAACCCTATGATATTTTAGTGAAATCTGGGTTTAAACTAGGTTAACTTGGCCCTAATAACACTTAATTAGGCTAGGCTAACCACCAAAAACATCTCTTAACCAAACGTCCACACTAATCACCATTTCTAGCACTAAATCTCACTTTTAACACTAATCGAAGCTAATTAACACATAAGATTAGCAAGCTAGGAAGTTAAGCCTAAGAAGTATACCTCACTTGACCCTAGGATGCAGGAAGAGGGAGAAGAAGCTGTGTTGCTGCTGCTTGCTACTACAGGTGCTGCATGTTGTTGCTGTTGCTGATGCCTGAAGCTGCTGCTGATGCTGGTGCTGCTGCTGATGCTGTTGGAGCTGTTGCTGATGTTGGTGCTGCTGCTGATGCTGCTGGAGCTGCTGCTTCTTCTTCTGCTGCTGTTGCTGCTGATGTGAGTGTGTGTGTATGAGTGAGAGAGTTGTGAGAAATGAGTGGCAAAAGAAATGAGAGCACAAGAGTCAACCCCCCCTCTCTCTCATTTAATGCAAGCATGGGCTCATGTCATGATGCCCATCCTCTCTCTCTCTCTCTCTCTCTCCAAGTCAACCACAACAATTCAAATCATTTCCATTTTCAAAAAAAACCAATTAACCAAACACTTATCAAAAATCCAAATACACCGAAGGAAAATGGTTTAACCCACCATGATTGCTAATCGTGGTCTAACCCCATTTTAACCCTAGTTTACATGTACATGTGTGTGCAAGCTTAGAAAAATTCTAATAAAATATTCATTAAATTTGATAAAATATTTGAAAATCGTTTTGGTAAACTTTTTTTTATTAAAAACCATACTTTAGAGTATAATTAGCCACTAATCATATCCTAAGGTGTTACAATCTTCCCCCCATAAAGAAATTCGTCCCCGAATTTAAAAATATAAAGCTACGCATACCTTCAAAGAGATGAGGGAATTTCTTCTGCATCTCGCTCTCGGCCTCCCAAGTGATCTCTTCACCATTCGGGCTCCGCCAAAGCACCTTCACAGATGGCAAGACCTTCGATCGAAGTTTCTTCACCTGCCGGTCCAATATCACGACTGGCTGCTCGGTGAACGAAAGATCACGCTCGAGCTGAACGGTCTGATGCTGAATCATGTGCGAAGAGTCATGTAGGTATCTGCGAAGCATCGACACGTGGAATACTGAGTGAACATCTGGGAAGTCGGGTGGAAGAGCCAAACAATATGCTACTGCGCCCACGCACTCGAGGATCTCGAAGGGACCTATGAATCTAGGGCTAAGCTTCCCCTTCCGTCCAAACCTCATCACTCTCTTCATCGGAGAGACCCTCAGAAAAACGTAATCGCCAACTATGAACTCTAATCTGCGGCGGTGTCTGTCAGCATACGATTTCTGCCTGCTCTGAGCTGTCCTCATCCTGTCTCGAATTAGCTGTATCTTCTCGGTCGTCTCCTGTACGATCTGTGGTCCCAAAATACTGCTCTCACTGAGCTCTGTCCAACAGACGGGTGATCTACATCTCCTCCAATACAAAGCCTCGAAAGGTGCCATCTGAATAGTATCCTGGAAACTATTGTTGTAGGAGAACTCTACCAAGGGTAAATGATGATCCCAGCTACCACCAAAGTCTTAAACACACGCTCGGAGCATGTTCTCGAGAGTCTGAATAGTTCGCTCTGACTGGCCGTCGATCTGCGGATGAAATGCTGTGCTGAAACTCAAGCGGGTGCCCAAAGCCTCGTGAAGCCTCTTCCATAGTCGGCTGGTAAACTGGGTGCCTCGGTCGGACACGATACATGTCGGGACTCTATGCAGTCGTACAATCTCGTCGATGTATATCTGGGCATACTGAGAAAATCCAAAAGTCATCTTCACCGGCAGGAAGTGAGCCGCTTTCGCCAATCGATCCACGATCACCCAGATAGAGTCATACCCTCGCCTAGTCCTGGGTAGACCCACAACAAAGTCCATAGAAATCTGCTCCCATTTCCACTTCGGGATGGGTAACGGCTGTAGCTCTCCCGCGGGCCTCTGGTGCTCGGCCTTGACTTGCTGACAAGTCAGGCACCTCGACACGAAGTCTGTGATGTCCCTCTTCATTCCGTCCTACCAGTAAACATCTCTCTTATCATGGTACATCTTGGTGGAAACCGGATGAACACTGTACATCGATCGATGTGCCTCCTCAAGAATCTCACGCCGCAGTCCTTCAGCATCTGGTACGCACAGTCTAGTCCTAAATCGCAGTATCCCCTGATCATCAATCATGAACTCAGAAAATCTGCCCAGTCCAATCTGTGCCATGATCTCTGAACAACGGTCATCACTGTACTGTGCCTCATGTATACGGTCAAGCAACTGTGGGAGTGCACGAACACGCGCAAGCTGTCCCCCGATCGGCGTGAACTCGAACTGCACTCGGCCGTCGCATAAAATCTGCCAATCTGCCGACGACTGCCTCCGCACTGTGCTCAAACAAGATAGACTACCCCCGGGCCTCCTGCTCAAAGCATCCGCCACTACATTAGCCTTGCCTGGGTGATACAAGATCTCGCAATCGTAGTCCTTTACTAGTTCCATCCAACGGCGCTGTCTAAGATTCAGGTCTCGCTGCTAAAATATATACTTTAAGCTCTTATGATCTGTGAATATCTGGCACGACTCGCCGTATAGGTAATGTCGCCAGATCTTGAGTGCAAAGACCACTGCAGCCATCTCCAAATCAAGAGTGAGGTAATTCTGTTCATGTCTCTTCAACTTCCGTGAAGCATACGCGACCACCCTGTCATGCTGCATCAATACGCACCCTAGCCCCACTCGAGAAGCATCACAATAGACCACAAATCCGCCCGATCCTGAAGGCAATGATAACACCGGCGCCGTAGTCAAACAAGTCCGTAGCTGCTGAAAGCTATGCTTGCACTCCTCCGTCCAATCAAAAGGAACTCCCTTCCGGGTCAACCCGGTCAAAGGTGCGGAAATACGGGAGAAATCCTGTACAAATCGCCTGTAGTAGCCGGCCAATCCTAGAAATCTGCGGATCTCTGTAACTGATGCGGGTCTGGGCCAACTCTGAACGGCCTTAATCTTCTTTGGGTCCACACATATACCATCTCGTGTAATCACATGACCCAAGAAGTCTACGCTGTCAAGCCAGAATGCGCACTTAGAGAATTTTATGAATAGCTGGTGCTCCCTCAAAGTCTGCAGTGTGATCCGCAGGTGCTGCTCGTGCTCCTCTCGACTCCGGGAATACAGCAAAATATCGTCAATGAATACGATGATGAACAAGTTAAGATACGTCCTGAATATACGGCTCATCAAGTCCATAAATGCTGCTGGGGCGTTGGTGAGTCCGAACGACATCACCAAAAACTCATAATGGCCGTAGCGCGTGCGAAAAGCAGTCCTCGGTATATCCTCCTATCGAACCCGCAGCTGACGGTATCCTGATCGCAAGTCGTCCTCGAAAAATATCCTGCCCCCTGAAGCTAGTCGAACAAGTCGTCGATGCGTAGCAAAGGATATCTGTTCCGCACGGTAACCCTGTTTAGCTGGCGGTAGTAGATACATAAACGCAAACTGCCGTCCTTCTTCTTGACAAACAAGACCGGAGCACCCCAAGGAGAAACACTGGGTCGAATAAGTCCCTTATCCAGTAAATATTGCAACTGACCCTTCAACTCTCTAAGCTCTGCCGGGGCCATCCAATAAAGCGGTATAGAAATAGGCCCCATGCCGGGAATCAAATCAATACAGAAAGCAATATCGTACTCAGGCGGTAGCCCAGGAAGCTCGTCAGGGAAAACATCAGGGAACTCACAAATAATTGGAACCTGGTCCAACGGAACATCCGTAGCTATAGTATCGCAAACATAGGCTAGAAATCCCTGACATCCCTTCCTCAACAGCTGTCCAGCGTGAAGAGAAGAAATCAAAATGTGAGGGACGGCACCACGGTCCCCCTGCACAACAAAAGCCGACTCGCCGGGAAAACAAAATCTAACTGTTTTCTCGCAGCAGTCTACAGACGCATAGCACGTGGCTAACCAATCTATGACTAAAAGAACGTCGAAGTCCAACATCTCAAGAAGGATCAAGTCGACAGGCAACTCTCTCTCGCCAATATGGACAGCACAGGATCGGAACACGTGTCTAGCAACAAACGACTCTCCCACAGGAGTGGTCACAACAAGCGGCTGATCAAGAAAACCGGACTCTCTACCCAAACTCGGCACGAAGTGTGTGGAAACGTACGAGTGCGTGGATCCGGGATCAAACAACACGTGTGCGTCAACAGAACATACTGATAGGGTACCTGAGACCACCGCATTAGATGCCTGTGCGTCCTGATGCGTCAACGCGAAAACCCGTGCCTGTCCTCCACCTGCAACTGGAGATCCTCTACTAGCAACTGGCTGTACTCTGCCGGCAGCTGGCTGTCCTCTGCCTCGGCTACCTCGTCCTCTATGAGTAAACCCTCCGTGACCACGGCCGCTCTGTACATGAGCCTGACGCGGAGCAACAGTAGGTATAATAGGCAATGCCATCTGGGGTGGGGAAGGTGGAAGTGTGACATGTGGTACTGCTGGCTCCCTCCAGCGTATCTCGGTACAATCTCTGACGCAGTGATGGGGACTACCACACCCAAAGCATCCACGCGACGACTGCTGACCCTCCTGGGGATAAGAGCTAAACATCTGATCTCGCCCCGAGTCTCTGCCACCTGTACGACGTCTATCATGACGTCTGAATGGAAGTCCCTGTGCTGCTATATCAGTACGAACCCTCTTCGGCCCTGGAACTACCGAAGTCTCTGCAAGGCGCTCCTCGACTAATAAGGCTACGTCTACAGCTGCTGCATAAGTCTTACAATGTTGTGCGCTGATCGCAAAGAACAGTGGGGTAAGCAAGCCTCGAACAAACCTCTTGACTCGCATCTCCTCAGTAGACACTAGGTATGGGGCATAAACAGATAGCTCGGTGAATAGTACATCGGACTCTGCCACTGTCATCTCTGGCGTCTGGCGTAAGGACTCGAATCTGTGCGCTCGGGCATCCCTGACACTCTGGCGAAGGAAACAGGCTAGAAACACCGTCACAAACTCGGTCCAGGTCATAGGAGGAAGACCTGCTGCCCTGCCCTTCTTGATCGATTCACACCATTTCTGCGCAAGACCTTCCAGGCGAAAGCTCGCGAACTCTACCCATCTTGCATCTGAGCATCTGAGTGAACGACATATCCGGGCGATCCTATCAATAAAAGACTGTGGGTCCTGGGCTGCATCGGTGCCTGTGAAGACCAGAGGCTTGAGCCTCATGAACTCTGATAGCGATACTGTAATAACCTCCGTAGCTGCAGGGGCAACTACCTGTACTGTAGGTACCATCGCGGTCCACGTAACGGGTGGAGCTACTTCTGGTCGCTGCGCTCGAAGCGTCTCAACTAACGACCCTATCATCTGGCGCATCTCCTGCATACCGGCCCCTAACATGGCGATCTGATCTGTCGTAGGAGGAACAGTCTGGTCGGGTACAACAGGTGTACTACCCGGATCAGTCCTCGTCTCGGACGAGTCAGCTCGAATCTCGGCTCTCGCGGCCGCTTTCTGCGCCCTCGTAGTCTTTGGCGGCATAATGGCTGAAAAGAAAGTAGGATTCGATAAGGATACGGAAATCGAATCACAAGAATGTATACAATCATGAAGGAATTTCCAATCAATAAGTCCTAAGGTCACTTAGGCGGAGTACCGTGTCGTGAGTATGCCGCGGAACATACGCACGCTACGCCACTCTGCTTCAGCTACCTACTCCATCATACCAGGGTCATCCTACACTCCGAAGGTAAAACTTATGATCTGATACCAACTTTGTCACGACCCAAAGTTCGGCCCGTGACCGGCACTTAACCACGTAACGTCTACAGGCATAACGCGACTAAGTGAGCCGAAACCCAGAAATCAAAACCTTTACAAGTATTGAGTGTTAAAACATTTAATAGAAACATTTGTTAAATGTTTAGAAAACCTTAAGTAATTTAGTAAAATTCTTTAAAGTTCAAGTTATTATCTTAAAAATTTGGCAGCATTTTCTTTGTAAAAACTAGCCCCGAAATCGGGTACAAGACAAGATCTGAGTAAAATGAAATACAATAAGAATAAAGCATCACAAACGGAAGCAAACGCACCCAACGGCGGACACAATCACCACAATAATAATATACGATGCCGTAGCGAAGAATGAGCAAAAATAAGTGAAGACAAGTATCATGAAAGATAAAACTGCATAAACAAAGTCGGCTCACAACGAGCTCGACACCAGAGTACAAATAATATACACCGTCCTCACAACTGGTATCTAAGTCAATACATGAAAAGTAGATGGAGAGTACTAGATACAACAGTGTATACAACTGGAAAATAAACAGATACTGCACAAAACCCACCTATCAGCAAAGGGCTCACGCGCCAACTGCAGTGGTATCTGTATCAAAAGGTGCAAGGAAGCAGCCTGTAGTGACTACTCTGAGGGGTAACCTGCAAACACTGTGGCACAACGGGGGTGAATTGCCAACTCGTGAACAGTAGTTAACATATAAAAGTAATCGTGAGTATGCATGTACTGCGATACTCTAACATATGCCAACAGATAACATCTACATGATGAGCTGGATATGCAATATCATGCAACAAGTACGATCTAATAACATCTCTATATGATGAGCAGGGTATGCAGTAATCGTGCATAGCATGTGCAATCTAATAACATCTATATAGGATGAGCAGGGTATGCAATAATCATGCATAGCAAGTGTACTCTATCAGGTACTACAAATACAGGATGAGATGTATAACACTGAAAGCTGAGCATAGGAATAAATAACATTTACACGGAATGTCAACGTGGAAAATAACCGGTGTCCATCAATACACCCAAATCCCAGTAAAAGCTCAGGCACCATCACTCCAATCGGCCCTCAAATCTTGTAAATCTCATAGAATCGCAAGTGCCCAATATTGGCACTCGAAATATCATAAAATAGTCGTGTCCAGCATCGACACGCAAATCCTCAAGTATCGGGCTCCGTCGGTCCGGATCGGCCCATGGGCTCCGTTTGCGGAATCGGCCCTCGGCCCCGGCAGTACGCGTCGTCCTGTATCCATCTCTCAACTCTGGTCAGTATCCTCCGGATAACCGCCAGGTCCAACCAATCACCGGTAGGTAGTAGTTCCTCCGCCGGGCTCACTGTCTAACAATACGAGTCTTCTTGCCCCGGGGTACCGTACCGGGTCCACCATGTACCCGCAATCGGTGCCTACCACTCCTCGAATCGGGTATACTCACACAAGCTCTCTGGAACCGAGAAAACTCATGGTGGATGCTCTGAAATATCATATCAAGAGAAACCGGGTTTTAAAAACAATGCGTATTTTCTTAAAATAATACCACGGTTCTCAAATCCAGAAATCCCATAAATCCAAACTCAATGCGTAAATCCATGCAATGTGTCGTATGACACTAAGAGTAAAAAAGGAAAACCGCTCTTTTAAAAAGAATCCAGTTTTAAAAATATCTCATGCGGTCCCTATTTTCTTGAAATCAAGTCAATCTCATCCATGTGTGTAACATATATATGTATGTAGGTATGGATGTGCAAATGGATATATACATGAATATGAGTGTAGCACTACTATGAAAATACAGTGTGCATGTGTGCAAGTATGAAGATATCAATATATGTGTGCACTGGTATGAATATACAGTGTGCATGTGTGCAAATAGTGATATATCAATGAAGGTATGCACTAATATGAAAGTACAGTGTGCATGTGCGCAAGTATGAAGATATCAATATATGTGTGCACTGGTATGAGTATACAGTGTGCATGTGCGCAAGTATGAAGATATTGTAAGTGCACGGCGTCGCCCCGGCCGTCAATCCGACGGCCAAATGCGGAAGCGGTGATAAACTTTAAATTTTTACTTGAACTGGCAAACCGCCGCGCACTAATACCCGGATCAAACCATTAACTAGTCCTAGCTAACTACAAGATGGGGAAGAGAGATATACCGACTGATCCAAGTCCTCCGGTCTTCTCGTCGTCGTCCCGATATCCTGCGGAAGCTCCGGTCTCCACCTCGTCGCCGGAAGTGCACCACTTCTCCTACTTCTTTTACGGGCTCCCACCTCAATGCCGAGGCAACTCGGGCACGATGCTGGCTAGTCGACGTGCCCAAGATTTGCTGTAGAATGTTGTGTAGAACCATGTCTCATTTCTGGGGTAGTGGAATTGCCTTTGTGGTGGAGGAAATGATATAAGCTTTTGGAGATTGTTCTTGTGGGATTTTTACCAAAGTAAAAGCACCAAAAACCCCACATAGGAAATTTGGACAGCCCCCACAATGAGAGTGGCCGGCAATGTATATGGTGGTGGAAAGAATGAGAGAGTGGGAGTGTATCAAAAAAATGGGAGCCATACTCATATCATGCAAGAGAGAGAGAGAGGAATGGTTATCATATGAAAGGATATCATCACAAACATAAACCCAACACTCCACCAACCTCACCCCTCATCATCATCAACAATCATGACTTTAAAAGTCAAGCCATGATGAAGTCAAAAGCAAGTCAATGATGGTGAAGTCAAGGTCAAAGAATGGTGCAACCATCATGATACAAATATATGCAAAGAACCCCTCCACAAATACTTATTTGCAACAATGCAAATAAGCCCTCCTCCACCAATCTTCGGCCAATGAACGATACAAAGGAAATTGGCCGAAACGGAAAGCAAACTGGCAACTCCAGAAAACTGGTCCCGTAATAAATTACAGGAAAACCCCACTACTGTGCATACACACCCGCATCTGTATTTCGACCGAAATACAAATGCAATGAGACAAAATCTCCACTGTACTATACTAGAATACGGCTTAAACCAAAGCCGTCTAGTAATATCCGTTCGATCCTGATCCATGCAATACTGCACGTATCTGATCGAACCCTGCCATATATCCATACGGCCTGTAGTACAAACTGTCCGATCCTGATCCGTGCAATACCGCACGTATCTGATCGGACCTTACCATATCTCCATATGGCCTCTACAACCTTTCGCCCGAAAGCTGAGTAACTGAATGTGGGGGACTCTAAAGACTAGTCAACACCATAGTTGTGGATTTAACCACTGGCACGTCAGAGGTATAAGCCAATACGTAACGGGCTACCAGGTATTGACTAAAAGGGACGTCTGTGAGCGAACTCAGCCTGACAACCCTACTGAGCCTGTCAATGACAATATCCGTACAGTCCGGTCCGTTCGTCTATGAGTATCGCATGGCGGGCCTAGGGGGTTGGTAAAAGTCAGACCCCCAAAAGCGGTACAAGTCGTGTCGGAGTGTAGCCCAGAACACCCTGAGATACTACTGGAATACCTACCAGTAAATCTCCTTGCCTCGGCCGAGGGCTTCGTGTAATGGCTCTCCTAGACACAGCGCGACCTCACCCCCAATACCGGGAGAGACTAACCCATGAAGATACGCTCACTGCCTCCATGTGGCTCGGGACTGTACCCAACTAAAACCTGTTTGCACGACTCCTTTGAGCCGTGGTAGGGTAGTAACCAAAGTACAGTGGGAACTCATACAAGACAAATGACGATCCCCAGGTCGATGAACTAACCTGTACACATGTCACCAGGGAACTGCCATCTGACGTCTGGTATATGACCAACTAGCATGTTCCCGGCAAGTCCTGTCCGGTGTACTCATAACCCAATGAGCACCTGTATACATCTTAGGTGATCCAACTGACACCAGTGGCTTGTGAGACCGGCCACCGCCCCTCGTCGGGGTCTCGACTGTATACACTAGTTTACTCTGGAGTATCGATGCCCTGTCTCGAAACTCTCACGACTAGGGACCATTTAAGGATATGCTTATAGACTGCCAGCTCCCACGTATATGATCGCCCTCATACTGCTGGTGGTCAAGCAAGAATCCTAGGGGCTCTATCAACGTGTAATAGCGACTTGTCAGGTCACCTAAAGCAGTACACGATGATAAAGGTAAACCAGATAGCATACTATCATCTCGAGTAAGACTGTCCAACCGGGATAGGTCCTCCATCAATCATTGCAATCACGTACCTGTGACCTAATAATTGACTGTGAGGGCACTATCTCCAACAATCTCCCACTTGCACTCAAGGCTAATTATTGCGATGTCGCATACTCACAGCCCGTGTGATACCGAACACCCAACTCCTCTACTAGTCAGTCTCACAAAGCTCGTTTGCGAAACTATTGCATTCGAGGAATAGCCTTAGTGAGTGGATCGGCTTAGTTGTTTCTTTCTATGTCTCTCTATAACTCAAGTTCGTGGAGAAACCCATCTCCCGAAAAGAGTAATACCTGTCTTAGAATGTGTCTGGATGTCTGATGGGACCTAGCACATAAATGAACTCCAAATCCAAACTTCTTAGACTGTATCGTCAACTGAACTTAATCAGTATCCTGCGCCATGCCTCCCTCAGTATTGCCTTGGACCACCTGTCCAAAATACTGCCCCTCGTCAGAAGGAAAAACTATAACTCTGACAACCTCCTTGTCGTCCATGTCACCTTGGAAGCCTGGAATGATAACTGTCTCCTGCATGAGGCTATCGTTATCATATTCCTAGAATATCCACTTATGTTCTATAACTTCTTCCGACTGTTTCTCCAGGATTGGATCAATGTCAACTTATTACATCTAGTGCAAGAACAATATCTGGTGTGGACTTGACATCTCATGATTGACTCAATTGCCTGAGCAAGTGATCTGCCAATCATGCACATCCCTCTCCCCTTTAGTCTGTAAGACACCTTTAGAGAGGGTGACTCCATTACCTGTAGGTACACTACCGTGCCAGGAGTCGTCCATTCTAAATACCCTTAGAATGCTGTCTAAGTACCCAGATTGGGAGACTACCCAAATCTAGATCTAAAACCATAGATCCGGTAACCAGTATGTCTGATATAAAATCCATTTCCTTTGTGGAGAAACCACTGTGTGACGACCAAAACATAACCGATTGTAGTATAGGAGTTTCCTTTCCTACTCTGTGTATGTCATCCAAATACCAGGATATCACACCCTACTACCTTCTCAACAGATCCATCCCCTATTCTGATGAAGTCAAACCCATGACTGTCACGTTCAGAAATAGATGATCTATCTCCGCTACATCTGCTTTAGTCTATAAATAGACATAAGCTACTTGTCCACCAATGCTTCCGCTGCTCCCACTGACTACGACAACCCTCTGGCAGAGTCATATAGACGTACACTTCTAAAACTAGTTTAGAACGGTGCTATACTCATCCTCTCGCCGGGTCTCGCAGCCTGGAACAACAGCAATGGTAATTGTGGGTAAACAAGAACTTCCCTGTCACCGTCCTTGAGGCTACCGGAGTACCTCTCGGATGCCTGAAGTTGCCCACCTTATCTGTGGAGTGGCCAATGGAATGTCAATCCAGATTGAATCTTTAGGTTCCCTATCAAATCTTGAGTAATCGTTTGTGGTTCTGGAATCACTTCCAGTTCTACCATACTCCCACTACTGTTTTCTGAAAAAATCCATTTTTAATAAAACTGTGGCGAGTCTAGAACAATATTTCTATTGATCTGCCAAATGGTAGAAAGTCAACCCTCGTCATAGCCTGGGTCAACCCACAAACAGCCATTACAGAAACATGCCTTGAGTTGTCCAGTGTCTGGTTTTAAGCATAAACCGGACAACTCCCCGTACCTTAACATCGTTAAGATATGAACTGTTCTATATCCCATATAGAAACAGAGTCACTGATTTAATTGAACCAGATCCAAATCATGCAACTTTCTCCAGTGCATGTCAACTAAATGGAAGGAGGCCGATCAGCGTTATTCAACTTAGGAATGCTTCCAATTATGAGTAACCTGAAAGAGAAGCAAGTTCTCTTAATCATTACTATCAACTGAATACCATACACAAGTATCTACATCTTCGATCACTTTGAAGAATCCCGATACTTGCTACACCTGGTTCTCTACTCTATTCAAATACCTATAACTCCTCAAAACTTAGACCCTGTGTTTCTACGAATCACATGTCTAAGAACTAGAGAAGTTAAAAGTAAACCGAATATAGTACGAGGACCAACCCCTCTGTCCTGATGGACCCTGGAAAACATACAATACTCTGTATAAGTCCCTTGAGTCTGATAACTCATTCACTGTGTGTCGTAGGTTGGAAACTGTACTTATGGTTAAGAAGAATTACACCGCTGTTTAATGCTCCTTACCTAACCATCCACTGATATAGGTAAATGTCATAGACATAATTTCAAAAAGGTATATCTCACTCTATGAAAATAGACGTACAGATATATCAATTTGAAATTGGTGCATAACAGCGGATATTCAAAACCAAATATTTGCCGACCGGCAAACTACCCAGGTGACTTCCTCAAATATCACCGATTACAACGAATCCCGATATAATGAGGATGATCACCCAATTCCCAATAACCTACTCCCACTCATCATCTGTAAAACCATACAGATGTGAGAATCAAACCTGGTAAATACATACCCTGGAGCAAGTGTCTAACTGGGAAATCAGTTTTCCTTTAACAGTACACAGCGAAGCTGAAACATTGAAATGTTTCGATGGGGTATCCCGGTATTCCTAGTAATGCCTCTTCCAGATTCACGACTGTAACCGTATAATTCTTTGCCACCTCTCCAAATCCCTTCATATGTCTTTAGTCTTTACCTTCTGCACACCCCTTAGGACAAATGGTTTTCTTCCTTCCCTACCGTTCGGCACCAGCCTATGGTTTGGAAGAAGACTATCCAATAAGCATAATGGGTGTACTGTCCTGATCCTAGGAACACTCGCAATGAGAGAAGGTGAAGATAAAAGACAACCGAATAAACCTAATTCCTATTTCTCCTGAACCAGAATCCATCCCCGAACTGGAACAAGTTCCTTTCGAGTTCGTATATAACCATACGATGGAGTATCCAAATAAACTGTGGATCTTCGTAGTGATACGGAGTGTCCTGGAGAAATACAAAGGTGATTTAGGATTGGCGAAGGAATACTTGGTTTGGTCGTGAATAGCAGTCGCAATTTACTTTGCCCTCTTACTAATCCCTTGCTTTGTCTGAACTTAATACCTTCTGTACACCATCGTTAGGCTAATTGGTTTTCTTCATTCCCTACCGGTCGGCACTTGCCTATGGTTTGGAAGGAGACTATCCAATTTGCGTAATAGGTGTACTATCTCCTAAACCAAGGAGTACTCGTAACTTGAGAGAAGGTAAAAGGAAAAGACAACTGAATAATCCTATCCGTTTTCTCCAGAACCGGAAACCATCCTCGAATAAATTCTTTCGAGTTCGTATCTAACCATACGATGGTTTTGTCCAATGGAAGTGGACGTTCGTAGTAATACGGGGTGTCCTGGAGAAAAGGGTAAAAGTAGGAGTGGCAATGAGGTTTGCAACTCTGACAATCCAAAAGCCAGTGTTTAAGAAGGTTCGGTTAATTTGGTCACTGAGTCAAAGTCTTAGGGTCAGGTCAATGGTCGCTGCCAAAGAGAGAGAGAAAAGAAACACTCAGCGTGCACTCTAACCTAGATCAGAATGGTTACCAATTTATCTAATCTGGAAACCTCCCACTGTACCTCAAATTCTCCTCCAAACCTGAAAGAAGAATTAGTCGGGATCACCCGAGGAGTAAACTAACTCATCAGTGGGAATCGGGATCCAACTATCATCGCATGATAACGTGACAGAATCCGCTCACGGTATCACACTCCAGAAGGTATGCGCATATCTGGCAAGTATCAGTTCTTTTGAAACTCCCGATGTGATTTCTGCCCCATGCTCTTATGACCTTGACGAAGGCCAACAAATCATAAGTCACATGTCAAGTTCTACCCGTCATTCTCCAGGTTGATTTGAACCCACCCGCACAAGCCCTTGACGAAGGCCAACAAGGCAATACGACTGTCCCAAACCAACGCATCTATCTATGCTGCAGAAAGGCAACAAGCAGCTACCATACACTATGCCTTGACGAAGGCCAACAAATATAGCATGAATACTACGTGCTACCCGTCTGAAACGACGGAAGGCTACGAATGGTTTCTGGCGAAAACCTTTAACGTAATGAACTTGATATCTTCGAAGGAACGGATAGCTTTTTAAAAATATAGTGACGAAAACCATTGCTAAAGAGGTCACTCCCGGTGAAGGGATCTCGGCTCTTTCCCCGTAGAATGGGGTGCATGATATTCCAAATGAATACCGCGATGCAAAGCAAAAGTAATCGGCTATAGTGAAGTTAATGCCCTGACGCAAACTTCTGTCCAAGGGGTCACTCCCGGTGAAGGGATCTCGGCCCTTGCCTCGTCGACTGAGGAGCAGGATATTCCAACTGAATACCACGATGCAAAACAAAAGTGAACGTCCTTGCAATAACAGCTTTTTGAAAAGTGTTCCAACAACATCAGATTAGGTTTGTTTTTAACTTGCATTGATCAGAATCAACGCGGTCCCATCAATTGATCACACCAAAAGGAACGAAAATATACTGATGTACGTATATGTCATCCGCATTCGCCACTGGGTCCCGTCATTACCCGTTAGGTTAGCTAACTAACGACAGAGCGGGGACTGGACTAGCACGGATGCAAAACATATACAACATCTACTAATATATATACCAATATATTATATTCGCTCAAGGCGTGATAAAAATGCAACATCACAGAAATGTACAGCATCACAGAAACAATACAGATATCTGGGATCCCCGGGTTTCACAGAGCCACTACTGAAACCCGACGTTCCCCTGGTCGTGTGGATAGCCTGTGCAATGAAATCCTAGGCCCCTACGGGCGCGGCAAGTTACCCGCCAAAACCTGAAGCGAGGCAGCCCCCGTCAGCAACGTGAATGGACCACACGGCACTTCACGGAATCCGGTAACTTGGGCACCCCTCCTGGGTCAACCTGTACCCCCTACGAGTGCGGCGAATAGCCCGCCAATCCTAGAGTGAAGCCCCCTCCGTCTCAATGCCATGAGATGCGGGCTTGTTGCCCTCCAGAACCCGGCTATCCGTGCACCCCTCCGCGGGGTAATCCTAGTACATAAAGTAAAATATACATACAACGGGTACAACGACCGCAACCAGGTCGTGCCCCAAAAGAATAATACAATCAGGCAGTGACGGCAATCCGCATGTCGGACTCTCGCCCCGCAATATCAAATGTACATAATACAACCACAACTGTACTAGCATTGCATCCAGGCTATCCCCCACGACCAATCCGCAACATCACAGCAAAAACAGAACATCAACGTGAAAGTCACGTTCGCAAATCCGTCTAACCGGGCTATAGCAGTTAGACTGGATTTACCGATCGAGTGACATTCAAGGTCGCAGATATAATGTAAATACTGTGAAATAATGTGTTTAAAATATCCGATCAATCAAATTTTAACAAGTGGGCCCCAAAACATTACTGTAGCAGATCAAGAAATTCTGGGCCTAATTTTATTATTCCAAAAACCCAATTTTCACCCCAGAAAGCGACTGAAGAAATTTGACACAGCAAGGACACTATTCTGCGGCGGAACCACGGCCTAAGTGGGGGTTTTGCCGCGGTTCCGCGCTCTGGTGGTCGACTTACTGTGTCGAATTTCTACAGTGTGCTTATGACTTCCAGTACATCACTATTTTACAACCTGAAAAATTTTTCGACACCAAAAATTTTCAACAGAAAACTGATGTGAACAAAAATTGCAGATTTTGGAATTTTGGTCGATCGGAAATGTAAAACACATTAGACAAAGCTAGACTAAGTTAACGGCGTGGCTCTGATACCACTGTAAGTGCACGGCGGCGCCCCGGCCGTCAATCCGACGGCCAAATGCGGAAGCGGTGATAAACTTTAAATTTTTACTTGAACTGGCAAACCGCCGCGCACTAATACCCGGATCGAACCATTAACTAGTCCTAGCTAACTACAAGATGGGGAAGAGAGATATACCGACTGATCCAAGTCCTCCGGTCTTCTCGTCGTCGTCCCGATCTCCTGCAGAAGCTCCGGTCTTCACCTCGTCGCCGGAAGTGCACCACATCCCCTACTTCTTTTACGGGCTCCCACCTCAATGCCGAGGCAACTCGGGCACGATGCTGGCTAGTCGACGTGCCCAAGATTTGCTGTAGATTGTTGTGTAGAACCATGTCTCATTTCTGGGGTAGTGGAATTGCCTTTGTGGTGGAGGAAATGATATAAGCTTTTGGAGATTGTTCTTGTGGGATTTTTACCAAAGTAAAAGCACCAAAAACCCCACATAGGAAATTTGGACAGCCCCCACAATGAGAGTGGCCGGCCATGTATATGGTGGTGGAGAGAATGAGAAAGTGGGACTGTATCAAAAAAATGGGAGCCATACTCATATCATGCAAGAGAGAGAGAGAGAGGAATGGTTATCATATGAAAGGATATCATCACAAACATAAACCCAACACTCCACCAACCTCACCCCTCATCATCATCAACAATCATGGCTTTAAAAGTCAAGCCATGATGGAGTCAAAAGCAAGTCAATGATGGTGAAGTCAAGGTCAAAGAATGGTGCAACCATCATGATACAAATATATGCAAAAAACCCCTCCACAAATACTTATTTGCAACAATGCAAATAAGCCCTCCTCCACCAATCTTCCGCCAATGAACGATACAAAGGAAATTGGCCGAAACGGAAAGCAAACTGGCAACTCCAGAAAACTGGTCCCGTAATAAATTACAGGAAAACCCCACTACTGTGCATACACACCCGCATCTGTATTTCGACCGAAATACAAATGCAATGAGACAAAATCTCCACTGTACTATACTAGAATCCGGCTTAAACCAAAGCCGGCTAGTAATATCCATTCGATCCTGATCCATGCAATACCGCATGTATCTGATCGAACCCTGCCATATATCCATACGGCCTGTAGTACAAACTGTCCGATCCTGATCCGTGCAATACCGCACGTATCTGATCGGACCTTGCCATATATCCATATGGCCTCTACAACCTTTCGCCCGAAAGCTGAGTAACTGAATGTGGGGGACTCTAAAGACTCGTCAACACCATGGTTGTGGATTTAACTACTGGCACGTCAGAGGTATAAGCCAATACGTAACGGGCTACCAGGTATTGACTAAAAGGGACGTCTGTGAGCGAACTCAGCCTGACAACCCTACTGAGCCTGTCAGTGACAATATCCGTACAGTCCGGTCCGTTCGTCTATGAGTATCGCATGGCGGGCCTAGGGGGTTGGTAAAAGTCAGACCCCCAAAAGCGGTACAAGTCGTGTCGGAGTGTAGCCCAGAACACCCTGAGATACTACTGGAATACCTACCAGTAAATCTCCTTGCCTCGGCCGAGGGCTTCGTGTAATGGCTCTCCTAGACACAGCGCGACCTCACCCCCAATACCGGGAGAGACGAACCCCTGAAGATACGCTCACTGCCTCGATGTGGCTCGGGACTGTACCCAACTAAAACCTGTTTGCACGACTCCTTTGAGCCATGGTAGGGTAGTAATCAAAGTACAGTGGGAACTCACACAAGACAAATGACGATCCCTAGGTCGATGAACTAACCTGTACACATGTCACCAGGGAACTGCCATCTGACGTCTGGTATATGACCAACTAGCATGTTCTCGGCGAGTCCTGTCCGGTGTACTCATAACCCAATGAGCACCTGTATACATCTTAGGTGATCCAACTGACACCAGTGGCTTATGAGACCGGCCACCGCCCCTCGTTGGGGTCTCGACTGTATACACTAGTCTACTCTGGAGTATCGATGCCCTGTCTCGAAACTCTCATGACTAGGGACCATTTAAGGATATGCTTATAGACTGCCAGCTCCCACGTATATGATCGCCCTCATACTGCTGGTGGTCAAGCAAGAATCCTAGGGGCTCTATCAACGTGTAATAGCGACTTGTCAGGTCACCTAAAGCAGTACACGATGATAAAGGTAAACCAGATAGCATACTATCATCTCGAGTAAGACTGTCCTACCGGGATAGGTCCTCCATCAATCATTGCAATCACGTACCTGTGACCTAATAATTGACTCTGAGGGCACTATCTCCAACAGATATCAATATATGTGTGCACTGGTATGAATATACAGTGTGCATGTGCGCAAGTATGAAGATATCAATATATGTGTGCACTGGTATAATATACAGTGTGCATGTGCGCAAGTATGAAGATATCAATATATGTGTGCACTGGTATGAATATACAGTGTGCATGTGCGCAAGTATGATATATCAATGAAGGTATGCACTAGTATGAATATATATAAACATCTACGACTAGACATCCTATCACGCCCTGACGCTTAACGCCATACGGGAGATTTCCCCGTAGATGTTAAGTCTACTCACCTGGTCGCGTGCTAAGCGTAGCCGACCACCTGCTTCCCTTTCTTTGCGGCGTCCGACGTACTCGCCTGCGAATCTAGAATTCATATAGAAAATCCACATAAGCAAATATCTCGCAAAAACGCGATATCGAAATCAAACGAGAAACTCGCGCCGCGAACTAAACGCGCGTGTGTCCGATACGCTAAAACGTGTGTAAACGCATCTAAAACTACCCCGACACGTTGCGATACGCTGGAACACAGAACCCACTCACGTATCACACGTGCCGCGCAAGCTAAACGTATAGGAAAAACGGTATTTGGCTCCAGATTTTTACTCAGGTGAAAAATTAAAAAGTTGCACATACAACAGACCTTAAATATAAAGCAGACTCCTACCCACGCAAACCCAACCCAAAAACT
This sequence comes from Agapanthus africanus, assembly GCA_030015575.1. Classification (NCBI taxonomy): domain Eukaryota; kingdom Viridiplantae; phylum Streptophyta; class Magnoliopsida; order Asparagales; family Amaryllidaceae; genus Agapanthus; species Agapanthus africanus. The sequence goes on along the minus strand of JASDDO010000010.1, from coordinate 305,624,821 downwards.
CCATCATCTGGCAGCAATTTGCGGCCAGAATGAATAAATCGGCGGCCACAAGGTGTGTACGGGGTCTTGTTCTCTGGTGGTGTGATCAAGGTCTAAAAGGTATGCTACAGTTAACTAAGATTTTATCTGAAACCACCGGGTCAACAGCAGATTACAGAAAGCTAAAAATTCACTTTAAAACATTAAATTTATACCAATATGAAACCCAATGGTATTTTATTGAAATCTGGGTTTAAACTAGGTTAACTTGGCCCTAATAACACTTAATTAGGCTAGGCTAACCACCAAAAACATCTCTTAACCAAAAGTCCACACTAATCATCATTTCTAGCACTAAATCTCACTTTTAACACTAACCGAAGCTAATTAACACATAAGAATAGAAAGCTAGGAAGTTAAGCCTAAGAAGTATACCTCACTTGACCCTAGGATGCAGGAAGAGGGAGAAGAAGCTGTGTTGTTGCTGCTGCTTGCTACTGCAGGTGCTGCATGTTGCTACCGCTGCTGATGCCTGAAGTTGCTGCTGATGCTGGTGCTGGTGCTGATGCTGCTGGAGTTGTTGCTCATGCTAGTGCTGCTGCTGATGCTGCTGGAGCTGCTGCTGCTTCTTCTGCTGTTGCTGCTGCTGATGTGAGTGTGTGTGTGTATGAGTGAGAGAGTTGTGAGAAATGAGTGGCAAATGAAATGAGAGCACAAGAGTCAACCCATCTCTCTCTCTCATTTAATGCAAGCATGAGCTCATGCCATAATGCCCATCCTCTCTCTCTCTCTCCAAGTCAACCACAGCAATTCAAATCATTTCCATTTAAAAAAAAATCAATTAACCAAACACTTATCAAAAATCCAAATACACTTAAGGAAAATGGTTTAACCCACCATGGTTGCTAATCATGGTCTAACCCCATTTTAACCCTAGTTTACATGCACATGTGTGTGCAAGCTTAGAAAAATTCTAATAAAATATTCATTAAATTTGATAAAATATTTGAAAATCGTTTTGGTAAACTTTTTATTAAAAACCATACTTTAAAGGTTAATTAGCCACTAATCACATCCTAAGGTGTTACAGACGGGGAATCCGCATCAGCACGTCGCTCAATTCAGAGCCTTGTGCGGCAACACCGGAGGTGATGATAAACTTCTCCTCCGCCAGTTTGCTGGTAGCTTGTCAGAAACGGCCTTTGAGTGGTATTCGGAGCTTCCCAATGATTCTGTCAAAACTTTTGCAGAGATGGAGCTACTATTCACCCAGCATTTCGCGAGTGCTAGTGAACACACCCCGATCACAGCATTGATTAACGCTAGGGTAAAGCCAGGTGAAACGTGCGTGCAATACGCAATACGATGGCAGAATCTATGGTCAAAGTGCGATCAGCGCATCGAAGAAGCGCCGGCAGTGGGCATGTTCGTGGGCAATCTTGACCCTCAAGCGACTATTTCCCAATTTATGATGTTCTTTAAGCTGACCACGTTCCAGGCCTTGATTGACAACCTGGCCCAAATGGACCGGATGGGTCATAGACTGTCTTCTTCAAATCCGGAGCCACGGAACGAAAAGGGCAAAGGGAAAGCGACCTTCGTCGCAAATGCTCAACAGCAACCCAGTGGCCCAAAACTAACTGATCGCCAGGACGAGAGGCGGCAATTTTATAATGAGAAAATAAAGCGGCCTTATTCGTTTCCCCGGGACAAAATGAGGAGATTGTTCGAACTATCGGTGCGCAATAGGCTCATCAACCTGCCGAATCCAAAACGCCCATTGCAACCCGGTGAGGCAAATAATCCTAATTATTGCCCCTATCACCAAGTGATAGGCCATCCGATTGATGATTGCTTCGTCTTTAAAGGCTGGATTGAAGACCAGTATCAACAGGGCAAATTCTCCCTGTCCGAGAAGTGGAAAGTAAACCCGCCTCAACCGCATGTTCTTAAAAGGGGGGACACACCGGGGGCATCGTGCTCTTTGTCGAAGAAGTTCCATGGGGGGTCGTTCTTTCAGCCAAAACAAAAAGAATGCTGAAGGATCTCCAGACATGCCCGGCAATCAGATGGAAAAATCCATTGGAACCCGAGATCATTGAGGGAATGCTAAAACCGTGCCTAACTCCAAAAATTGGTGGTGACAGTCAAAGCGCCGACACCCAGCAGTCAAAATCTTCGAAGAAGAAGAAGAAGAAGACCAAAAAGCCCGTGAAGCATGGTGACAAGCATACGGACCTGCAAAAGCAGATTGAGGTGCTGGAAGAGTATAACCAGAAGGCACGAACTCTGTTCACACTCCAAGAATTTCTCAACCACGTCCTTGAGGATAGAGATGACGACAATGGAGAAGACTCGTCGGATGAATCTGAAGATTATGTGGCAAGTTGCCATGTGATCTCTCACTCGTCGATAAATGATGAAGAAGGTCCTTACGCAGAGAAACTGGGGGTAGATCCTGAGCCGGAACTTCTAGGGCCATCAGACGAAATTATCGATGCATTCCTGAACGAAGCTCTTCTTAAAAGCAAAGCTGATCGAGAGCTCGAGATGACCGTATTTGAAAAGGCCAAATGCCGGCGACTGGACGAAAGGGTTAAAGCACTCCCACCAGATCAAAGTACATCCGCCGCAAATAAAAGCAGGTTCATGACGAGGAAAAGGTTTGCCAAAGCCATATCGATGGGAATGAAGCTGCCACCCTCTGAAGGAAACACTCTTGTTGAAGCGGATATACATCCTAACTACTGCTTATATCATAGAAAGATTGCGCACCCCACCGAAGAGTGCAACGCTTTTAAAAGCTGGTGGCAGGGATATGTTGCTCACCGACAACATTTCAAGCGGATGAAACGCAAAACTCGTCGGGAGCAAAGAAATACGAACGAGGAGCGCAAGAGAACTACCGGCAACTGTCACATGTTCGACGTTGGGGGATCGCAAGTTCTCACCTTTGGGAGCGACTCTGACAAAGAAATAGCCCTCGGTCATCTCTTCAAAGAATCCACCTCAGGAAAGGAGGAAGAAATGAAGAGCTGTGAGAACATTCAGCTGCGCAATCGCACACTACCTGAAAAGTATCTCGGACCTGCAAACAAGGGGTCAAACAAAAAGGATAAGGGAAAAGAAAAGATCCCTGAGGATATCATCCTCGATGACCAAGCCGTCGAAGAGCTGACAGCCAAGGACCCGCCAAAGAAAAACAAGGCGGATTACAACGTTCTGGCACACTTGAGGAAGCTACCTTCGCAGCTAAGCATTCTCGATGCCCTCTTGTTATCAAAAGAAGAAAGAGATTCTTTGATTAAGGCACTGCAAGAGCCCGAGCAATTCCAAGCTTTCCTCCCCGAAGAAAAGATGAAGGACGAGCTAGAAGAAGTGCACACAGACGATATCACCTTTGGCGATGAAGATCTCCTCCTCGGGACGTACGAGCATAACCGTCCCCTCTATGTCTCCGGATACTATCATGATATCAAGATAGGCAAAATCCTGGTTGACAATGGGTCCTCCGTCGATCTCCTCAATGTGAGAGTGTTGAAGGAAATATGCATGAGCGTTCAGTACCTCGCTCGTGATAAAATCACCATCTCCGGGTTTGACTCCCAGTCATCACGGACGCCCGGGTCTGTAATATTGACACTACGCTTTGGGCTGCTTGTCACGGACATCAAGTTTCATGTCATTGACGCTAAGACTTGCTATAATGCTTTGCTCGGCAGGCCTTGATTACACGAGTACAACATTATCCCTTCTACACAATATCAGTGTATGAAGTACTTCATAGATGGTCTCGAGTACACTGTGATGGGGGAGTTGAACCCATTCTCCGTGAATGAAATCCGAAAATACGAGGATGCAAAATAATTCTTACCAGATTTCGAGGACACGGAAAGATGTCACAAACCTAAGAACAGAGCTATCACCACTATTCCAGTCTTCGGGAGTGATACTGAGGAGGAAGAAGAAATAGTTTATTCAGGGCCACCCCAGTGCAACAAGCCGGGACCATCCACCCCTATGTTGATCTTCGGCAGCAACTCGGAAGATGAGATCAACGCTGTATTTTCCGCTCGGCCATCAATGCAAGCCCTCGCTAGCGATGATTGGAGTTTGCAAATTGCCATGGTTCCGCAAGGGCATTACAAAGAGCTCGACGCGCTTGATACCTGTAGTGTGCAAGAACTGCAGACATTCTACGTCTCTCCCAAGTGAAAAGATGAAAAGGCGATACTCTTTTATCAATCCACAGAAACCAAAGTAGAGAAAGAAATTTGGCATGGTGCCGATTCTACACTTGACAGGCTCCAGCCCATCCGTCTGCCTAGATATTACACAGAAGGCTTAAAAAGGCTATTGAAGCGCCAAGGTGTACCCTTCAAACAGACTGCTCGACAAGCTCGGTTCTACAACAGGATCTGGGACGTCCCCGGAACTCAGCGAAAGTTTCCCAACAGGAGAATGGAAACGATCGGGCTTGGATATGTTGAATCCAAGAAACGGGAGCGAGTCCATGGCAGCTACGTCATACATGACTTCGATGAAGAAGGAGACGTTCTGTTAAAAGACGCTGACCCTGAACCAAAACAAGGTCCTTCCATCAAAATGCCGAGTCCGTCGTTTGAAGAACAAATGGACAAGCTAATAAGGGAAGCAGGTCAAATGGTCCGGGATGACCATAACCGCGAAATGGCTATTTAAGAGAAAGCCAGGACGCGGCGCCTCCTTCAACAGGCCGCTGAGAATGACAATGCTCCTCGTCGCCAACCCGTCATGTAAAAGACCCGGCACAGAGGCAAAGATAAACAAAAGAACGGAAAAAACGTTCGACAGCAGCATAACAGATCTGAGAAACCACGCGATCATGAATCGAGCAGCCGGGATCCGTCTCTTATAAAGAAGATGGGTCGAGAATATTCTTTTCCTCGGGACAAGACAAAGAAGATATTCGATCTTGTCATGAAACATCGGATGATGACACTCTCGGAGTCCAAGCATCCCGAGCAAGCAGACGAGGTCTCTCACCCAGACTATTGCTCTTATCACCAAGCAATAGGGCATCCTCTCGAAAACTGCTTCACCTTCAAGAACTGGATTGAAGACCAGTATCAACTTGGTAGGTTCGCTCTATCCAGCAGTTGGAGAGTAATCCCGCCGCAGAAGCATGAACCGAAAGCCACGTATGCAGCGAGAATGGAACCAGATCAATATCGGTCTTGGAAGCGATCTCGTACCTGCCACGTGATAACGCTGTCAGAAGAAGAGCCCGAGAATATGGATGACCTCCTCTGGTGCTTCAAAAATGATGATGGCGAGGTGATCTCAGCGTTTCCACCGGCGCCAAAAGAGCAAGAAGATGGAATACATACTACTGCAGATAACCTCAAGAAAATTGATTTGGGGACGGCAAGTGACCCGCGGCTGAAATTCGTCAGTGAGCTGTTGTCTGAAGAAAGGGTGGCTATGCTAAAGAACGTGCTCATGCAGCATAAAGATTGCTTCGCATGGAACTATTCCGAGATGCCAGGACTAGATCCAGAGATTGCTGTCCAAAAATTGGCAATATCCCCGGACGTCAAGCCGATCAAACAAGCACCGAGAAGAATGCAGCTCGAGCTTGAGATGAGCGTCAACACTGAGGTCAAGAAGCTAATCAACTCCGGCTTCATCAAAGAGGTTCAATATCCTGACTGGATCACCAACATCGTCCTGGTGATGAAGAAGAATGGGACGGTGCGCATATGCGTGGAATTTCGGGACCTCAACAAAGCTTGCCCGAAGGACGAGTTACCAGTACCAGTCACTGCGATGATGATAGATAATACATCCACTCATGAAGTTTTCTCCTTCATGGACAGCTCGTCAGGATACAATCAGATAAAGATGCATCCCGAGGGCCAGAAGCATACCGCTTTCCGGACCCCTTTGGGAATATTCTGCTACAAGGTGATGCCTTTCGGTCTAAAGAACGCTGGTGCCACCTATCAGAGGGCCATGACGAAGATTTTCGATGACCTCATATATGAAATCGTCGAATGCTATATTGACGGCCTCGTAGTTAAAAGCAAATCATACGAGGAACATTTAGAGAATCTGAAGATCGTGTTTCAGTGCCTTCGGAAATACAACTTGAAGATGAACCCTCTCAAGTGCGCGTTCGGAGTTTTCTCAGGCAAGTTCTTAGGATTCGTCGTCTGACACTGAGGCATCGAGATAGACCCGTCAAAGATCAAGGCGATCATGGAAATGCCTCCGCCAAGGGCTCTCAAGCAACTGCGGTCTCTCCAAGGAAAGCTCGCGTATATCCGGCGATTTTGTCACGACCTGAAAAGTACGGAACATGACCGGCACTTAAATTACGAAACATCTCGAGGCGTACGTAATCTAAGTAAGCCAAAACCCAGAAATCCAAACCAAGTGAAGCAGTAGAGTGAAGGAAAAACCAATTTAAAAGCAAGAAGTTTATCAACATAAGCCGAAATATGCATTTTTAAAATATCAAGTCTTTTCTAAAAATTTCAGCAGAGCTTCCTTTGTAAAAACTGATCCTAAACAGGTACAAACCTGATAAAGCATATATAATGAATAAAGGCATCCCCAAGCGGGAGCTAGCTCTTCGTCAATAGACGGTCACAACCACGCAAGCAATATAATATACAACGCCAAAGGGTGAGGATCAAACTCAGGATAAAAATCCAACATCATCAAGAAAACTAGAGGAAAACCATATAATACAGCGCGCGACTCTAAGGTCGAAAGAAAATACACTAGTCTTCTATGTCTATCAAATAATACAAGTTTGGTTGATGGAGTTTTACTAGATACAACTGAAATAACAAATATACAATGGTGGTCCTGATGCAAAAGAACACACCTACCAAAGCAATCACCCGGAACGGACAGCGTGCCAGCAAAACCGCAACGAAACCTGTGCCGCAAAACCTGCAAGAAACTGTGGCACAACGGGGGTGAGTTGCCAACTCGTGAGTAGAAAACATCTACGAGTAGAAATCGCATGCATGACGCTATCCTAGGTCATATCAAGTAATATCCTCAAATAAATATCCTGGTCCATCTATGTATAAGTGTAATACTACATGCTCGTGTCAATACCTCAGATAGCAACATATCAGATATATGATATATGAATGCATTACAAGTGAAACAAAATACATCATGAATGAGACAACTGTTTTCTTTATTAATGAGATTTCTGTATGTATATAAATCGCGTATCATTAATGAAATCGATAGATAAAACAGTGTCCAGCATCGACACAAAACATAAATCTCAGTATCTCAATACCTCAGGCTCCGGCTATCCGGACTGGCCTGTATCATCAAATCTCAATATCTCAGTGTCTCAAGTCTCAATATCTCAATACCTCAGGCTCCATCGGTCCGGATCGGCCCATATCATCAATCATACGACCACGAACGGTATCCTCCGGATATCCGCCACGCCAGGTAAAATCTCCGGTAGGCAGTGAGCCCCTGTCGGGCTCATCGTCTACACCTCGAGCTTCTTGCCCCGGGGTACCTTACCGGGTCCACCATGTACCCAAGACGGTTCATCCAACTCCTCGAATCGGGTCTCGAAAACATCTCAGAACCGAGAAAACATCATGGTGGACAATACTCAACATATCAAGGAAAACCACATTTTTCTCTAATAAAATAATTCATCAGTTTTACAAAACTTTCACATGCGGTTTCCAAATCCAGAAAATATCAAGAATAATCCGAAATCATCAAGTCACCATGTCAATAACAATGAAAACCGGCATAAATCTCCATAATACTGCATAACCAATGAATACATGAATGCATCTAATATCATGCAATGAATGCAATAGTTAAACTAGCACCTGAAAGCTATAACATATTGCAACTATCAACTTAGCAAGCTATGTCAAAGAATAGTATTTTTTAAAGTGTACGTGACATGGCAATTACCAATGATGATGTGTGTGAGCCGGCAAGCAAGTGTATGTGGAGCATACGCATCATCGGTAATGGTGCTGGTGTCCTGACAGCAAGGTTTCATAATGATTACAGATAACATATGTACAAGCATGCAATGCGATGAAACATCATGAAATCTACAGAAAGTGATGTAGTAATAGCAACACTAAAAATATACCTACCCAATATACGAGTCATACAGTTTGGTATAAAAACATACTCACGACTCTCCACTTTTGAAAAAGAGTATGACTCGAGCCCAGTCAAAAGGGTAAGGGAATCCGCCTAAGTATGAGTCAATCTATACATATATACCTAGTAGTTGGTGATCTCGTCTCAACAGTATCACGTACGATACAATATATATATATGTGGCATCCTCGAGCCAAGAGTGCGGATCTAACATCATAATCATATCTCGTACGGTAAATCTATCGTACGGCATCCCAAATCTAGGTACGGGTCAAATATCATATTCATCTCATTAGTCATCTGATATCCTTATCATCACATATCATAACAGGGGGACGGATCTAAGTCTAGTACAATATTAATATCATCAACAATATCATGATCTGGCTTCTGATCTAAAGCCTCATACAATCCGATGTCATCAACACATATTATCATAAACAAGTATACATCGCTCAAGTGATCCATTATAAATATCTTAACATATCTCATCTCATATCTCGATCATATGTCAACTATCATATATATATATCATCATCCACATAGTATCGTCGTCCAACGATCCGCTATAACATCATGACATATCTCCGTCACACATTAAATATCACACGGCATCACGCCTGATCATATCGACTCATTTCTAAGTATCATATAACATTCTCATCATCCAAGAGTATGAATACCAATATGTGTGTGTGTGTGTGTGTGTGTGTCCCCAATACGAACAAGAAAGTAAATGTATGCGAGTATGTGTATGTGCGTGTATGCAAATCTTTACTCTAGGGTTTCATGACTAAGAAATCGCCTAAAGTCCTTTCTTCAATTCTCGCTAACACTAAAACCATGATCTCCTAAAGCTCCCCTTGCTAAGTGTTCAATCTCTCCATAACATATATATGCATATCTATAACATATCACATCATTTCTTATGACTTTGCGGGGGTGCTATACGCCATCCACCCGACTTCTCCCCGTAGATATAAATCTACTCAAATTGCTTCTTGTGTGCCGATGTCGATGTCGCCGATGTCGATGTCGCCATCTTCATCTTCAACGTCTTGACATCACGTGGGATACCTACACATATAATCCAATCTCAAATGCGTATTAAAATCACATTGGAAAACCAAAACGACACGCTAAAGGCCTATAGGTTAGAACCTATGGACCACGCCTTCAAAACCACCAACAACCCTCGATATCGTCGTACAAACGTCAAGCGATCGGGGTAAAAAACATATACAACAATCCAGAATTCAAAATATGAGAAACGAAACCCCGAATCAAAACAGCAACTCTTGAAAATGGTCCCAGATTTTACCCTAGGTCAAATTAGCCAATTTTGCATATGCCAAGGGTCTAATTTACTGGAGATAAAGCCCTCGAACAAAAACGAGTCAATTCCTCACTGCTCTGGTCGCAAATTGCGGCCAGAAAGAATTTATTTGCGGCCTGGTTAGAGGGTTAGGGGCTAGGGTCTTGGGTGATGCTTCCTAGGTGCCTGCATGTATCACTGTCTTTGCAAATAAATTTTCAGAGGCTCCGGGTGTTAGCAGATTTCCAATTACCATCATATTTTCACAGTTTTTCCGATATCGGGTTTTCTAAGTTCGCGTTGCGGGGCTCTAGTCTCCGGTTTAGGTCTCCAATCGATCACCACAGGGGTTTTAAGGTCACTACTGCACTCAATTTCACCGTTGGATTAAATTCAAAACCCTAACCTCGTCTAGATATTTTCTAAGTTCACAAAACCACTCGATATCGATACTAAACATATATGGATACACAAGGAATTGAAATGCTAATCTAAAGGTGCAGAAATTACCTCATTTGGCAACTCATGAAAATTCTTGAGTTGCCCAAAGTCCTCAAAATTCGATTTTTCTTAGTCCAATGTGCTTCCCTTGAGCTTGAGCATGTTTTTTGTGAAAAGGAGATGGGGTTTTGGGTTGTTTTTTATGGTGTTTTGAGGTGTGTAGTGGAGGTAGAGGAGGGGTGCTGCCATGAGAGGAGGAGAAGAAGAAAAGATGAAGAAGATGAAATGAGAACAATGGCCCATAACTATGGTTGACCCCTCACACCCTCTCTCTCTCATGCCCATGCTTTGCCTCATGATTATGTCCCCTCTCTCATCATTTCCTTTCTTTTTCCTTTTCTTTTCTTTTCTAAAGTCAACAATCATGCATGATAAATAAAGAAAAGACCATGATAAAATGTAACAAGTGTTAAAATAACTTGGTGCATGTCATGTGCACAAAACACGCTAAATACACGATTAGCACTAAAAATGAATATAATAAATCATAAAATTTCATAATTTGCTTAAATCCAATAAAACACCCTCATTTTAGTAATTTCTATAATTTTCCGATTTTTTTTCCAATTTATCTGTATTTAATTTTACCACCTCATTAAAATATTCAATATAATTATTATTTAATTATAAAAATTCCTAAAAATAATATTTTATTTTTCTGAAATGTTACAGATTTATAGCCAATCTCTCAGGCAAGTGTCGTCCTTACAGTCACCTAATGAAGAAAGGAACCCCGTTCGTCTGGGATCGCAAATGCCAAAGCGCATTGGACGAAATCAAGCAATACCTAAAGAATCCTCCGATGCTAGCCGCTCCCGTTAAAGGAAAGCCTCTCATTCTGTATACAACCGCCCTTGAAGGTTCTTTAGGCGCACTGTGGGCACAAGAGAACGACCAAGGGAAAGAGAGAGCCCTTTATTATCTGAGTCGAGTTCTCCTGGGGGCAGAAAGCAACTACTTCCCCATCGAAAAACACTGCTTGGCGTTGATCTTCGCGATAACGAAACTCAGACACTATGCGTTGGCACATGAGGTCCATCTCATTTCAAAGGTGGATCCACTCAAATATTTGATGTCAAAGGCTATATTAACGAGACGACTTGCTAAATGGGCCCTGGTCTTGATGGAGTTCTCGATAACCTATCGACCCCTCAAGGCATTGAAAGGCCAGGCCATCGCCGACTTCCTTGCTGAGCATCCGATACCTGCCGAATCTCCCTTGAACTGCGAATTGCCAGACGAGCACGCGTTTGACATGATCGACGAGGAGAGAAGAGAGGATGATACCCAGTGGGAACTCTATTTTGATGGGGCATCTTCCATGAAGAAGCGCAAACAAAGCACCCCTATAATCAAATCTGGGGTAGGCCTCATCTTCGTGACTCCACAAGGAGGGATAATGCGCTTTTCCTTCTCCTTAACAGAGCCGAGGACGAACAATGAAGCCGAGTACGAAGCTTTGATAGCAGGTCTTAAGATCGCCGTCAACATGTGATTGGATTAATTTTCCGATTGTATCGTATTAGAAAATAGATTTTAGAAATAACAACCAAAAATATTTTGACCGTAATCAATAACGGTGTCGGATGTAGCGCGTTAGTAAGTGTGGATCGTCCACAGGGAAAGTGAATTCCGTTCAATTTCCGAATTAGATGAGTTGAAAATTTAGGGCAAAGAAAAGAAAACAATTCATGATTTACATTTAAAGATCAAGAAATAAGAAAAATCTAGATCTAGAAAAGACATTAAAAGCAAGAATTGAGATGTGTGATAATTTCCAACCAACAATCAAGATTATAAGGATAGCTCGTAGGAGTAGATCGGATCTTTAGATGTGATGAGATCTAAAGATTACTAATTCTTATCCATTAATGAATTGATACTAGATCGATACAATTTCATCGAGGTTTAAGGATCTTTGCGAGAAAATTAGGAATTCCGCAACTCATCCTTTGTCCTTTCGATGGATCGCATTCAAATTCTAGCTTCTAGTTAATGAAATGTTTAATAGTTGTTCCCTAGTTTCGAGTGAACACGATCAAGAAAGCATCATCTCGAAACTAGGTTATTAATCATTTGATTCACTAGAATTTCCAAACATTATAGGATTTAAGAATTGTAAAAATATCTAAATCATCATCATCTAAAGATCGTCACAACTCCTACACGAGCGGAGATTACTCAAACATCATGATCACAAACACAATCACAAATTGAATTATAATCATTATGCTTGAATTAAAAGATAAGCAAGAGTATAGAAAATTCACCTTTATTTATCGACAAATTTCGTTACAACTCTCTTGAATTTACAAAAGGAAGGAACTAGATCGTCGATTTCGGCTTCGCTCGGCTCCTTGAGTCGCGGATCGGCGTGGATCTCTTGCTCCGTTGGAATCCGGCGTCGCTTGCTAAAGGTTGAAGGCTCTCTTGCTCAAATTGATCTCGGGATCTTGATCTTGATTTTGAATTGGGGATGGGGATTGAATTTGGCACAAGCTTTTGTCACTAAACTTGTGGGTTGAAGATGGTGGTGAATGAAATCTTGAACCTTTTTCCACCCTAGCTCTAGGCTCCTTTTTATAGACCTCTAGATCTAGGATTAAAATTTGAATTCCCTCCACAAGTTAGTTAACCAAAAGATTTAAATCTCCCTCCAAAAAGTTAGTTAAGCCTAAATTTGAATTTCCCTCCTAAAAGTTTGTTGAGCCGAGCCTTCTAGATGTGCCACGTGGAGCTTCTGGGGTCTTCTGGAAGCTTTGGCCGTTATAATTAGCCATGTGAAGAATTTTGAGCCAATGATCCCTTAATAAGGCCGCGGATCCACCGCGCCAAGGGGGCTTGGGCCGCGGATCCGCGGTCCTTTAATGGGCTTGGAGGTTTCTCTTTACATGGTAATACTTGGGCTGACTGGTGGGCCTCTTTCTGATGTTTGGATTTTTATTTGGCCTTCTGAATCATTACCAGATCATACATCTTTTAGTTAGCGTATATTTTATCAGTCTTTCCCCCAATTTTGGGCTCTGCTTCCGGAATTTCCTGCATCGACTCCAAGACAAGAGTTGCACAATACAAGGATGATGCAATGCCATGAAACACAGTTAATTTCCCTCAAAGTGCCGGTTTAAAAGTCTAACACATGCAATTTAGTATTTCAGAGATGATTTGGTAATATGTGCAATTATGAATACCGAACACTTCTATATGAGTTCAAATGGTAGGGAAATTACCGTGTTAAAAGTGCAGTATTTTCGAATGATCAAATTCCCCCAAACTTATTTTCGATCGTCTCGATCGAACTGTTTTATTAAAAAGAGAAGGAGAAAATAAAGAAAGAGAAAAGCACACTTTCGTAGGCAACACGATTGCACTGAGCACGTTCAACAAGCCTTTAAACTTCTAGGTGTCCCTAGTAGGAGGAGTGTTGTCTTCTGAGGGTTTTCAGCGGTTTGCACCCACAAAATCCAATAATAAAAGAAAGATCATGAATATTACATTTAAAGACAAGAATTATAAAAGAAAAGCCTTGAAAATTAGGGTTTCCAACTAAGCTAGCTTTTCGGTTGTCATGAGCCCTATCTTAATGGTCATGAAAAGATGTCAGAAATCACGTCCTCCCTCAATAAAACATCGTCTTATTCTTCATTCCTATCTTTATTCCAAATATCGATCATATCACCCTGCGTGTGTGTAAAGAACATCCCTACACCCGGAGAATTCAATTCAAGCTATCATACTCTTGCCCATCAGCCTCAGTACTTTTTAATTAATGAATATCTAGATGTGCTTACACACTTTCATGCGACCGTTAATACTTCTTGAGGTACTAACCGACCGATTACTCATGTGATTGCTTATTTGTTGTATTTTCCTCGTCTTGCACCACCTTAGGCATAGCAGTGACTCCCAGACCAGTTGGTCTTAGGGCACTAGGTGAAGATGCACCCACGCTATATATTTTTTTTATTGCCCTCGGTGATAACAAAAACCAGTGTCCATTTTTTTCACCACTTTATATTTTCTTCATTTTTTTTTATTTCCTTCATACATCGGCTTTAAGACAAGAGCATTTCAAGGTATCCTCTACTATCCCGGGCTTCAAGACGTGTGTTAGTGCGAATAGCAGGGTATCAACGTTCAAAATGTTTGGCTTCCAGAATAGAAACTATTTTTCAGACTTATTTTTATTCTCAGATTAGTGACGTCTTTCATCTTACTAACCCTTGGGACAACGGCTCATAACTACTTATTACTAGTTCGTATAAGAAAACTTCTAATTTTCTTGGTTTTCTTAAATTCTTCTAATCTCATGGATGTAACTGTTCACTATCTAATCTTTTATTATCATAAATATTAAATATTTTTATATTTTGAAAAAAATTTATATTTTTATGAGTTTTGAAAATTTTGAATTTTAATGGATTTTGAAAATTTTCGAATTTTTATAGGTTTTTATAGGTTTTGAAAAACTATTTACAAAAATTGATGAACCAAAAAGAAAAATATTTACACAAAATTTTGATGGGTTTTGAATTTTTTTTTAAATTTTTATGGTTTTAAAGAAATGTTTTGTGCTTATGCAAATGATATGCACATGATGCAAAACTAAGCACAAATCTCCCCCAAACTTGTTTTCAACAGTGTCCTCACTGTTGCCATCTGCTAAATCTCGAAAACCTGTAAGCCTGGGAGGAATTTATTAGTGGGGGTAAAATATATAAGTGAAGATCCTTCCCCAAACTTATTCTTGGCTTAAAAGTTTTTGTAAAAATTTTCTTTCCAAGAGCCAGAAAAATTGTTCCCCCCCCCAAACTTGAGTTATGCAATGTTAAGCTTTGAAAATCACATGAGGGGGTCAAGAACCATTGGTCGATGGCAAGCTTTGCAAAGACCGACAATCAACACCAACCATTCGAAGATTTTATCAATGCAGTGCTCGGGCTGGTGGAAGAAGAGGTGGGGAAAGGGTAAGGGGTGGAAGAGAGTGTGTGTGCGTCTCATTTTAGAGAGACGAAGCAGTGAATGTGATGGATAACTCGCATTCTTTTTACAGTTCAGAGGAGGGGGTGGAGGTTCAATTTCAGTGATTGGGACATGATTCATCTCAACACCCGTGTTATTCAGAAATGCGAGTTCATCAGCGAAGATCTCTTCAAAAGTTTCATCAATACCCCGAAGAATAATGTCATCACAAAGTGCGGGGTGATCTTTAGACTCTAAAAGCAGTTCATAATCGGTGTTAGTTGTTGACCCGGACATCTCGATGGAAGTGTCCGTATGTGTATGATACATAGCTGGGTCAAACAACACCGTATGAAAAGAGTCAAGATCGGTATCAGGAGGATCATCAAATTCGCTGCTGTCGACATCCATTAAGTCGACAGAACAGACATGAGCAGTTGGTTCGGAGGGTAAACTTCCAATCTTGTAAATGTTCAGCTCTATTGACCTATTCCCGAAAGATAGGGTCATAGAACCATTACGACAGTTGATGATTGCATTGGAAGTGGCCAAAAAGGGGCGACCTAAAATCACCGGAATTTGATTCCGTGGGTTCGCTACAGGCTGTGTATCAAGTACAATAAAATCCACAGGGAATACAAATTCCCCGATTTTTATTAACACATCCTCCAGTTCACCCCTAGGTTTGGTGATTGATCGGTCAGCCATCTAGAGAGTGCAATGGGCTGGTTTCAACTCTCCGATCCCTAGTTGCTCATAAACTGAGAAAGGAAGCAGGTTAACACTGGCGCCAAGGTCTAAAAGAGCACGATTGATGTGTTTATCCCTAATAGAAATCGATATCGTAGGACATCCTGGGTCCTTACGTTTCTTTGGTAGCGGAGGGATAAAAGCAGTGCTAATGCTATTAGACATGAAGACCTTCTTTGGCACTTGAGTCTTCCTCTTCCTAGTGCACAAGTCCTTAAGAATTTTCGCATAAGCGGGGACTTGTTGGATGGCATCTAGGAAAGGGATGTTGATGTTAACTTGCTTGAACATGTCCATAATCTTCTCCCTATGTGGACTCGATGTGTTAGCCCTTAACCGATTAGGATAAGGTGCTTTAGCAATAAGCGCTGGGTCCATCATAGGAGAAGGAAGTGTGTGTGGCCCCGATCCCAAAATAGAAGTGGGGATCGTCTGTGGAGGAGTAAAAGAGGTGGGCTGAGGTGTTGAGCCTAGAGGGAAATGGAGAATAGGCTCGTGAGAAGGCGGTGGGGTAGAAGAATAAGAATCAGAAGCAGAAGTGTGTGTGTGAGGGAAGGTCTCAGCCGGGGTGTTGATAGGATTCTCAATATCATCAACTTCTTCCCCAACATGGTTATCCAGCACTCTCCCAGATCTCAACGTGGTGATTGCATTCACATGATGTGAATAGCCAGGATTGGGTACAGGTTGAGCTGGGAGTTTTCCTTTTTCTCTTGCACTCATTTCGGCCTTAAGTCGTGCAATCTCAGCTTCCATCATTTTGATACTCTCAGCTTGGGACGCTGAGTTTTTCTTTATCTCACCAACAGAAGACTTAACCTCGGCCGACACTTCCATGAAATTTGACATGAGTGATTTCATGGTTTGAGCGAATTGAGAGAACTCGTCAGAACAGGTCGACTGCATAGGATTAGAAGGTGCAGGAGTGTTGACCTGATTTTGAAAATTTTGTGACTGGTAGGGGTGCTGGGTGAGTTGAAGTGGTTGCTGTTGTGGTGGAGGGACCCGTTGGAATTGATTCGGGTTTGGAACCGTGTTTTGGGATTGGTTCCAAAAAAAATTTGGGTGATTCCTCCAACCCTGATTATATGTGGAAGAAAAAGGGTCGTTTCCAGGTCTTTGAAATGCGGCATTGGTATGCTCGAGACCTAGAAACTGGGAGTTTAATGGACATTCTTCCGTCAAGTGAGAAGGATCAGAACAGCACCCACAAACGGTTTTGGGGAGCGACATTGGGTTTAGGGAGGCTGCTAGGAATTTGTGTTCCATAGCGTCGAGCTTCTTTTGCATTGCTGCCATCTCAGCTCGAACACCTATGGATACGTCTATTTGGTGTATGCCACCCCTACTCGATGGCTGGGTTCCAGTCTCCCACTGAAGTGACTTTTCAGCGAACTCTTCTAAAAATTTCCATGCTTCCCCATCATCCTTAGTCATAAAGGTGCCTTGACACATGTTTTCAAGGTTTTGTTTAGTGGTAGGGTTACTGCCCTCATATATGATTCGGCAAAGTTCCCATCTCGGGATGCCGTGATGTGGGCATTGAACCAAAAGATCCTTGAATCGGTCAAAGTATTTTGAAAATGGTTCAGCCGGAAGCTGGGAGAATTGATAGAGTTCACTACGGATTCGAGCTGTCTTTTGCATAGGGTAGAATTTCTTAAGGAATGCCGCAACGAATTCTTCCCAATTCGTGATGGAATGTGCGGTGGTGTTATGCAGCCACTTCTCGGCTATATCGCACAAGGTAAATGGAAGAAGTCGTAGACGCATGGCATCCACAGAAAGTTGTGATGTACCCATCATTGCGCATACGTTTTCAAATTTGGTAATAAAAACGTACGCGTCTTCAGTCTCGAGACCGTGGAATTTGGGTAGAAGGTTGATGTACTGGGGCTTAATCTCAAAGTTATCCCCGTTGGCTGGTGGAATGGATAAGCAGGTCGAGAGAGGACCTCGCAAAGGGTAACACCTCTCTTGGAGAGAGATGCAGGGTGGAATCTGCGCACCAACGGACGGCGGCAGAGTAGCGGTAAAGAGGTTTGATGGAGGCTGATCCATCGGTGTTGGTGTGGTGGGGGGTAAAAGAAAGGTAAATGGAGAAATACCGACTTCGGAGTCGATCGAGGGGACGCGGACAAGACGGGCACTAGAATCCCGTGTCCAGCCTATCTTGCACTAAAAGGGGTTAGTACAAGTGGCAGCGTGATTTATAATTAGGGGAATGAAGTGAGTGTGTTGTTTGTTTTGAAAAATGATACGGATTTTGAAAATATGATGTGAATCCCAAAATGCAACACACAACCCTAAAATTTATGGTCACCTAGGTCCAATCTCTAGACTGCTCCTAACTGCCAGAAGACAAGACGCAGGATAGAATCCTCCACTGCCTATTTGACCCTCCTGTGGCCAGGTAAGTGCCAGGTAAGTGGGAGGTTCTCCACTACGTAAGTAGTGGGCCTAATTAAGTAACCACTAGCCTTCGACACACTTGCCTAGGCACCACAAGAGAAACGCGGATAAGCAATGAATTACCCACGGCCTTCTTCTGTCCTAAGTGAGCGCGACGGTCCTTAGAGTCATCTCTAGATATTTTTAATTAATGAGGGTAATGCGGATGCAGGTTTGTGATTTTTGGGGCCTAGGAAGGGTAATGAACTCCCCACCTAATCTGAATTTGGCCATGCCCCTTAATTTCCGTATTAGTTATGCAAACAACCAAAAATCAAAAAACACGCACAAATTTTATTTTGCTTTTTGCGGCGCAGCGATTATTTGCAAAGAAACCTGCACTAAATGTTAATTGGAGCAGATTTTAGGAAGGAGATAAGAAAGTTAGAGATTACCAGATAAAAATTTTCCAGAGAAGCCCTCATGCCGCCGCGGAACCGCCACATTTGGCTCCCCATGCCACGGAAACGCGGTGGAATACTGTGATCTCTGCACTAAATTTTTCCAGAGCACTCCTGATCACTTCCCTAGCTCTCTGGAACTCTTCAAATAATTTTCCAATTTTCTAGCAAGCTCCAGATCTCCTTGCAATTAACCACAACAACAAGGATTAGTATTTTGCGCGAGTTTTGATCTAAAAAATATTGATGGAATAAACTTTTCAACTCAAATTTCAAAAATTGAACAAATAGCACACGATCCCCATCAACGGCGCCATTTTGATTGGATTAATTTTCCGATTGTGTCGTATTAGAAAATAGATTTTAGAAATCACAACCAAAAATATTTTGACCGCAATCAATAACGGTGTCGGATGTAGCGCGCTAGTAAGTGCGGATCGTCCACAGGGAAAGTGAGTTCCGTTCAATTTCCGAATTAGATAAGTTGAATATTTAGGGCAAAGAAAAGAAAACAATTCATGATTTGCATTTAAAGATCAAGAAATAAGAAAAATCTAGATCTAAAAAAGAAATTAAAAGCAAGAATTGAGATGTGTGATAATTTCCAACCAACAATCAAGATTATAAAGATAGCTCGTAGGAGTAGATCGGATCTTTAGATGTGATGAGATCTAAAGATTACTAATTCTTATCCATTAATGAATTGATACTAGATCGATACAATTTCATCGAGGTTTAAGGCTCTTTGCGAGAAAATTAGGGATTCCGCAACTCATCCTTTGTCCTTTCGATGGATCGCATTCAAATTCTAGCTTCTAGTTAATCAAATGTTTAATAGTTGTTCCCTAGTTTCGAGTGAACACGATCAAGAAAGCATCATCTCGAAACTAGGTTATTAATCATTTGATTCACTAGAATTTCCAAACATTATAGGATTTAAGAATTGTAAAAATATCTAAATCATCATCATCTAAAGATCGTCACAACTCCTACACGAGCGGAGATTACTCAAACATCATGATCACAAACACAATCACAAATTGAATTATAATCATTATGCTTGAATTAAAAGATAAGCAAGAGTATAGAAAATTCACCTTTATTTATCGACAAATTTCGTTACAACTCTCTTGAATTTACAAAAGGAAGGAACTAGATCGTCGATTTCGGCTTCGCTCGGCTCCTTGAGTCGCGGATCGGCGTGGATCTCTTGCTCCGTTGGAATCCGGCGTCGCTTGCTAAAGGTTGAAGGCTCTCTTGCACAAATTGATCTCGGGATCTTGATCTTGATTTTGACTTGGGGATGGGGATTGAATTTGGCACAAGCTTTTGTCACTAAACTTGTGGGTTGAAGATGGTGGTGAATGAAATCTTGAACCTTTTTCCACCCTTGCTCTAGGCTCCTTTTTATAGACCTCTAGATCTAGGATTAAAATTTGAATTCCCTCCATAAGTTAGTTAACCAAAAGATTTAAATCTCCCTCCAAAAAGTTAGTTAAGCCTAAATTTGAATTTCCCTCCTAAAAGTTTGTTGAGCCTTCTAGATGTGCCACGTGGAGCTTCTGGGGTCTTCTGGAAGCTTTGGCCGTTATAATTAGCCATGTGAAGAATTTTGAGCCAATGATCCCTTAATAAGGCCGCGGATCCGCCGCGCCAAGGGGGCTTGGGCCGCAGATCCGCGGTCCTTTAATGGGCTTGGAGGTTTCTCTTTACATGGTAATACTTGGGCTGACTGGTGGGCCTCTTTCTGATGTTTGGATTTTTATTTGGCCTTCTGAATCATTACCAGATCATACATCTTTTAGTTGGCGTATATTTTATCAGTCTTTCCCCCAATTTTGGGCTCTGCTTCCGGAATTTCCTGCATCGACTCCAAGACAAGAGTTGCACAATACAAGGATGATGCAATGCCATGAAACACAGTTAATTTCCCTCAAAGTGCCGGTTTAAAAGTCTAACACATGCAATTTGGTATTTCAGAGATGATTTGGTAATATGTGCAATTATGAATACCGAACACTTCTATATGAGTTCAAATGGTAGGGAAATTACCGTGTTAAAAGTGCTGTATTTTCGACTGATCAACATGGGAATTGAGAATCTCCTCATATATGGAGACTCCCAGCTGATCGTTAGCCAAGTAAACGGCGATTATCAAACGTGCAAACCAGAGTTGGTAAAGTACGGTGAGAGAGTGCAGCAACTGCTGACTCAAATTCCTTCCTACACCCTGAAAATCATACCGCGTGCGGAAAATAACAAAGCGGATGTATTGGCCAAACTCGGTAAAGAACTGGCCGACGAGAACCTCGATGACGTGAGGATCGTGGTACAAAGCCATCGGGTTCATGCACCGGCAGAAATATTTCCAGAGTCATCCAAGGAGAAGAGAGCGACCGAGAAAACGACTCTATAAATAAAAGACCAGGAAAAGGCTATGGATTGGAGAGAAGTCTTTATAGACTACTTCAAATCCCGTCGAATACCTGAAGATGCGTCCTTAAGACATCAGCTTATGAGACAAGCTCTATCTTTCACCTTCGTCAATGATACTCTGTATAAGAGATCATTTGATTCTCTGTGGCTAAGACGCCTGGGACCTGAAGAGGCAAAGAGAGTCGTCCAAGAAACTCACGATAGGCTATGCGGTTCTCAACAAGCCGGCCCAAAGATGAAGCTGAAAATCAAAAGGATGGGCTACTATTGGCCCACGATGATCCAGGACTGCCTCGAATACGCGAAGCAATGCCACTCATGCCAGATTCACGGAGATTTTATCCATCAGCGTCCGAATCCACTACATCCAACGTTGGCTAGCTAGCCGTTCGAAATGTGGGGGACTAACATAATCGGCCCCATCGAACCAGCATCGTCCAGAGGACATCGATTCATTTTGGCAACAACTGATTACTTCTCCAAATAGGCAGAAGCAGTACCGCTAAGGAAAGTGAAGACGGAGAATATCCTCCATTTCTTCAAGATACATGTCATTTATCGGTTTGGCACTCCGCGACGGATTATCTCCGATAACGGGCCAGCCTATAGAAGGCACAAGATCAGCCGCTTCGCACAACAGCATAACATAGACTGGAGATATTCATCGGTCTATAATCCCTGAGCTAACGGTCTAGCTGAGGCTTTTAACAAGACCATGAAGAAGATCATGAAAAAGACGGTGTCTCAAAATAAGAGGGACTGGCACGAGAGACTGCATGAAGCTCTTTGGGCGTATCGAACTACGTTCAAAACAGCCAAAAATACAACGCCGTATACATTGGTGTTCGGCACAAAAGTGGTACTCCCCCTCGAGATAGAGTTACCCTCTCTACGAGTGGTGGTTCACTACGAACTAGCAGACGAAGAAAATGCTCACCTTCGGCTTGAGCAGCTCGATACCCTTGATGAAACCAGGCTCATGGCGCAGCAAAATCTGGAGGCTTATAAAGCAAAGATGACGCGCTCATATGAGAGATTGACTAGGCCGAGAACATTCCGCCAAGGCGAACTCGTGCTAGTGGTCAAAAGACCTATGATCCCCAAGCGTGCCAAGCGGGGAAAATTCAAGCCGAACTATGAAGGCCCGTATATCATAGACAAAGTCTACCAGGGTGGAGCATATCTACTCATGGACATGCATGGTGAAAGACTTTTCAGGCCAATAAATGGCCGCTTCCTAAAAAAATACTACGCCTGACGAGTCACGGCCTAGGTCAACGATAGATGACGACGCCTATGTCTGCTCGCTATCTTCCTAAGCCTAAACTCTATAAGTAGTAGCCGGTTCTTTTTCTCGGACCGAAATGTTCTAAAACTAACAACGGACCGAAACATCCTAAAACTAACGACGGACCGAAATGTCCTAAAACTAACAATGGACTGAAACGTCCATAAACTAACGATGGACCACTATGTCCTAAAACTAGCGACGGACCGAAATATCCTTAAACTAACGATGGACCATTATGTCCTAAAATTTGTTGTTGACCGAAACATTGATAAACTACTACGGGAAGCACCATCCCAAGACTGTCACCAAAAAAATAAAAAATAAAAAATAAAAATAAAAAAGAGAAGAAAATGGTATGTCCATAAGCAAAATGGGCATGGATGAAAACCTGAAAGGGATCCGTGAGTAAAAACGGCAGGGCTACCGGCGAGTTTTGTGAAAACCCGAAAGGGCGCAATCTCGTTAAAAGGCACTTGCAAGGTCCTCTCGACCTTGTGAGGAGAAACCACCTGCGTAAGATCCTTACGACTCACAAGGGAGCAACACACTTAGGGATCCCCACGATTCCTAAGGAGAAATTACACTTACGAGATCCTCACGACTCGTAAGGAGAACCCTCCTATAAGACCCTCACGGCTCATAAGATTCAAAAGTCTTAAGCTACAAGGATCCAAACCTGTTCTTAAGCCATCACAACCTCCAATTCTGCCTTACAAGCATCTCGATATCGACCCTTGTATACAATCCACGAGCGTGAATAAACATTTCCCTAACGAAGTCCCACCAGAGACTTGAGATATGCTCGCACAGCAAACGACACTTGTAAGTCCTCTCGAATTATAAGGAGAAAATATTCTTGTAAGATCCTTACGACTTATAAGAGAACATACACTTAGGAATCCTCACGATTCCTAAGGAGAAAGTAAACCTACAAGATCCTCACGACTCGTAGGGAGAAGTACCTTTATGAGACCCTTACGGCTCGTAATGTCAAAAAGCCTTAGTCGACAGGATCCTAACCATGTTCACTAAGACACCTTTGTTCGGCATCGACAGAGGCAAATGATGATTCGCTCCTGGCAATATCCCAATTGTAGCGATGCTGATTCCTAAATCGGTATCAAATCCCAAACTCACAGTGAAAAGTCAGTGAGCCACAAATGCATATGAAATAGCCGAAATGAAGGGGAGACTTGCAACAGAATCAGAAAGTAAAAATGTATGCATACAAAATGTAAGTCTACGGTAGCGCCCCGGGCGTCAAACTGATGCCAAATACGGAACAAAAACTTTTATAACTGGCGCTATCGCATACTATAATCCGGATCTGCCATTAACGCTAAACTAACAAACTTCAAAGAGGGTAAAAAGGTTATACCGAACGATCCGAGTCCTTCGTTCTTTAACCATCATCCCACGCTCCTGTTGCAGCTGCTCCGATCTCGTCGATCTCCGATCTGCTCGTCCAGGTGGCACCATGTCATCGGTTCTTTAAACGGGCTCCCGCCTCTAATCTAAGGCAACTCGGTCATCAAGTTTGCTAGAAGAGATGACCAAGATTGATGTAGAGAATGAGTAGAACACTTTGTCTCGCTTCTTCCAAAGCCATGGACGAACGGTTAATGAAGTTGTCATTTGAGTCGGGTGATGGAATGAAATGAGCTATGAAATTTCCATAGACCAAAAACTATCATCTTTTTCAAACAACAACCATTATCATCCATCAAGGATGCGCCAGCCACTATAAAGAGCTAGGGGTGAGTGTAGGAGGAAAGGGGGTGACCACAAGCAAAGCTTATCAAGAAGAAAATATCTTAAGCTTTACAAGAAAACATAAATGCAAAAGCCTGAGTCACAATAACACATCATCTCTTATTTAATGCTAACTATGAATCACTAACCTAGTCACCTTCCAAGAAGCTTCCTCTCATGACTCACCCTCATGACTCACCCTCAAGAAAAGATAAATCCGCATTTAACCGAATGTTAAATACGGCTGATAGAAAACTGGAAACTGGCAACTTCCAAAAAGTGATCCCGAAACGAATTTCAGGATAATCCCGTAACTGTATAAATATACCCGCATTTGTATTACGACCGAATATAAATGCAACTGAGACAAAGATATTATATCTACTCTGTATAATACATGGATCCGGCTTAAACCAAAACCCACCAGTATTATCTGCCCGAAATATGACACGTGCGTAAACGCACGTGCATTTTCTGAATCCTGCCATAAAACCATACGGCCTCTACAACGTTTCGCCCGAACTTGGGAAACTATCTGTGGGGGACTCTAATGACACGTCAGTACCCTGGAAGTGGGTTTAACCACAAACCGTCAGCGGCACTAGCTGTGCGTAACGGCTGCCCATGCACTGACCTCAAGGGAGGCTGATGAGCGAACTCATCCAGAAACCCTACTGAGCCTAACAGTTACAATGTATATACTGTCCGGTCCGTTCGTCTATGAGTATCGCATATCCTGCCTAGGGGGCTAGTAACGTCAGACCCTCAATAGCGGTATAAGTCGTGTCGGAGACAAGCCCTGAACACCCTGAGAAACTACCGGAGTACCTACCAGTAATTCTCACCTGCCTTGGCCAAGGACTTGGTGTAATGGCTTTCCTAGACACTGCATGATCTCCACCCCCAATACCGGGAGAGACGAATCCCCTGCCGATCCGCTCACGTGCCTCCATGTGGCTCGAAACTGTACCCAAAAACTACCTGTTTGCATGACTCCTTTGAGCCGTGGTAGGGTAGAAATCAAAGCACAGTGGGAACTCACATGAGACAAATGACGACCTCAGGTCGATGAACTATCCTGTACACATTTCCAGGGAACTGCTATCTGACGATATGTATAATACCAACTAGCAGGTTCCCGGCGAGTCCTGTCCGGTGTACTCATAACCCAATGAGCACCTGTATACATCTTAGGTGATCCAACTGACACCAGTGGCTTGTGAGACCGGCCATCGCCCCTTGTCGGGCTCTCGACTGTATACACTAGTCTACTCCGGAGTATCGATGCCCTGTCTCGAAACTCCCATGGCTAGGGACCTCTGATAAGGATGTGCTTATGGACTACCCAACTCTCACGTATATGATCTCCCTTATACTGTTGGTAGTCAAGCAAGATCCTAAGGGCTCTATCAACGTGTAACATGTTATCAGTCACCTGAACATGTACACGACTGATAAAGACAAACCAGATAGCATACTATCATCTCGAGTAAGACTGTCCTACCGGTATAGGTCCTCCTCAATCATTGCAATCACGTACCTGCGATCCAATAATTGACTTTAAGGGCACTATATCCAACAATCTCCCACTTGCACTTAAGGCTAATTATTGCGATATCGCATACTCACAACCTGTATGATACTGAGCACCCAACTCCTCTACTAATCAGTTTCACAAAGCCCGTTCGTAAAACTCTTGTGTTCGAGAAATAGCCTCAGTGAGTGGATCAGCCCTGATGTTTCTTTCTATGTCTCTCTTAATCTCAAGCTCGCGGAGAAAGCCATCTCCCGAATTGAGTAATACATGTCTTAGAATATTTCTGGATATCTGATAGGACTTAGTTCATAAATGAACTCTAAATCTAAACTTCTTAGACTGTATCGATAACTGAACCTAATCAGTATCCAGCACCATGCCTCCCACAGTATCCTCTTGGACCACCTATCCATAATATTGTCCCTCGTCAGAGGGAAAACTATAACTCTGACAATCTCTCTGTCATCCATGTCACCTTTGAAGCCTGGAATGATAACCGTCTCCCGAAAGAGGCTGCCGTCATCAAATCCGTAGAACATGCACTTATGTTCTAAAAATGCTTCCTTATGTTTCTCCAGGATTGGATTAATACAAACTTATCGCATCTAGTGCAAACACAATATCTGATGTGGTACTTGACATCTCACGATTGACTCAATTGCCTAAGCAAGTGATCTGCCAATCATGTACATCCCTCTCCCCTTTAGTCTGTAAGACACCTTTAGAGGGGGTGACTCCATCACCTGCAGGTACACCACCATGCCAGGAGTCATTTATTCTAAAATCCATTAGAATACTGTCAAAGTACCCACATTGGAAAACTACCCAAATCAAGATCTAAAACCATAGATATAGAAACCAGAATGTCTGATATTATATCCATATCCTATCTGGAGAAACAACTGTGTGACTACCACAGTACAACCGATCGTAGTATAGGAATTTTACATCCTACTCTCTGTATGTCATCCAAATACCAGGACATCACACCCTACTACCTTCTTAACAGATCCATCCTCTATTCTGATGAAGTCAAACCCATGACTGTCACATCAAAATTAGATGATCTATCTCCGCTATAACTGCTCAAGTCTATAAATAGACATAAGCTACTTGCCCACTATGGTTCCGCTGCTCCTACTGACCATAACAACCCTCTGGCAGAATAATATATACGTGCACTTCTAAAGCTAGTTTAGAACGACGCTATACTTATCCTCCTGCCAGGTCTCATAGCCTGGAGCAACAGTAGTGTCAAGTCTGGGTAAGCAAGAACCTCCCTGTCACTGTCCTTGAGGCCACCGGAGCACCTCTCGGGTGTCTGAGGTTACCCACCATATCTGCGGAGTGGCTATTGGAATGTCAAACCCGATTGAATCTTTAGGTCCTATTAAATTTTCCGTAATCGTTTGCGGTTCTGGAATCACTTCCAGTTCTACCATACTCCCACTACTGTTTTATGAAAAAATCTATTTTACTAAAACTGTGGCGAGTCAAGAACAAATCACTATTGATCTTCCAGATGGTAGAAAGCCAACCCTCGACATAGCCTGGGCCAACCCACAAACAGCCATTACAGAAATGTGCCCTGAGTTATCCAGAATCTGGTTTTAAGCATAAGCCAGAAAACTCCCCGTACCTTAACATCGTTAAGATATGAACCATTCTATATCCAATATAGAAACTTTGGCACTTATTTAATTGGAACCATATTCTAATCATGCAGCTGTCTCCAGTGCATATCAACTTAATGGAGAGAGGCTAATCAGCATTGCTCAACTTAGGAATACATCCAATTATGAGTAACCTAAAAGAGAAACAAGTTTCTCAAAACTATTACTATTAACTGAATACCAATCACAAGTATCTACATCTTCGATCTCTTTGAAGAATCCCGATACTTGCGACATCTGGTTCTCTACTTTATTCTTATACCCACAACTTCTCAAAACTTAGACCTTGTATTTCTACGAAACACTTGTCTAAAAACTAGAAAAGTCATAAGTAAACAGAACATAGTACAAGGACCTACCCCTTTGTCCAGATAGACACTGGACAACATACAATACTCTGTATAATTCCGTTGAGTTGAATAACTCAAAACCTATGCGTCGTAGGTTGTAAACTGTACCCAGGCGATTTCCTCAAATATCACCAATTACAACGAATTCCGATATAATGAGGATGATCACCTAATCCCCAATAACTTCCTCCTACTCATCATCTGTAAAACCATACAGATGTGAGAATGAAACCTGGTAAATACATACCCTGGAGTAAGTATCTAATCGGGAAAACAGTTTTCCATTAACAATGCACTGAAACATGAAAATGTTTTGTAGGGGTATCCTGGTATTCATAGTAATGCCTCTTCCATAATCCAATTCATGACTTTAACCGTATATATCTTTGCCATCTCTCCAAATCCCTTTATTTGTCTTTAGTCGTTACCCTCTGTACACCATCGTTAGGCTAAATGGTTTTCTTCCTTCCCTACCGTTCGGCACCAGCCTATGGTTCGGAAGAAGACTATCCAGTAAGCATAATAGGTGTACCCTCCTAAACCAAGGAGTACTCGTAACCTGAGAGAAGGTGATGATAAAAGACAACTGAATAATACCTTATTCTTTTAAAGGTGAAATAAGAGTGGCGATGAAGTACGCGGTTTGGTAGTGAATGATAACAGTCGCAATTTACTTTGTCCTCTTTCTAATCCCTTTATTTTGTCTTTACATATTACCTTCTGTACACCTTACTTAGGCTAATTAGTTTTCTTCATTCCCTACCTTTCGGCACCTGCCTATGGTTTGGAAGAAGACTATCCAATAAGCGTAATAGGTGTACTCTCCTGAACTAAGGAGCCCTCGCAACCTGAGAGAAGGTGATAATAAAAGACAACTGAATAAACCGATTCTATTTCTCCTGAACCTGGATCCATCCTCGAAGAAGTCCCTTCGAGTTCGTATATAACTATACGATGGATCTATCTAATGGAAGTGGATGTCCGTAGTAATATGGGGTGTTCTGAGAAATGCAAAGGGTAAAAGAAGGAGTGGCAATGACTTATGCAACTCAGACAATCCAAAAGCCAGTATTTTAAGAAGGTTCGGTCAACTTGGTCCCTGAGTCATAGTCTAGGGTCAGTCAAAGGTCACTGCCAAAGAGAGAGAGAAAAGAAACGCTCTGCGTGCACTCTAACCTAGATCAGAATGGTTATCACTTTATTTAATCCGGAAACCTCCCACTGTACTGTCAAATTCTCCTCCAAACCTGAAAGAAGAATCAATCGGGATCACCCGAAGAGTAAACCAACTCATCAGTGGGAATCGGTATCCAACTCTCATCGCATGATAACGTGACGGAATCCACTCACGTTATCACACTCTAGAAGGTATGTGCATGCCTGGCATGTTTCAGTTTCTTTAGAAACTCCCGATATGATTTTTGCCCCATGCTCTTATGACCTTGGCGTTGGTCAAAATGTCATAAGTCATATGCCAAGTTCTACCCGTCACTGTCTTGTTAATTTGAACCCACCCGCACATGCCCTTGACGTTGGCCAAAATGGCAGAACGACTGTCCCAAACCAACTCATTTATCTATGCAACAGATGAATACCCAGTAGCTACCAAACACTATGCCTTGGCGTTGGTCAAAATACATAGCTTGAATACTACTGAATACCCAAATGAAATGAAGGAAGGCTACGGCTGGTTTTTGGCGAAAAACCTTTAACGTAGTGAACTTGATCTTGTTGAAGGAACCTGATAGCTTTTTATAAAAATATTGTGGCGAAAAAACCTTTGCTAAAGAGGTCACTCCCGGTGAAGGGATCTCGGCTCTTTCCTCGTGGAATGAGGTGCAGGATATTCCAACTGATTACCGCGATGCAAAGCAACATGTAATCGACTATAGTGAAGTTATTACCCTGACGCAAACTTCTGCCCAAGGGGTCACTCCCGGTGAAGGGATATCGGCCCTTGCTTCGTCGAATGAGGTGCAGGATATTCCAACCGAATACCACTGTGCAAAACAAAAGGAAACTTCTTTGTAATAACACTATTTAAAATTGTTCCAACAACATCCAAACAGGTTTGTTTTCCTTTGCATTGATCAGAATCAACGCAGTCCCATCAATTAATCACACCAGAAAAGAACGAAAATAAAATATACGTATATGCCATCCGCATTCGTCACTGGGTCCCATCATCACCCGTTAGGTTACTTAACTAACGACTGAGCGGGGACGGAACTAGCGCGGGTGTAAAACATATACAACATCTACTAGTATATAAACCAATATACAATAATCGCTCCAGGCGTGATAATATGCAACATTACAGAAAAGTAATAAGCATCATAGAACAATACAGATAATCTGGGTTCCCCGGGTTTCACAGGGCCGCTGTTGAAACCCGATGTTCCCCTGGTCGTGTGGATAGCCTGTGCAATGAAACCTAGACCCCTACGGGTGTGGCAAGTTACCCGCCAAAACCTGAAGCGAGGCATCCCCCTACAGCATAGTGAATGGACCACCCTGCACTTCACGGAATCCGGTAACTTGAGCACCCCTCCTTGGGTCAACCTGTACCCCCTACGAGTGCGGCGAATAGTCTGCCAATTCTAGAGTGAGGCCCCTCTGCCTCTCAAAGCCATCCGTTCCTTCGACGATATCAAGTTCATTACGTTAAAGGTTTTCGCCAGAAACCATTCGTAGCCCCCCGTTGTTTCATACGGGTAGCACGTAGTATTCATGCTATGTTTGTTGGCCTTCGTCAAGGCATAGTGTATGGTAGCTGCTTGTTGCCTTTCTGCAGCATAGATAGATGCGTTGGTTTGGGACAGTCGTACAGCCTTGTTGACTTTCGTCAAGGGCTTGTACGGGTGGGTTCAAATCAACCTGGATAATGACGGGTAGAACTTGACATGTGACTTATGATTTGTTGACCTTCGCCAAGGTCATAAGAGCATAGGGCAGAAATCTCATCGGGAGTTTCAAAAGAACTGAAACTTGCCAGACATGCGCATACCTTCTGGAGTGTGACACCGTGAGAGGATTCTGTCACGTTATCATGCGATGATAGTTGGATCCCGATTCCTACTGATGAGTTGGTTTACTCCTCGGGTGATCCCGACTAATTCTTCTTTTAGGTTTGGAGGAGAATTTGACGGTACAGTGGGAGGTTTCCAGATTAGATAAATTGGTAACCATTCTGATCTAGGTTAGAGTGCATGCTGAGTGTTTCTTTTCTCTCTCTCTTTGGCAGCGACCATTGACCCGACCCTAAGACTATGACTCAGTGACCAAGATTGACCGAACCTTCTTAAACACTGGCTTTTGGATTGTCAGAGTTGCAAACCTCATTGCCACTCCTACTTTTACCCTTTTCTCCAGGACACCCCGTATTACTACGAACGTCCACTTCCATTGGACAAAACCATCGTATGGTTAGATACGAACTCGAAGGAATTTATTCGAGGATGGTTTCAGGTTCTGGAGAAAACGGATAGGATTATTCAGTTGTCTTTTCCTTTTACCCTCTCTCAGGTTATGAGTACTCCTTGGTTTAGGGGTAGTACACCTATTATGCAAATTGGATAGTCTTCTTCCAAACCTTAGGTTGGTGCCGACCGGTAGGGAATGAAGAAAACCAATTAGCCTAACGATGGTGTACAGAAGGTATTAAGTTAAGACAAAGCAAGGGATTAGTAAGAGGGCAAAGTAAATTGCAACAGATATTCACGACCAAACCAAATATTTCGTTACCACTCCCACATCACCTTTGTATTTCTCCAGGACACTCCGTATCACTATGAAGATGCACAGTTTATTTGGATACTCCATCGTATGGTTATATACGAAATCGAAAGGAACTTGTTCCAGTTCGGGGATGGATTCTGGTCCAGGAGAAATAGTAATAAGGTTTATTCGGTTGTCTTTTATCTTTACCCTCTCTCATTGCGAGTGTTCCTAGGATTAGGACAGTACACCCATTATGCTTATTGGATAGTCTTCTTCCAAACCATAGGCTGGTGCCGAACGGTAGGGAAGGAAGAAAACCATTTGGCCTAAAGGGGTGTGCAGAAGGTAATGACTAAAGACATATGAAGGGATTTGGAGAGGTGGCAAGGAATTATACGGTTACAGTCGTGAATCTGGAAGTGGCATTACTAGGAATACCAGGATACCCCATCGAAACATTTCAATGTTTCAGCTTCACTGTGTACTGTTAAAGGAAAACTGATTTCCCGATTAGATACTTACTCCAGGGTATGTATTTACCAGGTATGATTCTCACATCTGTATGGTTTTACAGATGATGAGTGGGAGTAAGTTATTGGGAATTGGGTGATCATCCTCATTATATCGGGATTCGTTGTAATCAGTGATATTTGAGGAAGTCACCTGGGTTGTTTGCCGGACGGCAAATATTTGGTTTTGAATATCCGCTGTCATGCACCAATTTCAAATTGATATATCTGTACGTCTATTTTCATAGAGTGAGATATACCTTTTTGAAATTATGTCTGTGACATTTACCTATATCAGTGGATGGTTAGGTAAGGAGCATTAAACAGCGGTGTAATTCTTCTTAACCATAAGTATAGTTTTCAACCTACGACACACAGTGAATGAGTTATCAGACTCAAGGGACTTATACAGAGTATTGTATGTTGTCCAGGGTCCATCAGGACAGAGGGGTTGGTCCTCGTACTATATTCGGTTTACTTATGACTTCTCTAGTTTTTAGACAGGTGTTTCGTGGAAACACACGGTCCGAATTTTGAGAAGTTATAGGTATTTGAATAGAGTAGAGAACCAGGTGTAGCAAGTATCGGGATTCTTCAAAGCAATCGAAGATGTAGACACTTGTGCATGGTATTCAGTTGATAGTAATGATAAGAGATTTTGCTTCTCTTTCAGGTTATTCATAATTGGAAGCATTCCTAAATTGAGTAACGCTGATCGGCCTTCTTCCATTTAGTTGACATACACTGGAGACAGATGCATGATTTGGATCTGGTTCAATTAAATCAGTGCCTCTGCTTCTATATTGGATATAGAATAGTTCATATCTTAACGATGTTAAGGTACGGGGAGTTGTCCGGCTTATGATTAAAACCAGACACTGGACAACTCAAGGCACGTTTCTGTAATGGCTGTTTGTGGGTTGACCCAGGCTATGACGAGGGTTGACTTTCTACCATCTGGATGAACAATAGCAATATTGTTCTAGACTCGCCACAGTTTTATTAAAAATGGATTTTTTCAGAAAAACAGTAGTGGGAGTATGGTAGAACTGGAAGTGATTCCAGAACCACGAACGATTACTGAAGATTTGATAAGGAACCTAAAGATTCAATCTGGATTGAAATTCCATTGGCCACTCCGCAGATAAGGTGGGTAACTTCATACACCCGAGAGGTACTACGGTAGCCTCAAGGACGGTGACAGGGAAGTTCTTGTTTACCCACAATTACAATTGCTGTTGTTCCAGGCTGCGAGACCCGGCGGGAGGATGAGTATAGCGTCGTTCTAAACTAGTTTTATAAGTGTACGTCTATATGACTCTGCCAGAGGGTTGTCGTAGTCAGTGGGAGCAGCGGAAGCATTGGTGGACAGGTAGCTTATGTCTATTTATAGACTAAAGCAGATGTAGCGGAGATAGATCATCTATTTCTGACGTGACAGTCATGGGTTTGACTTCATCAGAATAGGGGATGGATCTGTTGAGAAGGTAGTAGGGTGTGATATCCTGGTATTTGGATGACATACACAGAGTAGGAAAAGAAACTCCTATACTACAGTCGGTTATACCTTGGTCGTCACACAGTGATTTCTCCACAAAGGAAATGGATTTTATATCAGACATACTGGTTACTAGATCTATGGTTTTAGATCTAGATTTGGGTAGTCTCCCAATCAGGGTACTTTGACAGCATTCTAAGAGTATTTAGAATGGATGACTCCTGGCACGGTAGTGTACCTGCAGATATTGGAGTCACCCTCTCTAAAGGTGTCTTACAGACTAAAGTAGAGAGGGATGTGCATGATTGGCAGATCACTTGCTTAGGCAATTGAGTCAATCATGAGATGTCAAGTACCATACCAGATATTGTTCTTGCACTAGATGCAATAAGTTGACATTAATCCAATCCAGGAGAAACAGTCGGAAGCAGTTATAGAACATAAGTGGATGTTCTAGGGATATGATAACGACAGCCTTATTCAGGAGACAGTTATCATTCCAGGCTTCTAAGGTGACCTGGACGACAAGGAGGTTGTCAGAGTTATAGTTTTTCCTTCTGACGAGGGGCAGTATTTTGGACAGGTGATCCAAGGCAATACTGAGGGAGGCATGGCGCAGGATACTGATTAAGTTCAGTTGACGATACAGTCTAAGAAGTTTGGATTTGGAGTTCATTTTTGAGCTAGGTCCCATTAGACATCCAGACACATTCTAAGACAGGTATTGCTCATTTCGGGAGATGGGTTTCTCCGCGAACTTGAGATAAAGAGAGACATAGAAAGAAACAACTAAGCGGATCCACTCACTGAGGCTATTCCTCGAACGCAATAGTTTCGCAAACGAGTTTTGTGAGACTGACTAGTAGAGGAGTTGGGTGTTCGGTATCACACGGGCTGTGAGTATGCGACATCGCAATAATTAGCCTTGAGTGCAAGTGGGAGATTGTTGGAGATAGTGCCCTCACAGTCAATTATTAGGTCACAGGTACGTGATTGCAATGATTGATGGAGGACCTATCCCGGTAGGACAGTCTTACTCGAGATTATAGTATGCTATATGGTTTACCTTTATCATCGTGTACTGCTTTAGGTGACCTGACAAGTCGCTATTGCACGTTGATAGAGCCCCTAGGATTCTTGCTTGACCACCAGTAGTATGAGGGCGATCATATAAGTGGGAGCTGGGGTCTATAAGCATATCCCTAAATGGTCCCTAGTCGTGTGAGTTTCGAGACAGGGCATCGATACTCAAGAGTAGACTAGTGTATACAGTCGAGACCCCGACGAGGGGCGGTGGCCGGTCTCACAAGCCACTGGTGTCAGTTGGATCACCTAAGATGTATACAGGTGCTCATTGGGTTATGAGTACACCGGACAGGACTCGCCGGGAACATGCTAGTTGGTCATATACCAGACGTCAGATGGCAGTTCCCTGGTGACATGTGTACAGGTTAGTTCATCGACCTGGGGATCGTCATTTGTCTTGTGTGAGTTCCCACTGTACTTTGATTACTACCCTACCACGGCTCAAAGGAGTCGTGCAAACAGGTTTTAGTTGGGTACAGTCCCGAGCCACATGGAGGCAGTGAGCGTATCTTCAGGGGTTCTTCTCTCCCGGTATTGGGGGTGAGGTCGCGCTGTGTCTAGGAGAGCCATTACACGAAGCCCTCGGCCGAGGCAAGGAGATTTACTGGTAGGTATTCCAGTAGTATCTCAGGGTGTTCTGGGCTACACTCCGACACGACTTGTACCGCTTTTGGGGGTCTTACTTTTACCAACCCCCTAGGCCTGCCATGCGATACTCATAGACGAACGGACCAGACTGTACGGATATTGTCACTGACAGGCTCAGTAGGGTTGTCAGGATGAGTTCGCTCACAGACGTCCCTTTTAGTCAATACCTGGTAGCCCGTTATATATTGGCTTATACCTCTGACGTGCCAGTGGTTAAATCCACAACCAAGGTGTTGACGAGTCTTTAGAGTCCCCCACATTCAGTTACTCAGCTTTCGGGCGAAAGGTTGTAGAGGCCGTATGGATATATGGCAGGGTTCGATCAGATACGTGCGGTATTGCACGGATCAAGATCGGACGGATATTACTAGCCGGCTTTTGTTTAAGCCGGATCATAGTATAGTACAGTGTAGATTTTGTCTCATTGCATTTGTATTTCGGTCGGAATACAAATGCGGGTGTGTATGCACAGTAGCAGGGTTTTCCTGTAATTTATTACGGGACCAGTTTTCTGGAGTTGCCAGTTTGCTTTTCGTTTCGGCTAATTTCCTTTGTATCGTTCATTGGCCGAAGTTTGGTGGAGGAGGGCTTATTTGCATTGTTGCAAATAAGCATTTTGTGGAGGGGGTCTTTGCATATTTCCTTGTATCATGATGGTGCACCATTCTTTTGACCTTGACTTCTTCTATCATGATTGCTTGACTTTGTGAGCAATCAAGGTTGTAGTAGGTGGGTTTTTGGAGTATGGGTTTGATTTTGTGATCATTGCTTTTCATGATAACCATTCCTCTCTCTCTCTCTTGCATGATATGAGAATGGCTCCCATTTTTGATACACTCTCTCCACTCTCTCATTCTTTCCTACATGCATGGCCGGCCATATGGGAGGGGGGCTGCCCAATTTTTGGGGTGTGGGGTTTTGATCATTTCATGTTCCCAAAATCCCCAAAGTTCCTCCACATTGTTCTTGTATCATCCCTCCACCAAAATGGCATCTCCATAAACCCCAAATGAGACATAGTAATCCACACTACATTCTACAGCAAATCTTGGGCACGTCGACTAGCCAGCTTCGTGCCCGAGTTGCCTCGGCATTGAGGTGGGAGCCCGTAAAAGAAGTAGGCGATGTGGTGCACTTCCGGCGATGAGGTGGAGACCGGAGCTTCCGCAGTAGATCGGGACGACGACGAGAAGACCGGAGGACTCAGATCTATCGGTATATCTCTCTTCCCCATCTTGTAGTTAGCTAGGACTAATTAATGGTTCGATCCGGGTATTAGTGCGCGGCGGTTTTCCAGTTCAAGTAAAATTTAAAGTTTATCACCGCTTCCGCATTTGGCCGTCGGATTGACGGCCGGGGCTCCGCCGTGCACTTACATATCAAATGTACAAATAAATCCAAACTGCACTACCATTGCACACTGCTATCCACCACGACAAATCTGCAACATCATAGCACAACACAAAACATCAACGTGAATGTCACGTTCGCAAATCCGTCTAAAAGGACTATAGCAATTAGACACAATTTACCGCTCAAATGACATTCCCGGTCGGAGATATAATATAAGTACTGTAAACTAACACGTTTAAATTCCGATCGACAAAATTTCCCGAAGTGGGCCCCACGCAAATCTGGTGCACAGTAACAAAATCTGGGCCTAAATGAAATATACCAAAAACCACAATTTACCAAGTCAAGCACACTGAAGCAATTTGGACCACTGTTCCAATATACTGGCCACGGATGAGCGGTCAAACCCTAGGTTTGACCACGGATCCGCAACGGTATAGTAAGATCACATGACCGTATTTATAAAGTGTGCTTAAAAAACCCTGCTCAATTTTCTGGGATCATCAAAATAATTTTTAAACCAGATTTAAAATCGACAGAAACATTGAACTGAAAAATTGTAGTTTTTGAAATCCGGTCCGATCGATGTTTTAAACGCGTTAGCACAAATTAGTAAAGCTTAATGGCGTGGCTCTGATACCATGGAAGTCTACGATAGCGCCCTGAGCGTCAAACTGACGCCAAATGCGGAACAAAAACTTTTATAACTGGCGCTATCACATAATATAACCCGGATCTGCCATTAACGCTAAACTAACAAACTTCAAAGAGGGTAGAAAGGTTATACCGAACGATCCGAGTCCTTCGTTCTTTATCCATCATCCCACGCTCCTGTTGCGGCTGCTCTGATCTCGTCGATCTCCGATCTGATCGTCCAGGTGGCACCACGTCATCGGATCTTTAAACGGTCTCCCGCCTCTGACCCGAGGCAACTCGGTCATCAAGTTTGCTAAAAAAGATGACCAAGATTGATGTAGAGAATGAGTAGAAAACTTTGTCTCGCTTCGTCCAAAGCCATTGACGAACGGTTAATGAAGTTGACATTTGAGTCGGGTGCTGGAATGAAATGAGCTATGAAATTTCCATACACCAAAAACTATCATCTTTTTCAAACAACAACCATTATCATCCATCAAGGATGGGCCGGCCACAATAAAGAGGTGGGGGTGAGTGTAGGAGGAAAAGGGGGTGACCACAAGAAAAGCTTATCAAGAAGAAAATATCTTAAGCTTTACAAGAAAACATAAATGCAAAAGCATGAGTCACAATAACACATCATCTCTCATTTAATGCTAACTATGAATCACTAACCTAGTCACCTTCCAAGAAGCTTCCTCTCATGACTCACCCTCATGACTCACCCTCAAGAAAAGATAAATCCGCATTTAACCGAATGTTAAATACGGCTGATAGAAAACTGGAAACTGGCAACTTCCAAAAAGTGATCCCGAAACGAATTTCAGAATAACCCCGTAACTGTATAAATATACCCGCATTTGTATTATGGCCGAATACAAATACAACTGAGACAAAGATATTATATCTACTCTGTATAATACATGGATCCGGCTTAAACCAAAGCCCACCAGTATTATCTGCCCGAAATATGATACGTGCGTAAACGCACGTGCATTTTTCGAACCCTGTCATAAAACCATACGGCCTCTACAACGTTTCGCCCGAACTTGGGAAACTATCTATGGGGGACTCTAATGACTCGTCGGTACCCTGGCAGTGGGTTTAACCATAAGCCGTCAGCGGCACTAGCTGTGCGTAACGGCTGCCCATGCACTGACCTCAAGTGAGGCTGATGAGCGAACTCATCCAGAAACCCAACTGAGCCTAACAGCGACAATGTATATACAGTCCGGTCAGTTCGTCTATGAGTATCGCATATCCTGCCTAGGGGGCTAGTAACGTCAGACCCCCAATAGCGGTATAAGTCGTGTCGGAGACAAGCCCTGAACACCCTGAGAAACTACCGGAGTACCTACCAGTAATTCTCACCTGCCTTGGCCAAGGACTTGGTGTAATGGCTTTCCTAGACACTGCGCGATCTCCACCCCCAATACCGGGAGAGACGAATCCCCTGCCGATCCGCTCACGTGCCTCCATGTGGCTCGGAACTGTACCCAAAAACTACCTATTTGCATGACTCCTTTGAGCCGTGGTAGGGTAGAAATCAAAGCACAGTGGGAACTCACACGAGAAAAATGACGACCTCAGGTCGATGAACTAACCTGTACACATGTTACCAGGGAACTGCTATGTGACGATATGTATAATACCAACTAGCAGGTTCCCGGCGAGTCCTGTCCGGTGTACTCATAACCCAATGAGCACCTGTATACATCTTAGGTGATCCAACTGACACCAGTGGCTTGTGAGACCGTCCACCGCCCCTCGTCGTGGTCTCGACTGTATACACTAGTTTACTCCGGAGTATCGATGCCCTGTCTCGAAACTCCCACGACTAGGGACCTCTGATAAGGATGTGCTTATGGACTACCCAACTCTCACGTATATGATCGCCCTCATACTGTTGGTAGTCAAGCATGATCCTAAGGGCTCTATCAACGTGTAACATGTAATCAGTCACCTGAACATGTACACGACTGATAAAGGCAAACCAGATAGCATACTATCATCTCGAGTAAGACTGTCCTACCGGTATAGGTCCTCCTCAATCATTGCAATCACGTACCTGCGATCCAATAATTGACTTTGAGGGCACTATATCCAACATAAAATAGCCGAAATGATTGGGAAACTCGCAAAAAAAAACAGCGAGTAAATAAAAACAAATAGCCGAAATGATTGGGCACCGCGAAAAAATAGCCGAAATGATTGCGCAATCGCGACTTTCGCGATAGAAAAGCTGAAATGATAGAGCATCGCAGAAAGAAAAATATAAAATGAAGCATTTTGCCCTACAGGTGAAATCACATCGATCCCTGTATACAATCCAGGGGCACAAATTAAGAGGGAACCATACCTTCCCACCAGGCTCCATCAGAAAAAGAAGCCACATCTCGATGGTTCACAGACAGCCTGGAGATCATCTCAGCATTCATCTTATTACAACAGACGCAACATCAACCAAATCGGAGCTGTGGCGAAGTTCCCGGTTCCATGACTCGACGATGCATATGTTAGTGTATATGCCCTAGGGGCCATTATTGTATCATATTAGGTTGTATATTACTTAATAGAAGCTTGGGATATTCACAGTTGTATATAACAGTCTTGCTAAACATGGTAGTATGCTACTTGGTTTGAGTCTACTTTAATATGTGCATATATTTCTTGTAACGTATCACTTATACATATTAGTAGAGCACATAGGATCTTTGCTTGATTACCAGCGTCGTGATGGCAGTCACACTAGTGGGGGCTGGGTAGTCTGTAAGCAACATCCTATACAGGTCCCAGGTCGTTGGATTATCGAGATACGGAATCGATATTCCGGAGTAGACTAAGTGTATACGCTTCTCATCCCAGTTGGGGAGATGGTATGTCCCACAGCCATCAGTACGTCGTACTAGAGATAGTATATAGGTGCTCGTTAGGTTACGGGTACACCGGACAGGACTCGCCGGGGAACTGATTGGTTGGTATTATACCCATCGTCAGTTAACAGTTCCCAGGTAACATGAGTACAGCATAGTCCGCAGACTTGACACTGCTACTTCGCATCGAGTGTGTCCCACTGTTCTTAGATTGCTACCCTACTATGGCTCAAAGGAGTCGTGCAAACAGGTAGCAGTTGGGTGCAGTCCCGAGAACTTGGAGGCAGTGGCGGTTAGATAGGATTTGTCTCTCCCGGTATTGGGAGTTGATATCGCGCTGTGTCAGAGAGCCATTACGCAAAGTCTATGGCCAGGGCAAGCGAGATATACTGGTAGGTTCCAGTAGCTTCTCAGGGTGTAATGGGTTTCGCTCCGACACGACTTATACAGCTATTAGGGGACTGACGCTTGCCGCCCCCTAGGATTGATATGCGATAGTCTTAGACGAATAGACCGGACTGTACGGAGATTGTCATATCAGGCTCGGTAGGAGTTCGAATGGTTTTCCTCATCGGCCTTCTTATCGACATCTACCCGGGACCGTTACGTACAGCTAGTGCCGCTTGCGGTCTGTGGTTAAACCCACTGCCAGCATAGTGTCGAGTCTTTAGAGTCCCACACAGAGAGTTTTCCTGCTCCAGGCGAAATGATATAGAGATCGTATGGTTTTACGACAAGGGTTCGGACGCATACGTGTGTTTACGCACGTGCGACGTTCGGACAGTTTTTACAAGTCGGCTTTGGTTTAAGCCAGTTTCTAGTATCAGGTTATTGGATTTACACGGTCTAAAGTTTTTCCGTGTTTTCACGGATTGGAGGGGCGTTCTCGTAATTTGTCGAGAAGCTTCTAGAAGAGTGGTGACTTGGGGGGGAGGTGGCATTGCATTAAATGAAATTTGTGACTCATTTGTGTGATTCACTATGTCATTATTGCATTATTTATTGCTTAATGACTCACATAGTGAATCACTCATATTGAATTAATGAAGCATGGTGAATAATCATTTATTTGATAA
Organism: Agapanthus africanus; assembly: GCA_030015575.1. NCBI lineage: Eukaryota > Viridiplantae > Streptophyta > Magnoliopsida > Asparagales > Amaryllidaceae > Agapanthus > Agapanthus africanus. Next base: position 305,583,867 of record JASDDO010000010.1, on the reverse strand, counting down.
TTCATTATGTTTCATATATTCAAGTGAGAAGCTTTTTCATTCTCATTATTATTCTCACCTTCTCTCTCGTCAAGTTCACTCTCTCTTCAAACCTTAACCCTAACCTCTCATGTGTTGAGATCAAGGGTTAGCTAGACTAATACATCCATAACCTCACTCTATATCCCCTAGGTAGCTTAGATTAGCACTTTAAGCAACCTAGTTATCTCAAGTTTGAGATTAAGCTTGGCGTAGGAGCTTTCAGGTGGATCGTCTTTGATTCGAGGAGACCGTTGAGGTGCCGATGTTCCAAGGAGCCTACGAGGAGTGGAGGACAGCGATGAAGACCCGAAGGACAAGTAACGTGAGGTATAACTTCGTATCCGAGTAGTTAAACCTCTAGTAGATTGTTAGCAATGGTTTAGATAACGAATCATGCGCTCAAGTCCGTGTTACGAAGCTTTGATAATTGTTTTTCATATATTCCGCCTCCCCGCAAGTTCGTGGGGTGCATGACATGGACTTACAGTGGTATCAGAGCCAACTAAACCATTACTAACTTGTTAGCAACTAATTAGAAGTTCGATCGACGGAAAACACGAAAACAAAACCCTGAAAGTTCCTAGTTTCTGTTAATTTTAAACCTTTCTGAAAAATTATTTGATATGTCTTAAAAATCACAGCAGGGAATTTTATGAATTATGGGAAAATACGAGTGCACAAAACGACAAGACAGCCGCGGATCCGCGGCAAAACAGTGCTTTTGGCCGCGGATCCGCCGCCAAGTCAACTCGGTTTTGACTCGTATTTTCACTGTTATTCATTTTTTGTGGTGTTTTGTCTTCCTGTATATACTGTTTCTTCCCAGGTTACTTCAGTGCTGGTTTGCTTTTGGGGTAGACACAGAATATGGTATTCGATCGATGTTCTAAGATATTTGCTAACTGGGTCTTTATCTGTAATGTTTAATGTGTTCGTAAACCTCCCCTAACTGCTAGTATGTCGGTTGGCAGGGGGTTGCACATTTCTGTAATGTTTACTGTTTGTGTATATGAACTGTGTTGGACTGTTGTGATGATTAGCCGGGGTTTGAGATGGGTTTAATATTCATTCATTCGATGTAAATGTAATTTGATGTAATATTCTTTTGCGGGGTACATCCAGGTTGCGGTTGTACCCACCGTTGTATTATTTCTTTTTACGGTTTTTGCTCCTAGGATAGACCCAAGGTGGGGTACACAAACTACCGGGTACGTCGAAGTGTTTAGTGGCCTACTCACGTTGTTGAGGGAGACCGCTTCACTTCGGGTACTTGGCGGGTAGTTTGCCGTACCGGTAGAGGTCTAGGGTGGGGTAATGGCTATTCATCACAACTGTGTAATCCGTCTTTTATTGCTGGCTCAAAGAAAATGCGGATTGCTAATAAATCCAATAAAGTTCATCTGTGATCTAGAATGCTTATTATTGCGTCTGACGAATGTACAATATCTATATATGATAACTATTAGACGTCACTTATGTTTTACACCCGCGCTAGCCCAGCCCCCGTTCTGTCGTTAGTTAAGTAACCTAACGGGTGATGACGGGACCCCGTGGCGAATGCGGATGGCATAAGAGGACGTGGTATTTTCGTTGTTTTATGCAATGATAGGATAATTGATGGGACGCATTATTATAATGCAAAGAAAATAAACCAAAGCTTAATCGTTGGAACAAATTTAAAAGAAACCACTCGGTTATTTTAAAAGAGCAGAATTTTTTAATTGCGGAGCTTTAACCACTCCTTTTAGAAAGTATCAGGTTCCTTCGATTACATCAAGTTCACTACGTTCACGGTTTTGCCAAAACCATTCGTAGCCCTCCGTCATTTCATTTGGGTATTCAGTAGTATTCAAGCTATGTATTTTGACCTAACGCCAAGGCATAGTGTTTGGTAGCTGCTGGGTATTCATATGTTGCATAGATAAATGTGTTAGTTTAGGACAGTCGTATTATCATTTTGGCCTAACGTCAAGGATATGTACGGATGGGTTCAAATTAACAAGGACAATGATGGGTAGAACTTGACATGTGACTTATGACATTTTGACCTAACGCCAAGGTCATAAGAGCATGGGGCAAAAATTTATATCGGGAATTTCTAAAGAAACAGAAATTTGCAGAGAGAGCATACCATTTTGGAGTTTGATGAATGTTGGTAGGATACCTTCAGCATTATCATACGATGATATTTTGGATCCCGATCCTACTGTGAGTATATACTACTTATCAGGAGATTCGTCACTTAACAATCAATGCTATAAACCAAGTAGGTGCCTAGAAAGGTGTCAGCGGGGTTACGCCCCTAGAGAAAAGAGGTTATTTAATTAAGGAACTTCGCGAAAGCGTTGGAAAACCTCCCTCGAAGTAATGACACTGACCTGGCTGAACGATTAAGCAAGAATTGTACGGTGAGAATAGTCCTGGCTAATTCTTCTTTTATGGTTTGAGGAAGGATTCGAGAAACAGTGGGAGCCATCCTGTTTAGATAAATTAAACCACTCTAAACTTGCAAGAGCATCATGCTAATAGTATTTTCTTCTCTCTCTTAAAATTGCAGCGACCTTGTGACCACGACTAGGTTACATCTAGATAATAAATTGACTGAATCTTACTTATATGAGTGGCAAAAGTCTGTCCAAATGTCCATTTCCTATGACAAGTTGTACCACTCTATTACTACTCAAGATCCCGCCGTCCCAGGTCCAATTTCCACTGTCGCGGATATAGTTATCCGTCAGACAAGGGAAAAAGATAAAGCGAAAGCTAAGTGCCTTATGTTAGCTTCAGTTGATGGTGTATACCAGAAGCAGCACGAAAAGATGGACTTAGTTTCCATCTTTCTCCATAACAAAGATTTATATGGAGAGCAGTCTCATATCGCAAGATATGAGACCTCGACCGAATTAATTCAAGCGAGGTTGGCTGACGGGTCATCTGTAGGGGACAACGTCCTTACAATGACTAGCTGTATTGATGAGCTCCATGACCTAGAGACCGCGTTCGGAAACGAGTCAGATACTGACTTGATTCTACAGTCTCTGCCTCCTACCCTGAAGGAAACCAGGGAAGTAGAAGGAAAGAGAAGGGCAAAAGTTTCAGGACTGGATATAGTAAAAGAGGGACGTTCCTATTGTTACAGGAATGAATATTGGCAGAATGATTGCAGGGCTTTTGAAGCCAGTAGCCAGGATACGAAGCATGTTGTGGCTTAGACTTCGAGTGTGTTTGTAATAGAGAACTGTATGTCAGTTAACCCTACTTCCTGGGTATTGGATACCGGGTCAGGAACTCACATCTCTAATTCTTTACAGGCTCTGAGAAACCGTAGGGTTATCAGGATAGGTGACATGACCCTCACAGTTGCTAACGGAATGAGCATGGACGCTGAATCCATAGGGGAATATCATCTTGGACTGACAACTGGGCATATATTGATTCTGCGTAACTGTTTTTATGTACCAGGTACAACTTTTAATATCATATCTGTATCCTTACTTTCTAAAGAAGGATATGATTTTACTTTCGTAAGCGATGTGGTTCACATCCACCGAAATCAAGTTATGATTGGGTCAGGTACATTAAAAAATGGGATATACGTATTGAATCAAGCTCAGATTTTCAGTGTCCAGAACACACTTAAAAGAATGTCTCCGGAAATAAATCAGGCTTTCTTATGGCATTGTAGACTTGGTCACATCAATGAGAGATGGTTGACTAAGTTACATAGAGAAGGATATTTGAATCCGTTCGAATATCAATCTTATGCTACTTGTGAATCTTGTCTCAAAGGAAAGATGACAAAAAATCCGTTTACTGGACACGGAGTAAGAGCAAGCGAGCTCTTGGGACTCATACACAGTGACGTGTGCGGTCCAATGTCTACACATGCGCGAGGTGGTTATTCCTACTTCATTACTTTTACGGATGATTTCTCTAGGTATGGATATATCTCCTTGATGAAGCATAAATCCGAGGCCTTTGAGAAATTCCAAGAATACAAGAATGAAGTGGAAAAACAAACAGGCAAGAGTATAAAAACACTGAGATCTGATCGAGGTGGTGAATACTTAAGTGCCGAGTTCCTGGGTTACTTAAAAGAGAATGGAATTCTCTCTCAGCTTACTCTTCCATACACACCACAACACAACGGTGTATCGGAAAGGAGGAATCGAACCCTATTAGATATGGTTCGTTCCATGATGAGTAACGCTGAGTTATCGCGATCATTCTGGGGATATGCACTAGAATCAGCTGCATGTCTTTTGAACCTAGTTCCTACCAAGACTGTGCCTACCACACCATATCAGATGTGGAGTGGGAAGAAACCCTATCTTCAGTATCTGAAGATTTGGGGATGTCCAGCTTTTGTTAAAAAGCAGCATGTGGACAAGCTCGAGGAACGATCAGTACAATGTAAGTTTGTGGGATATCCAAAGAACTCCAGGGGGTATCTATTCTATTACGCAGAGGAACAAAAGGTCTTTGTTTCTCGTAATGCCTATTTTCTAGAACATCAGTTTTTAGAAAAAGGAATAAATGGGAGCGAAATAGAACTGGAAGAAATTCTAGAACCACAAACTGTTACTGAAAGTATGGTAGAACCAGAAGTTCAAGAAGAACTGGACATCCCGACACCACTCCGCAGGAGTAGTAGGCAATTTCATCCGTCCGAGAGATACTACGGTTTTCTCATAGACGGGGATAGAGAAGATTGCACTATTGACTATGATGAGCCTACTAGCTTCCAGCAAGCCATTCAGAGCGGTGACTCGGTAAAATGGCTGGATACAATGCGGACCGAAATGGAGTCCATGTACACTAACAAAGTATGGACTTTGGACATTGCTCCAGATGGGGTAAAACCCGTAGGATGCAAATGGATCTTCAAAAAAAAGATTGGTGTAGATAGATAGGTTGAAACCTATAAGGCTAGACTTGTTGCAAAGGGTTTTCGTCAAAGACCTGGTTTGGACTATGATGAAACCTTTTCTCCAGTGGCTATGCTTAAATCTATTCGAGTCCTTCTTGCTATTGCTGCCTTCCACGATTATGAAATCTGGCAGATGGAAGTAAAGACGGCCTTTCTAAATGGTAATTTGGAAGAGAGCGTCTATATGGATCAGCCAGAGGGATTCATTCAGAGTGGGAGCAGCGGTAAAGTATGCAAGCTGCTTAAATCCATTTATGGACTAAAGCAGGCATCGTGGAGTTGGAACATCTGTTTTGATGATGCTGTCAAAGAATTTGACTTTATCAAAAATCCAGATGAACCTTGCATATACAGTAAGATTGTAGGGAGAGCTGTAGTATTCCTCGTCTTGTACGTGGATGACATTCTCCTAATAGGAAATGATATTCCTATGTTACAATCAGTCAAAAGATTCTTGTCACATAAATTCTCCATGAAAGACCTGGGTGATGCCACCTACATTCTGGGGATCCGGATCTATCGTGATAGATCAAAGAGGATGTTGGGACTTTCGCAGTCCAGGTACATAGACACCATAGTGAAGAGATTCAGTATGGATGATTCTAAGCGCGGTAACCTACCGGCTTGTCACGGAATCACCATCTCCAAAGAGATGTCTCCCAAGACTGATTTAGAAAGGGATCGCATGTCGATTATACCCTACGCTTCTGCGGTAGGCTCTATAATGTATACGATGTTATGTACCAGACCAGATGTAGCATACGCATTGAGCGTAGTAAGCCGGTATCAAGCAAACCCAGGGGAGAAGCACTGGATAGAAGTAAAGAACATTCTCAAGTACCTAAGGAGGACTAAGGAGATGTTCTTGGTGTATGGCGGAAAAGACCTCCAAATAGAGGCCTTTGCCGACTCTGGCTTCCAGAGTGACAAGGAAGATTCCAAATCCATGTCGGGTTATGTCTTTACCCTCAATGGAGGGACGGTCTGTTGGAAGAGTTCCAAGCAGGAGACCGTTGCTGACTCAACAATGGAAACAGAGTACATAGCTGCTTGCGATGCCGCAAAATAAGCAGTCTGGATGAAGAAGTTCCTCACAGAACTTCAGGTGGTTCCTACCAGTGTTGGTTTAATACCTCTGTATTGTGACAACAACGGCGCTATAGCTTTAGCGAAGGAACCCAGGACCCATCAGAAGTCCAGACACATCTTAAGGCGGTATCACCTGATCAGGGAGATCGTAGATCGCCGGGAGATCAAGGTGAAGAGAGTAGAGACGGAGAATAAAATTGCTGATTCATTCACAAAGCCCCTTCCTCGGACGCAGTTTGAGAGGCTATTCGAGATGATAGGTCTACGATATGCCAGCTCATTGCCCTAGTGCAAGTGGGAGATTGTTAGTGTATAAGCCTTAGAGCCATTATTGTATCATACTAGGTTGTATATTACTTAATGGAAGCTTGGGATATTCACAGTTGTATATAACAGTCTTGCTAAACATGGTAGTATGCTACTTGGTTTGAGTTTACTTTAATATGTGCATATGTTTCTTGTAACGTATCACTTATACATATTAGTAGAGCCCATAGGATCTTTGCTTGATTACCAGCGTCGTGATGGCAGTCACACTAGTGGGGGCTGGGTAGTCTGTAAGCAACATCCTATACAGGTCCCTGGTCGTTGGATTATCGAGATACGGCATCGATATTCCAGAGTAGACTAAGTGTATACGCTTCTCATCCCAGTTGGGGAGATGGTATGTCCCACAGCCATCAGTACGTCATACTAGAGATAGTATACAGGTGCTCGTTAGGTTACGGGTACACCGGACAGGACTCGCCGGGGAAATGATTGGTTGGTATTATACCCATCGTCAGTTAACAGTTCCCAGGTGACATGAGTACAGCATAGTCCGTAGACTTGACACTGCTACTTCGCCTCGAGTGTGTCCCACTTTTCTTAGATTGCTACCCTACCACGGCTCAAAGGAGTCGTGCAAACAGGTAGAAGTTGGGTGCAGTCCCGAGCACTTGGAGGCAGTGGCGGTTAGATAGGATTCGTCTCTCCCGGTATTGGGAGTTGATATCGCGCTGTGTCAGAGAGTCATTACGCAAAGTCCTTGGCCAGGGCAAGCGAGATATACTGGTAGGTTCCAGTAGCTTCTCAGGGTGTAATGGGTTTCGCTCCGACATGACTTATACAGCTATTAGGGGACTGACGCTTGCCGCCCCCTAGGTTTGATATGCGATAGTCTCAGACGAACAGACCGGACTGTACGGAGATTGTCACATCAGGCTCCGTAGGAGTTCGGATGGTTTTCCTCATCGGCCTTCTTATCGACATCTACCTGGGGACCGTTACGTACAGCTAGTGCCGCTTGTGGTCTGTAGTTAAACCCACTGCCAGCATAGTGTCGAGTTTTTAGAGTCCCACACAGAGAGTGTCCCTGCTCCAGGCGAAACGATATAGAGGTCGTATGGTTTTACGACAAGGGTTCGGACGCATACGTGTGTTTACGCACGTACGACGTTCGGACAGTTTTTACTAGTCGGCTTTGGTTTAAGCCAGTTTCTAGTATCGGGTTATTGGATTTATTCAGTCTAAAGTTTTTCCGTGTTTTCACGGATTGGAAGGGCGTTCTCGTAATTTGTCGAGAAGCTTCTAGAAGAGTGGTGACTTGGGGGGGAGGTGGCATTGCATTAAATGAAATTTGTGACTCATTTGTGTGATTCACTATGTCATTAATGCATTATTTATTGCTTAATGACTCACATAGTGAATCACTCATATTGAATTAATGAAGCATGGTGAATAATCATTTATTTGATAATTCATTATGTTTCATATATTCAAGTGAGAAGCTTTTTCATTCTCATTATTATTCTCACCTTCTCTCTCCTCAAGCTCACTCTCTCTTCAAACCCTAACCCTAACCTCTCATGTGTTGAGATCAAGGGTTAGCTAGACTAATACATCCATAACCTCACTCTATATCCCCTAGGTAGCTTAGATTAGCACTTTAAGCAACCTAGTTATCTCAAGTTTGAGATTAATCTTGGCGTAGGAGCTTTCAGGTGGATTGTCTTTGATTCGACGAGACCGTTGAGGTGCCGATGTTCTAAGGAGCCTACGAGGAGTGGAGGACAGCGATGAAGACCCGAAGGACAAGTAACGTGAGGTATAACTTCGTATCCGAGTAGTTAAACCTCTAGTAGATTGTTAGCAATGGTTTAGATAACGAATCATGCGCTCAAGTCCGTGTTACGAAGCTTTGATAATTGTTTTTCATATATTCCGCCTCCCCGCAAGTTCGTGGGGTGCGTGACATGGACTTACAGCACAGACAACCGAGAGTCAACCCCTGACTCCGTGAAATGCGGATAAAGTCAACAAATCCTGATTACGTGGAACATGGCCTATGTCAATTCTGACCCTGTGGGAAGCATCCACAGCAAATCCTGGTTACGTAAAACACGGCCTATATCAATCCTGACCCCGTAGGAAGCGTCCAGAGCGGAACCTGGTCCTTGCGGAAAACGGCTATATCAATTCTGACCCCGTGGGAAGCAAAGAGCTCCTTTAAATTAAACTCATCTTTGAATTTTCAATAATTCTTAGTTATTATCATCGTAGGTTCAGTTTTAACAATCAACTTTTACGTACTATCCATATACTAAGTTCTCCACGAACAAAAGGAACTTGAAAGTTTTATTTTCCATCAAAATAGAAACTAAGATAAGAATTGTCCCCCTTTTCCATTTTTTCTTTATTTATTTTGAATCCGCAAAATCAGATAAATGAATTATTTATTTGTTAAAAAAAAGGAGAAAGCGTGGGAAAAATGACAAGAAGATATTGGACTATCCATTTGGAAGAGATGATGGAAGCAGACCTCCTGCAAGGAGGAGGTCAATCAAAAAAATGTTATTCAATCAAAGGTCCAACTGATCGCCGCGTCTGTATTGTAAATATACAGTTACAAATAATCCCGCTAAAGTAATAGGAATTAGACCTAAGACGATTCCAAATAGAAAAACTTTAATCATTTCGATTTGTTTGAGGAGATAAAAAGAAAGGTGAGATCTATCTCTAAATATTAATCTAAAAAATCGTTAGCTTAAAAGGCTAAGGGTTATAGTCGACGTTGATTTATCATTTTTAACGTCTCTAATTCAAAACCGAACATGAAATTTTGGTTTCATTCGGCTCCTTTATGAAAGATAAATATATTCTCAGAGAAAAAATGATATCCATAACATCTATGTCAGCTTTTCTTGTTGAATGCACCCAAAGTTACTCTCTTTCTAGATGATCCCTCCTCTGGTCACGTGGAACACGGCCTATATCAAACCTGACCCTGTGGGAAACGTCCAGAGCGGAAGCTGGTCCTTACGGAACACGGCCTATGTCAATCCTAACCCCGTGGGAAACGTCCAGAGCGGATCCTGGTCCAGTGGAACATGGCCTATGTCAATCCTGACCCTGTGGGAAACGTCCAGAGTGGATCCTAGTCCTTGTGGAACACGGCTATGTCAATCCTGATTCCGTGGGAAATGTCCAGAGCGGAACCTGGTCCTTGCTGAACACGGCTATGTCAATTCTGACCCCGTGGGAAGCATCCAGAGCAAATCCTGGTCACGTGGAACACGGCCTATGTCAATCCTGACCCTGTGGGAAGCGTCCAGAGAGGATCCTGGTCCTTGCGGAACACGGCTATGTCAATCCTGACCCCGTGGGAAGCATCCAGAGAAAATCCTGGTCACGTGAAACACGGCCTATGTCAATCCCGACCCCGTGGGAAACGTCCAGAGCGGAACCTGGTCCTTGCGGAACACGGCCTATGTCAATCCTGACTCCGTGGGAAGCATCCAGAGCAAATCCTGGTTACGTGGAACACGGCCTATGTCAATCCTGACCCCGTGGGAAACGTCCAGAGCAAATCCTGGTTACGTGGAACACGGCCTATGTCAATCTTGACCACGTGGGAAGCGTCCAGAGCGGAACCTGGTCCTTGCAGAACACGGCTATGTCAATTCTGACCCCGTGGGAAGCATCCAGAGCAAATCCTGGTTACGTGGAACACGGCCTATGTCAATCCTGACCCCGTGGGAAACGTCCAAAGCGGATCCTGGTCCTCGCAGAACACGACTATGTCAATCCTGACCCCGTGGGAATCATCCAGAGCAAATCCTGGTTATGTGGAACACGGCCAATGCCAATCCTGATCTCGTGGGAAACGTCCAGAGCGGAGCCTTGTCCTCGCAGAACACGGCTATGTCAATCCTGACCCCGTGGGAAGCATCCAGAGCAAATCCTAGTCAAGTGGAACACGGCTTATGTCAATCCTGACCCCGTGGGAAACGTCCAGAGCGGAACCTGGTCCTTGAGGAACACGACCTATGTCAATCCTAACCCCGTGGGAAGCATCCAGAGCAAATCCTGGTCTAGTGGAACACGGCCTATGTCAATCCTAACCCTGTGGGAAACGTCCAGAGCGGATCCTGGTCCTTGTGGAACACGGCTATGTCAATCCTGACCCCGTGGGAAACGTCCAGAGTGGAACCTGGTCCTTACGGAACACGGCTATGTCAATTCTGACCCTGTGGGAAGCATCCAGAGCAAATCCTGTTCATATGGAACACGGCCTATGTCAATCCTGACCCTGTGGGAAGCGTCCAGAGCGGATCCTGGTCCTTGCGGAACACGGCTATGTCAATCCTGACCCTGTGGGAAGCATCCAGAGCAAATCCTTGTCCCATAGAACACGGATAAAGTCAATATTGACCCCGTGGGAAATGGCCAGAGCAACCCCTGACTCCGTGAAATGCGGATAATGTCAACATCGTCCATCGCTTACGGGTCCTCATGACTCGTAAGGGAGAAAACTCTTTTGTGAGATCCTTATGACTCTCAAGAGAAAACCCACTTAGGAATCCTCACGATTCTTAATGAGAAATTACACCTATGGGATCCTCTCGACCTGTAGGGAGAAAATACTTTATGAGACCCTCACAGCTCATAAAGTTGAAAAGTCTTAGGAGGCAGATCTTAACCCTGACTCCTAAGCCATCGTTGTCCTACAAGGAAATCAAAATAGATTATCCACAAAATGCACTTACTAAAAGGGACACACCATCATGAAGCAAAATATGTCTTTTATTCATGAATCAAAATGAATACAAAGTACAATTTATGAAAGAATCAAAAAAATACTCTCATTCAGGAGTATGTACAAAAGAAAAATAGAAAAAAATATACACTTCTTCAAGCCGGCGGACGATTTAATAGATTTTCCAATTTATCCTTTTTCCGCTGGGCCTCGGCTTCATGATTTATTATCTTCAAGAGACGGGCCTCCGCTTGAGCCTGTTGGGCCTGGTACGAGGCAAGCCGACTTTCAAGCTCCTTTTCGGTAACCTTATGAGTTTCGACCATTTCTCAAGTGAAAATGATGGCCTTATCAATGGCTACCACCTCCTTGATAGCCTCTTGAAGCCCTCGCCAAAGATCATATGCCCGAGTGGTCTTGGCCGCAAGATTAGCTTGAAGTTCCCTCAGCGCTTTGGAAGCTAGCTCCCTCTCCGAAAACTTTCGGCTAAGCCTCTTCTCGCATGACAGCATATTTGAGGCGCATTGTTTGATCAACCCCCGCAAGCTCGCCTTTGCAGCTATAACCTCTGAGGGAAGGTGTGTAGATTCAAGAATATGCAAGCAAGTCTAAGTAGCAAGAATGGGAAGAGAACCATTGGCTTCAGAGGCAAATGCTTCAGCCGTGATCAGACTGCCAGCACGAAGGTCTTCAATCAGAGCTGACAAGGAGTGAAGGCTTAGCTTTGTCATCCGTTCCAAGGCACGTAGAGCATAGGGGCCGGGCGGCATCACGATGCGAGATTCCAGCGAGGTAAGAACTGGCAAAGCTGTTAAGATTCATAGAAAACAATTAGCGAGATTCACAAGTAAAGAGCGAATGGAACAACATTAAAACCTTACTTACCCAAGGTCATGCAAAAAGGGTCTGAAGGCTCTCCAGGCCCGTCAAGAATCTCAACTTTGTCATCGGCCTCTAGATCTGGAAGAAGACATCAGTATCGTTATATGGAATAATGATAATGCCATGAAGAAGGCGAACAACACTAACCTTTCCCGGAAGATAGGACGATGCATTGAGGGGATATTGCCTGCGGAGCGGCCATCTCCAGCAGACGTTGAAAAGATTTCCTGGGAGACAGATCAGCAATAGATGCCGCCAACCCGTGCAATTCTGAAAAGACAGAAATGTTCAGATAATAGAGAGATTATCAAAATAAAATATAGAAGGATACCTTCGATGCTTCTCCCGCTTTGGACTAGAGGGATAGAAGCTTCGGCGGCCTCCTCCATGCTCCCAGGCACATCATCGGGGACGTGGGCCGGTGTAATAACTTCCGATCGAGGGGCAGTGGCCGCCACTTCAGGCTCTAACGGAAGGACGGTAGCCTCGACTACCTGTTCCCTAGTCTCCGGGCCGTCCCCAGAAAGATCCATTGAATCCACGGCCAACGAAGATGCCTCTTCCAGGGGAGCAATCTCCTGCGGAACGGGAGTCACCGAGGGGAGCTCCATGGCAGGAAAAACAGTTGTATCAACCTCCTCCACACATACTAGTGTCTCATCGGGGATATGTACAGGGTCCATAAGCAAGGCACGACTCGAACTCAGATCCTCCGCCATTGCCGAAGTCCCTGCAAAGTTTTCACGAGGATAAGTATCTATATATATATAAGCGGTGCAAAATACTACAAAAGGATATATAAGTATACCAATGCACAAAGGAGCTTCTAGTATGGCTTGTTCAAGCCGGCGTTCCTTCCTGAGGAGGTATGCTCGCCGGGGTTCGAGGGTAGACTCGTGGCTACCGGTCCACAACGAAAGCGCATCTTCGCCGTCGGCTGAGATGGGCTGCTTAAGGGCTCTCTCACCTCCCTCTTCCAAAGGACCTATGAATATCCGCCGTATCGATGGAGGATCTTCATAAAAGATGACGGCAGGATAAGACCTCTTCGGGATCCTTACATCTCAGATTCGTCCTGTGAGCGTTTTGTAGCCTCAGCCAGTTGTGCGGCTTCCTCGGCAGATGAACGCGGGAAAAGTAGACCACCATCCGATTCTTGCATGGCTAGTGGTTCATCTTGAACGATACGCTCTGATTCTACTAAAGAGTCGAGCAGATTGGTGACCGTCTTCCTTCGCCTCTTGGACCCAGAACTAACTGCAAAAGATGATCGCTTCCTTCCCCTTGGTTCTTTGGCACGGCGTTGACCCACTTCGCCTTCAATATCCTCACTTGGCAGTGCTACCGACGACAATACTGCCATTGCTGACGCCGCAGCTCATGATACTGTTACCGACGCCCTATTGGCCCTTGATTGAGCTCTAGTTCGAGGAGGCATACCAGCTGTGGGAGTTAGATCCACCTCCTCCGCCTTAGGAATAAGAACGACACCGGTATCTCTCAAGGGAGGGCGAACCGCTGCCCGCGGTCTCGGCAGGACTCCCGTAGCCTGGATCGGAGTAGGAGCCCTATATCCGAGGAGCATCCTCCTCTCCTCAGCTATAATGGGACAGATTCGGTGGAGGTACTAGCCCGTGAAAGACCCCACACATCGAGGAATATAGTCAGCTTTAGGGATCACGAAGCGAGAGCCGGTGTTCAGCCGCATGAAGTGATGGGCGGCGTCACGAACAACTTCTGACGACGGGCTAGGCTCTACTATAAATGCCTCAAAGGGGACACCCTGGTCATATCCAAGTTGCCGAGCAAAGCGGTGTGGGTTGTACCGCATAAAAATGGCCGCACCGTTCTGAAGAAATACCAGATAACCCTGTCTGATTGAATATAGGTGCATGGCTTCCTTGGGCTTCAGAGAAGGTACTCCCTCTTTTGACGAGTCACAAAGCTGTTGAATCAGTCCTGAAGGAGCAGAGAGGACTCGATCGTTGAATACCATCCCGCCCGTATTGGCATAGGGATTAATCAGCACACGAATAGCGCTGGGCTGAGTCGGAGCAGGAGCAAAAGCATCCACCAACCTCATAAGCCTCGGAAAAGTGTAGGCATCATAAAAGCCGGGTCTCTTATGCGCGGCAAATGCCCCTAGTACGTGCATATCAATCCATGACGTAAAGTAATGAAGAGAGAAATTTACCACATCCACGCCTGGGGTTGAGGTATTGGCTGCAGCGTTTAGCCCATGATACAGATGTACTAGCCCCGTAATGCCCACAGCTAGTCGCATCCCTTCGGCAATACGATGGGAAGGGTAGATAACTGAAGCTCTCATAAAACGACGGTGCGTGGGAACGGCGAACCAGCTGAGCCAAACACTGATGAAGCCTAAGAAGAAATTCTCCTCATCCATACCAGGAGCTGCGACCGACTCGAAAGATATGGCCGACAGGATGGGAATGTAGAACTGCGGCAAGACCTCTTCTTTAGCCGGTCGCTTATTTAAACCGAACCCAAAGGGGTTGTTGATACTCGCAAACTTTGGAGCCGTCTTTGATAGAACATCCCCGCGAAGGAAGCGGGCGATAAAACTCTTGAAAGTGACGCCCTGCTCCTCTGACTCTATGAATAACTTCTCAAAAATGCTTAGAGTCTTGATTAAACTTGGGTGCTTGTGGCGGACGGCATTTTTAGTCGACAGGTCGTCGAGCATAGCAGGCTCGGTTTCGAAAACATACTCATCAGGAGGCAGCAGTTCCTCATAGAGCGTCCCCCTGACCAGCAACCCCGAGATCTCGCGAAACTCTTCCAGAGAAATTGAAACTTCGTGGTCCCCTAGAAAGAAGGTGTTGGTGGGAAGATTCCATTGGTTTAAGAAGCCTTAACCCACTAGACATGGGGGGGATGATAGTGGAAGAGAGATGCGTACACTGTCTGATAGAGCCTGACCCTCTGCAGCCGCGCACGATGGGCAGACAGGATATAACGGGCCCAGAGAAGGTAACTGTTTCGCCCAATCAGAGCTAAGCTCTGTTTGAATTCAAAAATTCAAATTTTGAAGCAACGCTTCAAGTCTCGGGCGCAACGCGCCACGCGTCAGGCGCTAATACGTCAGCGCAGCGCCCAAAAAGGCGCGCCCAATCAGAGCAAAGCTCTGTTTAAAGGAAGCAACGCTTCAGTTGCGCATGCACTGCGCTGCGCGACGCGTGTCAGCGCAGATGCGCTCACGCAGATGCGCTGCGCTGTGCGCTGCGCGACACGTGTCAGCGCAGAAACGCTAGTGCGCTAGCGCAGATGCGCTAGCGCAGTTGCGCTGCGCTGTGCGCTGCGCGACACGTGTCATGCGCTGGGGCATCTGCGCCAAACTAAATTAAGATTTTAAGAAATCTTTTCTGTTCTTGTTAAAACAAGAAGATTTTCTTCTGCAAAGCAGAAACCCTTGGATCAAAGATCCAACGGTGGGGAAAATTCCCCAAATCACTCAGAGAAAGATCTCTTTAACAAATCTAACTAATTTATGGGCACTATAAAAAGGACCCTAGACCTCAATTCAAAGGCATCAAGATCCTTCTAAAAAAAAGAGAAAGAAGAAAGCTCTTGAAAAACTCCTCAAGAACGACAGAAGGTAAAAACCTTGAGGGAAAAGAGAAAGTTCTCTTATGGGCAGATTATTGATCTAAGAACAAGATCAATAATCTTAAATAAAAAATATATATATATAAATAAGTAATAATAGTGCTTTGCACTTTTTTATGAACCTCTGGTTCTTGAAACAAAAAAGAAAAATTTATTTTTCTTTGATCTAAATGAAGATCAAGAAATTAAATAGTGGTTTGCACTTCTGATCCTTGAATCTAAAAAGATTCTTAGTGCTCTGCACTTCCAAACTGCACTGTTGCGCTCTTAAGAGAGCGCCACGTGTCAGCTACTTGCGCTACGCGCTCCTGAAATAGAGCTTTGCTCTCTGGAATTAGCGCAACTCACCAGAGCGCGCCATGTGTCAGCAGCGCAACAGCGCAGCGCACTTGTGCAGCGCACTGCGCTATTGCGCTTGCGCTCACCAGAGCGCGCCACGTGTCAGCAGCGCAACAACACAGCACACTAGCGCAGCGCACTGCGCTGTTGCGCTTGCGCTTACTAGAGCATGACACGTGTCCTAACCATAAGCGCTTGCGCTCTGTAATTGGCGCAAACCGCCTGATAAATGCAATGCATTTCTCAAAGGGCCAGGCCCAAGTCAAAAGACCAAGCAGGCCTAATTAAATTGATGCTCTGCATCATTTATAAATGGGCAGAGCCCAAACAAAATAATATAAATGCTATGCATTTTAAAAGGGGCAGAGCCCAAATAAAGTAGATGCCTTGCAGAAGCCTAATTAAATTGATGCTCTGCATCAATCATGAACAGAGCCCAAACAAAATAATATAAATGCTATGCATTTTAAAAGGGGTAGAGCCCAAATAAAGTAGATGCCTTGCAGAAGCCTAATTAAATTGATGCTCTGCGTCAATCATGAACAGAGCCCAAACAAAGAATAAATAATGCAATGCATTATTTAAAAATGGGCCAAGCCCTAGCACAGGTCTAACAGACCAAAAACAAATAAAAGGCGTTGAATATTTTTCAACTGGACTTAGCCCAATCATGGTCGTAAGTCCTCAAATTAAATTGACTGAGCAAGATTGCTCTCTTAAATCAATTTACTACTGGTTCGAGGGTACATCTCCGAACTCCTCTGACACACGTCGTTGTAATCATTCAACGTCGTCAGAGAGGTGACGGGTCCCAACAACCACACATGAATATTGGACCGAAACGTCCCTAAACTAATATTGGACCGAAACGTCCCTAAACTAATATCGGACCGAGACGTCCCTAAACTAATATTGGACCACCACGTCCTTAAACTGGCGATGGACCACCACGTCCCTAAACTAGCACAATAGAGCCCAAATGCTCTTTTGTCGGATCTAAACGATCCCGTTAAGTCGATCTTAGTCCCAAACTGGACTAACGTATCCTTAACAACCGTTTAAGTTGTTCTTAGCCCCAAACACGGCTAACGTATCCTTAAACACTCAAATGGGCTACAAAAACCTAAATCAACTTCGGTTCGAGGGTACATCTCTAAACTCCTCTGACACTTGTCGTTGTAATCCTTCAACGAAGTTGGAGAGGTGATGAGTCCCGACGGCCATATATTAAATGAATCACGTTTAAGTTGATCTTAGCCTCAACGAGGCTAACGTATCCTTAAACTAAAAACACCAAACCTAAATCTAAGTAAATACGGATTTGGACTAATCCACGTCCTACGGGTGACGGTATTACTCAGTCTCCGTATACAATCCACGGGCAACCATAAACAAAACAAACACACACGACACGAAGTGAAATTCTGGAGAAGGAGAAAGTTGTTACTGCGATGCGGTAGCGTAATTAACTGCAGGGGCTTGCGCCTGCAGGGAAGAGTGTCCCCACAATCAAAAACCCCTCATCCTGAGGGGGAATCTGACGAAGTCTGCTACATCGGCCGCATCCGTCTAAGCCTCCGATACACGGTACCGTAAATCAAATTGGCATCTTCGGAGAGGTGGACGGATAGCACCTATTAGCATCTGCCCCGAATCTCAGGCAAGACGCAAAGTCTAGACCGCCATTCGGAGGGGAACAGATTCTGGCACGCCCGGTGGGACATTTTCCTCTTTCCACTCCACACTTCGTGTGTCATCCTCGCGAACCAATCGCGGTTTGTTAAATGGTTGCCTTCGGATTTCAAGTTACCAAGATTTGGTCTTTTGTTTGGCACAGAACTCAAGATTCAATGGCCTCCAACTGCACCAACTGCTCGAAGTGCCACTGCAATGGACGCTCCACCTCTCCCGGAGGTGTAGCATATGGGCCCCAAGCGGCTTCCTTCCTCACTCTGCCAGTAGACCAGGTGACCCAAGCCACCACTGGCTTATTCTTCGGGACCATGATCCTACTGACAAGCTTCTCTATGCCGATACCTGCACCGGAGATGAACAAGAAGTCGGTTTTCGACCGACTCACTGCTACCACGACCCCTGTCAACGGGTCGCCTGCTGCCAAACCAACAGCTTCGGTTTTCGCCAGACGAGATAAGAATTCTAAACTGGCTATCCCAAGGAAGACAATAACTGCTGCTCCAGAAGTCGTCAAGGCGGCTTCCCCTGTCAAAGAGTCAGTCTTTTCAAGGCTGACGATTCCTACTCCTCCTACTCGAGGATCTGTCTTCGACAGGTTGGATATCACACCTCAAAAGACAACCTCTGTCTTTAAGAGGTTAACACCGGCGGCGCCTCATTCAGACAGGGGGCAAAAGGAAGCTATCACAATCTCCGAGCCAGTCCCAGCGGCTCGTCGTGCCCGACGTCGCCATTGGCGACGAGTGAGGAAGGCAGGGGGCAACGCCCCCTCAGGGCTAACTCCACCGGCTCCAATGGCGGAGGTCAACGCTGCTGTTCCAACTGGGAACAGCTTCGAACTGCTGAGGAGGGTACGTAAGAATTCTCCAACCGCTACATTGAAAAGATCTCCTCCGCCTGTGGAGAGAGCTCCTGAAACAAAACAAGAATAGCCCCCTCAACGGCTGTCTTCAAGGATTTATAAAGTTTGGCGGAGAGTTCAAGACTCTGTGATTGACCCAGACCAATTTCGTCGCCAGAAAAAGGCGAAAGTGGAAAAGGACAAGGACCGCCCCATTAAACAGCAAGGGACAACAGTTGCTAGGGTGCCCACTTCAACGGCTCCTTCCACCTCAACGGCCCACAAAAGAAGGAGGCCGGAGAAGACTCCCGTGTCAGCAGCAAAAGTTAAAAATGTTGAAACTAAACGCCCCAAGTGAGGGGGCATAACAGTTCATACGGTTTACATGACATCGGGAAAAGAAGACAGCCGTATGTCCACAGGTCATAGACCGCTTACACGATCAGTGACCAAGGATCAGGAGCAGCAACAGAAGCTCCAGGAGATGATGAGCGCTATGGCTGCACTTACAGGGCCAAACGAAAGCCCTGGAACCTCTTCAGAAGAGCGTCAAGAACAAGAAACGGACGCCGAATTCCTTCGGCGCGTATTAGAAAAGAAAGATAAAGAAGCTGCGGAGCAGGCAGCCAATATAAAGAAAATGGTCCTCCTGTTCCAGGATATGGTGGGTATGACGATTCAACAAGATCCACCTGCTGGAGATCACCCGATCATTCTTGAAGACGATAAGGGAGAGGCATCAAATCCGCCACCGGCTTTATCCTCAGCTAAAGAGGATACCATATCAAAAGCTGATTTAGATGAATACATCGCCCAGCAAATACGGGTGCATCAGGAGACTGAAGCAGCCGGTCAGGTCGTAAAGACAGGGCGGCCGTATCCGGGTTGGTATGATCAAATTAAGTACCCGACAGGCTATACAATCCCTAAATTCCATGTCTACAAGGGGACGGGCAATCCTCATCAGCATGTCGCCCAGTTCAGAGCGCTCTGTGGCAACACCGGCGGCGACGACAAGTTGTTGCTTCGCCAGTTTGTTGGAAGCTTATCAGATACGGCGTTCAAATGGTATTCTGAGCTCCCCAATGACTCTATTAAAACCTTTGCGGAGATGGAGCTGCTCTTTACCCAACGTTTCGAAAGTGCCAGTGAGCGTACCCCGATGACGGCACTGATTAACGCCAGGGTAAAACCCGGTGAGACATGGGTTCAGTACGCTATACGGTGGCGCAATCTATGGTCGAAGTGCGAACAGCGCATAGAAGAAGCTCCAGCGGTGGGAATGTTTGTTGGAACCCTTGATCCACAGGCAACCATCTCACAGTTCATGATGTTCTTCAAGCTGACTACCTTCCAGGCTTTGATCGACAAACTAGCGCAGATGGACCAAATGGGCCATAAACCCCCTCTCCCAAAGCCGGACTCCCGAAACGACAAAGGAAAGGGAAAAGCGATCATTGTCGCTAATGCTCAACAACAACCGAGCGACTCGAAGCCGGTTGCTCGTCCAAACAATACGCGCCCATACGTACCCCTTGAGGACAGGATGGGATGTCCTTACTCCTTCCCCCGCGATAAAACGAGAAGGCTATTCGAGCTGGCGTTGCACAACAGACTCATAAATCTGCCAGATCCAAAACGTCCGTTGCAACCGAACGACGTCAACGAGCCCAATTACTGCCCTTACCATCGAGTGCTAGGCCATCCCATCGAGGATTGGAACATTTTCAAGAATTGGCTTGAGAACCAGTACCGTCAGGGCAAATTTGCGCTATCTGACAAATGGAAGGTGAATCCCCCGCAGCCCCACACCTCTAAGGGGATGAATATGCCGGGGGCAACATGCTCCGTCATTGAGGAAGCTCCTTGGGAGGTTGTATTATCAGCCAAGACAAAGAGGATGCTAAACGATCTTCAGACCTGTCCAGCGGTCAACTGGAAGAACCCCTTGGAACCGCAGGTTATTGAGGGGATGTTGAAGCCACGTCCGACTCCGAAGACCGATGGTGGTAGTTCAAGCGTTCATAGCCAGCCGTCAAAATCTTCGAAAAAGAAGAAGAAGAAATCTAAGAAGCCCGTGAAGCCTGGCGACAAGCGCACGGACTTACAAAAGCAAATCGACGCGCTGGATGAATACAACCAAAAGGCGCGAACCCCCATTACGCTCCAAGATTTCCTTGATCACGTCTTTCAAAAAGAAGATGAGAGAGAAAGTTCATCGGATGAATCCGACGAATATGTGGCGAGCTGTCATATGATCTCCCATTCGATCACGAACGACGAAGAGACTTCTGGCACTAAAACGCTGGGGGCAAATGCCGAATCAAGAGCTCCAGGGTTATCAGTCGAAATGATTGGCGCGTTTCTTAATGAAGCTCGATTAAAAAGTAAAGCTGATCGAGAACGCGAGATGGCTATATTTGAAAGGGCCAAACGCCAGTGACTTGAGGAAAGAGCTGAAATGGTCCCGCTGGAGCAAAATGCCTCCACTATCGACAAAAGCCAATTCAAGATAAAGAAGAGGTTTGCTAATGCCATATCAATGGGCATGAAGCTACCATCCTCTGAAGGAAAAATTACTGGTATGGTAGAGATGCACCCCTCCTATTGCTTATATCATCAGAAGGTCTCGCATCCCAATCAAGAGTGCAAGGCTTTCGATAGATGGTGGCAAGGATACGTCGCTAATCGACAACGCTTTAAACGGGAAAAGCGTAAAATTCGTCGGGAGCAAAGAAATACGACCGAAGAGCTTGAAAGAACTGCCGGCAACTGTCACATGGTTAACACTGGCGGCTCACAAGTGCCTACATTCGGGAGCGACTCTGATGAGGAGCTAGAACTTGCCCCTCTCTTTAAAGAGTCAACTTCGGGAAAAGAAGAAGAACCAATGGTCTGCGAAAATATCCGGCTGCGGAATCGGACGCTACCTGAGAAGAATCTCGGACCTCTAAACAAGAAAGACAAAGGGAAAGAGAAAATCTCCGAAGATATCGCCTTGGATGACCGAGTCGCGGAAGAGTTAAACGCCGAAAACCCGCCGAAGAGAAATAAGGTGGATTACAACGTTCTGGCGCATCTGAGGAAACTACCCTCTCAACACAGCGTCCTTGATGCCTTATTACTATCAAAGGAGGCGAGAGATTCTTTGATTAAGGCGCTACAAGATCCGGACCAGTTCCAAGCCTTTCTAGCCGAAGAAAAGATGAAGGACGAATTAGAAGATGTGCACACAGCCGACGTTGCTTTTGGTGATGAAGACCTTCTCCTCGGGACATGCGACCACAATCGTCCCCTTTATGTCTCAGGATACTGCCATGACATAAAGATAGGTAAAATCTTGGTCGATAACGGATCTTCTGTTAATTTGCTCAATGTGCGGGTGTTAAAGGAAATTTGCATGAGTGTCCAACATCTCGCCCGAGACAAAATCACCATCTCCGGATTCGACTCCCAATCATCAAAAACTCTCGGATCTGTGATATTGACACTACGCTTCGGGTTGCTCGTCACAGACATCAAATTCCATGTCATAGACGCCAAGACGTGCTACAATGCTCTGCTCGGCCGACCATGGCTACACGAGTAGAATATCATCCCTTCTACACAGCATCAGTGCATGAAGTATTGTAGGGATGGCCTCGAGTACACTGTGGCCGGAGAATTGAATCCGTTTTCCGTGAATGAAGTTCGCAAGTATGAAGATGCCAAATACTTCTTGCCGAGTTTCGAAGACACGGAAAGGTGTCACAAGCCGGAGAACAAAACTAACGCAACCATCCCTGTCTTCGGCACTGATACCGAGGAAGAAGAGGATATAATTTATTCGGGTCCGCCCCAATACACCGAGCCGGGACCATCCACCCCTTCACTGATCTTTGGTAGTGATTCAGAGGACGAAGTCCGTGCTGTATTCCCTGCTCGGCTTTCAATACGAGCTTCTGCTGATGAAGAGCGAAGTCTACAGATAGCCATGGTGCCGCTCGAACATTATAAAGAACTAGATGCGCTCGCCAACGATAGTGTGGAAGAATTGCGGACATTTTATATCCCTCCCGGACGAAAAGGCGATAGGGCACTCCTATTCTACCATTCCGAAGAAAACAAGGTGGAAAAAGAACTTTGGCACGGTGCGGATCCAACGCTGGACAGACTTCAGCCCATCCGTCTACCCCGATATTATACGGAAGGCTTGAGGAGACTGCTGAAACGCCAGGGAATACCTTTCGAACAAACCGTTAGAAAGGCCAAATTCTATGACAGGGTTTGGAACGTCCCCGGAACTCAACACAAGCTACCTAATGGGAGGCTGGAGACGATCGGGCTCGGATACATTCGCTCCAGGAAACGAGAGCTGCTCCGCGACTGTTACGTCGTGCACAATTCTGATGACGAAGCAGATACTCAAAAGAAAAACGCTAATACTAAAACAGAAAGGGTTCCTGATGCAAAACCGCCCAGTCCATCATTTGAAGACCAGATGGGCAAACTTATAAGGGAAGCGGGTCAAAAAGCTTAAGATGATCACAATCGTGAAATGGCGATCTATCAGAAAGCCAAAACACAACGCCTCCTTCAACAGGCAGTAAAAGACGAAGATGCTGCCCCGTGTCAACCTGATACAAAAAGGGCTCGACGCGGAGGAAGAAACAAGTCGAAAGGCCGAAGAGGCGCTCAACAGCAACAAAGCAGGGCTAAGAAGCCACGCAAACGAGAATCGAGCTTTATTGACCAATTCCTCATGAAGAAAATGGGTCGAGTATACTCGTTTCCTCGGGAAAAGACGAAGAAGATACTCGATCTTGCCCTAAAGCACCAAATGCTTACATTGCAGGAGTCTAAGCACCCCGAACAAGCAGGTGAAGTCTCTGACCCAAACTATTGCTCTTACCACCGAGTAATAGGGCATCCTCTTGAAGATTGCTTCACCTTTAAGAATTGGGTCAAAGATCAGTACCAGCTCGGCAAGTTCGCTCTGTCTGACAACTGGAGGGTAACGCCACCACAAAAGCATGAGCCCAAGGCCACGAAAGAGGAACCAGTTCCACATTGGGATTGGAAGCGAATTCGCACCTGTCATATGATCACAATATTAAAAGAAGAACCCGAGAACATGGACAGCCTCCCTTGGTGCCTTGAAAACAGTAATGATGAGGTAATCTCAGAATTTCCCCCAGCTCCGAAAGAACTGGAGGATGGAATACATACTACTGCAGATAACCTCAAGAAAATCGAGTTGGGGACGGTAAATGACCCGCGACCGACATTCGTCAGCGAGCTGCTGTCTGAAGAAAGGGTGGCTGCGTTAAAGGACGTCCTTGTGCAGCATAAAGATTGCTTCGCATGGAATTATTCCGAGATGCCAGGACTAGATCCAGAAGTCGCTGTACATAGACTAGCAATATCCCCAAACGTCAAACCAGTCAAACAGGCGCCGAGAAGAATGCGACTCGAGCTTGAGATGAGCATAAATACCGAAGTCAAAAAGTTAATCGACTCTGGCTTCATCCAGGAAGTTCAGTACCCTGAATGGATCGCCAATATCGTCCCAGTGATGAAGAAAAATGGGACAGTGCGCATATGCGTAGACTTCCAGGATCTTAATAAAGCTTGCCCGAAGGATGATTTCCCAGTGCCAGTCACTGAACTGATGATAGACAATACGTCCACTCATGAGGTTTTCTCCTTCATGGACGGCTCATCGGGGTATAACTAGATAAAGATGCATCCCGAAGACCAGAAACACACCGCCTTCAGGACCGCTCTAGGTATATTCTGTTATAAAGTAATGCCCTTCGGTTTAAAGAATGCCGGTGCTACTTATCAAAGGGCCATAACAAGGATCTTTGACGACCTTATACACGAAATCGTCGAATGCTATATCGACGATCTCGTGGTTAAAAGCAAGTCATACGAAGAGCATCTCGAGCATTTGAAGACCGTATTTCAACGCCTTCGGCAATACAATTTGAAAATGAATCCTCTAAAATGTGCGTTCGGGGTTTCCTCGGGCAAATTTCTGGGATTCATCGTCTGACACCGAGGTATTGAGATAGATCCGTCTAAAATCAAGGCGATCATGGAAATACCTCCGCCAAGAACTCTTAAACAGTTGCGATCTCTCCAAGGAAAGCTTGCATACATTCGGCGGTTTATCGCTAATATTTCAGGAAAGTGCCGTCCTTACAGTCACCTGATGAAGAAGGGAACCCTATTCGTTTGGGATCACAAATGCCAAGGCGCACTGGATGAGATCAAGAAGTATCTGCAAAACCCTCCAGTGTTGGCTGCTCCAGTTAAGGGAAAGCCTCTCATTCTTTACACGGCCGCCCTTGAAGGTTCTTTACGCGCATTATGGGCACAAGAGAATGACCAAGGGAAAGAAAGAGCATTCTACTACTTAAGTCGGGTTCTGCTGGGGGCAGAAAGCAATTACTCCCCCATTGAAAAACACTGCCTGGCGTTGATCTTCGCAATAACGAAGCTTAGACATTATGCATTAGCGCATGAAGTCCATCTCATTTCAAAGGTGGACCCTCTTAAATATCTAATGTCAAAGGCCATATTGACGGGACGACTCGCTAAATGGGCTCTGCTCTTAATGGAGTTCTCGATAACATATCGACCCCTCAAGGCAGTGAAGGGTCAGGCCATAGCCGACTTCCTTGCTGAGCACCCGATACCTGCCGATTCTCCCCTGAATTGCGATTTGGCAGACAAGCATGCGTTTGACGCAATCGACGGTGGTGATACCCGTTGGGAGCTTTATTTCGATGGGGCATCTTCCATGAAAAAGCACAAACAAAATACGTCAATGATCAAATCGGGAGTAGGCCTTATCTTCGTGACCCCACAAGGAGGAATAATGCGCTTCGCCTTCTCCTTGACAGAGCCGAGAACGAATAATGAAGCTGAATATGAAGCTTTGATAGCAGGCCTAGAGATCGCCATTGACATGGGAATTGAAAGCCTCCTCATATATGGGGACTCCCAGCTAGTCGTCAGTCAAGTGAACGGCGATTACCAAACATGAAAACCGGAATTGGTAAAATACGGTGAAAAGGTGCAACAACTGCTAACCTAAATTCCCTCCTATACTTTGGAAAGCGTACCGCGCGCGGAAAACAGCAAAGCGGACGCACTGGCCAAACTTGCTAAAGAATTGGCTGACGAGAACCTCGATGACGTTAGAATCGTGGTACAAAGCCGTCGAGTGCTCGCCCCGGCAGAAATACCTCCGGAATTATATAAAGAAAAGGGAGCGACTGAGCAGACGACCCTACAAATAAAAGACCATGAGAAGGCCGAGGACTGGAGGGAAGTCTTCATAGACTACTTTAAGACCCACCAAATGCCTGAAGAAGCGTCCACAAGACATCAGCTCGCGAAACGAGCCCTGTCTTTCGCCTTTGTCAACGATACCCTGTACAAGAGGTCATTTGATTCTTTGTGGTTGAGATGCTTAGGACCTAACGAAGCGAAAAGAGTCGTCCAGGAAGTTCACGACGGACTCTGCGGTTCTCATCAAGCAGGTCCTAAGATGAAGTTGAAGATAAAACGGATGGGCTACTACTGGCCCACGATGATTCAGGACTGCATCGATTATGCGAGGCAATGCCACTCATGCCAAATTCATGGGGACTTCATCCATCAGCATCCAAATCCGCTACACCCAACAGTGGCTAGCTGGCCATTCGAAATGTGGGGAACTGATATAGTCGGCCCCATTGAACCAGCATCGTCTAGGGGACATCGTTTCATCCTAGCGACGACTGACTACTTCTCTAAGTGGGCAGAAGCGATACCGTTAAGAGAAGTGAAGACGGAAAATATCCTCCACTTCTTCAAAACGCACGTCATATATCGGTTTGGAACTCCGCGACGGATCATCTCCGATAACGGGCCAGCCTACAGAAGCCACAAGATCAGTCGCTTTGCGCAACAGCATAATATAGACTGGAGATATTCCTCAGTTTATAATCCGCGAGCTAACGGTCTGGCTGAGGCCTTCAACAAGACCTTAACAAAGATCATAAAGAAAACGATATCCCGAAACAAGAAAGACTGGCACGAAAGACTGCCAGAGGCTCTTTGGGCGTATCGAACTACATTTAAAACGGCCACAAACACAACGCCGTACGCGTTAGTATTTGGGACGGAAGCAGTACTCCCTCTCGAGATAGAATTACCCTCTCTACGAGTGGCGGTCCACTACGAGCTGACAGACGAAGAAAATGCTCACCTTCGGCTTGAAGAGCTCGACGCCCTTGATGAAATCCGACTCATAGCACAGCAAAATCTGGAAGCTTATAAAGCAAAGATGACGCGCTCATACGAAAGATTGACCCGGCTGAGGACATTCCGTCAAGGCGAACTCGTGCTAGTGGTCAAGAGGCCTATGATCCCCAATCGCGCCAAGCGGGGAAAATTTGAGCCAAACTATGAAGGCCCGTACATCATAGATAAAGTTTACCATGGTGGGGCCTATCTACTCATGGACATGCACGGTGAAAGGCCTTTCAGGCCAATAAACGGTCGCTTCCTAAAGAAATACTATGCTTAATGAGTCACAGCCTAGGTCAATGGTAGATGACGACGACTAAGTCCGCTCGCTATCTTCCTAAGCTCAAGCTTTATAAGCAGTAGCCGGCCTTCTCCGTGACGGACCGAAATGTCCTTAAACTAATAGTAGACCGAAACGTCTTTAAACTAATACCGCAGCGTCCTTAGGCTGACGAGATGAATAAAAAAAAAATAAATAAAGAAAAAATATAATAAATAAAAACGGTATGTCCATAAGCAAAAAGGGCACGGATGAAAACCCGAAAGGGCTCCGTGAGTAAAAACAGCAGGGCTACCGGCGAGTGTTCATGAAAACCTGAAAGGGCGCGACCTCGTTAAAGAACACTTATAGGGTCCTCTCGACCTTGTAAGGAGAAACCACCTGCGTGAGATCCTTACGACTCACAAAGGAGTGACACACTTAGGGATCCCCACGATTCCTAAGGAGAAAATACACTTGCGAGATCCTCACGACTCGTAAGGAGAACTCTCTTATGGGACCCTCACGGCCCATAAGACTCGAAAGTCTTAAGTTACAGAGACCTAAACCTGTGCTTAAGCAAACCCCCACAAACTTCCAATATTGCCCTACAAGTGGTTCAATACTGACCCTTGTATACAATCCACGGGCGCGAATAAACATTTCCCTAACTAAGTCCCATCCAAGACTAGGGATATGTTTGCATGGTAAACAACCCTTGTAAATCCCCTCGACTTATAAGGAGAAAGCCCTCTTGTAGGATCCTTACGACTTACAGAGGAACAAAACACTTAGGAACCCTCACGATTCCTAAGGAGAAAATACACCTACGAGATCCTCACGACTTGTAGGGAGAAATACTTTGTGAGACCCTTACAGCTCATGAAGTCAAAAGCCTTAGTCGACAGGACCTTAACCCTGGTCGCTAAGCCTCCTTTATTCGACAACGACAGAGGTAAATGATGATTCGCTCCTGGCAATATCCCAGTTGTAGCGGTGCTGATGCCGAAATCGGTGTCTAATTTCAGGTTTACGGCGAAAAGCCAGTAGGCCGCACATGCATGCAAAATAGCCGAAATGATGGGGCAACTTGCAATAAAAAGCAGCAAGTAAAATGTATGCATGCAAAATAGCCGAAATGATTGGGCAATCCGTAATAAAAGCAACGGGTAAAAATAAAACAAATAGCCGAAATGATTGGGCACCGCGAAAAATAGCCGAAATGATTGGGCAATCGCGACCTTCGCGATATAAAAGCTGAAATGATAGAGCATCGCGGAAATAAAATAAAATAAAAAGAAGAAATGATAAAACTTTGGCCCTACAGTTAAGATCACATCGATCCCTGTATACAATCCAAGGGCGTAAACAAAGAATGAACCATACTTTCCCAGCGGATTCCGTCAGGCGACGAACCCCAAACCTCAACGGTTCATTTCAACCGAAGAAGCCAGTGACTTCAGCAAAATTCCTCGACTCACGGATACAAACACTCCTTGACGAGAGCCTTCTGATCCGCGTCGACCCGCAGAGCCACCAGTGCCTCCGTAGGAATCCTCGACTCGTTTCAAACCCCAAGGAAACAAATAATCCTTGGCGCTTGGGAAACAAATAATTCCTAGCAAAATTCCTCGACTCACGGATACAAACACTCCTTGACGAGAGCCTTCTGATCCGCGTCGACCCGCAGAGCCACCAGTGCCTCCGTAGGAATCCTCGACTCGTTTCAAACCCCAAGGAAACAAATAATCCTTGGCGCTTGGGAAACAAATAATCCCTAGCAAAATTCCTCGACTCACGGATACAAACACTCCTTGACGAGAGCCTTCTGATCCGCGTCGACCCGCAGAGCCACCAGTGCCTCCGTAGGAATCCTCGACTCGTTTCAAACCCCAAGGAAACAAATAATCCTTGGCGCTTGGGAAACAAATAATCCCTAGCAAAATTCCTCGACTCACGGATACAAACACTCCTTGACGAGAGCCTTCTGATCCGCGTCGACCCGCAGAGCCACCAGTGCCTCCGTAAGAACCCTCGACTCATTTCAAACCCCAAGGAAACAAATAAACCTTGGCGCTTGGGAAACAAATAATCCCTAGCAAAATTCCTCGACTCACGGATACAAACACTCCTTGACGAGAGCCTTCTGATCCGCGTCGACCCACAGAGCCACCAGTGCCTCCGTAGGAATCCTCGACTCGTTTCAAACCCCAAGGAAACAAATAATCCTTGGCGCTTGGGAAACAAATAATCCCTAGCAAACTCCTCGACTCACAGATACAAACACTCCGTGCCGAGAGCCTCCCAACCCGCGTCAACTCGCAGAGCCACCACTGTCTCCGTGAGAGAATTCCCGGTTCGTTCCACCTTGCAAGATAAAGTCTCGGGCAGCAAGGATTAAAAAACTTGCTTCCTGAACAATAGGACCCTGCAAGTCAATCCAAAATGGTCTCTTGCATACTATCCATGGGTCTCACTCTCCAAAGTCGAGTTTCGACAAGGAGGGAAACAACCGCTTACGAATCCTCTCGACTCGTAAGAGGGAAAAATTCTCTTATAGGATCCTTACGACTTATAAGAGAAAACCACACTTAGGAATCCTCATGATTCCTGGGGAGAAAACCCACCGACGAGATCCTCTCGATCCGTAGGGAGAAAAGCCTCTATGAGACCCTCATGGCTCATAGAGTTGAAAAGCCTTAGGCGGCAGATCTGAACCTGCGGCCTAAGCCATCGCTATTTCTTAAGAAAGTCAGGATACTCGTTCTAATCATCCGTCAACCATGTTTGCTAAAGCGATATGCTGATAGTAAAAGAACGAAAAGACGAAGAAAATGACACATTACAAAAAAAAAAGTGTGTCGTTTATTCATAAACTTGATTGGATACAGGATACATTATGTCAAAGAATAAAAAAATATATACATGTACATTCTTTTATCTGCAAGTACAAACGATACAAAGATAGATAGCTACTGAGGAGGAAGTGTCTTCAGTAAATTTATAAGATGCTCTCGCACTTCCTTCAGCGCTTTCTCCTGAGTGACAGCCGCAGCCACCTCCGCCTCCACCTGGGCCCGCTGCTGCAAGAAGGATGAAAGTTGCTCCTCCGCCGCCTTCTGGGCTGCTTCCTGGTTGGGTGCATCTCGATCGACAACGTCAAGTTGTTGCCTCAACGATAACCCTTCGGAAAGACATTGCAGAAGGCCCTCAAAGACAACCTTCAGCCGTGCGGCGTTGGCCTCCACCCGAGCATGCAGTTGGGCAGACTTGCTCGAAGTCTCACCACGCTCCTTACGCCTTGAAATGACTTCTTGTTCGAGGTGGTGGAAGTAAGGAGCGCTCTGCTCAATCCACGCTGTTCTTTGATTACGGGCAGCCAAGGTCTCGGGAGCGGGGCGCAGTGACTCCAATTGATATAGGCGACCCTCGATCTCCCTACAATGGTTAACCCAGGATGCGATGATGCCCTCATCATGAAAGTTCACGAGTATTGCTAGCATCGGGTTAACCACCATAGCGAAGTCTGCAGCAGATGTAGGAGTTTCAACGTCAAGTTCCTCGACGTAGTCACTCAACATGCGCAGACTATTCGCGGCACCTTTTGAAGACGAACTCCTCAGATAAGGACCCGCCGGCATTGTAATGCGAGGCTCGAAGGGCGCCGAAGCCAGAACGACAACTGAAAGAAACAGGATGCGATCAGATAACAGTACAGAAAATAAAGAGAGGAAAGTCACCAATATGATGGTCATCGTACCGGTTGAGACAGGTGGTAAGGTCGGAAGGGCTGGTGGCGCAGCTGATCTGTTATCCCCTCCTTCAATCTGTAGCACTGCAGTTGAGATGAGAAAAAGAGGTTAGAGGTAATTCCATCAATAAGGAAAAAGAGAAGAAGGATGTCAACGGAAATCATACTCACCAACGCCACCAGAAGAAGAAGCGAGCTCGGATGGGAAGGAGAAGTGTGGGAGCAACATCTGATATAGATGGTCAAAAAGTACTCCTGAAAAGACACAACAGCGCGACTTCAGTATGTAAACTATATATCTGAAAGATAGAATTAATAAATTGCAAACCCATACCTTCCAACATCATCGAAGGAAAAAGATAGGGTTGAGAGGTGACTACCGCCAAGGCAGTCGTTGAAGGCGCTCCTTCAAGCAGTGGGGCATCGCCGTTGGCTGCACCTGCGTTACAAGAAAGGTGAACTTGTCAGGAAAGATTGTAAAATAAAAAGGACAGTAACCTAAGGTTTACCTGAGGAGCTCCCGGCCGAAACAGAAGCGACTCCCTCCTCTATCGACATAAGGCCACCACCCGTAGCCTCATCACCCGACTCGATGGGGACCGTCGTCGTGCTAGCGCGACCAGGAGACGGCAGGGGATCGTAAGCAGGGAGAGCAATGATTGGAGCATTGCCGGACTCTTGGAAGGAGGCGGTTGACTCTCCCCCAAGAGTCATGCCCATCTCACCCGCTACTTTCTCGGGCTCCGCTGTCTCCATTGGCTCCTCTACCGTCACCACAAGGTCGCCAGCCTCAAGTGCCTCGTCCGCCATCACCCCGGACTCAGTTATAATGATCGTTTCATCTGCCGTCACTTCAGGCCCAGCATCAACGACCTTCTCAGCTATAGGCCCCTCAACCTCCGCACCAGACTCCATGGCCTCAACGATGTTGCCCGCGGTCGGCTCGGGTTCGGCAAGCGCCACCTCCTCTGTTCCCCCGGGACCAACAGTCTCCACCTCACCCTCGGTCGGACTTGGCCCTGCAAAATAATATATGTAAGAACCATCGGCGTTATAACTCTCACAATAAAAATTCTGAAACAAATATCACCTGAAGTGGACTTGTCATTTGCACTCCGAGCGGCACGCGCCACTTGTCTGCGAGCAGTGGATAGGGCGACAGGGGCTTCTTCGGAAGGAGTATCTGCCTGAGGGACGGTGCTTGGGCCCGCTCCCGTAGCCAAAGCAGTCCGGCGCGCCTTCGCCTCGCACCTTAGCCGTTTTCTCTCCTCCTGGGCCATTGAGACGGGCCTCACCAGAGCCTCTCTCATTGAGGCGTCCTCGTCTGTATATAGAGATGCCTCCAAGCTCTTCAAGGCATCCCTCGTCGACTTGTCAAGTCGAGGCTCTTGCAGCAGCCCCAACGAGACCGGAACTCCAGTGACGGGTTCCGGAAGGATCTCTTCGTCGACTGATATAACCCCTAGAAAGAAACAAAGGAAGAAAGTCAGGTTGATCCTCTAAAAAGAATGACGGAATTTGTTAAAAAAGGGGAGTGGGACGTACCGACGCCCGCTAAAGCACGTTTCTCCTCCTCCTTTCGGAAGGTCTTCAGGGAGGCAGCAATAGCTTCTTCGGTTGAGACACCTGTTGAAAATCGGGAAAAGTATTAGTCAAAAATAATGATAAAAAAAATAAAAATACAATGAAGTGATGAAAAAAGCAGCTAATAATTACCTGACTCAACAAGTTTACTCAACCACGCTTCAAGCCTCGCTGATCGTTCAGAAGCCGCGATGGAGGCCGCCAGGTCGGTGTCTGCGGGGTCTACCGCGAAACCCTTATTGCTGCCATACTCACTTATTCCTTCGGTAAGGGGGGCTTCAGGCTCTAAGCCAAGAATTGCGTCAAGGGAAAGGAGCGACTTTTTCTTCTTTTGCCCGCCAACCCTGGATGCACCCGGAATTGATTTACGCTTGGCAGACACCTTGGGGCGGCGGGTCCCGATATCCGCGCCTACACCAGACCCCGGCGATACCGCAGTCACCGTTTCCATTAGGGCATGGGGGGCTGGTGGCGCATCCACAGCATCGCGAAGCGGCAATCCGCGTGGAGGACTCAACATGCGCGGAGGTCCGCCTCCAGTACCTCTCAATGGAGGAATGACTGGAGTCCTCGGCCTCAGGAGAGCCTTGCGATCGCCGCCAGGAGGTGCACCCTTGCGGTCAACCAGCATACGTTTCTCCATCAAAATAACGGGCCCCATTGCATGCGCATACCAAGCCACGTACGCGTTGAGGACTTTGGGGACGCAGCTCGGCTCACTGATAAAGAAATAAGAACCCGTGTTAAGCCGCATGAAGTGGTGCATTGCATTCTTTATCCCCTCCTGGCTAACCACGGGCTTTTCTAAGAAGGCTTCCAGTGGGATCCCTTGATTGTAGCTTGATTGCTGAGCAAACCGGTGGGGGTTATACCTCATGAAGAATGCTGTCTCATTCTGCCTGAACACCAGGTAGCCCGGCCGAATGGAGTAGAGATGGAGGATTTCTCGAGCCTTCAATATGGAAGCCCCATCCTTAAATTCATCACGTAACGACACTACTGACTTGGTAGTCTCTGAGCCTATTGTTATGACCTTGTCCAAGAAAGAAATCTTCGCCCCGACCAGGTGTGGTCGAAGGAGCAGCCCCCTAGCCTCCCACGGAGATGCAACTACGATCGAAGCCCCGACCAGCCGTATGACCCTCGGAAGCCTGCACTTCTCAAAAAAGGGAGGAATCTTATAGGCACCGAACACCCCGTGCACGTGCATTTCCATCCAGGAGGTAAAGTAGTGCATCGGGAAGTTGGCGGGTTGCACCCCAGGCTCGCTAGCGTCCGCCGCTACGCTAAGTCCATTATAAAGGTAAGCCAGCCCGGCAATTCCTACTGACAACTGTAAACCGGCCACCATCTGATGAGCTGGGTAGAAAACAGTCGGCCGCATATGGCGTGGATACATAGGAAGAGCAAAATTGCACAACCACAAGCCCAAGAACCCTACAAAGAAGGTCTCTTCATCCATATTTGGGACGGCAATTTCTGAAAAGGGGACGACGGCGGCACTGGGTAGATAAAAGTCTTTGTGGTTATCCTCCGATGTGGGTCGGCGATCAAAACCGAGCCCAAAAGGGTTGTCAAGTTGGGCAAACTTCTCGCTCCGCTCTGATAAGAACTCTGGTTGAATGAAACGAGCAATAAAATCTGCAAAACTGACTCCCCTGTCACCTGATTCTAGATAGAGTCCTTCATAAATCTCCAATACCTTCACTAAGCCCGGGTACTGGTGCTGAATAGCGTTCTCCGGCGTCAGGTCAAACACCAGCGGCTTTGTGGCAAAGACGTATTCATCGGGAGGAAGCAGCTCCTCGTAAGGCTCTCCCCTCATCGGCAGACCTGAGATCTCAGCAAACTCCTCCACGGAAATAGAGACTTCCCGGTCCGCCATCAGAAAGGTGTGTGTGGGAATATTCCATTGCTCGATAAAAGCCTTAACCCACCACGTTGGAGGAGAAGGATATTCAAAGAGCGAGACGTAAATGGCCGAGTACAAACCAATCCTCATCAGATGAGTCCTCCTCGCTGATAGGATGTACCGGGCCCATTGCAAATATCCAGCAGGCGGTCGTGGGACCAGTCCAATGTTATAGGCCTGTCCCCAAGGGCGCGCTTCACCCTGACAAATTCTCCTCCCTAAAATATCTATTGCCGGCGGCGGCTGCACGGGGATGGCACCAATCGCAGGCTGAAGGAGGTCATCCGAATTCCAACTTTTGACCTCCACGGCATACTTCACCGGGGGTTCGTCTGCGTAGGGAAGTGAAGATGTTGGCTCAGACGGCGTGGCGGAACTGAAACTGCGACGACCCTGA
This sequence comes from Agapanthus africanus, assembly GCA_030015575.1. Taxonomy (NCBI): domain Eukaryota; kingdom Viridiplantae; phylum Streptophyta; class Magnoliopsida; order Asparagales; family Amaryllidaceae; genus Agapanthus; species Agapanthus africanus. The sequence continues at coordinate 305,549,237 of JASDDO010000010.1, read as the reverse complement.
ATGATTTCATTATACCACCTACCCCACAAGTGAAGGTTTTTGTGTTCGGGGTCATGATCCTTGATGAGAGCTAACACCACGCGGTCCACCGGTGCCTGGGGAAACCCTCCCTCCGAGCGAACAAACGGAAAAGACGAATTGGCAAACATATGTCCTGCAAAGAAACAAACATCGGCCGTCAGTATTATAATTCCAACGCTCAGCATGTTTAAATTTTTTTTATACCATACCGCAATGCAGTGAATAGGGGGACCAAAGGGGGGCCCACTAAATCTGGATGACGGTGCATCATTTAATGAGACAGTCCCATCATTGGATGAGACTGTCAGTTAATAAAAAGACCCCCAAGAGAAAATCCTCATTGATGGGAAATCCCCAGAGACAAGGAGAAAATCTCCTCTTTTAGAGCAAAGCTCCATCACAGAGTGACATTTGTCAGACTCTGGTCTTAAGGGAATAAAAATTCTCTTGGAAAGAGCCCAGCTCTATAATAATGATGGAAAAGCCATCAAAAAAAAAGGGAAACTTTAACTCCTAAAGATTAAAAATTTAGGATCTTAAAAGATCCACAAAAACTTTTAAGAGCTCTCCACTTTCAGATAAAAAAGGGTCTACATTTGATCCATGAGCAAAGCTCTGTTCATGGGTTAGAACCCATAAACAGGGTCTCTGTAGATCTATAGAGCAAGGCTCTGTTAATAAAACCCCAAAGGGGTTTTCTTTAGATCAAAGATCTACAAGAGCAAGGCTCTGTTAATCAAGTTTAATTTAATTTAATTTAAATTTTACCTAAACGGTCCTAAAAATCTGGACTCTGGAAAGAAATGAGAGCAAGGCTCTGAAAATCTTAAACAAGAGCAAGGCTCTGAAACTTAAGTTCTTAGAAAAGGTAAAATTTTTATCAAGGACCAAGGGTCCTATTTATAGGCGCCTACGCCCTTTCACCTGATCCCTTGGATCCAACGGTCAGGGGGTTGCCACCGCTGCACTCACGTGCGCGCCACGTGAGCGCAACGGTGGGGGGGCATTTGTTTCGCCCAATCAGAGCTAAGCTCTGTTTGAATTCAAAAATTCAAATTTTGAAGCAACGCTTCAAGTCTCGGGCGCAACGCGCCACGCGTTAGGCGCTAATACGTCAGCGCAGCGCCCAAAAAGGCGCGCCCAATCAGAGCAAAGCTCTGTTTAAAGGAAGCAACGCTTCAGTTGCGCATGCACTGCGCTGCGCGACGCGTGTCAGCGCAGATGCGCTCGCGCAGTTGCGCTGCGCTGTGCGCTGCGCGACACGTGTCGCGCGCTGGGGCATCTGCGCCAAACTAAATTAAGATTTTAAGAAATCTTTTCTGTTCTTGTTAAAACAAGAAGATTTTCTTCTGCAAAGCAGAAACCCTTGGATCAAAGATCCAACGGTAGGGAAAATTCCCCAAATCACTCAGAGAAAGATCTCTTTAACAAATCTAACTAATTTATGGGCACTATAAAAAGGACCCTAGACCTCAATTCAAAGGCATCAAGATCCTTCTAAAAAAAAGAGAAAGAAGAAAGCTCTTGAAAAACTCCTCAAGAACGACAGAAGGTAAAAACCTTGAGGGAAAAGAGAAAGTTCTCTTATGGGCAGATTATTGATCTAAGAACAAGATCAATAATCTTAAATAAATATATATATATATATATAAATAAGTAATAATAGTGCTTTGCACTTTTTTATGAACCTCTGGTTCTTGAAACAAAAAAGAAAAATTTATTTTTCTTTGATCTAAATGAAGATCAAGAAATTAAATAGTGCTTTGCACTTCTGATCCTTAAATCTAAAAGATTCTTAGTGCTCTGCACTTCCAAACTGCGCTGTTGCGCTCTTAAGAGAGCGCCACGTGTCAGCTACTTGCGCTACGAGCTCTTGAAATAGAGCTTTGCTCTCTGGAATTAGCGCAACTCACCAGAGCGCGCCACGTGTCAGCAGCGCAACAGCGCAGCGCACTTGTGCAGCGCACTGCGCTATTGCACTTGCGCTCACCAGTGCGCGCCACGTGTCAGCAGCGCAACAGCACAGCGCACTAGCGCAGCGCACTGCGCTGTTGCGCTTGCGCTTACTAGAGCATGACACGTGTCCTAACCATAAGCGCTTGCGCTCTGTAATTGGCGCAAACCGCCTGATAAATGCAATGCATTTCTCAAAGGGCCAGGCCCAAGTCAAAAGACCAAGGAGGCCTAATTAAATTGATGCTCTGCATCATTTATAAATGGGCAGAGCCCAAAAAAAATAATATAAATGCTATGCATTTTAAAAGGGGCAGAGCCCAAATAAAGTAGATGCCTTGCAGAAGCCTAATTAAATTGATGCTCTGCATCAATCATGAACAGAGCCCAAACAAAATAATATAAATGCTATGCATTTTAAAAGGGGCAGAGCCCAAATAAAGTTGATGCCTTGCAGAAGCCTAATTAAATTGATGCTCTGCATCAATCATGAACAGAGCCCAAACAAAGAATAAATAATGCAATGCATTATTTAAAAATGGGCCAAGCCCTAGCACAGGTCTAACAGACCAAAAACAAATAAAAGGCGTTGAATATTTTTCAACTGGACTTAGCCCAATCATGGCCGTAAGTCCTCAAATTAAATTGACTGAGCAAGATTGCTCTCTTAAATCAATTTACTACTGGTTCGAGGGTACATCTCCGAACTCCTCTGACACACGTCGTTGTAATCATTCAACGTCGTCAGAGAGGTGACGGGTCCCAACAACCACACATGAATATTGGACCGAAACGTCCCTAAACTAATATTGGACCGAAACGTCCCTAAACTAATATCGGACCGAGACGTCCCTAAACTAATATTGGACCACCACGTCCTTAAACTGGCGATGGACCACCACGTCCCTAAACTGGCATAATAGAGCCCAAATGCTCTTTTGTTGGATCTAAACGATCCCGTTAAGTCGATCTTAGTCCCAAACTGGACTAACGTATCCTTAACAACCGTTTAAGTTGGTCTTAGCCCCAAACACGGCTAACGTATCCTTAAACACTCAAATGGACTACAAAAACCTAAATCAACTTTGGTTCGAGGGTACATCTCTGAACTCCTCTGACACTTGTCGTTGTAATCCTTCAACGAAGTTGGAGAGGTGATGAGTCCCGACGGCCATATATTAAATGAATCACGTTTAAGTTGATCTTAGCCTCAACGAGGCTAACGTATCCTTAAACTAAAAACACCAAACCCAAATCTAAGTAAATACGGATTTGGACTAATCCACGTCCTACGGGTGACGGTATTACTCAGTCTCCGTATACAATCCACGGGCAACCACAAACAAAACAAACACACACGACACGAAGTGAAATTCTAGAGAAGGAGAAAGTTGTTACTGCGATGCGGTAGCGTAATTAACTGCAGGGGCTTGCGCCTGCAGGGAAGAGTGTCCCCACAATCAAAAACCCCTCATCCTGAGGGGGAATCTGACGAAGTCTGCTACATCGGCCGCATCCGTCTAAGCCTCCGATACACGGTGCCGTAAATCAAATTGGCATCTTCGGAGAGGTGGACGGATAGCACCTATTAGCATCTGCCCCGAATCTCAGGCAAGACGCAAAGTCTAGGCCGCCATTCGGAGGGGAACAGTAACCCGTGGGATGTCGAGGGATAAGCCCTATTTTGTAAATCTGTCCCCATGGCTGGTCTTCACCTTAGCAGATGCGAATCCCTAAGATGTCTATAACTGGCACAGGGTGGTTTGGAATTATAGTTATAGACGGTTCAAGCCGTCCTGTAGGGGTCCAATTCGACATCTCCACGGCAAAGACGGTCCGTGGACGATCCATCGGCAGAAATGGATAGGTAGGCTATGTCGGTATCTCGCAAATAAAGCTGCGGCGACCGTGAATGATATGACCGTACCAGGTCCCCCATAAAAGTATATTGGTGCAATTCGGGTCATGAGCCCTAATCATCCCCATCACCTCTTCGTCCGACGGTGATTGAGGAAAAACCGCCTCCGAGCGAGTAAAGGGAAAGTATGGGAGAGAAGCCATTACTCCTGAAACAAAGGAAAGGAAGCTGTTAGCGAAGCGCACGCGTATATATGTATTTATAAATATATTTGTATATATAAAAGACAGTGGAAGAAAACGACAAATAACTTATTTTATGGGACCATTGGTTACAAAACACAAGGGCCCCACAAAATCAAGATGGTGGCTCACTAATGATGAGGCAGGGTAATCATTATGAGAACAAAAGGAAGATTCTCAATAAATGAACACTGGATTTCAAACAACTCTACACATTCCACACAGAGAGAAGACCCACTGCAGAACCCTATGCAAATGATGGGGGATCTTTCTGAAAACTTTTTGCAAAGAACAACTAAGAGCAAGAAATTCCCAAGAAGTCTTCTCTTAAGAACTAAGTCCTTTAGAGGAATTAAATTCCTTTTAAACGGAGGAGTTAAACTCACAGAATACTTTTTCAGAGCTAAGACTCTTTGGAATGGAATTAAATTCCAGAGAAAGGTCAAGTATCACCATCGATCCCTGAGATCAAAGGAGCCCTAACAAAATGGATTTATTATTTAAAAATTGAACAGTTTTTTTTAAAAGAACTTGGAAAAGATGGGTTCTTGTTAAAGGGAAAAACCCTTGGTATGGATTTAAAATCCAAGATAAAATTTCTACAAGGAGTTCCTCGGCCGTTCAAGATCCTTACCTGAAAAAGGAAATCTTTTGTTGACAGAGTTAAACTTTGGAAATATTTGAAACAGAGAACTAAGCTCTGGGAAAGAGAATTAAATTCTCAAAGGAAAAACGAGCAAGGAAGAATATGGAAAAAATGGAGACGCTTCTGAAGAGACCCATGTATTTATAGGATGTGATGGGGAACGGTTCATCTTCCCTGTTCTCTAAACAGATGATTGATAGATTTTTGCTTATGCGTTTTGAAATCAAAGAATTAACCGCAATCAAGATGGTATCGTTTGGTAGCTAGCCGGTTGAGTACGGGTCGGTCCACAGGGAGAACGTGTATTTTCTAGTTGTTTTAACGAGTCAATTCCTATTTGTGGTAGGTTTTGATTTTCTATAAAAACTGAGGTTGAAATTGATTTGGATTAAAACCTTGCTAGGGTTAGGATTAGGTTAGTTTGGAAAGTTAATTCTACTCACCGCTTTCTTTGCCCTAATTAAGATCTTAGGTGTTAAGGTAATAATTAACAAAGGGGATTAGCGCGATCAGGAAGAAACTTCGTTTCCTCCTTTTGGCCCTTGTCCGTCCTTTCTTAATTCTTAGCCCTAACCTCTATGGAAATCAATCACAACCGGTCTTAACTAGGGAATCACCGCTATCACATGGGATAGGGTGCCGTAGTGAGCGGTGAGTGTTTGATTTGTATAAAGTCCTATTTTTAAAATATTAAACGGGCAAGAAAGGAGTGAGAGATTTTCATCTCTCAAACCTTCCCCAAACCTAACCCTAACAAGTGAAGAACTACTCACTCATTAGGGAATTAACAAAGGAATTCATTTTTTTGTGATTTTCTTTTAATAATCTAGTTAATGTTCGGAAAATAACTACGGCAGATAAAAATTGCAGAGAAATAAAATTGCAGATAAGAAATTCAAGATAAAAAACTTACTTTTTATTGATGCACTCTTTGATGATTACAATGAATGAAAATTTTAAACTAGAGAAATAAAAAGAGGCATGCTCCAAAAAGAGCTGTAGGCTTCCTATTTATAGATAATAGAAACCCTAGGGTTTACATCTGATCCACATCTAAAATTACAAGACTACCCTGAGAAGCCTGGTCAACGCACAAACACCCACCGACAAGATGCACCGACACGTGCTCAGCACGGCCGCGGAACCGCGGCCATAAGCCATGTGGTGGGGACTTGGGCTGAATTCTTCTGTGCAGTTTCAAGTTGCTTTTTACATCTGTTTTCTTTACTTGGTTCCTCAGAATCTTTTCCACTTTCTTCCAGATTTCCAACAGTGCAGAATTTGTGGAATTTTACCGTTTGCTTCGCGTTGAAGTCTTGAATCTTGTGCTGCCCTTGTACTTTGTGTATCGAACTGTTTGCTGATCTTCATTTGTTCCTCGAACTAGTAGGCGGCATCTTGCAGATTCATCTATTTGTTGGTCGTAGTCTCACATTTGTAGCGTCTTTTCACCATTTTCACTGTATTGTTCTGAGAACCTGTAACCTACAACTATTTAGCAGACATGGATCAAAAGAACCTATTTATTTGTAAAATGATTAAGAATAGGGAATATAATAATGCAAAATTATAATATGAATAAATACCCCCAAACTTATCTTTTGCTCGTCCCGAGCAAAACTATTTTTATTCTCGAAAAATCCTAACCTCATTTTCGCAGGGGATCGCGATTGCACTGAGCTCGTGCAACAAGCCGTTAAACCTCTAGGTGTCCCTAGTAGGAGGAGTGTTGTCTCCTGAGGGTTTTCAGCGGTGACTACCCATAAAATCCGATCAATTTGGCCTATTGACTTTCATTCTTCAAGTCGGTATTCTAGCAAGAAATTCTATTATCTTCGACTTAGAAATTATCAACCCGTATTTTTCACACTCACTTATCATTTAACTTAAGATCGTATATGTTCTGCAAATTTATTCATCTTTCAGCATCTTTTGAAATTTCCTTCTAAGGTTCCATCTCAACATAGGAATTTCTATCATCTCTACTGAAGGTATAAGCCGTATCTTTCATCCATATCTCTCATCCAAACCCCAATCATATCCCCCTACGTGTGTGTATGTATCACCCCTACACTTGGAAATTCAATTCAAGCTATCATACACTTGTCCATTGTCCAAAATACTTTTAGTTGGTGTATTTTAGATGAAATTGCTCACACATTTTTCATGTGACGGTTAATACTTCTTGAGGTACTAACGACCGATTACAAAATGTGTTTGCGCATTTAGGCGTAATTCCTCGTCTTGTAATACCTAAGGCTTAGCAGTGACACCCAAACCAGTTGGTCTAAGACACTAAGTGATAAAGCACCCTCGCTATATAATTTTTTTATTTATGCGGCCTTAAATAATTACAAAACCAGTGTTCATTTTTTTATATCTCTTTATTCACACTTGTACTTTTATTTTATTTTCCTTCATACTAAGGATTTTAGACAAGAGCATTTCAAGGTATCCTCTACTATTCCAAGTTTCAAGGTGCGTGTTTGTGCAAGTTGTAGGGTATATATTTTCAGAATTTAAACTAAAGGTTCAGAATTATTTTTCAGAGTTATACTTCAATAAAAATTTCAATACTCTTCTCTTATTTTGACTTAGCCTAAGAACTGAACTCAAAATTTGCCTATTTCTAAATAAACTACAAGGACATATATTTTCTATAGTTAAACTTTAAGAAAGGTTATTTTTAGGTTTTTTTTTTAATTTACTATGTATAGGATCTAGTTTTTCCTAACTGGTCAACCGTCATGTTGAACTTAAGTCAAATATGGACAAAATTGAACTTTTCAATTTTTTTATATGGGTTTTAAAATAAGTATGCACATGCAAAATTATACAAATGAATGTGAAGGAACAAAGCTTACCGAGCACACCCCCAAACGTAAACTTGACAGTGTCCTCACTGTCAGGCTACACCAAGAGGGTCCTCAAAATTGTCGGCACTCCCCTGTTTATTTTTTATATTTTTAATTTATTAAAACTGAAAATTTACAAAAATAACCCAAAATATTTTATTTTTTTTATATTTACAAGTGGTAAACGTACCCCCAATCATACGGTTGGCTAAAAATCATTTTCTTTCTAGAGCCAACATAATCTCCCCCAAACTTAAATTAAACAAAGTTACAAGTCAATGTCAAGCTTTACAAAGGCCAAAAGTCAATACCAACCATTCGAAGAATTTATCAGTGTAACACAGCGGTTGGTGGAAGAGTATGTTGTCTAGAATCACGAAGAAGTGGGGAAGAGATAAGTGGTGTAATAGAAATGGATTGCATCTCAATTTGAAGAGACGACAAAGTGATTGTGACGATGGATTACTCGCATTTTTGTGATTGTCAAGAAGTAGGGGTGGAGGTTCAATTTCTTTTTGGAGTTGATTCATCTCAACACCCATGTTTGCTAAAAATGCGAGTTCATCAGCGAAAATTTCCTCAAAACTTTCATCGATACCCCGAAAAATAATGTCATCCGAAAGAGTTGGGCGATCTCTAGACTCCATGAAAGATTCATAAACAGCGGTAGATGTTGACCCGGAAAACTTAATGGAAGAATCCGTATGTGTATAATACATAGTTGGGTCAAACAACATATGAGAAGAGTCTAGATCAGTATCCTAAAGCTGATCAAATTTGCTGCTGTCGACACCCATTAATTCGACATAACATGGATGAGCAGAAGGTTCGGCGGGTAGACTTCCCATCTTGTAAATGTTAAACTCACTTGACATCTTCCTGAAGGATAGAGTCATAGAGCCGTTACGACAGTTGATAACAGCATTGGAAGTGGCCAAAAATGGTCGACCGAGGATCACCGGAATTTGGTTCCGTGGGTTAGCCACAGGCTGTGTGTCCATAACAATGAAATCAACAGGGAATATGAAGTCCCCTACCTTAATCAACACATCCTCTAACTCACCCCTAGGATGGGTGATGGATCGGTCGACCATTTGGAGAGTACAATGTGTGGGTTTCAACTCTCCAACGCCTAATTGCTCATATACGGAATAGGGAAGCAAGTTAACACTGGCACCAAGATCTAAAAGTACACGGTTGATGTTCTTATCCCCAATAGTTATTGAAATTGTAGGACAGCCAGGGTCCTTTCATTTTTGGGTCAAAGGTTGGGTAAGAGCATCGCTCACAGCACTAGCTAAGAAAACTTTCTTAGGTACCTGTGATTTCCTCTTCTTGGTGCATAAGTCCTTCAAGATTTTAGCGTACGAAGGGACTTGTTGGATTGCATCCAACAGAGGAATATTAAAGTTAACTTGCTTAAATAACTCCACAATTTTCTCCATTTGTGGAGTTGGTTTATTGGATCTCAACCTGTTTGGAAATGGAACATTTAGAAAATTCGTTGAGTCCAATATTTGTAGAGTAGATTGCGGAGTTGGAACGGATCCCAGTGTTGGTATTTTCGTGGAGTGAGATGTGGGTCCGTTTGAATTAGTAAAAGAAGTAGAGCCTTGTGAAGAATGAAGAACAGGCTCGGAAGAAGATGAAGAAGATGATGAAAAAGAAGAAGAAGAAGATGATGAAGAAGATGAAGATGCAGCGGCCGGGGTGTCATCACTAATACCCACATTATTGTACAACACTCTTCCGGATCACAACGTAGTCACAGCATTCACATTATGATTTTGTTGTTCATAAGCAACATGTGCGTTGTGTGTGTGACCAGGATTTGGCAATGGTTGAGACAGAAGCTTTCCCTTTTCTCGCCTGCTTAACACGACATTCAGTTGTGCAATTTGGGCTTCAATTGTTTTAATGCTCTGATCATGTGAAGTAGTGTGTTGCACCAAAGACTGGATGCTTGCTGAGGATTGTGTAGATTGTTTTAAAAATGCATCCAGACTTCGTTCTAGCGAGGAAACCTTATCATTATTCGGCTGAACAAAAAATTTTTGAGGATAAGAGTTGTTTGGTACAAAATTGTTCATTTGGTTTGGGTAAGGTTGGGGTTGAAAAGGTTGCTGATATTGAGTTTGTTGAGGGGCTTGTTGTTGTGGAGGAGGCCTTTGAAAATTATTATTGCCTTGGAATTGTTGTTGATTTTGATTCCAAGCGAAATTTGAGTGGCTCCTCCAACCAGGATTATAAGTTGAAGAGTATGGATCATTTCTTTGTCTTTGCTGAAAGGCAGCATTGACTTGATCTTGTCCTTGAACATGTGGATTGTAAGGACACTCTTCAGTAAGATGGGATGGATCCGAGCAACAAGCGTAAATAGTGTGAGTGGGTAAAGCTGGGGCAGGAGAAGGCGATGAGAATTGGCTCTCAATTGCTTCTAGCTTTTTCGTGAGTGCAGCCATTTCGGCCTTCATTGCAATCAACATATCAAGTTGATGTATGCCTGCCCTAGACTGACCTGATGATGTAGATAAAGTGGTCTTAGTGCTTTCCCACTGAAGTGTTTGTTCAGCAAGATCGTCGAGAAATTGCCAAGCTTCCTTGCTTGATTTTGTAAGAAAGTGACCTTGACAAATGGTTTCCAACAACTGCTTAGTTGCTGGGTTCATTCCTTCGTATAAAGTTTGGCAAAGTTGACAATTCTCGATACCGTGGTGAGGGCACTGAACAAGAAGGTCTTTAAATCTTTCGAAACACTTCCAAAAAGGTTCGGAAGGAAGCTGGGAAAATTGAATAATTTCATTGCGAATTCTCGCGGTCTTATGGTGTGGGTAAAACTTTTTTAGAAAAGCCTTAACAAACTCTTCCCAATTTTTTATGGAGTGTGATGCTGTGCTATATAACCATTTTTCAGCTAGGTCACATAAAGTGAATGAGATGACACGTAGCCTTATAGCATCATCCGAAAGTTGGGTGGTCTTCATCATTGCGCAATCATTCTGGAATTTGTTAATGAAGATGTAGGCATCTTCGGATTCCAGCCCGTGAAATTTGGACAACATATTGATGAAGTAGGGTTTAATTTCAAAGTTATCCCCATTAGCCGGTGGAAGTGAAAGACAAGTGGGAAGTGCGGTGCGGATGGGATAGAAAAGATCCTAGAACGCGATTCGTTAGGGCGCTTCGACAGGAGGTAAAGGATTGTTGGGATCGAATCCCGACATCTCTTTAGAAGATGGTGAATTTGAAGATGAAGGTAAAGAAGTGGGTGGAATTTCGACTTCGGAGTCGAACGCGTTGTCAATAGGAACTAACGAGACATGGACTAAACAGGCGCTAGTGTCCCTAGTCCAACTGGACATACACTAACGAGGTGTGGTGTAGTCAAAAAGTAAAAACAGAAGGTGGGGGTAAGAAAACGTCAATGAGAGAATGTGGGGTGCAATGGATTTCTAGCGACAAAATGGCAGTTTTTGTGAAAAATTTTGTTTTGTGGTTTTTTTTTATAAGGAGTTTTTGCAAAAGATTTTTTATAAAGAGCTAGACACACTTTCAAGCAATTACAATATGCACAATCAAGCCTAGAGTTAGGGTCTCCTAAGCCAACTAGACTGCTCCTAACTGTTCTAAAGGGCAAGTTGTGAGATTCTCGAATCGCCTCTTCACCGCCAATTGTGGCCAGGTAAGCACAAGTAAAGAAAGGAGGGATCCACTCATGAATCACCGTGAGACAGGCCTTTTAAAATTACCTTTCTCACTTGTCTAGCCTAGGCACCACAAAGTCAGGTTTAGATAAACGACCGATGCCTACAACCTTTCTTTTGTCCTAATGAGCACGACAGTCCTTATTGGCTGAGTCTAATATTTTTTAATTAACTCGAGAGTTGATGCAAATGCTTTTTGTGATTTTTGGGGTCCTAGGAAGGGTAATGAAATCCCCACCCAATCTGGATTGGTGTTATAGCCCCTTAAAAGTCCGTTTTAAAAATGCAAAGCAGTAAACACACAAAAATCCAAAACACTTGCAATTTTTTTTTATTACGGCGCAAAGAATTCTGCACAAAATCAAGTTATTGGAGAAGGGGGAGAAGTTTTGCGCAAAGAACCCTGCAGGAAATTTTTTTTAGAGGACTACAGTGGGCAGAAGAGAGGAAAAGAATGCTTACAAAGAAGTTTTCACTTGCTGACGTCACCAACGTGCCGTTGATCCACGGTCAAAGGCAGACAAGTGCGGCAGTCCCGCGGTTCTTCTGTTAGATCAGGCCTCCAAAATCTTTCTGTTCTTTGTAGTGGTTCTCCTCTGTTTGTTCAGATCTGTTGTTTGTTGTTTTGTTCACTGGATTTTTCTAGATCTGAATCTGTTCGTCATTCCGATCCTGCACAATTCACACGAAAACCCTTCAAAAAATAACAAGATGATAAATTTTTTTGTTTTTATATTTTTCGGTTTCTATGATTTTTTAATTTTTAACTAACCCGAAATTACAAAAAGAAAATAACTACAGTTATCCCCGGCAACGGCGCCATTTGATTGATAGATTTTTGCTTATGCGTTTTGAAATCAAAGAATTAACCGCAATCAAGACGGTGTCGCTTGGTAACTAGCCGATTGAGTACGGGTCGGTCCACAGGGAGAACGTGTATTTTATAGTTGTTCTAACGAGTCAAATCCTATTTGTGGTAGGTTTTGATTTTCTATAAAAACTGAGGTTGAAATTGATTTGGATTAAAACCTTGCTAAGGTTAGGATTAGGTTAATTTGGAAAGTTAATTCTACTCACTGCTTTCTTTGCCCTAATTAAGATCTTAGGTGTTAAGGTAATAATTAATAAAGGGGATTAGCGCGATCAGGAAGAAACTTCGTTTATTCCTTTTGGCCCTTGTCCGTCCTTTCTTAATTCTTAGTCCTAACCTCTATGGAAATCAATCACAACCGGTCTTAACTAGGGAATCACCGCTATCACGTGGGATAGGGTACCGTAGTGAGCGGTGTGTGTTTGATTTGCATAAAGTCCTATTTTTAAAATATTGAACGGGCAAGAAAGGAGTGAGAGATTTTCATCTCTCAAACCTTCCCCAAACCTAACCCTAACAAGTGAGGAACTACTCACTCATTAGGGAATTAACAAAAGAATTCATTTTTTTGTGATTTTCTTTTAATAATCTAGTTAATGTTCGGAAAATAACTACGGCAGATAAAAATTGCAGAGAAATAAAATTGCAGATAAGAAATTCAAGATAAAAAACTTACTTTTTATTGATGCACTCTTTGATGATTACAATGAATGAAAATTTTAAACTAGAGAAATAAAAAGAGGCATGCTCCAAAAAGAGCTGTAGGCTTCCTATTTATAGATAATAGAAACCCTAGAGTTTACATCTGATCCACATCTAAAATTACAAGACTACCCTGAGAAGCCTGGTCAACGCACCGACACCCACCGACAAGATTCATCGACACGTGCTCAGCACGGCCGCGGAACCGCGGCCATAAGCCATGTTTGGCCGCGGATCTGCAGCCATATGGTGGGGACTTAGGATGAATTCTTCTGTGCAGCTTCAAGTTGCTTTTTACATCTGTTTTCTTTACATGGTTCATCGGAATCTTTTCCACTTTCTTCCAGATTTCCAACAGTACAGAATTTGTGGACTTTTACCGTTTGCTTCGCGTTGAAGTCTTGAATCTTGTGCTTCCCTTGTACTTTGTATATTGAAATGTTTGCTGATCTTCATTTGTTCCTCGAACTGGTAAGCGGCATCTTGCAGATTCACCTATTTGTTGGTCGTAGTCTCACATTTGTAGCGTCTTTTCACCATTTTCACTGTATTGTTCTGAGAACCTGTAACCTGCAACTATTTAGCAGACATGGATCAAAAGCACTTATTTATTTGTAAAATGATTAAAAATGGGGAATATAATAATGCAAAATTATGATATGAACAACAGACCCAACGGTCACAAAGGTGACAGCGTTGCACTCACGTGAGAACAACGCTGTGGGAGGATTTGTTCCCTCATAAAATATCAGGAAAAACCTCAATGGGGCATCTCGTGCTCACACGCGACCAAGGGTCACGTGATGGTTTCCTGGGACTTTATTATAATAGAATTAAAACTCTAGTCAAACAATCAATCAGTGGAATCACGTGTCCACACGTGATAGGCCATTTTAAACTCACTGAAAAGAATTAATACATATAATAAAAACTAAGGAAAAACCCCAATGGGGCATCACGTGACCAAGGGTCACGTGCTGACGCATGATGATTCCTTAGTTCTTTAAAACAACAGAATTAAATTCTGGTTATAATGTTAATAAAATGGGGTCATGTATCAACACGTGATGGGTTCCTAAGCTCTTTAATTAATAGAATTAAATTCTAATTAAATGATCAAACAATGGGATCACGTGACAACACGTGATAGGCTTTTAAAGTCTTCTGAACTAATAGAATTAAATTCTAATTAAGAAGGAATCGAGAACCCTAATTGGAAAATATTTCTCTAAATCATTCCAAAAAAAAAGATTATGCTCTGTAAAGTGGAGCACCGTTGGATTAGAAATCCAATGGTGATTAAAAATTACCAATTTATAGAAAGATTTTATACGAGGAAAGATTTCTCTGAAACTCACCAAGAATAACAGACAGAATATCTTCTGGATTAAAAATCCAATGGTGAATAAAATTCACTGAGTGATCTAAAAGATCATGTTGGTTACAGAAACAACCAAAATCTTTCAATGAAAGATTGACTAAACATATTGATTCTTTTCTTTCTCCTATAAATAGGAGCCAAGAAGAGAAAGGAAGGATCCTTGGAATTTTTTTAGAGAAATACAAGAACAGAAAGAAAAAGAGAGGAGAATTTAATTCTCAAGAGAGAAAAGAAGATTTCTTCTGGAGAGAAAAGAAACCCTAGGTGAGAAAGGGAAAGAGATCTAAGCTCCATAAAACAAAGAGAATTTAATTCTCAATTTAAGAGTTTAACTTTTCTGAATAAGAACTTAGTTCTTCTTTTGGTTGAAGATCTGCAGAAACAGATTTCCCCACAAGTTGAGAATTTAATTCTCATCGGGGAGATTCTGTCATGCAGATCTAAAACTTAGAGGGAGAATTAAGTTTAAGGAATTTAATTCCCCCAAATTCATAGGAATTTAATTCCTCCAAATGAAGTTAGGGTTTAACCCTATATGAGAATTTAATTCTCCCAAACTCATAGGAATTCAATTCCTCTAAATAAAACCAGGGTTTAACTCTATATAAGAATTTAATTCTTTCATACACATAGGAATTTAAATTCCTCAAAACAAGATTAGGGTTTAACCCTACCAAAGAATTTAATTCTCAAGTAAAGGACTTAAATTATCCATGCATGTAAATATGGTCACGTGGCAACACGTGACCCTTCCTTTAATGATCAGAAAAGAACGAATAAGGCATGGTCACGTGCCCCACGTGACCCTCAAACAGACTCCTCAAAATGAGAAAGAAAAAGCATGAAGGCAATGCCTCACGTGCTCACACGTGACTCTCAAAACAAAAGGGAACAAATCCAAGGGCAGAATCAATTTTGGGCGCCCTCACGTGTCCTTACGTGACCCCTAATAAACACTTTAATAATCAATACATGGATACCCATCACATGCCAACACGTGATGGCCTGAAGACCAAAAGTGTTTAACACTAATTTGAATATTCTGAGAACAAAATAAAGGAAGTCTGGCCCCCATCTTCAGATGCCTCACGTGCTCACACGTGATGGCCTGAAGGCTAAGTGTTTAACACTTATTTGCAGATTTGAGGGTAAAATAAAGGAGGATTGACCCAATTCTCAGGTGCCTCACGTGACCCCACGTGACCACCCAACTTTTAGTGTTTAACACTATTTTGAGCATTTTGTCCCCAGTATTTAACACTGTTTTAAAGCGCATCACGTGAGAACACGTGATCGCCAAATATATTCTAGTGTTTGACACTATTATAAAACCAATCTAGCCCAAATTGGCTAAGTCTTCCAGAGGCAAGACTTCCCTTTGACTGAGCCTCAAATATATCCTTGTCTTCCAAGTTTGATCATCTCATATGGCATATGAGTGTTCAGCACTCAATAAAAGATAAAGACATGGTCAGAACCCAGACTCATGTTTAGCATTGCTAAATGATGGGAGGCTGAACCAAGACAAATGTTCAACAGCCCAAACCAAGGTTTAACATTTTAAACCATAATTGGACTTAGCCCAAGTTGGCCGTAAGTCCTCAATTCAGATTTAACTGAGCCAATGTGCTCATAATCTAATTAATTGATCTTATTTTCAAATTGGACTACAGATCTCCCAATCAACTTTGGTTCAAGGGTATATCTCTTTACTCCTCTGATATTTGTCGTTGTAATCCTTCAACGTCTTCAGAGAGGTGACGGGTCCCGATAACCAATCATTCCATGGACTGTGGGGTCCTTAAACTCATGGACTATGATGTCCTTAATCTCGGACTGTGAGGTCCCTTTAAACCCATGGATTATGATGTCATTAAGCTCGGACTGTGGGCTCTTTAAGCCCATGGACTATGATGTCCTTAACCTTGGACCGAGATGTCCTTAAACTAACATTGGACCACCATGTTCTTAAACTGGTAATCAACCGCAATGTCCCTAAACTAAACAACAGAGCTCAAATGCTCTTTTGTCGGATCTAAACGATCCCGTTGAGTTGATCTTAATCTAAAAATTAGACTAACGTATCCTTAACAAACGTTTAAGTTGATCTTAGTATCAAATGAGATTAACAATCCTTAAACCCAACCCCAAACCCAAATCTAAGAAAATACGGATTTGGACTAATCCATGCCCTACGGGCAATAACATAAATTAGTCTCCGTATACAATCCACGAGCAACCAAAAACAAAACAAATACACACAACATGAAGTGACCATCTGGAGAAGGAGAAAGTGGTAACCGCGATGCGGTAGCGTAATTAACTGCAGGGGCTTGCGCCTGCAGGGAAGAGCGTCCCCACAATCAAAAACCGCTCAGGTGATGTGGAATCTGACGAAGTCTGCTACATCGGCCGCATCCATTTAAACTTTCGATACACGGTGTCATAAATCAACTTGGCATCTTCGGAGAGGTGGACGGATAGCACCAATTAGCATTTGCCCCGAAATTCAGGCAAGACGGACCCGCGCGGTCGCGTCTCCGTATTTCAGCGGGGAACATGGGTTCCTTATTCTTCTACCGTCGTTTTTACCAATGAGCGAGTAAATTCTTGTTTGTTAGGCTTTGTTGGATAGGATAGTATAATGGATAAAAAAATCGCTTATCTTCTTCTTATGTTTTAATTTTTATAAATTTTAGCAAAGAGAGTCTTAACCCTCTTATTTGGACATGCTACTAATTCTTGATAGTTGCAATCTTGAATTAAAATTCGTTAATACTTGATTTGTTGAGAGTATGAGATAAATAGGGATCGGTGGAAGAACAAAGGTTAGTAGAGGAAAACCCTAATCCCTCCAAGTACCCTAATCCGCATTCATCGCTATTTTTCTAATATTAAATAATTAAAAGATAAAAAAATTATTTTTAAAACTCCATCTTTTAACTACACAATCCGAAAAACTCTACAAGCCCTTCTCTTATAAAATTTCAAATCAATATAGTATAAAACGATAAAAATCCCACCTTTCTATTATTAACTCGTCTAAAATAAGCAAGATAGTTCACCATTTTCCTGTGGACGATCCGTACTTACTATTGGATAACTACTGCGACACTGTTATTCATTGCGATATTTAGGACCCACAAAAACTCAGTTTTTCACATCAATCAGAATACATGGAAGAAAAGTCGTTCTTCTGTAGCTCAAAAGAGTGTTGAAGGAAAGAGAATTGTTTTGAGATACTCGATGATAACATATAAATTTCATGTTATCATCGAGTTTCGTACACTTAGTATAAAATTTTTGTAATATTTTGAAGTTCAAGATTCAATTCATATGTTTTTTAAAATTTTCATCGTAACTTATGGTTTTTGTTTCACATCAAACTTTATGTTTAGGATTTCCGATTCGAGATTAGGGTTTATGGTTTTATTTTCAAGATTTGATTTTTATTCAACCAATTATCGTCTAGAATTAAATTAAAGTTTGTAATTTAATTCAAATTTCTATTTGTCCATCTAAAACCGATCCTTCATTTTCCCCTCAACACCTTAACCCTTCTTCTCTTCGTCTCTTCCATCCTTCTCCTTCCCCAACCTTCCTTTTCACTCTAAAACCGCAAAACTCAAGGCAATACCTAAATCTTAGTTAAAATTGAAAAAAAAATTAACCAACAACCATCCCTTCCCCAGCTCCATCAACAAACCTAACCACAATCACCCCTTCATCAACAACTTTCATAACAACATCAACTAACAACATCAAATAAAATTTGAAGTACCTAACATTCAATTTTTTCCGCATAATCAACCTTAAGTTTTGGAACTTTTTTCCACATTTTAAATTTTTCCATAAACCTTGACATTCAATTTGTTCCACATTTTTTCAATTTTTCCACATTCAGAGAGATAGAAAGAGGGGAGGGGGAGAGAGGGAGGGGGGAGACTTACCTTCGATCACGAGTAGAGGAGGCCGGCGACACTACGTGGACAACAACGAATGCTAGTGTTTTAGGGAGGTGTTGTTGGAGACGGTGGTGGAGGCAATTGAGACAATGATGGAGGTGATGGTGAAGTCAAACCTGGAGGCGATGGTGGAGTTGGTGATGGCGATGGAGGTGGCGATAGTGTTGGTGAAGGGGAAGTCGATGGTGCTGGAGGCGATGGTGATGACGAAGTCGATGGCGGCGGCGATGGTGAAGACGAAGGCGCCGATGCGGAAGGCAATTTAGGGATTTTGGGGAGTTGGAAAATTTTTAGGGGAATGACTCGATTTCGGGGGTTGTTTTTTTGTCGGCCTTAAACCAATTCCTCGACCGGGCCCCCCTTTTAATTTAAAATCAGTCTATTCCGTCGGAGAATAAGTGCCCAGACGAATATCCCTTATTTTCTTGTAGTGAACGGTTTATAATAACAATCAATCACAACTTGTCATTCACCAAATTCTTCTAATATAGAGATACTTTAGAGGGGAAAAGCAATAAATCTGATATAGAAAGTCATGTCACAGATAAAACCAATAGCCAAAAACATATATGTTTCTCACGTACATTCCATATTGGCCACAAAATAGAGAGGATAACAAGTGCATTCATAAACACCTTCAACTTATCAATTAAGAGCCAATCATTAAATAGCACCTCTATGGTTATAGTTTGAGGTGATCATTGAAAGAAAATGCCTAATGTTAAAACAATGCATCACAATGCTTGACATCAAATTAACCAAGGGTAATATGCAAGAACACTAATATATAGACTGACATTTAACTACCAGACCTACCAATGAAAAATCTCATGAAGCCATCCATTGTAGCTCTCAATCTCTTTCACAGTTAGGCTTGCTGTAATGGCATTTCCCCCCCCCCCCCCATCCAATCAATGAAGAACATTAATATAAGCATTGGCTACGTGGTAAATTGTGATTACAGAAGATTTGGCACGATTAATTAAGACCTCATATTTTCTATCTTAATACTTAGCATGACAGATGGTAGATTACTTGCTGAAAACATGAAGATGCAGATAGAGTTATCATCACAAGGGAGCTGGAAAATTTTCTCCATGAGTATTCATTCTCTTAATGGTTGGCAACTAACTATTGGTCACTCCCTGAAATGGATTGATTTTGATTTGTACCTAAAAAGTAAATACTTTCCCCACTGTATTGATGGTTAGGGCCATTTTGGTTGCAACTTCAGGGATGGATTTGGCATTATTTAGATTCATAAATCCAATAAAAAAAGCATAAGGATTAACTAATTCTTGTTTGTTTGTAGGATTTTGGGCTTTTGGATTTGCTTGTATCATTATTTTTTGTTGGGATTTGATTGGATTCTCACTATTCATGTGGGGGCATGCTGTACTTTAATTATTAAAAAATTAATTCTCTTCATATCTTTTTAAAATCCTCAAATTCAAATCCAACTTTTTTTCCACCAATTAAACAAAATTTATAAGGATCTACAAATCCAATACTAGGAATTCAATACCAACCAAACAACAAATTACCAAATCCAGAATTTTCAACCGTACGATTTTGAAATCCAAATTTCATAATCCTGAAAGCAAACAGCCCCTTGTGTGATTAATTAGTATTAAGGAAGGATGAACAAATGAATGTGATTACTGCCCAAATTAATGGGAGATATGACACACGAATACATATTCTTTCATACCGTATCGTGTATATGTAATTAAGTATTCTGTTATATATTTCATAAATATATATTCAAATTAGTAAATATAAAACGATATATACAGGAAACATATTGGTTATTAAAGTGCTAGTGAAGTAACACAACCATACAAATCCAAATACAAAGCATATGAATTTAGAGCCTACTTTTGAGCACTTTTGTAGTAGTGTTCAAATGAACAATTTTAGTTTATACGATAATTAACTAATATGACCGGAACCGAACTGAAGTAGAATTTAGAACCTACTTTTGGTATCGCGCACTATTCTATACCGTATTGTTTTAATTTGTATCGTATAAAAGAGTTACCGTATCATATCGTAGGATATGAATCATATATCGTAAGATATCGACAACTATGGTTTTGATAACGAGAAGGTCTCGTATCATTTCGTACGGTTTAAAATTTTCTCATTGAAGATACTTATAATCTAAAGTAGTTGTACAGGTAATCAGATAAATTATTTTCAGTGGCTGCCACATACAGCAGGGATTTATTCATCTAAGGGAACCTGGATCAAGATTTGTAATTGACTTGTGGTAGCATTGCTCTTATGTGTACATTTTATTGTGTCGTTAGGCATCTGTCACTTTAGTCCTATGGTTGTATTGCTATCTGACATAAACGTCTTTCTCTGCTCCTGCATCTACAAAATCTATGAATCACTACCTGCATACATTTTTCTTCTCAGGAAATTATATGCCCGGATGTTTACATATCTCATGAATATCTTTTCAGATTTGTAAATTAGATTAGATTTTTGCATTACAGATATATAAAATACATGTTCCCCTTCTATATTGTCGAGTCGATGTCCGTAACTTTGTCTTCGAACTTTATGGTATTAAAGTCTATTTCCTAAAGCATATATATGAAATTCACAGACATATGCGTACTTACAAAATTATTGTTGTATCATGATACAAAGCATACTAAAGGCCTTTTTTGTGTCTCCGCGATCTCGGCAAATGTCAAAAGCCATTTTCTAAATTATTGAGATGTAGCATAGAATCTAAGTTGTGCATATGATGTCAGGGAGTAAAGTATGCACATTAGATAAAGAATAATGAGTCATATTCTAATGTCTTTAAGGGGGTAGATGTTTAATATATGTAGTATTTACTTTGTATAGTAGTCCCTTAAATGAAAAGAGAAGAATATTTCTTTCATCTTGCCACAATTAGGCATTTTATGGGCAAGATTTGACGTGGATCGTTATCATTATTAATCCAAACAAATCATGATCTTCAATAGAATCTATTATTTTACTAATTAATTAATCACAGGTGCCCTCAAAAATCACATCATTGGCCAAGGGCGGTGTCATTATTCCCCTTGCCATAAACTTGGAATCTTTTTTTCTCTCTTTATTTTTTCGGGGGCTGTGTTGGTCTCGGGTAATTAGACAATGCAATTTCCCGAATTTGAAAATTAAATGTTAGTCTCAAATTGATGATGCTCAATATTGGCGACCTTTCAGATCAGGACACGTGGCAGATGACGTGTCCCAGAACTCAGAAGAGAGGACCCACAGGGGCCGATCAGACCCGACCTACAAGCACAAAGCTGGCTCACCTCAGGGCCCTTACAAATTGGCCTCCTCGGTCTCTCAGCTCGCCTTCGAGCTACCGCAGGACCAAGATACCTCGGCCCTCTCGCTCGTTCCCGAGCTCTCCCGCCGAGACCATCTTCCTCGGTCCCTCCGACCGACCAACTCCACCACTTACAGGCGTAACCGCCGCTCCGCAAATCTCCCCATGCGCAGATTCTCCGCCGGCAACATCCCACGTTCCACGCCATCACGATCCCCATTAACGGGCGATCCGCTCTTTACGCGAGCGTGACGTCGGGAGCGTAACTGCCGACAAGATTCTCGCGCCTGCTGTTGCATCCCACCACCGCTATATAAACCCCCATCACAGAGGGGTCAAGTAAGCCATTTTTTGACACTTTTATGCTGTTACTTTGCTCGGATCTCATCACTAATTTGAGCGTCGGGGGGTCCTTGGTGGTACCAAACCACCCCGGGACTTCTTTGCAGGTACTCGGCAACACCTCACTCACCTCATCTCTTCCACCAAAAACCATCGAGACCCGCACGCGAAGAAAGATTGTCACGCCCCGCTTCCCAAAATACGGAATACGAGGGGTAGACAAGGCCAGTCATGCTCCTACGGTCAAGGAAAAGTCCTGCCGTAGTCACACTTCGGCTTCTAGTTTATCATGGTAAACAGTGAAGATGCGCAGGTAATGAGAAATGCAGTAACTGAAAGGAACAATGTGAAGACTGACCTGAAGTGGAACAAACAAATGTAACTCGGAATGGCAAGACAAGAAGTCTGTGATGCACTGGTCCATCCTAAATCTTCTCCTCATACTGAGCATGCATACTCAGGTCGTCAGAGCGACGCAACAACAATATTATTATAATAAGATAAAACATGTAAGTGAGGTAATACTAGTATAAGAACAATGTAAGTAATCACGGTGTCACTATATGATGCAGAATATGTTATGTGTCCCTATCGGTCTCTAGGTCATGTTTGAAATCATATAGTGGAAGGAGGATCATGTTTAACAGGAGTCTCGTACATACCCGAGACAACGGCCCACATGCCCGGGACATAACCCTGTCAGCCGGATCGCTAGATCCTGTCCTACACGTATAAGTATCACGGTTCGAATGATCATCCTCTAAACACGGTCCCGCTAAATACGATACTCTTTCCACTTTGATTTCCCCTTTTCCCCCAGGTTACACTATTTAAGATATTGATCTAGTTGTGTACAAGTATACCAATGGCACGGTTTTATCACTGTTCACTGTATTTATCACTGTCACGAATATTCACTTTCCATTGGGCACGATTTTATCACTGTTCACTGTATTTATCACTGTCACGAATATTCACTTTCCATTGAGCACGATTTTATCACTGTTCACTGTATTTATCACTGTCACGAATATTCACTTTCCATTGGTGTACTTGTCACTCCTAAACCAATATCTATCACGCACGATAATGCAATGTCCACACGCACTAACACTGAATATATGGCAAGGGTATGATATATGTGTATTGTATGCTACCAATAAGCTCTATATGTTATGAATCAACATGCATGTCATGAACTAAAATAAATTGCACAAATTAATATGCTACGAATTCGGCAAAAATGATGTAAGTAAGATATATAGAACAATCAGTCAGTAATTCATCAAAATTTGTTTCAGTTCAATCGGAGTTTCGGTTTTCAAGATATAGCTGTTTCATTTTAAGTGCTCGCGGCTGGAAATTCAGTTTCAGAACTGAACGTCCGTTTCGCGACACAAATTGCACCCAGTTGGGCTCAGAATTGAACGATGTTACATTTAAACTAATTGTGGATTTTACTGTTATGTATCCAACTCATCGAACGGATCATCGATATCAGTTCTGTATTAAAAGTTATGTTATGTACAAGGTGCTGGTGTAAAAGGGATCACTGCAGAAACTGCAGATTACCACGGTAGTCTAAAATACAATTTAAATATCAAATGACGGTGAAACGACACGGGACTAGATTCAAGGGTTAGCTAACTAAATTATCTACGCGAACATATAAGGTTCCGCTCATTTTCAGTTTAAGGAAGGGGTGTACAGGTGTTTCCAAGATGAGAATTGACAGCCAATGCTGCTCTGGACTGCAGTCCAGAGCCGCACTCCGAACCAATTTCCGTCATATTTTTAAAGCAGAAACATACTCAAAATTATATGGGGTTCTAGGTTGTAGAGTCGGCTTCGATATGAGCCCTCGAACGCAACATTCCGATGTATAATCAATTTACTATGATTTTTACAAAATTCAGGTGCAGAAATTTACAGATTCGACGGATCTAAATGGGGATGACATTTCACAGTGTTAGGATCCGTATTTTCGAGCCAACTCTTAACACAGTATTCATTATCACTCGGGCCAAATGTTATGTTTAAATTCCGTCTTTTTAGGGGAAGTTTTCAGATTATGGTTCGCATCGAACACTTATAATAATATGGTATCGCAATCGAAATGAACGTATAATAGCATGAAGCAAGTATTAAACTTGCCTGGTAACGTCTCGGGGTCGCGAGGCAGCAACGTTGTCACGATCGTGTAGGCGAGTGCTGCATGCTCCCACAACTCTTGATGATACGGTCCTTCGGGTCTTCTCTTTGACGTCCCGATCTCCCGCGGAATGTCCGGTCTCCATCTCGTCGCCGGAAGGGCACCACATCGCCGACGTCTTTTACGGGCTCCCACCTCAATACCGAGGCAACTCGGGCGTGAAGTTGGCTAGCCGACACGCCCAAGATTTGCTGTAGAATAATGTAGAACCTTGTCTCTTTGGGGTTTTATATAGTTTCCATGATGGAGGAATTTGTTGGAAGAATGGAACATTGGCCAGAACTATTCTGTCCCCTGCACAAAACAATTTTGTGCACTCTACTGAAGAATGAAGCAGGCTCATGTGGAATGAAAAAATGAAGCAAGCTCACTGTACAAAACCATTTTTTTGCAGCGAGAAGAAATGGCTCTCTGCCTCACACAAAGGAATTGCTCCCTGCACAAACATTTTGTGCTGTGTGATAGAAAAATTCAATGAAGCTCTCTACCTCTTTATATATAGTGTGCTCAATCAATATTAATTAATCTTCATAATCAAAATCATGCCAGCACACTTATGCATTCATGTTTGCTTTTATTCCCTTTTAAAGAAAATTAATCCATCACTTAGCATCTTCCAGCATGTTGCATTCCACCATGTATTAATTAAACTGCACTTGCCTTTAAAAACACCTCCTGCGCACATTAACCTCCAAAAGCAATCCAAAGCAA
The DNA here is from genome assembly GCA_030015575.1 of Agapanthus africanus. Lineage (NCBI taxonomy): Eukaryota > Viridiplantae > Streptophyta > Magnoliopsida > Asparagales > Amaryllidaceae > Agapanthus > Agapanthus africanus. Next base: position 305,524,449 of record JASDDO010000010.1, on the reverse strand, counting down.
TTCCAGCAGTGGTCGGCCCAAAAGAAACTTCTTGATAAATTAATCATCATGTCCACCATTCCATAAAGAATCCCCATGCTTCACAAAAGTGGCCGGCCCATTCAAGAATCTCCTTTACATTAATTAACCCTTTAATTAAACAATCCTCACATTGAACAACAGTGGCCGGCCCTCATCATAATGAATATATTTGCAAGAAACCCCCTCCACAAATTGTTAATTGCGAACTTGCAATTAACACCCTCCAACGAAAAGTCCGACCGGGAAGGAAAAAGAGAAAACCGGCCGGAACGGAATGCAAACTGGCAACTCCAGAAAACTGGTATGAATGAACTAGGGTATTACATTATACCCAACTACAAAAAGAATTTCGTCCTCAAAATTCCTAAAACAAGGAAAGGTAATCAAACATGAATCTACGAGAAGAGATGTGGAAACTTCTATCGAATCTCATCTTCTCGTTCCCAAGTCGATTCTCTGTGCGAGCGATTCCTCCATGAAACAAGTACGAGAGGGATTATCTTGTTCTTAAGGACCCTTTCTCTTCGATCAACAATCGACATTGGCCGTTCTTTACAGGTCAAGTCCTCCCTTACTGTCAGCTCTGAATGATCTAGCACGTGTGTTTCATCTCGAACATACTTACGGAGTTGGGATACATGAAACACGTCATGAACATTCGCCAAAGATGGTGGTAAAGCCAATCGGTACGCCACTCCTCCAATGCGCTCCATAATTTCGAAAAACCCCACGAATCGAGGGCTGAGCTGGCCTCGACTCCCAAAACGAATCACTCCTCGAGTCGGTGATATCATCACCAATGGCAAACTCTAGAGGTCTTCTCGATGTATCGGCCCAACTTTTCTGTCGATCTTGTGCCGCCTTCATGTGTTTCCGGATCGTATTAACTTTTTCCACGGTTTGCACAATAAGATCTGGTCCCAATAACCTTCGCTCTCCGACATCGTCCCAGCAAACAGACAAACGACACTTGCGACCATATAACGCTTCGAATGGAGCCATCTGTATAGTCGCCTGAAAGCTATTATTATATGAAAACTCCACCAAGTGTAGATGATCCTCCCATTAACCCTTGAAGTCTATCATGCAAGCTCTCAACATGTCTTCAAGAGTTTGGATTATTCTTTACGACTGGCCATCTGTCTGGGGATGATAAGCAGTGCTAAACTTCAATCGCGTCCCCAAACTTTCTTGTAAACTCCTCCAGAAGTGTGATAAGAATTGGGTATCACGATTGGAAACGATGCTCACAGGCACTCCATGCAATTTCACAATCTCCTGTATGTACCGTTCTGCTAACGCTTTCGTCGACTGACCAACTCGAATGGTATGAAAAGAGCTGCCTTGGTCAATCGATCAACGATCACCCAAACTGCATTATTTTCCTTAGGACTCCGCGGTAAAGCTGTCACGAAATCCATGGTTATATGTCCCACTTCCATTGAGGAATCGGAAGTGGCTGCAATAAACCAGCTACCCTTTGATGTTCAGCCTTAACTTGCTGACACATCAAGCACTTTGCTACAAAGCGGGCGATCTCCCTTTCATGCATTCCCACCAGAAATGCGGTCGTATATCTCGGCATATCTTCGTGCCTCCTGGATGTACGGAATATGCGGAACTGTGCGCCTCCTTCATAACTTCTTCGTGAATGTCTCCTTTCGGCCCACACAAACGGCTACCATATCGCAACGAACCATCTTCATAAATCAACAAGTCCGTTCGAAATCCTGCTTCAACTTGCTCTCGAAACTTCTGAAATCTTGGATCGTGCGACTGTGCTGCTTTAATATTATCGATCAATGACGACTGTACTTGCAGCTGCATTAACTGTCCCGAAAATACAGTAGCAGGATCTCCAACTCGAATCTCCGAAAATCATTGATAAGCTCTCTCTGTGCTGTCAACATTCGTATTGCTGGCAACCGACTAAGCGTATCCGGCACAACATTAACTTTTCCCCGATGATACTTAAGATCAAGATCGTAATCAGCCATCAGCTCCAACCATCTACGTTGTCTTATATTAAGCTCCTTCTGTGTGAACACATACTTTAGGCTTTTGTGATTGGTGAAAATCTCGACCCTTTCGCCTAATAAGTAGTGCCTCCAAATCTTCAAAGCGAAAATCACAGCCGCTAGTTCCAAGTCATGAGTTGGGTAATTCTTCTCATGGGTCTTCAACTGTCTTGATGCGTACGCTATAACCTTCCCATGCTGCATCAAAACACATCCCAAACCTTTCCCAGACGTGTCGCTGTGAATCACCAATCCTCCGGAACCGTCGGGTACGGTCAAAATAGGTGCGGTTATCAACCTTTGCTTCAACGCCTCAAAAGCTAACGCACATCTATCCGCCCATATGAACGGTACTTCTTTTCGCGTAAGCTTGGTCAAGGCTCAGCTAAACGCGCAAAATTTTCCACGAACCTTCTGTAGTATCCGGCAAGTCCAAGAAAACTTCTGATCTCTGCTACGTTCTTCGGAATCGGCCAATCTTGAACTGCTACAATCTTCTCAGGATCAACAGCGATTCCATCTCCGGATATGACATGCCCCGAAAACTTCACTTCTTCGAGCCAAAACTCGCACTTGCTCATCTTCGCATACAATTTTCTTGCCTCAACGTTTGCAGTGCGATCTTCAAGTGTTCAGCATACTCTACCATACTCTTCGAGTAGACCAAAATATCATCAATGAACACTACAACAAACTGGTCTAAGAATGGTGGAAAGATTCGGTTCATCGAGTCCATGAATATTGCCGGTGCATTCGTTACTCCGAATGGCATCACTAAATACTCGTAATGCCTATAAAGAGTTCGGAACGCAGTCTTGCAAATATCTTCTGATTTAACTCGAACTTGATGATATCCGGATCGCAAATCCAGCTTCGAGAATACCCTCACGCCACTAAGCTGCTCGAATAATTCGCCAATGCGAGGGATCGGTTACTTGTTCTTAATAGTTAGCAGATTTAATTCTCGATAATCAATCCACATCCTTCTTGTGCCGTCTTTCTTCTTAACTAGAAGGACTAGAGCTTCCCAAGGTGAATCGCTGCTGCGAATCCAACCCTTTCTCTAGCAATTCGGCAACCTACTTCTTGACTTCCTCCAATTCCACTGGTGCCATTGGATAGTATACCTTAAGATTGGCGCTGCACCAGGAACAAGATCGATTGCGAACTCTATGCCTCGCTTCGGCGGTAAACTTGATGCCTTCGAACACGTCCATGAAATCTCGAACAACAGCTGGCATATCTTCCTTATCCACTTCCATCGACGAAAGAACATTGTTTGTCGGCCTAGCCCTAAACTCGACTGGCCCTACAGAACTGCTTCCTTCAGCAAAACAAACTCCGGATGTCCGGGAATCTGGAGAATCACTTTCCTTTCCTTACAATCAATATGAGCGTGGAAAGTGCTGTGAAAATCCATTCCCAAGGCAACAAAAACAAAGGGATGCATCAGAATTGAATAATTCTAATGCGGGGAAAAAACAAGAACAAGTAAGATACTGAGATGACTTCATCCGACGTCAAGATGCTGAAGAGGATTAAGCACGGTAAACATGATTCAAGCTTGCGATAAAATATGAACTGGAAAGTAAGAGTATCAAGGCAATATGAAGACCATGGAACACGGAAATTAATCAAGACCAGGACTCCAAGTTACTTAAATAGAGTACCGTATTGTAACCATGCTGCAGTTCATAGTTACAATCACATAACTCCACTCAAGTCGCCCCAAATCCTAGTATTAGAATTAAGGAACATGGAGAAACAATAGAGAACCAAGAGGTTTCAAGTCGAGATGCCAAGTGGTTCGCATATCGTCAAGACGAAGGATAAAAGAAAGATATGATTCAAGAATCATGATAGCAATGCGGCACGACATGTTCCTAATCACGAGTATTCTGATTCGCGTATTGAGTCCAATACTCAACTACAAAAGAATCAAACTCGATTAACCTATAACCTGGCTCTGATACCAACAAAACCATGTCACGCCCCGCTTCCCAAAATACGGAATACGAGGGGTAGACAAGGCCAGCCATGCTCCTACGGTCAAGGAAAAGTCCTGCCGTAGTCACACTTCGGCTTCTAGTTTATCATGGTAAACAGTGAAGATGCGCAGGTAATGAGAAATGCAGTAACTGAAAGGAACAATGTGAAGACTGACCTGAAGTGGAACAAACAAATGTAACTCGGAATGGCAAGACAAGAAGTCTGTGATGCACTGGTCCAGCCTAAATCTTCTCCTCATACTGAGCATGCATACTCAGGTCGTCAGAGCGACGCAACAACAATATTATTATAATAAGATAAAACATGTAAGTGAGGTAATACTAGTATAAGAACAATGTAAGTAATCACGGTGTCACTATATGATGCAGAATATGTTATGTGTCCCTATCGGTCTTTAGGTCATGTTTGAAATCATATAGTGGAAGGAGGATCATGTTTAACAGGAGTCTCGTACATACCCGAGACAACGGCCCACATGCCCGGGACATAACCCTGTCAGCCGGATCGCTAGATCCTGTCCTACACGTATAAGTATCACGGTTCGAATGATCATCCTCTAAACACGGTCCCGCTAAATACGATACTCTTTCCACTTTGATTTCCCCTTTTCCCCCAGGTTACACTATTTAAGATATTGATCTAGTTGTGTACAAGTATACCAATGGCACGATTTTATCACTGTTCACTGTATTTATCACTGTCACGAATATTCACTTTCCATTGAGCACGATTTTATCACTGTTCACTGTATTTATCACTGTCACGAATATTCACTTTCCATTGAGCACGATTTTATCACTGTTCACTGTATTTATCACTGTCACGAATATTCACTTTCCATTGGTGTACTTGTCACTCCTAAACCAATATCTATCACGCACGATAATGCAATGTCCACACGCACTAACACTGAATATATGGCAAGGGTATGATATATGTGTATTGTATGCTACCAATAAGCTCTATATGTTATGAATCAACATGCATGTCATGAACTAAAATAAATTGCACAAATTAATATGCTACGAATTCGGCAAAAATGATGTAAGTAAGATATATAGAACAATCAGTCAGTAATTCATCAAAATTTGTTTCAGTTCAATCGGAGTTTCGGTTTTCAAGATATAGCTGTTTCATTTTAAGTGCTCGCGGCTGGAAATTCAGTTTCAGAACTGAACGTCCGTTTCGCGACACAAATTGCACCCAGTTGGGCTCAGAATTGAACGATGTTACATTTAAACTAATTGTGGATTTTACTGTTATGTATCCAACTCATCGAACGGATCATCGATATCAGTTCTGTATTAAAAGTTATGTTATGTACAAGGTGCTGGTGTAAAAGGGATCACTGCAGAAACTGCAGATTACCACGGTAGTCTAAAATACAATTTAAATATCAAATGACGGTGAAACGACACGGGACTAGATTCAAGGGTTAGCTAACTAAATTATCTACGCGAACATATAAGGTTCCGCTCATTTTCAGTTTAAGGAAGGGGTGTACAGGTGTTTCCAAGATGAGAATTGACAGCCAATGCTGCTCTGGACTGCAGTCCAGAGCCGCACTCCGAACCAATTTCCGTCATATTTTTAAAGCAGAAACATACTCAAAATTATATGGGGTTCTAGGTTGTAGAGTCGGCTTCGATATGAGCCCTCGAACGCAACATTCCGATGTATAATCAATTTACTATGATTTTTACAAAATTCAGGTGCAGAAATTTACAGATTCGACGGATCTAAATGGGGATGACATTTCACAGTGTTAGGATCCGTATTTTCGAGCCAACTCTTAACACGGTATTCATTATCACTCGGGCCAAATGTTATGTTTAAATTCCGTCATTTTAGGGGAAGTTTTCAGATTATGGTTCGCATCGAACACTTATAATAATATGGTATCGCAATCGAAATGAACGTATAATAGCATGAAGCAAGTATTAAACTTGCCTGGTAACGTCTCGGGGTCGCGAGGCAGCAACGTTGTCATGAACGTGTAGGTGAGTGCTGCATGCTCCCACAACTCTTGATGATACGGTCCTTCGGGTCTTCTCTTTGACGTCCCGATCTCCCGCGGAATGTCCGGTCTCCATCTCGTCGCCGGAAGGGCACCACATCGCCGACGTCTTTTACGGGCTCCCACCTCAATACCGAGGCAACTCGGGCGTGAAGTTGGCTAGCCGACACGCCCAAGATTTGCTGTAGAATAATGTAGAACCTTGTCTCTTTGGGGTTTTGTATAGTTTCCATGATGGAGGAATTTGTTGGAAGAATGGAACATTGGCCAGAACTATTCTGTCCCCTGCACAAAACAATTTTGTGCACTCTACTGAAAAATGAAGCAGGCTCATGTGGAATGAAAAAATGAAGCAAGCTCACTGTACAAAACCATTTTTGTGCAGCGAGAAGAAATGGCTCTCTGCCTCACACAAAGGAATTGCTCCCTGCACAAACATTTTGTGCTGTGTGATAGAAAAATTCAAAGAAGTTCTCTACCTCTTTATATATAGTGTGCTCAATCAATATTAATTAATCTTCATAATCAAAATCATGCCAGCACACTTATGCATTCATGTTTGCTCTTATTCCCTTTTAAAGAAAATTAATCCATCACTTAGCATCTTCCAGCATGTTGCATTCCACCATGTATTAATTAAACTGCACTTGCCTTTAAAAACACCTCCTGCGCACATTAACCTCCAAAAGCAATCCAAAGCAATTCCAGCAGTGGTCGGCCCAAAAGAAACTTCTTGATAAATTAATCATCATGTCCACCATTCCATAAAGAATCCCCATGCTTCACAAAAGTGGCCGGCCCATTCAAGAATCTCCTTTACATTAATTAACCCTTTAATTAAACAATCCTCACATTGAACAACAGTGGCCGGCCCTCATCATAATGAATATATTTGCAAGAAACCCCCTCCACAAATTGTTAATTGTGAACTTGCAATTTACACCCTCCAACGAAAAGTCCGACCGGGAAGGAAAAAGAGAAAACCGGCCGGAACGGAATGCAAACTGGCAACTTCAGAAAACTGGTATGAATGAACTAGGGTATTACAAAGATAATCAACTAAGTCCACCGCGAGATCAACGGAAGACAACATCTGACGGAGGCCCGAAAAGGAGCTCCATCAGTTGGCACCGTCTGTGGGAACGAAACTCTACAAAAAAACAAAGTTGGCCTTCCGATCTCCATCCCCATGGCAAGCGATCACCCTGAAGATCCAGATACCAGCCGCCGCCGCCCCCCTCACTGGGTAAACCTCCTCCGGCGACCGTCATCAACGCCCTCGCCGGCCGAGTAGACCGACATCCCCTCTCTTGACGGGGTCGCACAGAGGGGGCTCGCCACGGCGACTTGAGGGCCACCTCGCCCAAGGATCTAAGCCATCACTAAGAGGCAACCCAACAGCTACCCTGCTCGGCTATCCCTGGCGGGTAGCTTCCCTACCGCAACGCCAGGGATCAGAAAGTCCTCCCAGAGGCAGTCGAGCCCAAGGATCCCTCACTCGGCTATCGATGGCGGGTAGCTTCCCTACCGCAACGCCAGGGATCAGAAAGCCCTCCCCAGAGGCAGTCGAGCCCGAGGATCCCTCGCTCGGCTATCCTTGGCGGGTATCTTCCCTACTGCAACGCCAGGGATCAGAAAGTCCTCCCAGAGGCAGTCGAGCCCGAGGATCCCTCGCTCGGCTATCCCTGGCGGATAGCTTCCCTACCGCAATGCCAGGGATCAGAAAGTCCTCCTAGAGACAGTCGAGCCCGAGGATCCATCGCTCGGCTATCCCTGGCGGGTAGCTTCCCTACCCTAACGCCAGGGATCAGAAAGCCCTCCCAGAGGCAGTCGAGCCCGAGGATCCCTCGCTCGGCTATCCTTCAGAACAAAATCCCTCACTAAGAGGCAGCCCAGCAGCTACCCTGCTCGGCTATCCCTAGTGGGTAGCTTCCCTACCGCAACGCCAGGGATCAGAAAGTCCTCCCAGAGGCACTTGAGCCCGAGGATCCTTCGCTCGGCTATCGCTGGCGGGTAGCTTCCCTACCGCAACGCCAGGGATCAGAAAGCCCTCCCAGAGGTAGTCGAGCCTGAGGATCCCTCGCTCGGCTATCCATGGCGGGTAGCTTCCCTACGGCAACGCCAGGGATCAAAAAGTCCTCCCAGAGGCAATCGAGCCCGAGGATCCCTCGCTCGGCTATCCTTGGCGGGTAGCTTCCCTACTGCAACGCCAGGGATCAAAAAGTCCTCCCAGAGGCAATCGAGCCCGAGGATCCCTCGCTCGGCTATCCCTGGCGGGTAGCTTCCCTACCGCAACGCCAGGGATCAGAAAGTCCTCCCAGAGGCAGTCGAGCTCGAGGATCCCTCGCTCGGCTATCTCTGGCGGGTAGGTTCCCTACCGCGACGCCAGGGATCAGAAAGCCCTCCCAGAGGCAGTCGAGCCCGAGGATCTCTCGCTCGGCTATCCCTGGCGGGTAGGTTCCCTACCGCGACGCCAGGGATCAGAAAGCCCTCCCAGAGGCAGTCGAGCCCGAGGATCCCTCGCTCGGCTATCCCTGGCGGGTAGCTTCCCTACCGCAACGCCAGGGATCAGAAAGTCCTCCCGGAGGCAGTCGAGCCGAGGATCCCTCGCTCGGCTATCCCTGGCGGGTAGCTTCCCTACCACAACGCCAGGGATCAGAAAGCCCTCCCAGAGGCAGTCGAGCCCGAGGATCCCTCGCTCGGCTATCCTTCAGGACAAAAGCCCTCGCCAAGAGGTACCGGGCAGTAACCCTGCCCAGCCAAGGGTCCTTGGTAGTCTTCTTACAGCCCTATAGCTCTTCCCGCGTTAAGAACTAAAGTCCTCCCAGAGGCAGTCGGGTCCTTGCTCAGCTATCCCCGGCTGGTAGCTTCCTACTACAACCGACAGGGATCAAAGTCTTCGTCAAGAGGCACTGGGCAGCAACCCTGCTCGGTCCCCGTCATGAAGGATCAAAAGCCCTCGCAAAGGGTAACCGAGCCCGACCCTCGCTCGGTCATCTCCGGCTGGTAGCTCCCTACCCGCGACGCCAAGGATCAAATCTCTTACAAGAGGCATCCGAGCGGCTACCCCGCTCGATCATCCCAGGCTGGTAGTTGCCTACCCACGACGCCAGAGATCAAAGCCCTCGCCAAGGGGCAACTGCGCAGCTTCACTTCCCGGTCATCCTTCGCAGGCCTCTCACGGCCCCTCCAGCGTCAAGGATCAAAGCACTCGCCAAGAGGCACCGAGCAGCTACCCTGCTCATCCATCCTTCGCAGGCCTCTCATGGCCCCTCCAATGCTAGAGATCAAAACCCTCGCAAGAGGCAACCGACCAGCTGCCCTGCTCGGTCATCTCCGGCTGGTAGCTCCCTACCCATGACGCCAGGGATTGAAGCTCTCGCAAGAGGCATCCGAGCGGCTACCCCAATCAGTCATCCCAGGCTGGTAGTTGTCTACCCACAACGCCAGAGATCAAAGCCCTCGCCAAGAGGCAACTGCGCAGCTTCACTGCCCGGCCATCCTTAGCAGGACTCTCACGGCCCTTCCAGCGCTAAAGGTCAAAGCCTTCGGAAAGAGGCACTAAGAAGCTACCCTGCTCATCCATCCTTAGCATGCCTCCCACATCCATTTCGACGCTGATGGTCTGAAGCCCTCATCACGAGGCCGTCGAGTTCCTTCTTGCTCGGCGCATCCCTAGCGGACATCCTCCTGCCCATCAGACGCTGAGCATCTCAAGCCCTCACCGCGAGGTCGCCGAATTCCTTCTGCTCGGCGCATCCCCAGCGGGCATCCTCTTGCCCATCAGATGCTGAGGATCTCAAGCCCTCATCGTGAGGCCGCCGAGTTCCTTCCTGCTCGGCGCATCTCCAGTGGGCATCCTCCTGCCCATCAGATGCTGAGGATCTCAAGCCCTCATCATGAGGCCGCCGAGTTCCTTCCTGCTCGGCGCATCCCAGTGGGCATCCTCCTGCCCATCAGACGCTGATGGTCTGAAGCCCTCATCGCGAGGCCGTTGAGTTCCTTCCTACTCGGCGCATCCCCAGCGGGCATCCTCCTGCCCAATAGACGCTGATGGTCTGAAGCCCTTATCGCGAGGCTGCCGAGTTCCTTCCTGCTCGGCGCATCCCCAGCGGGCATCCTCCTGCCCATCAGACGCTGATGGTCTGAAGTCCTCATCACGAGGCCGTCGAGTTCCTTCCTGCTCGGCGCATCCTCATCGGGCATCCTCCTGCCCATCAGACGCTGATGGTCTGAAGCCCTCATCGCGAGGCCGTCGAGTTCTTTCCTGCTCGGCGCATCCCAAGCAGGCATCCTCCTGTCCATCAGATGCTGAGGATCTCAAGCCCTCATCGTGAGGCTGCCGAGTTCCTTCCTTCTCGGCGCATCCCCAGCGGGCGTCCTCCTACCTATCGAACGCTGAGGATTTGAAGCCCTCTTCGCGAGGCCGCCGAGCCCCTTCCTACTCGGCGCATCCCGGCGGGTACCTTCCTACTCAACAAAGACAAGGATCAAAGTCCTTCCAGACTCGACTATCCCTGGTCGGTAGCTTCCCTACTCGCAACGCCAGGGGTCAAGACCCTCGCCAAGATCAACCGAGCAGCTTCCCTACTCGGTCATCCCCAGCGGGCATACTCCTTCCCAACAGACGCTGTGGGTTTGTAGCCCTCATAACGAGGCCACTGAGCTCATCACATGCAGCGGATCCGAAGCCCCAACAAGAGACATCAGGTCTATCCAAGTCTGAGTAATCCCCCCTCGACTTCGAGGCCATGGAGATGCCTCCTTCTTAGCAGCGCTTGGCACACTCGGCAAGTGATCGAAATCAACCCGACGACCGATCGCTCCACATGTCACGCCCACACTGGGCTGCGCCCCATCAGTCCACAGGTTTGCACACGTCGCGTCGGCCAACCGGTGCTCGACACGTGGACCGTCACTTCGGTGACAGGACGCTCGAACCGGCGCACCTTCCCTAAATGCAGAGATCTCGCCCCGATAAGCTGGCAGAAAAGACAGCTGACAGCCCGGAGACGCGTCCCGACGTAACCTTAGGAGGGAGCTTACCCCAGACGGCCCGACAGTCCACTCTTAACCCGACCCACTAGCTGGTCGGACCAAGAGTGGGGGGCTAATGATGATGCTCAATATTGGCGGCCTTTCAGATCAGGACACGTGGCAGATGACGTGTCCCAAAACTCAGAAGAGAGGGCCCACAGGGGCCGATCAGGCCCGACCTACAAGCACAAAGCTGGCTCACCTCAGGGCCCTTTCAAATTGGCCTCCTCGGTCTCTCAGCTCGCCTCCGAGCTACCGCAGGACCAAGATACCTCGGCCCTCTCGCTCGTTCCCGAGCTCTCCCGCCGAGACCATCTTCCTCGGTCCCTCCGACCGACCAACTCCACCACTCACAGGCGTAACCGCCGCTCCGCAAATCTCGCCATGCGCAGATTCTCCGCCGGCAACATCCCACGTTCCACGCCATCACGATCCCCATTAACGGGAGATCCGCTCTTTACATGGTCGTGACGTCGGGAGCGTAATTGCCGGCGAGATTCTCGCGTCTGCTGCTGCATGCCACCACCGCTATATAAACCCCCATCACAGAGGGGTCAAGTAAGCCATTTTTTGACACTTTTATGCCGTTACTCTGCTCGGATCTCATCACTAACTTGAGCGTCGGGGGGTCCTTGGTGGTACCAAACCATCCCGGGACTTCTTTGCAGGTACTCGGCAACACCTCCCTCACCTCACATTTTCCTCCAAAAACCCATTGAGACCCGCACGCGAAAGAAGATAATCAACTAAGTGTACCGCGAGATCAACGGAAGACAACATCTGACGGAGGGCCGAAAAGGAGCTCCATCACAAATTATTTAAAAATAGAATTTGCTTAATAATGTTGGTTGAAACCAGCAATTTAGAATGCGGGAGTTTAGATTTTAGAATTCATCATATCACCGTGTACCCTTAGTTTTTCTAAAATGACATAGTATACATAATAGATCAAAAGTTAAATCAACCGTCCCACCAGGCATCGCTACCACTGACCGCCGGTAGGCGACTGCAAACACCGACTGTCCACACCACTGTTGGTCGCCGCCGCTAGCGGCCAATCGTTCCCGTCCTTATCCCCGTTCCCGTCCACACCGCTTCGCTATCGGCCACCCGCCGTCACCATCGATCGCTGTCGTCACCTCCGGTCGATCGTCCACACCGCCGCTTGCCGACAGCCATGGCCGCCGCCGACAATCGTCCGCCGACCGTCCCTACCGGCCGGCAATCCCCGCTGTCAACAGACCATCCTTGTCGTCGGCCGACGGTCGTCTTCGCCGCCACCGGTCGTCCTCTGCCGTCGATAAACGTTCGTCGAACCTTTGTTCGTTGAATCCCGGTTAACATTCACTATTAAATATATTATCATAAATTACCTATGGATTTTGAAATCAAATGACTAATATTTTGAATAGAAAAGAAATTTTTCAAAATGACGAGTTGTAGATTCTAAAATTACTTGATACTAACATCCTTTTGATCTTCTTGATTCTAGATATTTTGTTCCGCCTACTGGAGCTTGAATTATTGATAGCCCACTAACAATTCAATCAAAATATTGTTCCATTGGTGTCAGAAGCATATTAATCATTCATATTTACATCTATTTTGGTGATAACATATCAGGTTATAATTGTTTGTTTCACTTTGATACTTTTTAATGGTATCCATGATAAACATCATTTTTTGAGCACATTTTCTCATTTTCTTTTGGGTTCGCGTCATATAAACCATTAAATTTGAATTTGTCACGTCCTAAATCTGACTATAATATTTGCATACAATGGTTGACACATTCATGGTTTATAACGTTATAGATAGAACCTGTATGCCATGACAATAATAATCTCCAAAAAAATATGACTAATTTAAACTTTTAATACATGTCTTTAATAATCATAAAAATCTCTTAACAAAGTGATTCTAAACTCTCTAATAATCTTCTAATTTTTAATCAATATATTACAACTTCAAATTTTGAAAGAAATAACCACTAAAACAATCTTCTGACAACTGCCAAGAAATGACATGCTTGCTCGTTCCAAAAGCTTTATACTAATCTATAAAATTTTTAAATATAAAGGATGAGCAAACCATAATTAATTAAATTTAGAGTACATACATATATTCTAACTCATGCAAACTAGCGATAGAAGAATGGAAAATAATCGCTCATGGTATAATTAGAGATAACCAGACAACTAGAACTGATACCTCGTTGATCTTTGGATGCAATGTTTTTTGTCATTACAATATATAACTCTAATGGATTTGCTTTTCCCTCCCTGTATTTTATAGATTGCAACTATGGAGATCATTTCTGGTTCTTTAAAGATGCTTTAAGAATGCTTATGTCTTTATATAGTTTGTTTCTCATTTGTTGGTCAGAAAATTTCAAGATTTGATCCTTGATCATGTATGGAGAATGTAATTTTAAGTAATCAAATCATTGCTCCATTATAAAAGAAGGGAGTGCATTATGCTTTGCTTGACTGAACATCTTTCTAAGCACATACAGCATCTAATTGGAGGTTTCCCAGTCTTGTGTGGTGCTAACTGTAGCCATCTATTCCATGATTGTAAGATGAACAGATACTTTATTTGATGGTTCTGTTTCCTTGGAATCATCTTTCATGTCATAATAAATATACGAGAATAATGGAGGAAAGACGCTATGGGAGGCGATTTACTCCTATAGCGTCGAAAAAATACAACCTCCACCATTTTTTCCGACGATCGGTATCCATCATTATCGTTATCATCTAAGATATGCATACACCAAATTTCATGTGATTCCACCACTTTTCACCGTTGAATTAGAAATGTAAAAATTTCTATTGTCGGTAAACCATTAATTTTGCATCAACTAAATCAACGGTGAAAAAATGGTATAATCACATGAAATTTGGTGTATCCACATCTTAGATGATAAAGATGGAGATGTTGTATGCCGATCGTCGAAAACAATCATGGAGAACGCATTTTTCCGATGCCATTGGAGTAAATTCTTTCCTATGACACTTTTGCTCCATTAACCTCTAAATATATTTGGTTACATATATTGTGGTGATAATCCCTTTTTGGGTAATGGTCTTTAATTCTTGATAAACCCACCTTTGCCCCGTCCCTAGTCCAGATAAGAAAGGATGAGGGTTGTGGTATGTTTGTGACAGTCAACGTAAAACTTTGTCATAATCTATGACATAAACCGTCATAAGAATATCGTTGGGACGTCCCCTACTCAGCGATACGCTATATCGGATCCCGGATGTAGTGCTAAGTATGTAAGTGCTTCTAGGTCGTTGCCCGAAAGTGGCGCGGTACATCGGACCCTGGGTGTAGTGACAAACAAATAAGAGTTTCATAGGATCCATCTAATTTCTTGGAACATAGGTTTCCTTACGGTCGGATAGACTAACACAGTTAGTAGAGATGATGATTAGGAGGAGAGTTAGTATTATGTGTTTGCAAAAAAACTAAGTGGGTGGGTGAAAATGGTAGAGTCAAAAAGCCTTGGGGTTATATGTTTTAGTATATGGGTAGAGATAAAAATCGTAATGGGGAATATGTAATCATAGATAGAAGGTTGCTTGAGAATGTAGATGAGATTAGAAGAAAAAGTGAAAGAATTTTACTGGTTAAGCATATTCTAGGTGGGAAGATCCTTAATATTATTAATGCTTATTCACCATAGATAGGTCTTGATGACGCTAGTAAGCGTCTATTTTGGGAGGATTTAGAAAAGATGGTGCAAAGAATAGTTAGTGAAGAGAAATTATTTATTGGTGGTGATCTCAATAGACATATAGGCACTAGACGTAGTGGTTTGATACTATATATAGAGGTTTTGGTTTTAGACAAAGAAATGAAGCGCGCAGTTCGATTTTAGATTTTGCCTTATCTTATGACTTAATATCAGCAAACACTTGGTTTTGGATTGACGGTTCCTAGGTCGTTACAGATTTTTTTTTGACTAGAAAGATAGATAGAGTTTATTGCATCGATTGTAAAGTAGTGTCAGATAAGAGTGTACCTACTCAATATAGACTCTTAGTTTTAGATTTTTGATTTAGAAGAGGACCTAGGAAGATTATATGTAAGGTAGAGCCTATAATTAAGTGGTGGTGACTGAAAGAAGCTAACCAAAAAACTTTTATAGATTGTGTAGTTCAAGATGCGGATTGACAGTCTGAAGATGATTCAAACACAACATGAAATAAGATGGCTAGTTGCATCAAGATGGTTGCTAGAGATCTACTTGATGAGCTGAGAGATGGTGCTCCACCATATAAGAACACGTTATGGTGGAACGAAGAAGTAAATGATGCTATTAAAATTAAGAGGGATTTTTATAGAGATTTGATGAAATGCAGAGATGCAGAGAGATTTGAGAAGTATAAAATAGCTAAAATTAAGAAGTTAAAAAAATTGTTCAGAAAACTAAAGATAAGGTTTACAAGGAGGTGCACGAGAAGTTGGACACTAAGAATGCTGAAAATAATATATAAAGGATTGCTCGGATGCGGGAAAGGAAGACCAGAGACTTATATGCGATGAAGTATGTCAAAAATGAAGATCAGAAGCTTTTAGTTCGAGATGAGGATATCAAGGAAAGGTGAAGATTATTTTGACAAATTGGTCAATGATAGATTTATTAAGGATTTGGATGTACTTGTCATTCAATCTCAAATTATAAATCGTGATTTCATGTGTAGAATAAGAATAGCTGAGATTAAAGAGGTTTTGAAGAGAATAAAATCAAGAAAAGCGGTTGGTCCAGATGGAATTCCTATCGAGACTTAGAGATACTTAGGAGAGATATGCGTTAGATGGCTGACATATCTGTTTAATAAGATTTGACAGACAGAAAAGTGATCAAATGAGTGGAGAAAAAGTACCCTTATACCTAGCTATAGGAACAAGGGTGACATTCAAAATTACTCAAACTATTGTGGAATAAAAATTATGTGTCACATCATGAAGTTTTAGGAGAGAGTGATTGAACACAAGCTAACAAAGGATGTTAAGATAATAGATAACTAGTTTGGATTCATACCCGGTCGATCGACGACAGAGACTATTCATTTGCTTCATCAACTTGTCGAGCGTTTTTAAGAGAAGAGATTTTCATATGATATTTACTGATTTAGAGAAAACGTACGATAAGGTACCTAGAGAGGTATTATGGGGAACAATGATGAAGAAGTGAGTCCCAGTCAAGTATATTGACATAATCAAGGACATGTACGATGGAGTAATGGAAAATGTCTGTAACGACACTAAATCAGTTGTACCGTCCCTTTTTTTAATAAATAAAAGAGGTCGTATTTCTGGTCTGATTTCAAGTTATAAGTTATTTTTGATAACTTATGTCCAAGAAACTCCTTATAACTCATTGGTTAAACCTTTACGCTGCTACCCCATAGCCCGCGTGTTCGAATCCCAACAACACCAATATTTTTATTATTTTTCTTTTTGACGTTTTGGAAGACCAAAAATTTGCACGTGCTTTACACGGGATTATGAAACGTTGCAACAGAAAAGAGGTATATAAATGAGGTATTTAAACCCAAAACAATACATGGCACGAACCCCGAAGCAGTTACTCCTAGTCTGGCGTCCGGACCGGCCTGGACCATTTTTTGGTCGGCCCAAATTGTCCCATTTGAGTCCATCCTGTGCACGTGTGTCCCTTGAGCTCCCGCCTCTTCGTTTTCATACTCCAAACTACGCCATTCAATTCAGAACTGTCACCCTTTCATTTCATTATTAAAATCAATTTTAATACTCTTTAAATATCTTTTTCTACATAATTCTCACTTATCTTTCCCCTATAAATACCCAACCTATTCCCAAATTCTTCCCTCAAAACCATACTAAAATAATTCCTCTCTAAAACCATTCTCTCAAGTCTTAGAAAATCAAGCCCTCTCAAGCCCTCAAGCTCGTGTCCCTCCACGCAGTGATAGTCTCGGCTTCTTCCTTCCTCTTTCCTTCATTTGTAGTTCACGCGTAACGAGTAAGTTTTCCCCTCTCTTTCTTCTTCTCTTGAATCCACCCCTTGCTATATCGCTAAACATCCCTATACTTTCAACCACATCCATGAATTCATGCTATTATAATCTTATTATAATTCTCTCATGCCATCATAATCAACTTTATGAAATAAACTTTGTGGAATTAAATTTCTACTCAAGTATATGGACTCATCTCAAAGCCATTGTTGTTAAAATTGTATTTTAATGATAGATTTTTCAGCTATACATATCATTATCATCCATGTAACTTCTATCTTTATATTTAATATGAATTTTAGAATTTGTTTAACCTACTGTAGATTATACCACACGGGGTAATGACCTACCCCACACATGCACACTTTGAAATCATAGAACGATTCTATGTTGTCGAGTTTTTCTAAAAGAATCAAATTTTATTAAAACACCATCAAGTTCATAATACGAAAAATTTAATTGTTATTCTTCTCCTTGGCAATTCCGTCCCTCACAACCTTCTTTAGGCAAGCCCTGTTAAAAGATGGTGTGAATTATCTCACATCATAGCTCTAGTGGGTGAGATTGGGTCTCTTCACGGAGCGCGTTCTCGAAGGAAAAGAAAATACGGGTTTTTAAAACAAAGTAAACAATTTAAAAATAACTTCAATATCTAATACTTCTAACTTCAAGAAAACAAAATTTGCAAATAAGGTTTTAAATTAAATACCCTAAAATGAAAAGATCTAATTTTCTATTAAATTATCTCAAGCTTTCCAAAAGTTAGATTTTTCATTAAAATAGCAAAAACTCTTATAAGCTGAGTTTTGTCACTAAAATACCACAAAATATAAAATATATTTTTATTAAAAACCCTTAACATTCTAATTAACATATTTATACCAAAATACTTTGGAGGTTTATTTTTACAATAAGATATCTTATATAAAAAAAAACCTCGAGCTTTTAAAGAACTATTTTACATAACTAATTTAAAATGCAAATGATATATTTTCACAAAATACCTAGATCTATAAAACAACTATTCTTTAAAGTATTTAGGTAACGGTTGGGTTTAAGTGACTTGTTCTCTTTTGAGCCTCGAGGAGCCGTTATCACTTGTCTAGTCCCTAAATATAATTTTTAAATTTACGGAAACCAAATTGCATAACAACTTTTGACTAAAACCTGAACTTGACTTGAACCTGAACTTGACTTGATCTGAACCATGAATATGTAATGACTTGACATGAATACTTGAACTTGACATGAATACTTGGTATGACTTGTACTAAACCTTCATGCTTGATCCATCTTGAATCGAACCATGAATACAATTGACATGACTTGCACTTGACATGACTACATGATTCTTGACATGAACTCAATCTTGAAATCTCGATATTATACATCATCTTTTGTATTCATGGATTTGATCAAGGCTGATAATTTTAATCATAGACTAATATACACAGGGTGTTGGGGGTAGTGTGAGTATGAATCCAACGGAATCCCATAATTCCCATAACTACAAATCACGTATTCACGAATTCATGAATTTGGGCCCGTGTTTCCAAGCCTCTAGGGCCCTACTCTTGGGTTTGGAATACTTCAACGACAATTGAAGTCCCATTACTCTTGGTCCCGTATTTTCTTGCTCCTGGGCTGTACCATTGAGTTTGAAAATATTCTTGAGATTGGTTGATATTCACACTTAAATTCACGTTAATTTGCTTACACTTTCAGTGTCATCTTGTTATTCATTATATATATGTTCATGACTTTTACTTGTTACATGCTCACTATACCTATACTACACGGCCATGCCATACTTGTTTGCTATGCTCATATTACATTGCTATGCTTATGTTACATTACCATACTTATATACATATTGCCATACTCATGATATCTTGCCATGTGCATATAGTTGTTAGGTTTAATTGACACCCTTACATAACCACATTAAAATTCATATTCTCCTTATATGTTGTTCTTTACCACATTCACATTCCTATCCTTTTTAGGGACTTACCGAGCACAAGTTCGCTGATGGGCATTCCACCCATCTTTGTTTTCTTACAATGTTCGTTAGATGATTTAAAGATTGTAAAGATGGAATTGAAAGTAGAGGACTACGACCAACTCAACTCACAATCCGATATTTAATTTCTTTTAGCTTTCATTTCAGTAAGCCACATGTTTAGGCTTTTATGGTTTTTTGTTTCTCGTTCAGATATCTTGTATCAATGTATATTTTAAAGTTGGGAATGTAAATATATACAGTGGTTGGATTTTAATTATCATGTCACTTCTTGTCACTTTTATACTGCATACTTTATACTTGATCGGGAAGATGGTTGATCTCCAAGGGATTGAGGTCAGGAGAGTTGAAACAAAGGATGACACAGCAGATCCACTCACAAAGACCTTACCCCTAGAGAGACTTCTCTACAATGGTTGAGTATGGGATACTACAACCACTGCTATATAGTTGGGTATTGGATACTACAACAGATGACCTTAGTGCAAGTGGGAGATTGTTAGTTATATGTATGCCCTAGAGGCCATTACTGTACATGCGATGTATATTGTAGTGGATGCTTGGACATATATAGGGAGGACTTTCTTGCTCGACATGATAGTATGCTATCTGGTTGCACTTTATCTTAACATGTTAACAAATACTGTTTTGTGATCACATGTTGATAAAGCCCTTAGGATGATTACTTGACTACCAGGATTATGATGCAGATCATACTAGTGGGGACAGGGTAGTCGATAAGTACATCCTTTAAATGTTCCTAGTCGTGGGAGTATCGAGACAGGGCACCGATACTCCAGAGTAAACTAGCGCATGCGCTTCTTGACCCATATGATGGGTGATGGATGATCCCATATCCATTGGTGTTTGACATCAGAGAAGGTATACGAGTGCTCAGTGGAGACTGGGTATACTGGACGGACGCGCCGAGAACTCCTATATGGTATTATACCTATCGTCGGATAGCAGTTCTCTGGTGACACCGGTACAGGTTAGTCTGTAGACCGAGATCGTCATAGAGTCTTGTGTGATTCCCACTGTGCTTTGATTTCCACCTTACCACGGTCAAGAGATCATGCAAAATGGTGGTTTTTGGGTACAGTCCCGAGTCACATGGAGGCAATGAGCGATAGGAGGGGTTTCGTCTCTCCCGGTATTGGGAGTTGATGTTGCGCTATGCTCGATTGGCCATAACAGGAAATCCCTGGCCAGGGTTGCTGAGATTTACTGGTAAGTGTTACACAGTAGTTTCTTAAACCGTTATGGATCTTACATCGGCATGACTTATCAGGCTATTGGGGTCTGACGTTATATTACCCCCAGGCTATAATATGCGACATATCAGACGAAGAGACTGGACTATACGGTAGTGTTACTGATTGGATTCGCAGGAGTTATAGCAGGCTTGCTGTTGATCTTCTGATCGCTCAATACCCGGGTGGCCGGTATGTTTAGCAGACCGTTTGCGGCTTGTGGGTGTTTGATATGATCATCACCTACTGCCGGCGTATTGACGAGTCTTTAGAGTCCTACACAGAGATTTCCTGGTTCATGCGAAACGGAGTAGGAGCTTATATGTGATATGTGCGGGACCGAGATTAATACGAGTATGTGATACCGTAATCTATTCTCGCGATATGTGATATCGGTCGGGTATATGTGATATAGCCGGGTTATCGGATCAAGTGTTGATTCGATAAGTTGATTCATTTGATATTAGTCGGTTATATGTATTATAGCCGGATTATTAAATCAAGAGTTGATTTAATAATTTAATGTATAATTATATATTTGATATATTAAATTACATTGACTAATATTAGCTCACTTAAGATTTCTTTTCTCATTTTATAATACATTGATATATATGTGATATATGTTAAATGTATTGTTTTCTTTTTGCACAAAATATATATGTGATATATATTGTTGTGTTATGCTAGGTTACACATGCAACATGTATGTATGAGACTCACACCATGCTAGGGTTAAGTTAGGGTTTTATTTGTTTTAAGTAATTCAAACACTTGGATAATGAGTCATGGTGGAAGCTTGGAGAAGCTTGTGGAAAACTTTGACTTAGTCCACTTGTTTGTCTAGATTAAGATATTTTTTGACCCAACCCTTAACTCATACCTATGGTTAAGTCTCTACAATGGTTAGTGGATGACATACACTAACTATGGTTGCATTTCTAACCTCATGGTTTTATTCATCACTTGAGCTTCATCTTCTTCTTCCTCATTCAAGCTTTCTAGCTTTTGTGAAAGTGATGATTTCTTGTGAGAAAAATATATCTAAAGTGAGCCCACTTGCTACTTCATCATCCTATACTATTAGCCATTTAGTTTAGGGTATTTGCTTCACTAATCTACACAATTAGTGAAGAGATAGCATGAGCTAGTGTCTCTTCGACGTAGATCATCTTCGGCCTCGAAGACTTTAAAGCAAGCTTGTTCGTTTCTTCATGGGAGCCTTTCTAGAGTCCGGAGGATCGTGATCGCAGCGAAGGGACTACTACATGGAGCTATTGAAGTGAAGGACCGGTCTACAAAAGTTATATTCCTTGTTCACTTAGATGTAAAGAGTTTACATATCATGTTTTACCCTGATTCTCTAGTTAAGATCTTGGTTAGGGTTTGTTTAGCACCCCAAAATTTTAAAGTAGCATGATTGATGCTTGCCAAAACCTTGCTAAGGTGCTAAGCTAACCCTACAGTGGTATGAATTGTGGCTTGATTTTATAGTTGTTTGCCGCAATGGTGGGAAACACTATGCATGAAGGTAGGGATGAATGGTGTGGGTGGCATCTGTCTTGTAACGCCGCCTCCTGTTATTCAACGATCGTTTGTTCCGTCATTGCCGGTGGTGTAGGAGAAGAATGTGAGGGTGGAAGAAGTGTAGGATCGGACGGCTCCGTTGAAGCAGAAGGTAAGAAGGTCTCGGAAGGTTCCAAGGAATCACAAGGTATAGAAGAGTCGGAAGATACAGTCACAAACCGTACTAATCAAGATTGTGAATCTCTAGTCCAAGCTGACATGCACTATCCGGAAGTGGTAGGGAAAGAATGAGGAAATGGAGGAAAAAGTGTTGTTAACCAAAATATTCACAACAACAAATATCACAGAAAAAGGTATAACAAGAACACAAACAAGACACACTGCACACACCTAAACAGTCTAGGGTTACCTAGGTCAACTAGACCTGCTAAAAAAAAACTTGCTTTGTGAAGTAAAAATGTACCGCGAAACGGGCCCAACATAAACTGATCGAGAAGCCAGGTAAGTGCAGAGAAGAAGGTAGGTTGTCCCTCGCTTTTGCGAGGTTCCTTAATTAGAATAACCTTCTCTCTTTTGGCGTTTGCGCCTTTCACACTTTCCTAGACACTTTTTGAACAATGTACCGATGGGCGGTGTTCGAAATACACTTAACTTTCCCTAGTGAACGCGCAGTCCTTAGAGGCTGAAAGTCTACTTTCTTTTAATGTTAATGGGGGTGTGAAAAATATGTTAGTTATGTATATGCCCTAGAGGCCATTGTTGTACATATGCTGTATATTATAATAGATGCTTGGATATATATAGAGAGGACTTTCTTGCTCGACATGATAGTATGCTATCTGGTTTCACTTTGTCTTAACATGTTGACTTGTATTAGTTTACTGTCTTGCTCTCACATGTTGATAAAGCCCTTATGATATGTACTTGACTACGGGGACTATGATACATATCATACTAGTGGAGCCAGGGTAGTCTATGAGTACATCCTATAACCGTTCCTAGTCGAGGGTGTATCGAGACAGGGCATCGATACTCCAGAGTAGACTAGCGTATACACATCTTGACCCATTTGATGGGCGATGGATGATCCCACATCCATTGGTGTTCGACATCAAAGATGGTGTACGGGTGCTCAGTGGAGACTGGGTACACTGAACGGACTCGCCGAGAACTCCTAGATGGTATTATACCTATCGTCAGATAGCAGTTCTCCGGTGACACTGGTACGGGTTAGTCTGTAGACCCGAGATCGTCAGTGATTCCCACTGTGCTTTGATTTAAACCATACCACGTTCAAGAGGACGTGCAAAACGGTGGATTTTGGCTACAGTCCCAAATCATATGGAGGCAATGAGCGATAGGAGAGGTTTTGTCACGACCCGAAAAGTACAGAACATGACCGGCACTTAAATTATGGACGTCTCGAGGCGTACGTAATCTAAGTAAGCCAAAACCCAGAAATCAAAACCAAAGAATCGGTAGAGTGAAGGAAAAACCAACTTAAAGCAAGTAGTTTTAATAGCATAAGCCGAATTATGCATTTTTAAAAACATTAAGTATTTCCTGAAAATTTCGGCAGAGTCTCCTTTGTAAATACTGGCCCCCAAACGAGATACAACATGAATAGTATACGAAATGAATAAAAAGGCATCCCCAAGCGGGAGCTAGCTCTTCGTCAATCGACGGTCACAACCACACAAACAATATAATATACAACGCCAAGGGCGAGGATCAAAACTCAAAAGGAAACTCAAAACAGCAAGAAATCCTTAGAAATGTAAGTGCACGGCGGCGCCCCGGCCGTCAATCCGACGCCGGAATGCGGAAGCGATGGTTTTCTTTAACCTTTTAAACCGGCACCACCGCGCACTATAAACACCCGGATCGTGCCATTAATCTAGTCCTAGCTATCAAGAGAAAGGATAGAGAGAGATACCGAGCGATCCGTGTCCTTCGGTATTCTCCTCGTCGTCCCGATCTCCCTGCGGAATCTCCGGTCTCCACCAAGTCGCCGGAAGGGCACCACGTCTCCGGCTTCTTTTACGGGCTCCTACCTCTGGACCGAGGCAACTCGGGCACGAAGTTGGCGAGCCGACGTGCCCAAGGTTTGCTGTAGAATACGTGTAGTGCTCTATGTCTCATTTGGGGTTACTTGAAGTTGCCTTTGGTGGAGGTTTGATATGATAACATTTTTGGAGATGAAGTGGGGGATTTTTGTGAAGCCAAAAGACAAAAAATCCTACCACCAAAATATGGGCAGCCCCTCCTTGGTTTGGCCGGCCATGGCATGGTGAAGGGAGTGAGAATGAGAGAGGGTGATAATGTGGAGTCAATTGGAATGGAAAAAGAAATGAGCCTCCAACATAATGCAAGAGAGAGAAAGGGTGATGATGATAAGCAATGATCATCAACCAAAACCAATACTCCATCAACTAATCATCAACAACCATGATTACTCCAAAACCAACACTCCAACAACCTAATCATCAACAACCATGATGAAAAGAAGAAGAATTCAAATGAAGTCAAATGGAGGAGGAATTATCATGATACACCAATATGCAAATAACACCCTCCACTAACCAAATTTGCATACTTGCAAATAAGCCCTCCTCCACCAATCTTCAGCCAATGAAAGGTACAAAGAAATATGGCTGAAACGGAAAACAAACTGGCAACTCCAAAAATCTGATCCCGTAATAAATTACAGGAAAACCCCGCTACTGTATATACATACCCGCATTTGTATTCCGACCGAATACAAATGCAATGAGATAAAATCTACACTGTACAATACTAGGATTCGGCTTAAACCAAAGCCCGCTAGTATTAACCGTCCGATCCTGATCCGTGCAATACCGCACGTATCTGATCAAACCCTGCCATATCTCCATACGGCCTCTACAGCGTTTCGCCCGAAAACTTGAGCAACTGTCTGTCGGGGACTCTAAAGACTCGTCAATACTATGGCTGTGGATTTAACCACTAGCACGTCAGAGGTATTAGCCATACGTGACGGGCTACCAGCTATTGACCAAAAGGGACGTCGATGAGCGAACTCATCCTGACACCCTACTGAGCCTGTCAGTGACAATATCCGTACAGTCCGGTCCGTTCGTCTATGAGCATCGCATGGCGGGCCTAGGGGGTTGGTAAAAGTCAGACCCCCAAAAGCGGTACAAGTCGTGTCGGAGTGTAGCCCAGAACACCCTGAGACACTACTGGAATACCTACCAGTAAATCTCCTGCCTTGGCCAAGGACTTCGTGTAAGGGCTCTCCTAGACACAGCGCGACCTCACCCCCAATACCGGAAGAAACGAACCCCTACAGATCCGCTCACTGCCTCCATGTCGCGCGGGACTGTACCCAACTAAAACCTGTTTGCACGTCTCCTTTGAGCGTGGTAGGGTAGTAATCAAAGTACAGTGGGAACTCACACGAGACAAATGACGATCCTCAGGTCGATGAACTAACCTGTACACATGTCACCAGGGAACTGCTATCTGACGTCAGGTATAAGACCAACTAGCATGTTCCCGGCGAGTCCTGTCCGATGTACTCATAACCCAATGAGCACCTGTATACATCTTAGGTGAACCAACTAACACCAGTAGCTTGTGAGACCGGCCACCGCCCCTCGTCGGGGTCTCGACTGTATACACTAGTCTACTCTGGAGTATCGATGCCCTGTCTCGAAACTCCCACGACTAGGGACCTTTTAAGGATGTGCTTATAGACTACCAGCTCCCACGTATATGATCGCCCTCATATTGCTGGCAGTCAAGCAAGAATCCTATGGGCTCTACCAACGTGCAATAGTGACCTGTAAGGTCACCTAAAACAGTACACGATGATAAAGGTAAACCAGATAGCATACTATCATCTTGAGTAAGACTGTCCTACCGGGATAATTCCTCCCTCAATCATTGCAATTACGTGCCTGTGATCCAATAATTGACTCTGAGGGCACTATCTCCAACAATAAATACAACGCGCGACTCTAAGGTCGAAAGAATAAACATCACTGGTCTCTATCTCTGAAATAAATACATGTTTGGTTGATGGAACTTCTAGATACAACAGAATAATAATATACAAGGTATAATGATTGGTACGATACAAGTAAACCCACCTACTACCAAGTCACCCGAAAAAGAAGCAGTGCCAGCAAAGCCGTAATGAAACCTGTACGGCAAAACCTGCAAGAAACTGTGGCACAACGGGGGTGAGTTGCCAACTCGTGAATAGAAAACATCTACGAGCAGAAACCGCATGTATGACGCAATCCTAAATCATACGATCATAATATATCCTCAAATATATAATCTGTAGCCTATAACAATGGCTAGGGTATACCTCTAAAAACTATAATACCAAGTGC
Organism: Agapanthus africanus; assembly: GCA_030015575.1. NCBI lineage: Eukaryota > Viridiplantae > Streptophyta > Magnoliopsida > Asparagales > Amaryllidaceae > Agapanthus > Agapanthus africanus. Next base: position 305,498,150 of record JASDDO010000010.1, on the reverse strand, counting down.
TCGTGTCAGTGCCTCAGGTAGCAATATATCATATAGATGAGGTATGAATGCATGAAAACAGAATACATGAAAATGAAGAAACTTCTTTCATAACTTAGTGAGATTTTTCTTGTATATTTAAAACTAGGTATCATAATGAAATCAGCAACAACACTGTCTAGCATCGACAAAAAACATAAATCTCAATCTCAATGTCTCAGGCTCGGTACCTCAATATCTTAAAAATCTCAGTGTCTCAATCTCACTATCTAGGGCGCCATTAGTCCAGACCGGCCCCTAATATCCATCAAAAGACCACGACGGTATCCTCCGGATATCCGACGCGTCGGGTAAAATCACCGGTCGGTAGTGCTTCCCTGCCAGGCTCAACGCCATCCTCTACGACCTTCTCGCCCCGGGGTACCGCACTGGGCCCACCATGTACCCGAAACGGTTCATCCAACTCCTCGAATCGGGTGTCGAAATCCATCAGCAAACTTATGGTGGACGACTCATACATCATGGGAAAGCCGCACTTTTCATTTAAAAAGAGAGAGAAAAGAAGTTAATAAATTTTTTTGCGGTTTTCCCCCAAATCCAGGAAATCTCATGAAAATCCGAATCCAAATCATCGGTGGCATGTAAACAGTGAATATAGGCATAAAAATCCATGAATGCAGCATAGAAGTGAATAACAATATGCATGAAGTAGTAAGTAGTAACTGCAATGTCTAAACTGGCATATAAGGCAAGTACACTAATATCATGTCGAAGTTATTAACGAACAAGCTATGTCAATGTAATAATATTCTCTAAAGTATACGTGACGTGGCAATTACCGATGAAGATGTGTGTGAGCCAGTAAGTAAGTGTACGTGGTACATACGCATCATCGGTAATGGTGCTGGTGTCCTAACAGTATGATATCAACAGTGGAATATGAAATCACAAGATAAGTATGCGATGCGGAGCGAACAGCAATAATGTGCGGGAGCTGAATACTAGACACAACGATAACAAATCTGCATTTAATATAAATATAAATCATACAGTGGTGCCTTTTGAAATAATACGAATCGTGGTGTTTTGAAAATAAGGGTTACAGTGTTTTTTAAGAAAAGATACGTTCTTTGAAATATCCGTAGAATCTCTTGACCTGTCTTAAAGAAACCGCCTAACATCTGAGTCGATACGTATATATATATATATATATATATATATATATATTAGTAGGTGATCCCGTCTTAATAGTATCATATCCGATACAGTATCTATAATAAGACATCCCCAAGTCAAGAATGCGGATCTATCATCAATATATAGCTCATACGTAAATCCGTCGTACGGCATCCCAAATCTGGGTACAGGTCAATATCACATTCATCATATTATTCATCTGGTATCCTCTTTCTCAAAGATCATAATCCGGGGTACTGACCTACGTCTAGTACAATATTGATACCACCTAAGTATGCATGCACGTGTGTGAAACACTACGTCAAAGGACCCGCTACAACGTCATGTCATATCTCGAAGACGAACCCTGCCAAATCACCGATCTCACGGCCTCAAATCAAATCCCATCGACTCATCTCAATCCCAAGTACTATCCACAAATCCAGTATATGATCACATAGTCCCATACCCATGTGAACACATAAATACATATTCCTATATACGCACATGTGACAGAAAGAATGTATGCAAGCATGTGTGTGCGTGCGTGCGTGGGTGCAACCACTACTTTAGGGTTTCGCAACTAACACTAAACCAATTCAAGAACACCAAAAATCCATCTTTATCATCAATAGACTCAAACAATATATAAACGATATATGTGTGTATACGTATTCGTATACATCACCACGAACTGCGGGGGTGCTATACGCCATCCACCCGACTTCTCCCCGTAGATATAAATCTACTCACCTGATCTTCGCTCACCGGTGCCGACGTCGCCACGCGCTTGCTTGTCGTCTCGAAGTCCACATGGGGGTACCTACATGTCATAACATATTGTGTCTCATAAAAACCAAATTCGAAATCGAAACGGCATACGAAACCAAATCGGCACGCGTATCACGTTTAGATCAAAACCTATCGCCTACGCATGCAAGAATAGTCAAACCAACCCTCGATGTCGATGTACCAACATCAACCCATCGAGAAAAACCCAAACACACCAATCGTGATTTCAAAACTCACTAATTATAATATTAAGTAGATTGCAACTCATCAAAACCCCAAAATAAATCAAATCGATTTATTTCCGAAAACCTAGAAAGCACTTAATTTTCGTTTTAATTCGAAACTTGATGTTTTAACAAAACTAATGGCCATAATATCCACTAAATATCATAATTATGTCATATAAACCATTTTCACACTTTAATCTCATCAATTTTTATAAAACTAAAAATTCTTGTTTTGCGATTTTATCAAATTTTAATAATTCCAAGTAGAAATGCACAAAACAACAACTAAGCTTGGTTTTGCATGAACCAAAGGTATTAAACCACTCATGGAAACCTTAATGATGTGCTAAAAACCCTAATTAGATTTTAATCCCACATTTTAATTAAATTTCTAAAACCTAGTTAGCAATATAGCTTAATTATTACAATTTCAACCTAACAATTTGCAAACTAGCAATTAGATTAGGTTTTTCATTTCACAATATGATGAATTACACTTTGCAACCATAATCACACAACAAAAACCCTAACTATAATTTAATCCTTCTCTTGAAAACCCAAATCTTTCAATTAGAACCATGATTAATTTCCTAATTAAGCTAGATTAAAGCAATAACCAACAATTGAACAAAAGGGTTAGGAGTTATACCTCAATTTGTAGATCTAGCTTGACAAATCTTGACCTCCAAAATACTAACTTGCTCCATGAATCATGCTAGTATAGGCTAAGGAGAAATGGGTAGGGATTAGATTTGAATTTTGTGGGATTTTTGCTTTGATTTTTGAGTGAAATTTGATGAATTTTGAGGGGAAATGAGATGGGAATTTTTGTGGGGCTGCACAATGGGGGGAGGGGGTCGGCCAGAAATGGGGAGGATGAGGAGAGAGAGTGAGGTGTTGAAAATGATGGGAAAAAACAAAGCCCATACCTCTATGTTATAACATATTCAATTTCCTTTTCATTTCTTGTTTTCTTTTCTCTTCATTGACTTTTCAAGTGGGGAAAATGAGGGGAGGGCTGCTGATTTCAGCCACAAAAGGGGAGAGGGTGAGGGTGTGTGGGTATGGGTGTGGGGTGAGGGAAAATGATAAATGTTATACCCCAAATTTCCATTTAACTTATTTTCACCATTTAAGCCTTTTTCTTCGATATATTTTCTAACACCGTTTAACAACTTCATTTCATTTCAAAAATCACATGTTAAAATTTTGATTAATGTGTTATGATGCACAAAATTTGTTTCAACTCATTCCAATTTGTAATTTTCCCTAATTAAATGTATTAGTGACGGCTTAAAATAATATTAAAATAATTAATTTCAGAATTTTTTTTAGAAAATTAGAAATTTTACCAGTGGCTCAATAAACACTAAATACTAGCAATTACATAGCTAGAATATGTATTTTTAATTTTATAATAAAGATATTTGTATTTTGACTTTTTTTTACAGAAAATCCCCTTATTTTACCGATTTTTCCGAAATTTCACCGAAACGATTTTCAAAACGTTACAATCTTCCTTCCTTAAAGAAATTCGGTCCCCGAATTTAAATTAAAACTCCCCCCAAATACTAAAACATCTAAGCAAAACCATCAAGTCGTCGGGGCTCCGAAATTATAAATACATAAAACAAATCGTAGCGCAACGCATGCGCATGAAAAATGAGCATATAACTCAAAATCAAAACTCCGTCAAGCATCCCGCAATCATCGGAGTCATAGGGTCATCAATGTCAAGATCCAATATGAAAACCAACATGATATACATCATTAAAACATCTTGAAGCAATGCATGCCAAACCTTTTTCAAATCGCCGTGCGATGTTCGCAACACAGCACAGTGGCGGACGTCTATTGTAAGAAAAATATAATATATATATATATATATATATATCCTTTGTTTAATATGCACGTCCCGCCGTTTTGAAAGCAATTTCAGAAGGGTTTCCTTTATAAAATGTTTCGCGTCATCTCGGACACGTAGGTAAATACTGAGACTATAGCTCCTCTTTGGAAATCTCTTCAATAACTATCAATGCATGCAAAAATATACTCAGGTACTGTCCTGTGACTAGTCCTGCTCAGTACTAAACCAATTAACAAACATCATAAAATATACTGCTCCAAAATAAATCAGTCCCAAATATATATATGAATGCCATGTGCGTCTGGTGCGCATGGAAATCTAAATCCATGAATATGCCATACATTTGCACAGAAACAACATCTAAGTGCAACGGGTGTGCACGAAACACCTGTCAAAGGCAACGTGTGTGCCTGACAGCAAAACCAGGTGCATCTGATATGTACGAAGAATCTCGATTTAGTACATCTAGTGTGCACCTAAATCGCATCAAGTGCCATAAGTATGCGCAAAATCCAAATCAAGTGCACAATGTGCATGAAAACGAATATCGAATATCACACTCGAAATCGACGGTATACGATACAATTCAATCAAAATCCAAATCAGGTATACCGTGGTATAAAATCTCACCATCCTGTGCATCGGCGTGCACAAAAGCAAATCAAATACTAAAAGTGCATGAAAACTATGCCGAAAGCATAAGCCAAATCATATGCATGCCCTAGGCATGAAATCAAATATCATGAAATTTGGTCATCAAAACTCAATCATGAAATAAATCACCCACAAATACTGAAATCCAAAGTGACGGATACGTGATAGTCAATCACAAAATCACAAATCATAAATGTCGTCGTTGATATGTCCGTCCTTTAAAGTCGAGAAGGTGTCGGTGCATCCAATGCTAGCAGAGCAAGATATCTACTTGCCTTCTGATCATAGCATGTCGCCTAGTGCCCTTAGGCTCTCGTCTCTCACTGCAGATTGCTAAGTACATAGCTCCTCGGCTCAACGGTCCAATATAGAAACGATAACGGAAGCAGTCCGCTCTAATACATCCTCTAAAGATCTCTGGACAACTATCATGGTTACTCATAACATGTCTCGTCGACGATGCCGAACTCTGGCCTGCTGGTGTGCGTAACATGACCACTCCTGGGTCCAAGTCTTCTCGTAATTTATTCTAGAAAGGTCCTGTCGAGGTCTCTCCCAAATCTCGTCTCTGCCTAACTGTCCGGAAGTCATCGTCCTTTACCAAAGCAAATTCTTGTTCCGGAACGGCTGCATACTCATCGCGACTCCTTCTGGAAAATATATTCATAGCCAACGCTTCTGCTTGCGTATCACATCCCTGATGTCGGCGGAGTGGAATGTCACCTCATCAAGATCTCGTACGAACCTCTTACTCCACTTTTCTCTAATGTCGACTGCTTCGGACTCGCCTCGTCGTGGCTACATGGACTGTGCTCCAACGGCTATACTCGTATCTAGAGTCTCCCAAGCAATGCATCCCATCGCATAGCATCCGAATGAAGTCGAACCATTCGACCGATTCGTCAAAACCTCATAATCCCCCAAGAGCTCAATATCTTGGGTATAGTTTAATAATATCGAGTACATACCACAGCATCGGTGGACCAGCCGTAGAAGGGCAAACCCAAGCCTCACTAATGGCGCCGCAGAACTGCCGCAAACCCTAAGGTTCAAAGGCTTTCACACGGTTATTATGTCGAGTTAGGGTTTCATTCTTCTAGAGGGTCCATAGAATTGCCTGCATGTCTTTCCGAATACTTTAAACTTGGAATATGGGTTTCTGACATTCGATCGCCTATGTCGACTCTCAACGTATCAGCGTGAAGTCGTCTCTAGCTGGAATCAATCTATCTGATGACCTTGCATCGGGTAAGCGAACGAACCACCTATCCTAGTCTTTCATTCTCGGGTGACTAGCGACCTTCTATCAAATCTCTAAGTACAACTCGTACTGCAATAGCTCCAACATCTGGGGCAATATCTCGTCGTTCGCCGCAACAACTGGCTCATTCGTCCGCACGCTGAACAGTGCTTCAATCATCAAGAATAGTCGGTGCATCGACGATCATCACATTCTGGCTGGCCTCTTGCAGTGGCCCTATCCTCTGGTGTTGATCTGCACGTCCGAGAAATCTCATAAAAGCGATCCATCAAACACTCGTAGCTCGAAAACGCAATAAAACGAAGCCTCCGTATCCAATCGTATGTCCCTGGAATCACGCCCTGGTCAGTCCTCGTTTCGTGACGAGCTCGTGCTGACCGCAACTCTAGTCGTAGCTCTCCACGCCTGTGTAACCGTGGTAACCAAACCATAACTAGTACCGATGAGGTTAGATAATAGGAAAGAATATAATACTGTGCAAGGAAATGTACATCCTAAGGCTTCTTAAGCGGAGTAGCATATCGTAAGTATGCCGTGGAACATACGTACGGTACGTCACTCTACTCAAGCTACCTACTCCATCAACCAAAGGTCATCCTACACTCCGAAGGTAAAACCTAACGCTCTGATAACAATTTTGTCACGACCCGAAAAGTACAGAACATGACCGGCACTTAAATTACGGACGTCTCGAGGCGTACGTAATCTAAGTAAGCCAAAACCCAGAAATCAAAACCAAAGAAGCAGTAGAGTGAAGGAAAAACCAACTTAAAGCAAGTAGTTTTAATAGCATAAGCCGAATTATGCATTTTTAAAAACATCAAGTATTTCCGGAAAATTTCGGAGTCTCCTTTGTAAATACATGCCCCCAAACGGGATACAACATGAATAGTATACGAAATGAATAAAAAGGCATCCCCAAGCGGGAGCTAGCTCTTCGTCAATTGACGGTCACAACCACACAAACAATATAATATACAACGCCAAGGGCGAGGATCAAAACTCAAAAGGAAACTCAAAACAGCAAGAAATCCTTAGAAATACAACGTTTGACTCTAAGGTCGAAAGAATAAACATCACTGGTCTCTATCTCTGAAATAAATACATGTTTGGTTGATGGAACTTCTAGATACAACAGAATAATAATATACAAGGTATAATGATGGGTACGATACAAGTAAACCCACCTACTAGCAAGTCACCCGAAAAAGAAGCAGTGCCAGCAAAGCCGTAATGAAATCTGTACGGCAAAACCTGCAAGAAACTGTGGCACAACGGGGGTGAGTTGCCAACTCGTGAATAGAAAACATCTACGAGCAGAAACCGCATGTATGACGTAATCTTAAGTCATACGATCATAATATATCCTCAAATATATAATCTGTAGCCTATAACAATGGCTAGGGTATACCTCTAAAAACTGTAATACCAAGTGCTCGTGTCAGTGCCTCAGGTAGCAATATATCATATGGATGAGGTATGAATGCATGAAAACAGAATACATGAAAATGAAGAAACTTCTTTCATAACTTAGTGAGATTTTTCTTGTATATTTAAAACGTGGTATCATAATGAAATCAGCAACAACAGTGTCTAGCATCGACACAAAACATAAATCTCAATCTCAATGTCTCAGGCTCGGTACCTCAATATCTCAAAAATCTCAGTGTCTCAATCTCACTATCTAGGGCGCCGTCAGTCCAGACCGGCCCCTAATATCCATCACAAGACCACGACGGTATCCTCCGGATATCCGACGCGTCGGGTAAAATCACCGGTCGGTAGTGCTCCCCTGTCAGGCTCAACGCCATCCTCTGCGACCTTCTCGCCCCGGGGTACCGCACCGGGCCCACCATGTACCCGAAACGGTTCATCCAACTCCTCGAATCGGGTCTCGAAATCCATCAGCAAACTCATGGTGGACGACTCATACATCATGGAAAAGCCGCACTTTTTATTTAAAAAGAGAGAGAAAAGAAGTTAATAAATGTTTTTGCGGTTTTCCCCCAAATCCTTGAAATCTCATGAAAATCCGAATCCAAATCATCGATGGTATGTAAACAGTGAATATAGGCATAAAAATCCATGAATGCAGCATAGCAGTGAATAACAATATGCATGAAGTAGCAAGTAGTAACTGCAATGTCTAAACTGGCATATAAGGCAAGTACACTAATATCATGTCGAAGTTATTAACTAATAAGCTATGCCAATGTAATAGAATTCTCTAAAGTGTACGTGACATGGCAATTACCGATGAAGATGTGTGTGAGCCGGCAAGTAAGTGTACGTAGTACATACGCATAATCGGTAATGGTGCTGGTGTCCTAACAGCATGATATCGACAGTGGAATATGAAATCACAACATAAGTATGCGATGCGGAGAGAACAGCAATAATGTGCGGGAGCTGAATTCTAGACACAACGATAACTAATATGCATTTAATATAAATATAAATAATACAGTAGTGCCTTTTGAAATAATACGAATCGCGGTGTTTTGAAAATAAGGGCTACGGTGTTTTTTAAGAAAAGATACGTTATTTAAAATATCCGTAGAATCCCTTGACCTGTCTTTTAAAATACCCACGATTCGTTAGTTTTTGAAATAGGTAGGAATTGAATCTAGTCTAACAACTACACTAAACTATAAGGCTGAGCTAACAGGCTACCCGAAAGGTAAGGAAACCGCATAACATCTGAGTCGATACGTATTTATATATATATATTAGTTGGTGATCCCGCCTCAATAGTATCATATCCGATACAGTATCTATAATAAGAAATCCCCAAGTCAAGAGTGCAGATCTATCATCAATATATAGGTCGTATGTAAATCCGTCGTACGGCATCCCAAATCTGGGTATGGCTCAATATCACATTCATCATATTATTCATCTGGTATCCTCTTTCTCAAAGATCATAATCCGGGGTACTGACCTACGTCTAGTACAATACTGATTCCACCTAAGTATGCATGCACGTATGTGAAACACTACGTCAAAGGACCCGCTACAACGTCATGTCGTATCTCGAATACGAACCCTGCCAAATCACCGATCTCACGGCCTCAAATCAAATCTCATCGACTCATCTCAATCCCAAGTACTATCCTCAAATCCAGTATATGATCACATAGTCCTATACCCATGTGAACACATAAATACATATTCCCATATACGCACATGTGATAGAAAGAATGTATGCAAGCATGTGTGTGCGTACGTGTGTGGGTGCAACCACTACTCTAGGGTTTCGCAACTAACACTAAACCAATTCAAGAACACCAAAATTCCATCTTTATCATCAATAGACTCAAACAATATATAAACAATATGTGTGTGTATACGTATTCGTATTCATCACCACGAACTGCGGGGGTGCTATACGCCATCCACCCGACTTCTCCCCGTAGATATAAATCTACTCACCTGATCTTCGCTCGCCGGTGCCGACGTCGCCACACGCTTGCTTGTCGTCTCTAAGTCCATATGGGGGTACCTACATGTCATAACGTATTGTGTCTCATAAAAACCAAATTCGAAATCGAAACGGCATACGAAACCAAATCGGCACGCGTATCACGTATAGGTCAAAACCTATCGCCTACGCATGCAAGAATAGTCAAACCAACCCTCGATGTTGATGTACCAACATTAACCCATCGAGAAAAACCCAAACACACCAATCGTGATTTCAAAACTCACTAATTATAATATTAAGTTGATTGCAACTCATCAAAACCCCAAAATAAATCAAATCGATTTATTTATGAAAACCTAGAAAGCACTTAATTTTCGTTTTAATTCGAAACTTGATATTTTAACAAAACTAATGGCCATAATATACACTAAATATCATAATTATGTCATATAAACCATTTTCACACTTTAATCTCATCAATTTTTATAAAACTAAAAATTCTAGTTTTGCAATTTTATCAAATTTTAACAATTCCATGTAGAAATGCATAAAACAACAACTAAGCTTGGTTTTGCATGAACCAAAGGTATTAAACCACTAATGGAAACCTTAATGATGTGCTAAAAACCCTAATTAGATTTTAATCCCACATTTTAATCAAATTTCTAAAACCTAGTTAGCAATATAGCTTAATTATTACAATTTCAACCTAACAATTTGCAAACTAGCAATTAGATTAGGTTTTTCATTTCACAATATGATGAATTACACTTTGCAACCATAATCACACAACAAAAACCCTAACTATAATTTAATCCTTCTCTTGAAAACCCAAATCTTTCAATTAAAACCATGATTAATTTCCTAATTAAGCTAGATTAAACCAATAACCAACAATTGAACAAAAGGGTTAGGAGTTATACCTCAATTTGTAGATCTAGCTTGACAAATCTTGACCTCCAAAATGCTAACTTGCTCCAAGAATCATGCTAGTATAGGCTAAGAAGAAATGGGTAGGGATTAGATTTGAATTTTGTAGGATTTTTGCATTGATTTTTGAGTGAAATTTGATGAATTTTGAGAGGAAATGAGATGGAAATTTTTGTGGGGCTGCATAATGGGGGGGCTCAGCCAGAAATGGGGAGGATGAGGAGAGAGAGTGAGGTGTTGAAAATGATGGGAAAAAACAAAGCCCATACCTCTATGTTATAACATATTCAATTTCCTTTTCATTTCTTGTTTTCTTTTCTCTTCATTGACTTTTCAAGTGGGGAAAATGAGGGGAGGGCTGCTGATTTCAGCCACAAAAGGGGAGAGGGTGAGGGTGTGTGGGTGTCGGTATGGGTGTGGGGTGAGGAAAAATGATAAATATTATACCCCAAATTTCCATTTAACTTATTTTCATCATTTAAGCATTTTTCTTCGATATATTTTCTAACACCGTTTAATAAATTCATTTCATTTCAAAAACTACATGTTAAAATTTTGATTAATGTGTTATGATGCACAAAATTTGTTTCAACTCATTCCAAGTTGTAATTTTCCCTAATTAAATGTATTAGTGACGGCATAAAATAATATTAAAATAATTAATTTCGGATTTTTTTTATAGAAAATTAGAAATTTTACCAGTGGCTCAATAAACACCAAATACTAGCAATTACATAGCTAGAATATGTATTTTTAATTTTGTAATAAAGATATTTGTATTTTGATTTTTTTTTTACAGAAAACCCCCTTATTTTATCGATTTTTCCGAAATTTCACCGAAACTATTTTCATAATATTACAGGTTTCGTCTCTCCCAGTATTGGGAGTTGATGTTGTGCTGTGTTCGATTGGCTATAACCGGAAGTCCCTGGTCAGGGCTAATATGGAGATTTACTGGTAAGAGTTATCAGTAGTTTCTCGACCCGTTATGAGCCTCACATCGACACGACTTATCGGTTATTGGTGTCTGACATTTTATCACCCCTAGACTGTATATGCGACATATCAGATGAAGAGACCGGACTGTATGGTAGTGTTACCGAATGGATTCGCAGGAGTATGTACAGACTTACTTGTTGAACTTCTCGTCGCTCAATACCCGGGTGGCTGTTACGTTTAGCTGACCGGTTGCAGCTTGTACGTGTTTGATATAATCATCACCTACTGTCGACGTATTGACGAGTCTTTAGAGTCCTAAAGAGAGGTTTCCTGGCTCTGGAAAAACGGAGTAGGAGGACATATGCGATATGTGCGGGGCCGAGAAAAATACGATATGTGATACCGTATTTTATTCTCGCGATATGTGATATCGGCCGGGTATATGAGATATAGCCGGGTCATCGGATCAAGTGTTGATTCGATAAAATGATACATTTTATATATTAGTCGGTTATATGTGATATAGCCGGATTATCGGATCAAGTATTGATTCGATGATTTAATGTATAATTATATGTGTGATATATTATATTACATTAACTAATATAAGCCCACTTAAGTAATTCTTTTTCTTATTTTGGATACATTAATATATATGTGATATATGTTAAATGTATTCTTTTGTTACTTAATTATATATGTGTGATATGTATAATTGTAACATGCTTGGTTATAAATGCAACTAGGGTTTATTAGAGTTAAACCATACTAGGGTTAATATTAGGGTTTATATTTATCATTAAGTAATTCAAATATTGTGGATAATGTTCATGGATGAAGCTTGTAGTTTCTTTGACTTTGTCCACTCTTTTTGTCTTGCTTAAGATATTTATCAACCATACTTTTACCATAGCTAATGGTTAAGTTTCTACATGGGTTAAGGATGATATACTTGACCTTGGGTTGCATTTCTAACCACACACAACTTTTATTCTCATCACTTCATCTTCTTCTTCCTCAAAAGCTTGCTAGCTTTTTCAATGGTGATGAAATAAATTGAGAAAAAGAAAACTAAAGAAAGCAAAATTCCTACTTCATCATCCTCTTCTATACTAGCCATATAGATTAGTGTGTTAGCTTCACTAATTCATAATTAGTGAAGAGTTAGCTTGAGTTTGTGTTTCCTCAAGGTAGATCGTCTTGGATTTCGAAGATTTCAAGTAAGATGCATCATTCGCCTCATGGAGCCTCTCTAGAGTCCGGGAGCTTGATGATCGCAGCGAAGGGACCACAAATCGGAGCTTATGAAGCGAAGGAATGGACTACAAAGGTTGTAATCCCTATCATATAGATGTAAAGTTGTTTACATGCAAAGTTAACCCTAATTCTCTAGTTAAGATCTTGGTTAGGGTTTCATAGCACCCCAAAATTTTATAAAATGGCACGTGTGGTGCCTTCCTAAACCTTGTGGTGGTGCTACACAACCTTACAGTGGTATCAGAGCCAAGCTAGAATTTTAGGCGTTATCTAGACGAAGTTTAAAGTCCGATCGAACCCCGAAAACCCAAACGAGACCCCTTCCCTTGAAATTTTTTCAAAAGATAAAATTTTTCATATTAAAAATACTCAGAAAATTCATATTAAAAATACTCAGAAAATCATGCAGGGAATTATATGGACCCACTTGAAGAATGAATCCCTAACTTGCTAAAGTGACCGCGCAACCGCGGCCAAAACTTGGTTTTGGCGGCGGTTCCGCGGCGCCACTGTGGAGGCTTGGGACGGGCCCTTCAGCGATGGTCCATAGGTGTTGGAGCATGCTACTGGGAATTTTTTATTTCTGCTCAAGTGTTGAGCTCACTGGGGTATTTTGGGAATTCATTGAATCGATCGAATTGTGTAACTTCTCCTAGATATCTGTGTTGTGATACAATATGTGGAATTCATTTAGTTAGGCATGAAATCCGTAATATGTGATATTTCGGGTTTACGATGTCTAAAGAGATTGTGGATTCCAAATATTGTAGTTTTACTTTTTCTTTTCTGCGACCGTAAGTGTAATATGTGGTATATCGCCGTTTTCGTCGCTATAGATCGACGACAATTGTGATAGGCATATTTACTTACATTGATGACATGTGTTGTTATGTGTTGCTGTGATATGTTATATTGGATTGTCGTGTATTGAATAGCCGGGGGTTTTATGTGAGATGAGGGTTTTTATTTTCATTCATGTAAAATTCATTGTATGTAATATTATTTTATTGGGGCACTTCGGAGTTGAGGATGATGTCACCATTGTATATTATTTACTTTTCCGCATTAGGATAGACCCAATCCGGGGAGCACAAGTAACCGGGTTCTAGGGTCCAGTGGGAGACCATCTCGAGGAGTCGAGACCGGGTCTCCTAACCCTAGAATTTGGAGGGTTACTTACCGCTCTCGTAGGGGTCTAGGGATGTGGGTTTGGCTATTTATCGTGACCGTGGAATCCATGTTTTATACAGGCTCAAAATAAAACACGGACCTCCTAGTATATCCAATATTTCATATGTTATCTTCTGCTGCTGATATACTGTGATGTGATCATTTTATATGCGTGAGACGAATGCTTATACTATATATATATGATATATAAATATTACTGATTTCGTTTCTTCTGTGATGCTTAAGAAGCTTAAATGATGGGATTTCATTAATGAGATTAATGGAAAGAAAAGAAACCTAAAAGATGTTGTAGAATTAAATTTTATAAAAAAGGTAGCTCTAGTTTTTGCTTTGCATAGCGGTATTCCTTGTAGAATATCCAGCACCTTATTCGATAAGGAAAGAGCCGAGATCCCTTCACCGGGAGTGACCTCTTTAGCGAAACTAGCAGATGCTACAACTCACTCGGTTTGTTTTTGATTGCTTCTATAGTTTTTTCTTTGCATAGAGGTATTCCTTGTAGAATATTCAGCACCTTATTCGATAATGAAATAGCCGAGATCCCTTTACCGGGAGTGACCTCTTTAGCGAAACTAGTAAAACCTCAAAAACACTCATGTTCAAAATCATTTGTTTCTACAACGATATCAAGTTCATTATGCAAAAAGGTTTTCAGAAAAACCTGTCGTAGCCCTCCGACATTTCATATAAGTAATATTTAGTATTCGTGCCGCGTTTGTTGGCTTTCGTCAAGGCGTAGTGTGCGGTAGCTACTTACTACTTATTTGTAGCATATGATGCGATTGGATTATGGTAGTCGTACGGCTTTGTTGGCTTTCGTCAAGGGTCGTGCGGGTGGGTTTAATTCAATCATGAAATGTACGGCTTGAACTTGACTAATGGACTATGGTTTGTTGGCTTTCGTCAAGGTCATAGCACGTTAAGGGTAAAAGCATTATCGGGAATTTCAAGTGTTGAAATTTGCAATGAGATTGCATACCTGCTATGAGATAGTTGGATCCCGATACCTACTGCGAGTAAGAGTTACTTATGGGAGAGTTTTACACAGGACAATTAGCCGATCAAGTAGGTGTCTAGAAAGGTGTTAACGGGGTAATGCCTCTGGGAAAACGAGGTTTATTTTAATTAGGTCCGTGCGAAAGTAAGGGGAACCTCCCTCAAAGTACCAACACTGGCCTGGCCGAAAGATTGGCGAACTTGTAAAGTGTAATTAATCCCGGATAGTCTTACCTTTTAGGGTTTGAAGGAAGATTTGATGAAAACAGTGGGAGCCATCCTGATTAGATAAGATAATAACCAATCTAATCTTGCAAGAGCATACGCTAAAGTGTTTTCTTCTCTCTCTCTCTCTAGGTAGCGGCCATGTCAGGCCTTAATCAAGATAATATTATGGATGTATTGACCGAACCCGCTTATTATACTGAGCAGGGGAACGTTGGTCCCGTTTTTTCTTATAAACTTTATAAGACTGAGCAGGGAATAATGATATATCCGGATTCACACGTTGCCCAAACGAAGAACAAGCATGTTGATGCATCTTCTTCGGGTGTATTTGTTATCGAGAACTGTTTCTCAGTTCACTCTACGTCCTGGGTATTAGATACCGGATCAGGGTCCCACATATGTAATATGTTGCATGGGCTAAAGAGAGGTAGAGAACTGGGAATGGGTGATCATTCCGTTAAAGTAGGGAATGGTGCAAATGTTGCAGTCAAAGCAGTTGGCGAATATCACCTTTTATTACCAAGTGGTAATACATTGATTCTGAACGAATGCTATTACATACCGAGCATGATATGCAACATTATATCTGTTTCATTATTAAATAAAGAAGGATATAATTTTGTAGTACAGGATAATGTTATGAATATCTTCCTGAATCAAAAGTTGATTCGATCAGGCTCGTTAAATAATGGCATATACGTTCTAAATCAAACAACGGTTCTTAATGTACAAAACACTCACAAGAGGAAGAATTCAGAAATGAATGAATCCTTCTTGTGGCATTGTAGACTAGGTCTTATCAATGCGACACGACTAGCTAAGTTGCATAAGGATGGATATTTGAATCCGTTCGAATTTTCATCTTATGAAACTTTCCATTCATGTCTCAAAGGCAAAATGACCAAAACTCCGTTTAGTGGACACGGAAAAAGAGTTACTGAACTCTTAGAACTGATACATAGTGATGTATGTGGTCCCATGTCTACACATGCCAGGAATGGTTTCTCGTACTTCATTACATTCACTGACGATCTCTCAAGATACGGACATGTGTTCCTGTTGAAACACAAGTCTAAAGCTTTTGAGAAATTAAAAGAATATAAGCACGAAGTAAAGAACCAAACGGGTAAAAGTATTAAAATCCTTCGATCTGATCGAGGAGGAGAATACTTGAGCAATGAGTTCCTGGACTATCTAAAAGAGAATGAGATTCTCTCTCAACTTACTCCTCCGTATACGCCACAACACAACGGTGTATCGGAACGGAGGAATCACACACTATTAGATATGGCGCGCTCTATGATAAGCACTGTTAAGTTGCCTATTTCCTTTTGGCGGTATGTGCTTGAGACAGCCATACACCTATTGAATATGGTCCCTACCAAATCAGTGCCTACCACTTCATATGAGATATGGAAAGGGAAGAGACCAAATCTTAATTATATTAAGATATGGGGTTGTCCGGCCTATGTCAAAAGGCACAATCCGGAAAAACTCAAGGCATGGTCTGTCCTGTGCAAGTTTGTAGGATATCCCAAAAACTCACAAGGGTATATCTTCTACCACACCGAGGAACAAAAAGTGTTTGTTTCTCAGCATGCCACCTTTTTGGAAAAGAAATTTCTTGAAAAAGAAATTAGTAGAAAGGAGGTAGAACTGGAAGAAGTTCCAGTTATACAAACTGCAACAGAAGATTTGGTGGAACCAGAGGATTCAGTAGTTTCCGACGAACCCCCGCCTCTCCGCCGATCTAGTAGGTTTCCTCATCCACCTGAGAGATACTACGGTTTTCTCATCGATGGTGGGAGCGAGGATTGCATCATGGAAGATGATGACCCGACAAGTTTCGAGCATGCCATCACGAGTGGTAACTCTATGAAGTGGCTGGATGCAATGCGATCTGAGATGGAATCCATGTACACCAACAAAGTATGGACTTTGAAAGTTGCTCCTGAAGGGGTAAAACCCATTGGGAGCAAATGGATCTTTAAGAAGAAACTTGATGTAGATGGAAAAGTTGATACTTTCAAAGCTAGACTTGTTACAAAGGGTTTTCGTCAATGACCAGGTGTGGATTATGACGAAACCTTTTCTCCAGTGGCTATGATTAAGTCCATCCGGATCCTACTTGCCATTGCTGCATTCCTTGACTACGAAATCTGGAAAATGGATGTTAAGGCCGCCTTTTTAAATGGTGATTTAGAGGAGTGCGTGTACATGACTCAGCCAGAGGGCTTCATAGAAAGTGGGAGCAGCGAAAAGGTATGCAAGCTTCTTAAATCTATCTATGGGTTGAAGCAGACATCGCGGAGTTGGAACATATGTTTTGATGTGGTAGTCAAAGAGTTTGACTTCATCAAAAACATAGATGAACCTTGTATATACAAGAATGCGGCAGAGAGTAAGGTTGTCTTCCTCGTATTGTATGTGGATGGCATACTCTTGATAGGAAATGATGTTCCTATGCTGCACTCGGTCAAGCTCTTCTTATCATATAGATTCTCAATGAAAGATCTAGGTGATGCCTCCTGCATTTTGGGGATTAAGATCTATAGAGATAGATCTAGACGGATACTGGGATTATCCCAATCCAGGTACATTGACACCATACTAAAGAGGTTTGGTATGGAAGAATCCAAGGGTAGGAACTTACCCACGATCTCTGGACTCACTCTCTCCAAAGAGATGTCTCCTAAGACTAATTTGGAGAGAGCTCGCATGCAATGGATGTAAGTCTACGGTAACGCCCTGGCCGTCGATCCGAGGCCAAAATGCGGAAACAAATTTTTTTCATAAACTTGAAACTGGTGCTATCGTATACTTTCACCCGGATCGAACCATTAACGCTAAACTAGCTAACTACTAAGAAGTGAGAGTGGTGATACCGATCGATCCGTGTCCTTCGGTCTTTAGCCACCATCCCAAGCTCCTCGCGGCATCTCCGATCTCCGGTCTCCTCGTCGGAAGGGCACCACATCAATGAATCTTTTTACGGGCTCCCGCTTCATCCGAAGCAACTAGGACACGAAGTTTGCTAGCCGACGTGTCGAAAGTGAATTAGAGAATGTGTGTGATAACTTTGTCTCAAGCATCCATTGATTCTCAACGCATGAGAGTGTATGGATGGAGGTTGAAGTGGATGCCATTAATGGAGATAGTGAGCTCAAGAAGAAAGAGAAAGAAGAAGAAGAAGAGCCTTTCTTTTTCTTATGTGTTGGAATGATAATGAGAGTGAGATAGAAATTATCAACACAAGAGAAACCTCAAGCCATATGGCTGCCCTCTCTCTCTCCTCTTATCATTTCAACACCTAAATCGATCCAAAATGTGACATATGCACAAATAAAGAGACCATGAGCCATCACTTTTGCATGTGTCACAATTAATGCTTCTAATCATGACTTTGAGCTCATTATTTCCATTTGTAAACATTAATCTAAATGTTTACCATAATAAAAAGAGAATGGCATCTACCAAAGTAAACTCGTGACGGATCACAAGGATACCACTCACCTGTATATACGTACCTGCATCCGCATTCCGACTGAATGCGAATGCGATGAGACGACAGTAATCCAACAAATCTAATAATAGGATCCGGCTTAAACCAAAGCCCACTAGTATGATCCGTCCGATCATGATCCGTGCACGACTGCACGTATATGATCGAACCCTGCCATAATACCATACGACCTCTACAACGTTTCGCCTGAAACTTGGGAAACTGTCTGTGGGGGACTCTAAAGACTCGTCAATACTTTGGCTGTGGATTTAACCACTAGCACGTCAGTGGTACTAGCTGTACGTAACGGGCTATCAGGTATTGACTAAAAGGGAGATCAATGAGCGAACTCATCCTGACACCCTACTGAGCCTGTCAGTGGCAATATCCATACAGTCAGGTCCATTCGTCTATGAGTATCGCATGTCGAGCCTAGGGGGTTGGTAAAAGTCAGACCCCCAAAAGCGGTACAAGTCGTGTCGGAGTGTAGCCCTGAACACCCTGAGATACTACTGGAATACCTACTAGTAAATCTCCTGCCTTGGCCAAGGACTTCGTGTAGTGGCTCTCCTAGACACAGTGCGATTTCACCCCCAATACCGGGAGAGACGAAACCCCTGCCGATCTGCTCACTGCCTTCATGTGGCTCGGGACTGTACCCAACTAAAACCTGTTTGCACGACTCCTTTGAGCCGTGGTAGGGTAGTAATCAAAGCACAGTGGGAACTCACACGAGACAAATGACGATCTCAGGTCGATGAACTAACCTGTACACATGTCATCAGGGAACTGCTATCTGACGTCAGGTATAATACCAACTAGCATGTTCCCGGCGAGTCCTGTCCGGTGTACTCATAACCCAATGAGCACCTATATACATCTTAGGTGAACCAACTGACACCAATGGCTTATGAGACCGGCCACTACCCCTCGTCGGGGTCTCGACTGTATACACTAGTCTACTAATGGAGTATCGATGCCCAGTCTCGAAACTCCCACGACTAGGGACCACTTTAAGGATGTGCTTATAGACTACCTAGCTCCCACGTATATGATCGCCATCATACTGCTGGCCGTCAAGCAAGAATCCTAAGGGCTCTATCAACGTGTAATAGTAATTAGTAATATCACCTAAAGCATGTACACGATGATAAAGATAAACCAGATAGCATACTATCATCTTGAGTAAGACTGTCCTACCGGCATAGTTCCTCCCTCAATCATTGCAATCACGTGCCTGCGATCCAATAATTGACTTTGAGGGCACTATATCCAACAATCTCCCACTTGCACTCAAGGCTAATTATTGCGATGTCGCATACTCACAGCCCGTGTGATACCGAACACCCAACTCCTCTACTGATCAGTCTCACAAAACCCGTTTGTGAAACTATTGCGTTCGAGGAATAGCCTCAGTGAGTGGATCCGCTCTGATTTTTCTTTCTATGTCTCTCTTTATCTCAAGTTCGCGGAGAAAGCCATCTCCCGAAATGAGCAATACCTGTCTTAGAATATGTCTGGATATCTGATTGGACCTAGTTCATAAATGAACTCCAAATCCAAACTTCTTAGACTGTATTGTCAACTGAACTTAATCAGTATCCTGCGCCATGCCTCCCTCAGTATCCGCTTGGATCACCTGTCCAAGCTACTGCCCCTCGTCGAGAGGGAAAACTATAACTCTGACAGTCACTTTGTCATCCAGGTCACCTTGGAAGCCTGAAATGATAATTGTCTCCCGAAGGAGGCTGTTGTTATCATATCCCTAGAACATCTACTTATTTTCTAAAACTGCTTCCAAACATTTCTCCAGGATTGGATCAATATCAACTTATTGCATCTAGTGCAAAAACAACATCTGGTGTGGTACTTGACATTTCATGATTAACTCAATTGCCTTAGCAAGTGATACGTTAATCATGCACATCCCTCTCCCTTTTAGTCTGTAAGACACCTTTAGAGAGGGTGACTCCATCACCTTCAGGTACACTGCCATGCCAGGAGTTATCCATTCTAGAATACATTTAGAATGCTGTCTAAGTACCCAGATTGAGATACTTCCCAAATCTAGATCTAAAACCATAGATCTAGTAACCAGAATGTCTGATATTATATATATATCCTATGTGGAGAAACCACTGTATGACAACCAAAGTATAACCAATCGTAGTATAGGAATTTCACTTCCTACTCTGTGTATGTCATCCAAATACCAGGACATCACACCCTACCACCTTCTTAACAGATCCATCCCCTATTCTGATGAAGTCAAACCTATGACTGTCACATTAGAAATAGATGATCTATCTCCGCTATATCTGCTTTAGTCTATAAATAGACATAAGCTATTTGTCCACTATGCTTCCGTTGCTCCCACTGACTACGACAACCCTCTGGCAGAGTCATATACACGTGCACTTCTAAAGCTAGTTTAGAACGATGCTATACTTATCCTCCTGCCGGGTCTTATAGCCTGGAACAACAGTAGTGTCAAGTCTGGGTAAACAAGAACCTCCCTGTCACCGTCCTTAAGGCTACCGAAGTACCTCTCGGGTGCCTGAGGTTACCCATCATATCTGCGGAGTGGCTAATGGAATGACAATCCAGATTGAATCTTTAGGTCCTATTAAATTTTCAGTAATCGTTCGCGGTTCTGGAATCACTTCCAGTTCTACCATACTCCCACCACTGTTTTCTGAAAAAATCCATTTTTATTAAAATTGTGGCGAGTCAAGAACACTATCACTATTGATCTTCCAGATGGTAGAAAGTCAACCCTCGTCATAGCCCGGGTCAACCCACAAACATCCATTACAGAAACGTGCCTTGAGTTATCCAGAGTCTGGTTTTAAGCATAAGCCGGACAACTCCATATACCTTAACATCGTTAAGATATGAGCCATTCTATATCTAATATAGAAACAGAGGCACTGATTTAATTGGAACCAGATTCAAATCATGCAACTGCCCCCAGTGCATGTCAACTAAATGGAAGGAAGCCGATCAGCGTTACTCAACTTAGGAATGCATCCAGATATGAGTAACCTGAAAGAGAAACAAGTTTCTCAAAACCATTACTATCAGCTGTTTAATGCTCTTTACCTAACCATCCACTGATATAGGTAAATGTCATGGACATAATTTCAAAAAGTTATATCTCACTCTATCAAAATAGACGTACATATATATCGATTTGAAATTGGTGCATAACAGCGGATATTCAAAACCAAATATTTGCCGACCGGCAAACAGCCTAGGTAATTTCCTCAATTATCACCAACTACAACGAATCCCGATATAATGAGGACGATCACCCAATTCCCAATAACTTACTCCCACTCATCATCTGTAAAACCATACAGATGTGAGAATCAACCTGGTAAATACATACCCTGGAGTAAGGACTAATTGGGAAATCAGTTTTCTATTAACAATACACAGTGAAACTGAAACATGAAAATGTTTCGAAAGGGTATCGGGTATTCCTAGTAATGCGTCTTCCATTATCAGATTCACAACTGTAACCGTATATTTCTTTGCCATCTCACCAAATCCCTTTATATGTCTTTAGTCATTACCTTCTATACACCTCCTTTATGCCAAATGGTTTTCTTCCTTCCCTACCGTTCGGCACCAACCTATGGTTTGAAAGAATACTATCCAATAAGCGTAATAGGTGTACTGTCCTAATCCTAGGAGCACTCGCAACCCGAGAGAAGGTAAAGATGAAAGACAACTGAATAAACCTCATTCCTATTTCTCCTGAACTAGAATCCATCCCCGAACTGGAACAAGTTCCTTCGAGTTCGTATATAACCATAAGATGGAGTATCCAATAAACTGTGGATCTTCGTAGTGATACGAGGTGTTCCGGAGAAATACAAAGGTGAAGTAGGAGTGGCGATAAAATACTTGGTTTGGTCGTGAATAGCAGTCGCAATTTACTTTGCTCTCTTTCTAATCCCTTTATATGTCTTTACTTATTACCTTCTGTACACATCACTTAGGTTGATTGGTTTTCTTCCTTCCCCACCTTTCGGCACCGGCCTATGGTTTGGAAGAAGACTATCCAATAAGCGTAATAGGTGTACCGTCCTAATCCAAGGAACACTCGCAATCTGAGAGAAGGTAAAAGGAAAAGAAAACTGAATAGTCCTATTCATTTTCTCCAGAACCGGAAACCATCCTCGAATCTGGAAAAAGTTCCTTCGAGTTCGTATATAACCATACGATGGTTTTATCCAATGGAAGTGGATGTTCGTAGTAATACGGGGTGTTCTGGAGAAAAAGGTAAAAGTAGGAGTGGCAATGAGGTATGCAACTCAGACAATCCAAAAGCCAGTGTTTTAAGAAGGTTCGGTTAATCTTGGTCACTGAGTCATAGTCTAGGGTCGGGCCATGGTCGCTGCCAAAGAGAGAGAGAGAAAAGAAACACTCTGCGTGCACTCTAATCTAGATCAGAATGGTTATCACTTTATCTAATCAGGAAACCTCCCACTGTAACCTCAAATTCTCTTCCAAACCTGAAAGAAGAATTAGTCGGGATCACCCGAGGAGTAAACCAACTCATCAGTGGGAATCGGGATCCAACTATCATCGCATGATAACGTGATGGAATCCACTCACGTTATCACACTCCAGCAGGTATGCGCATATCTGGCAAGTTTCAGTTTCTTTAGAAACTCTCGATGTGATTTTTACCCCATGCTCTTATGACCTTGACGAAGGCCAACATATCATAAGTCACATGTCAAGTTCTACCCGTCATTATCCAGGTTAATTTGAACCCACCAGTACATACTCTTGACGAAGGCCAAAATAGTAGTACGACTGTCCCAAACTAACGCATCTATCTATGCAGCGGAAAAGTAACAAATAGCTACCATACACTATGCCTTGACGAAAGCCAACATACATAGCATGAATACTAAGTGCTACCCGTCTGAAATGACGGAGGGCTACGAATGGTTTTTGGTGAAAAACCTTTAACGTAATGAACTTGATATCGTTGAAGGAACCGGATAGCTTTTTATAAAAATATAGTGGCGAAAACCTTTGCTAAAGAGGTCACTCCTGGTGAAGGGATCTCGGCTCTTTCCCCGTAGAATGAGGTGCAGGATATTCCAACTGGATACCACGATGCAAAGCAAAAAGTAATCGACTATAGTGAAGTTATTACCCTGACGCAAACTTCTGCCCAAAGGGTCACTCCCGGTGAAGGGATCTCGGCCCTTGCCTCGTCGACTGAGGTGCTGGATATTCATAACCGAATACCACGATGCAAAACAAAAGAGAACTTCCTTGTAATAACAGATTTTTGAAAAATTGTTCCAACAACATCAAACAGGTTTGTTTAGCTTGCATTGATCCGAATCAACGCAGTCCCATCAATTAATCACACCACAAAAGAACGAAAATATGATGTACGTATATGCCATCCGCATTCGCCACTGGGTCCCGTCATCACCCATTAGGTTACTTAACTAACGACAGAGGGGGGACTGGACTGGCGCGGATGTAAAACATATACAACATCTACTAGTATATATATCAATATATAATAATCGCTCAAGGCGTCATAAAAATGCAACATCACAGAAATGCAATAAGCATCACAGAACAATACAGATAATCTGGGATCCCCGGGTTTCCTTTGAGCTGCAAGTGAAACCCGACGTTCCCCTGGTCGTGTGGATAGCCTGTGCAATGAAATCCTAGACCCCTACGGGTACGGCAAGTTACCCGCCAAAACCTGAAGCGAGGCATCCCCCTTCAACAAAGTGAATAGACCACCCAGCACTTCACGGAATCCGGTAACTTGAGCACCCTTCCTTGGGTCAACCTATACCCCCTACGAGTGCGGCGAATAGCCCGCTAATTCTAGAGTAAAGCCCCCTCCGTCTCAAAGCCATGAGATGCGGGCTCGTTGCCCTCTAGAACCCGACTATCCGTGTACCCCACCGCCGGGTAATCCTAGTACAGAAAGTAAAATATATACAGCGGGTACATCGACCTCAGCCTGGTTGTGCTCCAAAAGAATAATATACAAACAAGTAGTGATGTCAGTCTACATGTCGGACGCTCACCCCGCAATATCAAATGTACTAATATAACCAAACTGTACTACCATTGCATCCAGGCTATCCACCACGACAAATCCGCAACATCACAACACAACACAGAACATCAACGTGAATGTCACGTTCGCAAATCCGTCTAAAAGAGTTATAGCAATTAGACAAGATTTACCGATCAAATGACATTCACGGTCACAGATAGTAATGTAAGTACTGTAAACTAACATATTTAAAATTCCGATCGACAAAATTTCCCGAAGTGGGCCCCAAGTACAATTCCAGCACTCAAAATAATCTGGGCCAAAACTAAAATTTCCAGAAACCATAATTCCATGTGAAAAACCCCAGGAAGAAAAATGGTGCACTGTTCCCACCATTCCGCCGCGCAACCGCCGCAAACATGCCAGTTTCGCCGCGGCTACGCGGTCTCATGGTAGGATCGTGCTTCCTGTTCCCCTCCGAATGGCAGCGCGACGGACGTCTTGCCTGAGATTCGGGGCAGATGCTAATTAGTGCTATCCGTCTAGCTCTCCGAAGATGCCAAGTTGATTTATGGCACCGTGTATCGAAGGTTTAAACGGATGCGTCCGATGTAGCAGACTTCGTCAGATTCCCCCTCGCTTGAGGGGTTTTTGATTGTGGGGACGCTCTTCTCTGCAGGCGCAAGCCCCTGCAGTTAATTACGCTACCGCATTGCGGTAACAACTTTCTCCTTCTCCATGTGGTCACTTCGTGTCGTGTGTGTTTATTTTGTGTTTGGTTGCCCGTGGATTGTATACGGAGACTGAGTTATGTCGTCGCCCGTAGGGCGTGGACTAGTCCAAATCCGTATTATCTTAGATTTAGGTTTGGGGGTTTGGGTTTAAGGATACGTTAGTCTCGTTTGAGAATATGATCGACTTAAACGTTTGTTAAGGATACGTCAGCCTAGTTTTTAGACTAAGATCAACTTAACCGGATCGTTTAGATCCGACAAGAGAGCAATTAAGGGAGCCCTGTTGTTTAGTTTAGTGACATTGTGGTCGATAGGTAGTTTAAGGACATTGCGGTCCAGTGTTAGTTTTAAGACATTGCGGTCGAGGTTAAGGACGTCGTAGTCCGTGGATTTAAGGACTCCATAGTCCAATGTTAGTTTTAAGACATCACGGTCAAGGTTAAGGACGTCGTAGTCCGTTGTTAGTTTTAAGACATTCCAGTCAAGTTTAAGGATGTCATAGTCCGAGGGTTTAAGGACCCCACAGTCCATCGTTAGTTTTAAGACATCCCGGTCAAGGTTAAGGACCTCATAGTCCATGAGTTTAAGGACCCCACAGTCCGTCGTTAGTTTTAAGACATCCCGGTCAAGGTTAAGGACCTCATAGTCCATGAGTTTAAGGACACCACAGTCCGTATCAATGTGTGGTCATCGGGACCCGTCACCTCTTTGAAGACATTGAGGAATTACAACGCCAAGTATCAAAGGAGTGAAGAGATGTACCCTTAAACTGAGGTAGATCAAATAATCTTTGGCCCAATTTGGGACCAAGACCAATTAATTATGTTATGAGCCCATTAGCCCAGTTAAGTTTGAATTGAGGACTTATGGCCAGCTTGGGCTAAGTCCAATCATGTTTAGAATATTGGCTTTCTGTTGGTCCATTGCAGGAGAGGCTTTGCCTCTAGAAACTTAGCCAATTGGGCTAAAGCTAGTGTTTAACACTAGAGACCAACAGTGTTGAACACTGGGAATAAGATTAACAAGTTAGTGTTAAACACTAAAAGATAATCAGTGTTGAACACTGGGAACAGAGTTTTCAAATTAGTGTTAAACACTAAGACAAATCAGTGTTAAACACTGGGAACAAAGATTTCAAATTAGTGTTAAACACTAAGGAAATCAGTGTTAAACACTGGGAGCAGAATTTTCCAAATTAGTGTTTGAACACTAAGAAAATCAGTGTTAAACACTGGAAATGGAGTTTTCAAACTAGTGTTAAACACTATGGAAATCAGTGTTAAACACTGGGAACAGATCATCAGTTTGATGCTAAATATTGTAAGAGAAGAGATCACGTGGGGGCACGTGATGGCATCCAAAATGTGGGGCCAGATCCACTTCATTTTGTTCTACTGATAAGTGTTTAACACTTTTAATTCTGAACGCTTTGATCTGTTAGAATGTTCATTAGGGGTCACGTGCTGACACGTGAGGGCGCCCCGGAACTTCTTTTCTTTTTCTTTTTCTTTGCGCGCTTTGGGGGTCACATAGAGCACGTGAGGCGTTGCCTCAAAGTTCTTCTCTATGGATCTTTACAGGGGTCACGTGGTAGCACGTGACCCTGTTTCTTTGCCTATTTGAAGATGTGTTTATCTTTTTAAGAATTAAATTCTTCATAGGGTTAAACCCTAGCAATAAACTTTAGAGGAATTAAATTCCTGTTTTCTTCTGAAGAATTATATTCTTAGATAGGGTTAAACCCTAATTTCTTTTCTGTGGGAATTAAATTCCTCATGTATGTAAAAAATTGAATTCTGGCATGGGGTGAAACACTAATTTCTTCTTTCTTTTTTTAAGGGAATTAAATTCCTATGATTTTGAGAGAATTAATTTCTTAATTAGGGTTAAACCCTGGTTCTGTCCATTTTGAAGGAATTAAATTCCCATAACATAGTGTTGAACCCTAATTTTATCTCAAAAGAATTGAATTCCTATAGTTCTGTGAGAATTAAATTCTCAAACTTCCATTCCCCTTCTATGCTTTGGATCTGCATGGCAGGATCTCAACCCAATGAGAATTGAATTCTCAATTCATGGGGAGATGTGCACTTTGCAGATCCTCTGCTAGAGAAAGAACTAAGCTCTTCTTTTTGTATAAGAGTTACACTCTTTGAGAATTAAATTCTCCTTTTTAAGCCTCTCCCTTCTTACCTAAGGTTTTCTTTTGCAGAGAATCCAATTCTTCCCAAAATCTCAAGGCTTTATTTCTCTCTCTCTGTATGTCTCTGTATGTGTCCCCCTGTATATGTCTCTCTGTATATGTCTCTCTTCTTTTTTGGCTCCTATTTATAGGAGAAGGACGAGAATCAATCAGCTTTAGTGAATCTTCAATTGAAATATTTGATTTGTTTATTGAGAGATTTGATTTACATTCATCATTCATCTGGACCTTTGGATTATTAGGTGAATTTTATTCACCATTGGATTTCAAATCCAAAGATATCCCTTTGTTATTTCAGTTAGATTTTAAGGGGAAATCTTTCCAAGTTCAAGATTTTTCCATAAATAGGTGACATTTAATCACCTTTAGATCTTTAATCCAACGGTTCCAAATAATCATTCTCTTTTGGAAAGATTTGAATGCTTTCAGAATTTAATTCTGTTAAATAAAGAGGCTTTGAAAGCCGGTCATGTGTGGCCACGTGACCCCTGGTCACGTGTGGCCACGTGACCCCTGGTCATGTGTGGGCACGTGACCCCTGGAACGGGCCTTTCTTCTCCTTTTGCGCTCTGTTCTCTGGCCGCTGCTCAGCCGTCACGTGCCAACACGTGACCCCTGGTCACGTGTGAGCACGTGACCTTTTCTGGATCCTTTTCTTTGATTTAAACAGGGAGCGAATCTGTCTTTTGCCGCTGCTTTTAAATGTCACGTGTCAACACGTGACCACTGGTCACGTGCTAGCACGTGATGCCTCCTCCATAAGTTTTCCTGATTTTAAATCAAGAAACAAATGCCCCCACAGCGTTGTTCTCACGTGTCTGCACGTGAGTGCAACGCTGTCACTTTTTGTGACCGTTGGATTCCTCTAGGGATTTGGGAAGATGAAGCGTCTCCATCACATCCTATAAATATAGGGGTCATTTCAGAAACGCCTCCACTTTTGCTTATCTTCCTTCTTGCAAACTTTTTCTGAGAATTTAATTCTCTTCTTCCAGAGCTTAAATCTCTACCTTGAAACATTTTCAGAGTTTAACTCTGTTCAAAAAGACTCTTTTCTTCAGGTGATGCTCTTGAATGAACGATGAACTTTCACATTCCTCTGGATTTTAAATCCAAAGCAAGGGTTTTTACCCTTTTTAACAGGAACCCATTCTTTCGTTAAGCTTTTCAATCAAAATATGAAACCATTTGATCTTCAACAGTAGATCTTTTAGGGCTCGTATGATCTTTAGGGAGATGATGATGGCGGTTCAAATCCATGGAATTTAATTCCATCTTAAAATGTTTCTGGGAATTTAATTCCCTTTTCTCAATAAGGAATTTAATTCCTATGAAGAACTCAGTTTCTTCGCATGGAGGCTTCTTAGGGTCTCTTTGCCCTTGGTTGTCCTTCTGTAATTCATGAAGCAGAAGCTTGCAATGATGTCTTCTGTGGGAATTTAATTCCCTTGATCCTGTTTGATTTGTTGTAGAGTCCAAGGTAGATTTTTCTTCTAGGGGATGTGCAGGGCCACTTGAAACCCACTTCTTTTTTAACGAGGATATCCCCTTTGTCTTATTACAACTGCTTGGTCTCATTATTAACGAGCCGTCATCCTGATTCTGTGGGGCCCATGTGTTTTGTAGCCAATGGTCCCATAAGAATAGTCTGCTATCGCTTTCTTCAACTGTCTTCATGTTCATGCATGCATATATATTGCTGCTTTGCTTTTGACAGTTTTCTTTTATTCGATTTCAGGTGCAATGGCTTCTGTTTCGTGCTTTCCCTTCACTCGCTCGGAGGCCGCTTTTCCTCAATCACCATCTGACGAGGAAGCGATGGCGATGATCCGGGCTCATGACCCGAACTGCACCAACTTGCTTCTATGGGGAACTTGGTACAGTCATATTATCCGGGGTCGCCGGAGTTTCCTTTGTGAAGTGCCGACAGAGCCCACTTTCCTATTTTCGCCGATGGATTCTCCGAGGACGGTTTTCGCTCTGGAGATGCCAAATTGGACTCCGACGGGACGGCTTGAGCCTTCGACGACCGGTATCCCGAACCATCCAATCCCCGCTATAGATATCCTGGGACGACGCATTTGCCAGGGTGAGGCCCACCCATGGGGACAAATTTATAAGATAGGTCTCACTCCTCGGCACCCTACGGGCTACCTCCTCTGGGCTCGCTATATCCTTGCTACCCATCGTGCGCGGCTGCAGAAGGTCGGGCTTTACCAAGCGATATATGCGTCACTCTTCCGTTATCAATCCCCGCTTGTCTGGTGGGTTAAGGCGTTCTTGAATCAATGGAATCTCCCCACCAATACTTTTCTTCTGGGGGACAGAGAAGTCTCGATCTCTTTGGGAGGGTTCTATGAGATCTCGGTACTGCCAATTCGAGGGACGCTTTATGAGGAGTTGCTACCCTCTGATGAATACGTCCCCCGAGCCTGCTTCGGTTGACGGCTTGTCTGCTGAGAACGCCGTCCGTCACAAGCGTCCCAGCTTAATCAAGGTGCTGGGTATCTTTGATCGTTTGTTCACCGAATCTGAAGAGCAGGGTGTTACTTTCAAGAGCTTCATTGCTTGTTTCCTTCGCGAGGACGTCTTGTCGAAGACAACTCCGAAGTTCGCCAATATCAAAGATCCCTTTGGGTTTGGTCTAAAGAAGCTGCCGACCACTGAATCGGATCTACCACAGTACTACATCCCCATTATGTCGCCGATGTCGTTCGAATCCATTGCAGCTCCCGGCGTGGATGAGGAGACGTTCTTCGTGGGGTTTGTCAGTGTCTGGCTCAGTTGGTTTGTAATCTCCATGCATCGTCGCTTTATGAGGGCTTCGGTTATCTACCCGGCTCATTGTATCGCTGAGGGGACGCGGTTGGTCGTCGGTATCCCGGCGTTGGCGCATCTTTATCACGGGTTGGTCACTGCAGCTAATACTTCTACTCCTGGCATGGATGTAGTAAACTTTTCGCTTCATTACTTCACGTCTTGGATCGAAATGCATGTGTTGGGGGCTTTCGCTATGCATCAGAGGCCCGCATTTTACGACGCCTACCCCTTCCCATGACTTATGCGATTGGTGGATGCTTCTGCCGCTGATCCAACTCAATTCGGGGCTATTCGGACGTTGATTTCTCCTTACGCTACTGCTGACGGGTTGATATTTAATGATCGGGTGTTATCTTCTTCCGCGGGTTCAGCCCAGCTGCTTTGGCATCGGTCGATAGACAACGCGCCCTCTTTGAAGCCCCAGGAAGCCGCACGCTTATACGCAATCAGACCGGGTTACCTGGTGTTCCGTCAGGACAGTGCGGCTCTCTTCATGAGGTACAATTCGCATCGCTTTGCCCGGAAGTTTGGCTATGATCAGGGCGTCCCGTTTGAAGCTTTCATAGTCGCGCCGGTTCCTTCGCTCAAGGCCGTCTGAGATGCCGCCCACCACTTTGTGAGGCTAAACACCGGTTCTCAGTTCATGATTCCCGATGGTGATTACATCCCCCGATGCGTGGGGTCGTTCACGGGTTGCTATCTCCATCGGGTGAACCCAATTATTATTGAGGAGAGAAGGGTGCTTCTTGGCCACGGTGCCCCTATTCAGGTTCCGGCCATGGGAGCCACGCTGCGACCGCGTGCCCCGGTCCGCATTCCCCTGAGGGATACCGGCGCTGCGCTAATTCCTGGAGAGTCGGGAGTAGATCTTACTCCAATAGTTGGTATGCCCCTGGGTACTCGGTCGTGGGGTAGACGTGCTCCGGTAACAGTACCACCACCTGAGGCAGCACCACCTTCCGTGGCAACGACGATGGCAGTGTCATCTCCAGTTATAGCCCGGGGTGAGGGTGTTGAGGGCGGCGTGGGCCAACGCCGCACTAAGGCTTTGAAGGGAAAGAAACGGTCGTCCTCGGCGACCGGTTCTGGATCTAAGAGGCGAAGGAAGGTGGCCACCAACCTACTTGATTCTTTAATGGAGTCTGATCCCATACTTCCAGACGAATCGTTGGTCGTGCAAGAGTCGGAAGCTTGTCTTCTCTTCCCAGGCTCAGCTGCCGAAGAGGCCGCACAGTTGGCTGAGGCCATACGGCGTTCTAAAGATGAGTCTCAGAACGCAAGGGTTCCGAAGAAGCCCTATCCTGCCGTGATCTTCTATGAAGACCCCTCATGGATCCGGCGGCGGTTCATTGGCCCTTTGGAGGAGTGGGGTGAAAGGGTGCTGAAGCAGGCCACTTCGGAGGATGCTGCAGACGCGCTTTCCTTATGGACCGGCGGCCATGAATCCACCCTCGAACCCCAGCGAGCACGCCTCCTTGAGAAGGAGCATCGGCTTGAAGAAGCCATATTGAGGGCTTCCCTGGGCATTGGTATGTTTCTTGTTCTTCTTGGTAGCTTTTCAGATTGTTTACGCCTGTATGTATGTATGTATGCTTATTCTTGTGTGAATTGTGCAGAATCTTCGATGATGGGGGAGGTCCTTACAGGCTTATTGAAGCTAAAGCCTATCGACCTTCCCGATGAAGCATTGCTCGATGTGGAGGGGGCTGACGAGGCTGCTCCTCCTACAACAGAGCCTCCGGTGGCAGTTCTTGATCACGGAGCGCTTGCTCCTTTGGGGGAGGCTCCTTCGGTGGTCACCGCCCCAATGACTCTTCCTGAGGGTGGCCCAGAGGCTGGAAGAGAGGTAGTCGGGACTGCCCTTCCTTTGTTGGAGCCCGAGGTTACGGCGGAGGCCGTTGAGGCCGCTATTTCCCCGGCTCAGAATGGGAGGAGCGTTGAAGGTAACCTTTAACATTTTACATTAGCAATCTTTCTGTTGTCTAACCCTTTTGTGTTCTCAGAATTGCGCGGGCTGGCGTCCTCCATTGCCGATCTGTCTCCCCGGCAATCGTTTCAGCGTCTGCTGGAGATGGCAGCTCCGCAGGCGATATCCCCTCAACGTATCGTCCTCTCATCTGGACAAGGTGAGTGTTTTTCATCATTTCTCATAGCATCGTTGTTATTTTGCGTATTGACATGGATGTTCTCTACAGTTTTGGAGGCCGATGATGAGGTCGAGGTCCTCGAAGGGCCAGGGGAACCTTCAGCTCCTACTTGCATGACCGTAGGTAAGTGACATTTCGATATAGCCTCACTTGTTCCTTTGCTTAAGAGTCTTACTGACGTTTTTCAACTCTGAACAGCCTTGCCAGTTCCAATAGCGTTGGAATCGCGTGTCGCCATGCCGCCCGGCCCTTATGCTTTGCGAACTTCAGAACGCTTGGCCCAATTAAGCCTTGTCTCCCTGTCGTCTATGATCGAGGAGCTTCATGCTGGCAGCGCAACCACAGCTGAAGCATTTTCTGCCGAGGCCAACGGTTCTCTTCCTTTTCTTGCCACCTACCATAGCGAAGAGGTGGTGCGAGTCTGGGTGGAGTTCTGTCGGCAGGTGGAGGCTTGCTTGCACGCACTTGAATGTTCCCGCCTTTCCTCGGAGGCCATGGTTGCAAGGGCGGACTTGCGAGGGCTGATAGCGCGTTGCGCGGTAAATATGACATCGTGCGAGAAGAGGGTCGGCCGTAAATTCTCGGAGAGGGAGCTGGCTTCTAAAGTGCTGAGCGAGCTTCAAGCTAATCTTACTGCCAAGGCCAACAAAGCATATGAACTTTGGCGGGTGCTTCAAGAGTCTATCAGGGAGGTGGTGACTCTTGATAAAGCTGCCATGTTCACTCGCTAGAGGGTCGAGGCTCACAAGGCCACCGAGAAAGAGCTTGAAAGCCGGCTTGCTTCGTATCAGGCCCAGCAGGCTCAGGCGGAGGCTCGTCTCCTGGCGATCCTGAATAATGAAGCCGTGACCCAGCAAAAGCAGGATAAGCTAGCGAAATTACTAAATCGCCCGCCATCTTGAAAAACTTGTATCTTTTCCTTTCTCTTTGTACATACTCCTGAACGAGAGTATTTTCTTTTTGCTCTTTTTATGACTTGTACCTTGTATCCATTTTAGTTATGAATAAAAGACATATTTTTTCTTCTTAATGGTGTGTCCCCTTTCTATTGAATGTATTTTGCGGATAATTTATCTTGGCCTACTTGCAGGGCAGCGATGGCTTAGGATTCAGGGTTAAGATCTGCCTCCTAAGACTTTTGAGCTTTATGAGCCGTGAGGGTCTCATAAAGAGTTTTTCTCCCTACAGGTCGAGAGGATCCTGTAGGTGTAAGTTCTCCTTAAGAATCGTGAGGATTCTTAAGCGGGTTTTCCCTTGGGAGTCATAAGGATCTCACAAGAGAGTTTTCTTCCTTGCAGGTCGTGAGGACCCACAAGTGTTGAGTGAGGTCGCCCTTATCCGTATTTCACGGGGTCAAGGGTCGCTCTGGGATGTTCTCCAGGGTATCGTAGTTTAAAGACATCGCGGTCAAGGTTAAGGACCTCATAGTCCGTGGATTTAGGGACTCCACAGTCCGATGTTAGTTTTAAGACATCACGGTCAAGGTTAAGGACCTCATAGTCCGTGGATTTAAGGACTCCACAGTCCGATGTTAGTTGTAAGACATCACGGTCAAGGTTAATGACCTCATAGTCCGAGGATTTAAGGACTCCACAGTCCGACGTTAGTTTTAAGACATCACGGTCAAGGTTAAGGACCTCATAGTCCGTGGATTTAAGGACTCCACAGTCTGATGTTAGTTTTAAGACATCACGGACAAGGTTAAGGACCTCATAGTCCGTGGATTTAAGGACTCCACAGTCCGATGTTAGTTTTAAGACATCACGGTCAAGGTTAAGGACCTCATAGTCCGTGGATTTAAGGACTCCACAGTCCGATGTTAGTTTTAAGACATCACGGTCAAGGTTAAGGACCTCATAGTCCGTGGATTTAAGGACTCCATAGCCCGATGTTAGTTTTAAGACATCACGGTCAAGGTTAAGGACCTCATAGTCCGTGGGTTTAAGGACTCCACAGTCCGATGTTAGTTTTAAGACATCCCGGTCAAGGTTAAGGACCTTATAGTCCGTGGATTTAAGGACTCCACAGTCCGATGTTAGTTTTAAGACATCCCGGTCAAGGTTAAGGACCTCATAGTCCGTGGGTTTAAGGACTCCACAGTCCGCGAAATGTATGGTTGCCGGGACCCGTCACCTCTTTGAAGACGTTGAGGAATTACAACGCCAAACATCAAAGGAGTGAAGAGATGTACCCTTTAACCAAGGTAAAATCAGTCTAGAATCATCATGGTTGATCGTTAGTTTTAAGACATTGCGGTCGAGGTTAAGGACATCATAGTACGTGGATTTTAAGGACTCCACAGTCCGATGTTTGCTCTGGATGCTTCACACAGGTTCACTGCCGTGCTTGGAGAGGACCAGGCTCCGCTCTGGGCGTTTTCTGCGGGGTCAAAGAGTGACGTTATCCGCATTCTACGTGACCAGGAATTTTGCACTAGATGCTTCACACGGGTTCACTGCCTTGCTTAGCGAGGACTAGGCTCCGCTCTGGATGCTTCACACGGGTTCACTGCCGTGCTCTGCGAGGACCAGGATCCGCTCTGGACGTTTTCCACGGGGTCAAAGAGTGACGTTATCCGCGTTCCACGTAACCAGGAATTTTGCACTAGATGCTTCACACGGGTTCACTGCCGTGCACAGCGAGGACTAGGCTCCGCTCTGGACGTTTTCCATGGGGTCAAAGAGTGACGTTATCCGCGTTCTACATGACCAGGAATTTTGCACTAGATGCTTCACACGGGTTCACTGCCGTGCTCGGCGAGGACTAGGCTCCGCTCTGGATGCTTCACACGGGTTCACTGCCGTGCTCTGCGAGGACCAGGATCCGCTCTGGACGTTTTCCACGGAGTCAAAGAGTGACGTTATCCGTGTTCCACGTAACCAGGAATTTTGCACTAGATACTTCACACGGGTTCACTGCCGTGCTCAGCGAGGACTAGGCTCCGCTCTGGACGTTTTCCAGGGGGTCAAAGAGTGACATTATCCGCGTTCCACGTGACCAGGAATTTTGTTGATTGTATCCGCATTTCACGGAATGGAGGTTTAACTCTTAGTGATATGTATATCGCCGAGCTATGGAACTGGGGGTTGCCGCTGTTCCGTTTCGCTTGATGTTGTGTCCGAGTGTTGAGACGATCTCCAGGTCATTTGCGGCCCGTCGAGATTTGGCTTCTTCTTATGATGAAACCTGGGGGAGGAGTACGGTCACTTCTTTTGTTTACGCCCCTGGATTGTATACAGGGAGTGATGTAACATCACCTGTAGGGCATAAAATTCATTTTTATTTTATTTCTTTTTCCGCGATGCTCTATCATTTCAGCTTTTATATCGCGAAGGTCGCGATTACCCCATCATTTCGGCTATTTTTTCGCGGTGCCCAATCATTTCGGCTATTTATTTTATTTTTACTCGCTGCTTTTTATTGCGAATTGCCCAATCATTTCGGCTATTTCTCATGCATACATTTTTACTTGCTGCTTTTTATTGCAAGTTACCCCATCATTTCGGCTGTTTCGTATGCATGTGTGGCTCGCTAGCCTTTTCGCTGCAAGCTTGCATTTTAGACACTGATTTCGGCATCAGCACCGCTACAACTGGGATATTGCCAGGAGCGAATCATCATTTGCCTCTGTCGATTTTGAACAAAGGTGGCTTAGTAAACATGGTTAAGGGTCCTGTCGACTAAGGCTTTGACTTCATGAGCCGTAAGGGTCTCACAAAGGTATTTCTCCCTACAAGTCGTGATGATCTTGTAGGTGTATTTTCTCCTTAGGAATCGTGAGGATTACTAAGTGCATGTCCTCTTGCAAGTCGTAAGGATCTTACAAAAGGGTCTTCTCCTCATAAGTCGAGAGGACTTATAAGGGTTGCTCACCATATGGACATATCCCTAGTCACGGGTGGGACTTTGCTGGGGAAATGTTTATTCGCGCCCGTGGATTGTATACAAGGGTCAGTATTGAGCCACTTGTAGGGCAATATCGAAGGTTGTGGGGGTTGCTTAAGCACAGGTTTAGGTCTCTATGACTTAAGACTTTCAAATCTTATGAGCCGTGAGGGTCCCATAAGAGAGTTCTCCTTACGAGTCGTGAGGATCTCGCAAGTGTATTTTCTCCTTAGGAATCATGGGGATCCCTAAGTGTGTCGCTCCCTTGTGAGTCGTAAGGATCCCACGCGGGTGGTTTCTCCTTACAAGGTCGATAGGATCTTGTAAGTGTCTTTTAACGAGGTTGCGCCCTTTCGGGTTTTCACAAACACTCACCGGCAGTCCTGCTATTTTTACCCACAGAGCCCTTTCGGGTTTTCATCCGTGCCCATTTTGCTTATGGACATACCGTTATTTATTTATTATTATTATTTTTTATCGGCTTTGAGATACTGCAATCCACCGTAGTTTATCGACATCTCGGTCAACAGCTAGTTTTAGGACATAGTGGTCCATTGTTAGTTTAAGGACGTTTCGGTCCGTTGTTAGTTTAAGGACGGTTCGGTCCGTTATTAGTTTAAGGACGTTTCGGTCGCCGGTAGTTTAAGGACGTTTCGGTCCGCCGTTAAGGATGCTGGTTACTTCCTAGAGTTCAGGCTTAGGAAGATAGCGAGCGGACATAGTCGTCATCATCTATCATTGACCTAGATCTTGACCCGTTAAGCGTAGTATTTCTTCAGGAAGCGACCGTTCACTGGCCTGAAAGGCCTTTCACCGTGCATATCCATGAGTAGATACGCTCCACCCTGGTAGACCTTGTCTATGATGTACGGGCCTTCATAGTTTGGCTCGAATTTTTCCCGCTTGGCGCGATTGGGGATCATAGGTCTTTTGATAATTAGCACAAGTTCGCCTTGGCGGAACGTCCTCGGCCTGGTCAATCTTTCGTATGAGCGCGTCATCTTTGCTTTGTAAGCCTCCAGGTTTTGTTGCGCTATGAGCCGGGTTTCATCAAGGGCATCAAGCTCCTCAAGCCGAAGGTGAGCATTTTCTTCGTCCGTCAGTCCATAGTGGACCGCCACTCGTAGAGAGGGTAACTCTATCTCGAGGGGGAGTACTGCTTCTGTACCAAACACCAACGCGTATGGCGTTGTGTTCGTGGCCGTCTTGAACGTAGTTCGATACGCCCAAAGAGCCTCTTGCAGTCTCTCGTGCCAGTCCTTCTTGTTTCGGGACACCGTCTTTTTCATGATCTTCGTTAGGGTCTTGTTGAAGGCCTCGGCTAGATCGTTAGCTCGCGGATTATAAACCGAGGAATACCTCCAGTCTATATTATGCTGTTGCGCAAAGTGGCTGATCTTGTGACTCCTGTAGGCAGGCCCGTTATCGGAGATGATTCGTCGAGGAGTCCCAAACCGGTAAATAACGTGCGTCTTGAAAAAGTGGAGGATATTCTCCGTCTTCACTTCCCTCAGTGGTACTGCCTCTGCCCATTTGGAGAAGTAATCAGTCGTCGCCAGGATGAAACGATGTCCTCTGGACGATGTTGGTTCGATGGGGCCGATCACGTCAGTCCCCCACATTTCGAACGGCCAGCTAGCCACCGTTGGATGTAGTGGATTTGGGTGCTGATGGATAAAGTCCCCATGGATTTGGCATGAGTGGCATTGCTTTGCATACTCGAGGCAGTCTTGGATCATTGTGGGTCACTAATAACCCGTTCGTTTGATCTTCAACTTCATCTTCGGGCCCGCTTGGTGAGAACCACAGATCCCATCATGAACTTCATGAATGACTCTTTCTGCTTCGTCAGGTCCTAAGCATCTTAGCCATAAAGAATCGAACGACCTCTTGTACAAAGTATCATTGACGAAGGCGAAAGACAGAGCTCGTTTCATTAGCTGATGTCTTGAGGACGCATCTTCGGGCGTTCGACGGTATTTGAAGTAGTCTATAAAGACTTCCCTCCAATCTTCAGCCCTTTCCCGGTCGGTTATTTGCAGGGTCGTCCGTTCAGTTGCTCCCTTTTCTTCGGATGATTCCGGAGGTATTTCTGCTGGGGCAAGCACCCGACGGCTTTGTACCACGATTCTGACGTCATCGAGGTTCTCGTCGGCCAATTCTTTAGCGAGCTTGGCCAACGCGTCCGCTTTGCTGTTTTCCGCGCGCGGTATGCTTTCCAAAGTGTAGAGCGGGATTTGAGTCAGCAGTTGTTGTACTCTCTTTCCATACTTCATCAGCTCTGGCTTGCATGTCTGGTAGTCGCCGTTTACTTGACTAACGACCAGCTGAGAGTCTCCGTAGATGAGGAGGTTCTCAATCCCCATATCGATGGCGATCTCGAAGCCTGCTATCAAAGCTTCATACTCGGCTTCATTGTTCGTCCTCGGTTCTGTTAAGGAGAAAGCAAAGCGCATTATCCCTCCTTGTGGAGTTACAAAGATGAGTCCTACCCCCGATTTGATTATCGGGGTACTTTGTTTGCGCTTCTTCATGGAAGATGCTCCATCGAAATAAAGCTCCTATCGGGTATCACCACCATTGATCGTGTCAAACGCATGTTCGTCTGGCAGATCGCAATTCAGAGGAGAACCGGCAGGTACTGGATGCTCAGCAAGGAAGTCGGAGATGGCTTGGCCTTTCACTGTCTTGAGAGGCTGATATGTTATCGAGAACTCCATCAAGAGCAGGGCCAATTTAGCGAGTCGTCCCGTCAATATGGCCTTTGACATTAACTATTTAAGAGGGTCCACCTTTGAAATGAGACGGACCTCATGCGCCAACGCATAGTGCCTGAGCTTTGTTATCGCGAAGATCAGCGCCAGGCAGTGTTTTTCAATGGGGGAGTAGTTGCTTTCTGCCCCCAGTAGAACTCGACTTAAGTAGTAGAGTGCTCTTTCCTTCCCTTGGTCATTCTCTTGTGCCCATAATGCTCCTAAGGAACCTTCGAGGGCGGTTGTGTAAAGAATGAGGGGCTTTCCTTTGACCGGAGCAGCTAACACCGGCGGGTTCTGCAGGTATTGCTTGATCTTGTCTAGCGCGCTTTGGCATTTTTGGTCCCAGAAGAACGGGGTTCCCTTCTTCATCAGGTGGCTGTAAGGACGGCACTTGCCTGAAAGGTTGGCTATAAATCGTCGGATGTACGCGAGCTTCCCTTGGAGAGACCGCAATTTTTTAAGAGTTCTCGGCGGAGGCATTTCCATGATCGCCTTGAACTTAGATGGATCTATTTCGATACCTCGGTGTCGGATGATGAATCCCAGGAATTTACCCGAGGAAACTCCGAATGCGCATTTGAGGGGATTCATCTTCAGATTGTATTGCCGAAGGCGTTGAAATACGGTCTTCAGATGCTCTAAGTGCTCTTCGTATGACATGCTCTTCACTACAAGGTCGTCGATATAGCATTCGACGATTTCATGTATAAGATCATCGAAGATCTTTGTCATGGCCCTCTGATAGGTGGCACTGGCATTTTTTTAAACCGAAGGGCATCACCTTGTAGCAGAATATACCCAAAGGAGTCCTGAAGGCGGTGTGCTTCTGGTCTTCGGGATGCATCTTTATCTGATTATATCCTGACGAGCCGTCCATAAAGGAGAAAACCTCATGAGTGGACGTGTTGTCTATCATCAGTTCGGTGACCGGCACTGGAAAATCGTCCTTCGGGCAGGCTTTATTGAGATCTCGGAAGTCCACACATATGCGTACTGTCCCATTTTTCTTCATTACCGGGACGATGTTGATGACCCAGTCAGGATACTGTACCTCCTGGATAAACCCAGAATCGATCAGCTTCTTGACTTCGGCGTTAATGCTCATCTCAAGCTCTAGCCGCATTCTTCTCGGCGCTTGTTTGACTGGCTTGATATCCGGGGATATTGCTAATTTATGCACAGCAACCTCTGGATCTAATCCTGGCATTTCGGAATAGTTACATGTGAAGCAATCTCTATGCTGTAGAAGCACGTCCTTTAACGCAGCCACCCTTTCTTCAGATAGCAGCTCGCTGACGAATGTCGGTCGCAGGTCATCTGCCGACCCTAACTCAATCTTCTTGAGGTTATCTGCAGTAGTATGTATGCCATCTTCTATTTCTTTCGGAGCTGGTGGAAATTCTGAGATCATCTCATTGTCATTGTTTTCGAAGCACCAAGGGAGGTCGTCCCTATCCTCGTGCCCTTCTCTTGATATCGTTATCATATGACAGGTACGAGCTCGCTTCCAAGACCGTTGTGGATCTGGTTCTGCTCTTGTGGCTTTGGGTTCGTGCTTTTGTGGCGGGGTCACCCTCCAGCTGCTGGATAAAGCAAACCTGCCTTGCTGGTACTGGTCTTCCACCCAGTTTTTAAAGGTGAAGCAGTCTTCGATAGGGTGTCCTATGGCTCGGTGGTAAGGGCAATAGCCCAGATGAGTGACCTCGTTAGCTTGCTCAGGGTGTTTAGACTCCGGAAGTGTGATCATTCGGTTCTTCATAGCGAGATCGAGTATTTTCTTCGTCTTTTCTTGAGGAAAGGAATACGCTCGACTCATCTTCTTCATGAGGGACAAGTCCGAACCGCGCAATACCCGATCACATGACTCTTTATTCCTGCATCGTTGCTGTCGGCTCCTTTTTCCGCCTTTTGACTTATTTCTACCTCTGCATCGGGCCTTTTGCGCGATGGGTCGACAGGGAGGAGCATCTTCGTCTTCTGCAGCCTGTTGAAACAGACGTTGCGTCCTGGCTTTCTCGTAGATGGCTATTTCGCGACTATGGTCGTCTCGAGCTTTTTGACCCGCTTTCCTGATAAGCTTGTCCATTCGTTCTTCAAACAACGGATTTGGCACTTCGCTCGCGGGATCCAGTTTTGACGAGGGGTTAGCATCTCTCGATAGGGCGTCCTCTTCCTCATCGAAGTTATATATGGCGTAGCTACCGTGGACTAGCTCCCGTTTCCCGGATCTCACATATCCAAGCCCTAGCGTTTCCATTCTCCCGTTGGGCAATTTGCGCTGGGTCTCAGGGACATCCCAAATCCTGTTGTAGAATCGAGCTTGTCGGATAGTCTATTTTAAGGGTACCCCTTGGCGCTTCAATAGTCTTTTCAACCCGTCTGTGTAGTATCTGGGAAAATGGAAGGGTTGGAGCCTGTCGAGTGTAGAATCCGCGCCATGCCAGATCTCTTTCTCCACTCTTGTTTCCGAGGATCGATAAAATAGGATCGCCTTTTCGCCTTTTCTCTTGGGAGGGACGTAAAACGTCTGCAGGTCTTGCACGTTGTGAGCTTCAAGTCCGTCAAGGTCTTTGTAGTGTTCCCGCGGCACTATGGTGATTTGCAAACTCTGGTCATTGCCAGGGGATGCTTGTATTGACGACCGACTGGAGAACACAACATTAACCTCATCTTCCGAATCACTTCCGAAGATCAACATGGGGGCGGACGGTCCCGGGTTGTTACGTCGAGACGGACCAGCATAAACTATCTCTTCTTCTTCTTCGGTATCGCTTCCGAAAACAGGGATGGTGGCGGCGGCTTTGTTCTCCGGCTTGCGACACCTTTCTGTATCCTCGAAGTCTGGCAAAAAGTACTTTGCATCTTCGTACTTGCGGACTTCGTTCACGGAGAATGGGTTCAGCTCACCTGTTACGGTATACTCAAAACCATCCTTAAAGTACTTCATACACTGATGCTGTGTAGAAGGGATGATGTTGTGCTCGTGTAACCAAGGATGACCGAGGAAGGCGTTGTAGCAGGTCTTGGCGTCAATGACGTGAAACTTGATGTCCGTGACGAGTAGTCCGAAGCGTAATGTTAATATCACGGATCCGAGAGTCCGTGATGACTGGGAGTCGAAACCGGAGATGGTAATTTTGTCACGAGCGAGGTGCTGCACGCTCATGCAGATCTCCTTCAACACCCTAACATTAAGGAGATTGACGGAGGATCCATTATCAACCAGGATTTTGCTTATCTTGATATCGTGGCAATATCCGGAGACGTATAGGGGACGGTTGTGGTCGCACGTCCCGAGGAGAAGGTCTTCGTCACCGAAAGTGATGTCGGCCGTGTGCACTTCTTCCAGTTCATCCTTCATCCTTTCTTCGGCGAGGAAGGCTTGGAATTGTTCGGGCTCTTGTAACGCCTTGATTAATGAATCTCTCGCTTCCTTTGATAATAGGAGGGTGTCGAGAATGCTGAGTTGTGAAGGTAGTTTCCTTAGGTGTGCTAGGATGTTATAGTCCATCTTACCCTTCCTGAGAGGGTCTTTGGCAGTCAACTCTTTCATGACTTGGTCATCTAAGGTGATATCCTCAGTGACCTTCTCCTTTCCCTTATCTTTTCTATTCGCGGGTCCGAGATTCTTTTCCGGGAGCGTGCGATTGCGCAGCTGAATGTTTTCGCAGACCTCTGGTTCTTCCTCTTTCCCTAAAACGGATTCTTTAAAGAGAGGGCCCAGAGCCATTTCTTCATCAGAGTCGCTCCCAAAGGTGAGAACTTGTGACCCTCCGGCGTTAACTATGTAACAGTTGCCGGCAGTTCTTTTGCGCCCTTCGGTCGTACTTTTTTGTTCCCGACGAGTCTTGCGTTTCATGCGCTTAAAATGTTGCCGGTGAGCAACATATCCTTGCCACCACATCTTAAAAGCGTCGCACTCCTCAGTGGGGTGCAAAATCTTCCGATGATATGCGCAATAATTAGGGTGCCTCTCCGCCCCATCGAACGTGTTTTCTTCCGAGGGTGGTAGCTTCATTCCCATCGACATGGCTTTGGCAAACCTTTTCCTCGTCTTCAATATGTTTTTATCCACATCGGGTGTCTTTTGATCTGGCGGGAGTGCTTTGACTCTTTCGTTTAGCCGCTTGCGTTTGGCTCCTTCCGATGCAGCCATCTCATGCTCCTGATCGGCTTTACTTTTCAAACGAATCTCGTCTAGAAAGGCGTCGATCATTTCATCTGTTGGCCATACAAGTTCTGGCTCAGGCTGTGCCCCCAGTTTCTCAGTGCCAGGAATTTTCTCATCGTCCTTAGACGAGTGGGAAATCACATGACAACTCGCCACATATCCCTCGGATTCATCCGACGAGCTTTCTCCATCATC
Source organism: Agapanthus africanus (assembly GCA_030015575.1). Taxonomy (NCBI): domain Eukaryota; kingdom Viridiplantae; phylum Streptophyta; class Magnoliopsida; order Asparagales; family Amaryllidaceae; genus Agapanthus; species Agapanthus africanus. The sequence goes on along the minus strand of JASDDO010000010.1, from coordinate 305,454,758 downwards.
TTCCTCCTGAAAGACGTGGTTGAGGAATTCTTGCAGTGTGACGGGAGTCCGCGCCTTTTGATTGTACTCCTCCAGCGCGTCAATCTGTTTCTGCAAATCCGTGCGCTTGTCTCCAGGCTTCACGGGCTTCTTGGATTTCTTCTTCTTTTTCTTCGAAGATTTTGACGGTTGGGTGTGAGTACCTGGGCCATCACCTCCGCTCTTTGTTGTTGGACGCGGTTTCAGCATCCCTTCGATGATTTGAGGTTCAAGCGGGTTCTTCCATTCGACTGCTGGGCACGCATGAAGATCACTTGCATCATTTTGGTTTTAGCTGATAGCAAGACCTCCCATGGAGCTTCTTCAATAAAGGAACAAGTTGCCCCTGGTGCGTCTGTCTTCTTAGGAGTATGCAGCTGTGGCGGGTTCACCTTCCACTTTTCGGACATCACAAACTTTCCCTGGAGGTATTGATCCTCAATCCATCCTTTGAAGACGAAGCAATCCTCAATCGGATGGCTTACCGTTTGATGGTAAGGGCAATAATTAGGGTTATTCACCTCAGTGGGTTATGGCGGTCGCCTTGGGTTTGGCAAGTTGATAAGCCTGTTGCGTACGGCCAGCTCGAATAACCGTTTTGTCTTATCCCGTGGGAACGAGTAGGGGCGCTTCATCTTCTCATTATAATACCGGCGTCTTTCTTCCAGTTGATCCGCCAGCTTTGGGGCACTGGGTTGCTGCTGAGCATTCGCGACGAAGGTTGCCTGCCCTTTACCCTTGTCACTCCGAGGCTCCGGCTTCGGGGGAGACGGTCTGTGACCCATCTGGTCCATCTGGGCCAACTTGTCGATTAAAGCCTGGAACGTGGTTGGCTTAAAGAACATCATGAACTGGGAGATAGTTGCATAAGGGTCTAGGGTTCCCACGAACATGCCCACCGCGGGCGCTTCCTTAATGCGTTGTTCGCATTTTGACCATAAATTTCGCCAGCGTATAGCGTACTGGACCCACGTTCCGCCTGGTTTCACCCTGACATTAATTAATGCTGTTATCGGAGTGCGTTCGCTGGTGCTTGCGAATCGCTGAGTGAATTGCAATTCCATTTCAGCGAACGTCTTGATGGAATCGTTCGGGAGTTCTGAATACCATTCGAACGCCGTTTTTGATAAGCTGCCCACGAACTGGCGAAGCAACAGTTTATCGTCACCGCCGGTGTTACCGCAAAGGGCCCTGAACTGAGCAACATGTTGGTGGGGATTGCCTGTCCCCTTATACACATGGAATTTCGGTATTGTATAACTCGGCGGATATTTGATTTGGTCGTACCAGCTTGGATACGGTCGCCCCGTCACTACTACAAATAAGGGTTTCCCCTACAGATATACCCGTAGGGGCTAAAAAATACCCCGTAGGTGCAAAGGCCGCAGGTACAAGTTGAAGCCCTGAACTTGCCCCTACGGGCAAATTATTGCCCCTACGGATATCTGTGTAGGTCCTGTTGCCCCTACGGAGTAGGCCGTAGGGTAAAAAAAGTTATATTATTTACGGATTTTTTAATATATTAAATGTATCTACGGATATAACCGTAGGGCCAAATACTACCCCCTATGGATATCTACGTAGGTACCTATCCGTAGGGGAAAAATATCAGGAATCCTGATACGTTGCCCCTACGGATAAGTCTGTAGGGGCTAAGCAATGGCCCCTACGGATATGTCCGTAAGGGCACTCCCAACCCCCTGGTACTGAAATCAGGGGGGAAATATCAGTTACTGCTGATATTTTGCCCCTACGGACATATCCGTAGGGGCAACATGTGTACCTACGGATTAATCCGTAGGTACATATTATCTGTATTTTTTTTTAAAAATGGGCTGCTTGATTTTTTCCCGCCCTGTGCACAATAATATATACATCAATCAAATATAAAATTAATCATCACACAACATATATCGCAGTATTCATAATCACATCTCACGCATATATATAATATACAAAAGAAACCCAAAAACTGAATATGAAATAAATATAAACCAATATCAATATCGTTTCAAAACGTAGTACAATGTGTATGATATAAATAAATACATGTTTCAAAAAATAAGAACCAAAAAGCTACCCTAGTTCGGTCCAGCTCCACCTCTGAATAACGATAGAATAACGCGCGCCTGCTCCTCGGTCAATAAACTCTGCAATTCGGCACGAGCGGGAGTCTGAGCGGCCTGTGGAGCTAGCGATGTGGTCTGCGCAGCCGCCGTCGAGGTAGTCGCTTGCGGAGCCATGGCTGCGGGAGTCTGAGCGGGCGGTGGAGCTATAGGAGCTGTCTGCGGAACCGCAGCCGATGTAGTGGCTTGCGGAGCCGCAGCCGAAGGAGATGCATGTGGAGGCTCGGCCGATGTACCCTGTCGCGTCTGGACCTAACGTGTGTAATAAGCCTGTAAGAACTGTGTATTATTCGAATTCGTATCATTATTAAGTTATTTCGAAACCCCGTTTGGATATCTACGTAGGTACACATTATCTGTATTTTTTTTAAAAAATGGGCTGCTTGATTTTTTCCTGCCCTGTGCACAATAATATATACATCAATCAAATATAAAATTAATCATCACACAACATATATCGCAGTATTCATAATCACATCTCACGCATATATATAATATACAAAAGAAACCCAAAAACTGAATATGAAATAAATATAAACCAATATCAATATCGTTTCAAAATGTAATACAATGTGTATGATATAAATAAATACATGTTTCAAAAAATAAGAACCAAAAAGCTACCCTAGATCGGTCCAGCTCCACCTCTGAATAACGATAGAATAACGCGCGCCTGCTCCTCGGTCAATAAACTCTGCAATTCGGCGCGAGCGGGAGTCTGAGCGGCCTGTGGAGCTGGCGATGTGGTCTGCGCAGCCGTCGTCGAGGTAGTCGCTTGCGGAGCCATGGCTGTGGAAGTCTGAGCGGGCGGTGGATCTATAGGAGCTGTCTGCGTAACCGCAGCCGATGTAGTGGCTTGCGGAGCCGCAGCCGAAGGAGATGCATGTGGAGGCTCGGCCGATGTACCCTGTCGCGTCTGGACCTAACGTGTGTAATAAGCGGGGTAAGAACTGTGTATTATTCGAATTCGTATCATTATTAAGTTATTTCAAAACCCCGTTTGGATATCTAGTTTGATATTTATTTTAATTACATCTGTATGTATGATTAATCAAACTTAAGTCTAAAACCAAATAAGCTCAAGCTACGTACTAATTATGGATATGTTGATATCTATATAATATGACATGATATTTTACTATAAAGTAGTATACATACCAGTATCTCCTTCAACTCCTGAACGGTGGCCCTCAAGCTCTCCAGTTCCTGATGGACACGTCGGTCACTGGAGACGGAGGAAGTAACCGCCGGGGTGGAGTCCAACCTCATATGGGCCCTGCTAGGGCCCAGTCCCCGGCCTCTCTCCCAACCTCCGTGGTGCCCTCCGTGTGCGGCGTCCAGAACTGGGGTCAGCAGCCTCGGATCGCTCTGTCTGGTAAAATCGATCCCCGAGGCCTGGGCCTGCTCAACCACCCGCTCCTACACCCACATTAAGCAGTAAAGTATAAGTATAAAATTTAAACTTGAACCTTCCAAAACTAAAATTTCAAATTTGGGTAGAAAAAATATTAACACTTACGCAGTACTCCTGGGTAGCAACGTCGGGATATCGAAGCTTGCCCGTGGCGGGATCTGTTGAGGTGCCGTGGACGGCAAGATATGCGGACAGCACGCTCAGTGTACCACCTGACGCCACAGTCCGAGATGTCTGCAATATTAGAAAGTAACTCTTAATATTAGAAATATTAGAAAATAACTCTTAATATTGCAGAATATCACAAAGGTCGGTCTATTGTAATTTACCGATAACTCCATGGCTCGAGTAATGTTCCTCGAGCCACCTATGTAAGTGGGGCGACCCCTCTTCGCCGACTTCCTGTTCTCTGTATTCTGAGCGGCCTGTTTCTGCACAATGCATTAACATTTAGTTTTCTAATTAAGAAACACAAAGAAATAAATTATATCATAAATAATGAATTACATTTAAAATACATACCTGTTTGCGTTGGGAGTCGAAATAAGCGCACAATAGAGGCCATGTCTCTACGTCGACTCTCGCAAACGCCGGAGTAGATAGGAGGGCCGCTCTCTCTACCTCGGGGGTCGCCATCCACAGGGAGTAGCAGTCGGCCTTCAGCTCATTCCTGTTGTATCGGATCTTGGCCTGCATGTTCTTCATCAGGCCATTATACAGAGCATGAAGGTCGAGCACCCTCCCCGGGTGATCAGGGTCGGCTACAGGCTGAAAATCGTAATCCAACTGAAAATACAAAAAAAACATTGTTATTAGATTGCAAGTGTTAATAATAAATATATCGGATAGATCAAATGAAAATATATATCAATACATACCCGAGCCTGACCAAAGAAGAGGGCGAATGAGCGCTGGTGCTGCTCGCCCCACTCAACGTGAAGTGGATAGTTCTTCACGAGCCGGCTCTCGTCCCCCAAATACCGGCCGAACCTCTCGGCATGAGGACCGTTATAGCGATAGTCAAGGGTAAAAAAAAGGGGAATGCTGCCTCCCCCTAGCTCTGTCAGGCCTCAGCCTATGGGACTGATTCGGGCCTCGAGTCCCCCTCTGGGGATGGGGAGGCCCTGCGTCTGCACGAAATATCAAGACAATCAATAATAAGACAAAGTTGAATAAAGAAATCAAGGTTAAACGAAAATTCAAGTGTGATATATACCTCCGGTGACTATCGCACGAGCCTGGGCCCGGGCAGCAGCACGAGCGGGACGATAGTTCCTCCGGTGAGGAACAACCGGGGTCCCGGATGCGGACGCATCCCCTCCAACTAGAAAATAAACATCGACGCTAAATTTCCATGAAGTTCATATTTATTATATAGAGCATATGTAAAATGAATAAATATTTTAAATTTATTCATACTAACCTGCAGACGATGCGGAGGGTATGGAAGCGGCAGGAGTGGCCCCTGCGGAAGATGTGGACGCACCACCTATAATTAGACAATTAAAAATAGATTATATAAGTAATTGCAAAAAGAATGTGTAGATCAATAATATAACGTTCTAAATCAATATGCATGCACTATAGGATATATAAACATACCCGCAGGTGCGGTGATGTCACCACCTATAGCTAGACAATAATAAAAATTGCTAAGTAAGAGCAAAAGGAATGTGTGTATTTATGATATAGCATTCTAAATCAATATACATACACTATATGATATATAAACATACCTGGAGGAGCGGGGGTGGCCTCTGTCCCAGATGTGGACGCATCACCAACAACTAGACAATCAAACATTGACAATATAAGTAATTTTGACATAAATAGGCATGAATATCTGTAATATTACATTCAAAATGGATATGCATGAAGTATACCTGGAGATGTGGCAAAATCCACACGGAAGGAGGCATCCGAAGGGGTCTCCGATCTGGGTGCAAGACCGGCCCACTGAAGCTCCCTACGGAGCTTTCCGGGCGGCAGAACCGCTCTGCCTCTGCCGCGGCTGGAGCTCCTGCAGCCCCTCGCTGCTCCCGACATCGTCATCAAATCTAGATAAACGGTTCATGGACGCATTAGACAATCATTAAAAGTATTGACTATATATGTATAGAGCGTAAAATGTGAAGTAATAATATAACATTACTGATAACCTTTTTCGTTTCGTGGGCGCATTATACATATCTACTTGGATTTCATCGTCGATATCATTTCTAACCCACGTAACTTCATGATCGGTCGAAGACAAATAATTATGACATTAATATTATATCATTTCATACACACACAAACACAGATATAACAATTAATCCAAAAGAACTCACTCTCTAATTTGTTCAAGACATGCGCAATTAAGAAAGATAAACCGGTATATCTTGTTGATAAACATAGTGTCTACCCTCTTATACTCGGCTTTACCATATGGCCCGTCTTGAATTCTTCGTGGTCGGTTAAGCCTTGTCTCAATGTTGTCGTCCAGATAGCGGGAACAAAATGTGGTTGCTTCATCAAGAAGATAACCTTGCATGATAGAACCCTCTGGTCGATTTTTATTGCGTATATACTTCTTAAGAGTGTAGAGGTAACTAATGAGAATATGTTGAATAAATAAATACGGGCATACATGACAACAATAAATTTATAAATTGCGCGAAACGAAAAATTACACGTACCTCTCGACAGGATACATCCATCGATATTGTACCGGTCCGGCTAACTTCGCCTCAGTTGCAATATGAACCGTCAAGTGTATTATGATATCGAAGAATGACGGTAGGAAAATACGCTCAAAGTTGCAAAGTATCAACGCAATAGAATTTTGTAGTTTATCCAGCGTCGTAACATCCAGTGTTTTAGCACACAACTCCCTGAAAAAACAACATAGGTCGTTGATTACTAGACCAACCGAGTCGGGGAGAGAAGTCCTGAGGGCTAATGGAAGAAGGTGCTCCACGATAACATGGTGATCATGACTTTTCAGCCCATCGATCTTGCCCTTCACAATTTTTATTTTCTTGCTGAATGATCCTGAGAAACCTATGGGGACTTTCAAATCATGCAACACCTGCATGAATCTTTTCTTCTCCGGTTGTGACATATGATAAGCGGCATTGGGAAGTACAAACTTGCCCGGTTTACCCGCTACCGGTCTAGGGTGCAATTCACTTCTTATTCCCCACTCTTGTAGATCCATCCGAGCATTCATGTTGTCTTTCGATTTCCCGTCTTTACAAAGAAGCAAGTTAAGTATGTGCTCTGATACTCCCTTCTCTATATGCATGATGTCCAGACAATGACGCACTGAATTTGTAGACCAGTACGGAAGCTCGAAGAAAATGCTTAACTTGTTCCAATATTGTGGTTTGACCTGTTTCGTCGGATCCATCCCGAAGGTCACGTTATTGTAACCATCCCATTTAGCAGTCACGTCCTCTCCGGACAATGGGGATGGAGGTCCAAGAAGCTCCTGATGACCATCAAAGTGAACCGTATCTAACCTATAAGGGTGGTCTGGAGGCACAAAACGTCGATGGCCGCAATAACAAACCTTCCTGCTAAAATTCAAGAATTTTGATGTTGTGTGTTCATGGCAATGAAGACAGGCTTTGTGACCATGTACGGACCAACCTGATAGCATTCCATATGCAGGAAAGTCATTAATTGTCCACATTAAAGCCGCACGCAGTATGAAGGTTGTATTTGTGTTTGAATCATATGTCTCTACACCATCAATGAACAAAGATTTCAACTCCTCGATCAGAGGTCGGAGATAGACGTCGATATTGTTCCCCGGTGAGTTTGGTCCGTCGATAAGAAGAGGCATCATAAAGTATGATTGGTCCATAGCCAACCAAGGCGACAGATTATAAATTATCATTACAACGGGCCATGTGCTGTGACTTCCAGCCATATAGTTGAATGGGCAGAAGCCATCGGTAGCCAGTCCGAGCCGGACATTGCGAGGATCACTACTGAATATTGCGTGCCTCCTATCGAAATCCTTCCATGCCGGTGAATCTCTTGGATGACTCATTTTTCCATTTTCGCTTGGAGGAGCACGGTGATGCCAAATCATTGCCTCGGCTGTTTTCTTGCACCTGAATAGCCTCCGTAGCCTCTGTGTTATGGGAAAGTATTGTGCTATCTTCACAGGTATATCAGGCTTCTTATCAGAATCTTTCGGCTTATACCTGGCCTCTCCGCATGTTGGACACTCTTTCAAATCTGAATTCTCTTTCCGGTACAACACGCAATTTTTAGGACATGCTTGAATCTTCTCGCACTTTAGACCCAAATCAGACATCATCTTCTGGGCTTCATACCATCTTTCGGGCACAGTATTTCCCGGAGGCATATAATCTTTCAAGAACGAAAGAAGCATTGTGAATGACTTGTTACTCCATCCATTTAGGCACTTAATCTGGAAAAGTTGGACGAACCATGAGAGGGTGGAATACTTCGCATTCTCATAAATTGGTTTCCTAGCATCATTCATGAAATTTTCATATTTATCCGCACGCGGTCCTTGACCGGAAGGAATGTCATTTTCGGTACAAATAGATTCACCTAGGGCAGCCTCTACCATATCCTCCATTTCTTCTGATGGAAATAAATTTCCGTGTCCTGCCGCATTATCGTGTTCTCCTTCTCCTGCCGTATTATCGTGTTCTCCTTCTTCTTCTGCCGCAGTACTGCATTCTTCTCCTTCCCCGTGATATTTCCAAGTTGTATAAAGTCTAGTAAACCCATGTTTTACAATATGAAGCTCTGCCAATTCTACCTTCTGCCAGTACTTATTGCCACATCTATCGCACGAACAGAGAATCTTCTCTATTATGATCTTATTATGTGCGCGTGCAAATTCAAGGAAAGCAGCAACTCCTGCGACAAACTTAGGTTGCATACGTTGTTTCCAATCCACATACATCCAGTCCTTAACTCTGACGTACTCATGGGCCATGTTAGACTGTATAACATATAAATTGTAGGTTATGCTGACTATATTGAGAAATATAAGAACGAGATAGTTACTGACAAAGGATAAAATCCGTGTATATGCTTTGTGTGTGCGTTTGTCGTTGAAAAGAATAAATTATCGCACGTATGTTAACCGATAGACGGGGACTAAGTGGCGCTTTTAGTTTCATATATGAGTATCGATGGGAATATGAAAGTTTCATATTATCATATATTGGTTTTAACCCGAACATCTCGAATCGCTCTCTAATTATGCGTTTGTTGTGTATTCTTGTTGTATGTGTGTGTTCCGGCTGTCGGGGGTAGGCTTCTATCCCATTAAGAATGTATAGAGCGAACGCCCATCACTTGTGCTTTCAACCGTTTCGAGTAAATTTCGGCAGCACCTCCCCGCTGTTCTCCGAGTACACTGTAATAGAATAGATAATCATTTCGAAGCTGTGAAACAACGTTGAAATGAACATCTAATCTATCTTTGTACACGGAGAACCAGCGGAAAGGTACCGACGAAATATCTCGAAACGGATGAAAACACAAGTGAATGAAGGCGTTTTCTTTATACTTTCTTAACTTGTCCACACGGGACAAATCTATGGGTTACCATACGATTGAATTTTCTCGTCGCGTAGACTATGCGACGGTTGTTAGTATCGAGCTATACTGTCCGATATTTAACAACCTTCGTATAGTTCTAGGTCACGACGAGCATCGCACGTATGTTAACCGATAGACGGGGACTAAGTGGCGCTTTTAGTTTCATATATGAGTATCGATGAGAATATGAAGGTTTCATATTATCATATATTGGTTTTAACCCGAACATCTCGAATCGCTCTCTAATTATGCATTTGTTGTGTATTCTTGTTGTATGTGTGTGTTCCGGCTGTCGGGGGTAGGCTTCTATCCCATTAAGAATGTATAGAGCGAACGCCCATCACTTGTGCTTTCAACAGTTTCGAGTAAATTTCGGCAGCACCTCCCCGCTGTTCTCCGAGTACACTGTAATAGAATAGATAATCATTTCAAAGCTGTGAAACAACGTTGAAATGAACATCTAATCTATCTTTGTACACGGAGAACCAGCGGAAAGGTACCGACGAAATATCTCGAAACGGATGAAAACACAAGTGAATGAAGGCGTTTTCTTTATACTTTCTTAACTTGTCCACACGGGACAAATCTATGGGTTACCATACGATTGAATTTTCTCGTCGCGTAGACTATACGACGGTTGTTAGTATCGAGCTATACTGTCCGATATTTAACAACATTCGTGTAGTTCTAGGTCACGACGAGCATCGCACGTATGTTAACCGATAGACGGGGACTAAGTAGCGCTTTTAGTTTCATATATGAGTATCGATGGGAATATGAAGGTTTCATATTATCATATATTGGTTTTAACCCGAACATCTCGAATCTCTCTCTAATTATGCGTTTGTTGTGTATTCTTGTTGTATGTGTGTGTTCCGGCTGTCGGGGGTAGGCTTCTATCCAATTAAGAATGTATAGAGCGAACGCCCATCACTTGTGCTTTCAACCGTTTCGAGTAAATTTCGGCAGTACCTCCCCGCTGTTCTCCGAGTACACTGTAATAGAATAGATAATCATTTCAAAGCTGTAAAACAATATTGAAATGAACATCTAATCTATCTTTGTACACGGAGAACCAGCGGAAAGGTACCGACGAAATATCTCGAAACGGATGAAAACACAAGTGAATGAAGGCGTTTGCTTTATACATTCTTAACTTGTCCACACGGGACAAATCTATGGGTTACCATAAGATTGAATTTTCTCGTCGCGTAGACTATACGACGGTTGTTAGTATCGAGCTATACTGTCCGATATTTAACAACCTTCGTATAGTTCTAGGTCACGACGAACATCGCACGTATGTTAACCGATAGACGGGGACTAAGTGGCGCTTTTAGTTTCATATATGAGTATCGACGGGAATATGAAGGTTTCATATTATCATCGAGTATCATATATTGGTTTTAACCTGAATATCTCGAATCGCTATCTAATTATGCGTTTGTTGTGCATTCGTGTTGTATGTGTAACATGATTTTAAACCATTGAGATCAAGATTGATAGAACTGATCATCCTACATTGCAATAGCATTCATCAACCAAAAACTATTATTGCAATGGCATTCATCTATAACAATCAACAATTAAAACTACAAATGTAGGATACTGATATCATAAAGCGTTATACGCAACATATGAATTCACATGACTGAAACATGCATCAAAATATTGAAGTAGGGGGGCAGAAAAATACCCTATTTGATTATCAAATGCATGGGTTTGTATGATTTATATGTATGTATTTGAGTGCTGCAATTCCGAAATTTTCTTTAACTTGTACGTTGCTTTATGTTGTTAATTTGATCATTTTTAAAATTATAATTGGTTCTACACATAATTATTTCGTTATTGTAACAGAAAATTTTGTTTCTTTCGATATGAAACAGATACGTGATTGTTTCGAAAGAAGTGTGTTTTGTAGTTTAACCGCAATCAATAACAGTGTCGCGTGTAGCTAGACCAAGATGAGTACAGGTCGTCCTCTGGGAAACGTGGAACCTTTTATTTTTACTTTAAATGTGTTGAGAAAGAGATGAGGGATAAAGAATTTTATAGAAAGATTTCTAGATCTACGTTAAACAAGAATGTAAAATATAGATCTAGATTATTTTAAAAATGTAATTAATATAATAAGAGGGCTTGTAGAGTTCGTTAGGATTTAGTAGTTATGGACGATTAATTAAAAGTTACTCTTTTTATCCATTAATAGATTTAGAACTAGAACGACGGTGATGCGTGTAGATTAGGGTTTCTGGAAGGAAAAGGAATCCCACTCGTAACCCTTATCTCGACACGGAACTCCGTTCATATCTAGCCTTTACCAAAACAATCATTAATCTAATCTCTAATCGCGGTCGGAACTAGCAAGGAATTGCTAGCGCGCCCGATTAGGATGTTCATGATTATTTTGATAAAGTTCCTAAACTTTATAGGACTTAAAAAGGGTTTAATTATTTTCATCGCCTATTATCCTACCCTAATCCTACGAACCCTAACAAGCGGAGAATTACTCGCGCATGTTGGGAGAAGAAGAGATGGAAAGAAATTGCATCATTAAACTACGAAGAAATAGAATAAGAAAAAGAAAGCTACCTTTATTAATCAACAAAATTCATTACACTTGAATCCTTAGAAAATGATTACAAATCTAGTTGCTTCTCGATCTCTTCCAAGGAGGTAGATGAACCGTTGATGATTAGCCTGGATGCGTGAGCCGTCTGGGACTTCGTGATCGCGTCGGCTTGATAGCTTTTCTAAGAGGCTCTCGGTGCCATTTTATATTGCAAAGCCAGAATCTTATTGTTGAAAATTTGCTGAAATTTAGCAATGATTGATCTCCAAAAATCTTGTCTTCCAACTCCCTATTATTGCGGCGGATCCGCGGCCAAAGAGGGGGTATGGCCGCGGATCCGCGGCCAATGGTGATGATCTCTTCATCAATTTTCTTGGGCTCTCTGATTGTGACATTTGGCAATCCAAGGCACCTTTAGAATTCAGAAATCTTCTCTCGGTTGCTTCCAGACTTGGTCTCCAAGTTTTGCTTCTTAATTTGGCAAGATTTCTTCAACAACTTGATTTGTTTGATAAATTCTGCATAACAACTTGGAAAATTCTGCACAATAATCTTTAAATAATATTTAGTAGACTTAGTTCTACTAGGATTTGGTCAATGAATTTATTTGCATATATTTTTCTACCAAATGCTAATTGAAATATATTAATACATGTAAAATGGTGTTTTCACACATAAACCCTCATATATATAATATATTATAATAAAGTCCTTTTTTAATATGAAAATGGTAGGAAAAATGTAATACAAATGTGAAGTTTTATCAACTGAACAAATACCCCCAAACTTATCTTTGATCGTCCCGAGCAAACTAGTTTATTTAAGAGGAGAGAAAGAAAGGAGAAAACTAAGCACACTTTCGTAGGCAGACACGATTGCACTGAGCACGTGCAACAAGCCGTTAAACCTCTAGGTGTCCCTAGTAGGAGGAGTGTTGTCTCCTGAGGGTTTTCAGCGGATTACACCCACAAAATCCTATAACAAAAGAAAGATGGTGAAATTTACATATAAAGACAAGAACCATAAAAGAAAGACTTTGAAAATAAGTGTTTCCAACTATACTAGCTTTTCAGTTATTATGAGCCCTATCTTAATAGTCATGAAAAAATGTTAGAAATCACATCATCCCTCAATAAAACATCGTCTTTATTTTTCATTCCTACCTTTCATCCAAACATTGATCATATAACCCCACGTGTGTGTAAAGAACATCCCTACACTCAGAGAATTCAATTCAAGCTATCATACTCTTGTCCATCTACCTTAGTACTTTTTAATTTGATAAATATTAAGATTTGCTCACACCTTTTCATGCGACCGTTAATACTTCTTGAGGTACTAACCGACCGATTACTCATGTGCTTGCTGATTAGGTGATAGTATTTTCCTCGTCTTGCACCACTTAAGGCTTAGCAGTGACTCCCAGACCAGTTGGCCTTAGGGCACTAGGTGAAGAGGCACCCTCGCTATATTTTTTTTTATTGCTGCCTTGGCGATACAAAACCAGTGTTCATTTTTTTTTTTCACCATTTTTATATTTTCTTCATTCATACTTCCTTCATACTTTGGCTTTTAGACAAGAGCATTTCAAGGTATCCTCTACTATCCCGAGTTTCAAGACGTGTGTAAGTGCATATAGTAGGGTATCAACATTCAAATGTTTGGCTTCCAGAATAGAAACTATTTTTCAGACTTATTTTTATCTTCAGATTAGTGACTTCGTTCATTTTACTAACCCTTGGGACAACAGCTCATAACTACTTATTACTAGTTCGTTTAAGAAAACTTCTAATTTTCTTGGTTTTCTTAAACTATTCCTATCTTTTGGATGTAATTTTTCACTTTCTACTCTTTTGTTATAAAAGAATTTTTTTTAAAAATTTTTGAAAATGTTGTGCTTATGCAAAATATGATGCAAATTGATGTGTAAATAAGCACAAACCTCTCCCAAACCTGTTTACAGCAGTGTCCTCACCGATGTCATCCGTTAAGCTCAAAAAACCTGTAGACTTGGGAGGAAATTATTAATGGGGGCAAGAATATATGAAAGTGAAAATCCTCCCCCAAACTTATTTTAGGCTCACAATTTTGTAAAAATCATTTTCTTTCAAGAGCCAAAATATACCACCCCTCCCCCAAACTTGAGTTAAACATTTTTAATCTTTTAAAATCACATGAGGGGGTCAAGGTTATTGGTCAATGCCAAGCTTTGCAAAGACCGAAGGTCAACACCAACCATTCAAAAATTTTATCGATGAAGCACCAAGGTTGGTGGAAGAACATGTCACCTATTGACGTGAAGAAGTGGGGAGGTGACAAGAGGTGTATTGGAAAAGGATTGCGTCTCAATTTGGAGAGACGACACAGTGATAGTAATGATGGATTACTCGCATTATCATGATTGTCCAAAAGAAGGGGTGGAGGTCCAATTTCTTCATCTTGGAGTTGATTCATCTCAACACCCGTGTCTTGTAAAAATGCGAGTTCATCAGCGAAAATTTCCTCAAAGCTTTCATCGATACCCCGAAAAATAATGTCATCAGAAAAAATGGGGTGATCATCAGACTCTATAAAAAGTTCCTCATCAGCGTTAGATGTTGACCCGGACAACTTGGTGGAAGAGTCCGTGTCAACCAACAACATATGAAAAGAGTCAGAATTATGAGGTTGATCATATTCGCTGCTGTCGATATCCATTAATTCGACATAACACACATGAGCATAGGGTTCGGAGGGTTCACTTCCCAACTTGTAAATGTTAAGCTCAATTGACTTCTTTCCAAAGGATAGGGTCATTGAGCCGTTTCTACAATTGATTACCGTGTTGGAAGTGGCCAAAAAGGGTCGACCGAGTATCACCGGGATTTGATTGCGTGGGTTTGCCACAGGCTGTGTATCAATAACGATAAAGTCCACAGGAAATATGAATTCCCCGACTTTCATTAACACATCCTCTAGCTCACCCCTAGGTTGGGTGATAGATCGATCGGCCATCTGAAGAGTGCAATGCGCCGGCTTTAACTCTCCGATCCCTAATTGCTTATAAACAGAATACGGAAGTAAGTTAACACTAGCACCTAGATCGAGTAGAGCACGATTAATATTTTTACCCCCAATAGAAATTGAAATTGTAGGACTTCCGGGGTCCTTTCGTTTCTTGGGTAGTTGTTGTCTAAAAGCAGTGCTCACATTACTCGCAAGGAAAACTTTTTTAGGTACTTGAACTTTTCTCTTCCTGGTGCACATGTCCTTTAGGATTTTCGCATATGACGGAACTTGTTGAATAGCATCTAGGAGAGGAATGTTTATGTTAACTTGCTTAAAAATTTCCACAATCTTCTCCATTTGTGGACTTGGTCTGTTGCCCCTCAACCTGTTTGGATAAGGTGCTTGATCATTAAGTTTTGGGTCCAACGTTTGTGGAGAAGACTGTGGGGATGGATTCGATCCCAAAACTGGAGTGGGAATCGACTTAGATAGATTTGGCGAAATGGGCGAAGGGTTCGAGCCTTGGGGAAAATGGAGAATAGGCTCGGATGAAGGTGGGAGACTAGACGAATTAGGGGAAGAAGAAGAAGCTGGGGTATCATTGGTGTCACTATCATCACACTGCTCACCCACTCGGTCATTCAGCACTTTTCCCGATCTCAAGGTGGTAACAGCACTCACATTATAACTTTGTGAATGGCCAGGATTTGGTAGGGGTTGAGATGGGAGTTTCCCTTTCTCTCTCGCACTTATTGCGGCGTTTAACTGTGCGATTTGGTTTTCTAATGATTTAATACTCTCACCTTAGGAGGCGGAGTTTTTCGTTATGGTATCAATAGAAGACCTCATCTCAGCCGAATTTTGCATGGATTGTTTCATGAACATATCCAAAGTTTGTGCAAGTGAGTTGTCAATACCGGCTACTTATGGTGTAGAAATGTTGGCCGGATTTTGGAAATTCTGTGACTGAAAGGGGGGCTGATTCTGTGGTTGTGGTTGCTGTGGAGGAGGTCTTTGATAATTGCTTTGTTGGTTTTGATTCCAAGCAAAGTTAGGATGATTCCTCCATCCTTGATTGTATATGGAAGAATAAGGGTCGTTTCTAGGTCGCTGCTGAAAAGCAGCATTAGCTTGAAACGATGCATTCATAGGACATTCTTCCGTTAAGTGTGAAGGATCCGAACAGCAACCACAGACAGCCTTAGGAAGCGTGACCTGATTTAGGGAGAATGTTGAGAACTTGTTTTCAATAGCATCGAGTTTCTTATGGATCGCTGCCATTTCGGCTTTTACTGCGATAGAAACGTCGAGCTGATGAATACCTCCCTTAGTTGAAGGTGGTCTTACGCTTTCCCACTGCAACGTGTGTTCAGCAAGGTCTTCCAGATATTTCCATGCTTCACCGTCATCTTTAGACATGAAATTGCATTGACACATTGTTTCAAGCATCTGCTTTGTCACTGGATTAATGCCCTCGTATATAATCCGACATAAATCCCATCTTTGTATTCCGTGATTGGGGCATTGGACAAGCAGATCTTTGAAACGTTCAAAACACTTCCAAAATGGTTCATTGGGAAGCTGGGTGAACTGGTTGATCTCGCTCCTAACATGTGCAGTTTTATGATTTGGGTAAAACTTCTTAAGAAATGCTACGACGAATTCATCCCAATTAGCGATAGAGTGTGCGGCAGTATTATAAAGCCATTTTTCTGCCAAGTCGCACAGTGTGAATGGGAGAAGACGTAAGCGCATAGCATCTAAAGTCAATTGTGAAGTACCCATCATTGCGCATACGTTTTCGAATTTGGTGATGAAAACGTATGCGTCTTCCGACTCAAGCCCGTGAAATTTGGGCAGCAGATTGATGTAGTGGGGTTTAATCTCGAAATTATCCCCGTTAGGTGGTGGAAGAGATAGACAAGTAGGAAGAGGACCACAAATAGGATAGCATCTCTGTTGGAGAGAGATGCGCGGTGGATTCTGCTCACCTGCGGGCGGTGGAAGCGTGGTGTTATAATTAGATGGAGTGCCGTCCATCACGGTTGATGTGGTGTGTGGTGGGGGAAAAGAAGATGAAGAAGTACCGACTTCGGCGTCGATAGCAGGAACGCGGACAAGACGGGCATTAGGATCCCGTGTCCAGCCGAGCATGCACTAAGCGGGTTTAGTGCAAGTGGCAGCGTGTGTGTGATTTAAAATTGGCTTGTTTTTGAAAAAGTGGGACTCAAGACAAATCACCCCTAAGATGCACAAGCAACCCTAGAACTAAGGTTACCTAGGTCAGTCTCTAGACCGCTCCTAGACTTCCAAAGGACAAGCCGCAGGATCAATCCTCTACCGCCTCCGTACTACCCTCGCAGCCAGATAAGTGCCAGGTAAGTGGGAAGGAACCACGTCGTGGGCCTAATTAAAAACCACTAGCCTTTGTCACACTTGCCTAGGCACTACAAAAGTAATGCGGATAAACGATAGATTACCCACGACCTTCCTCTGTCCTTATTGAGCGCGACAGTCCTTAGAGTCTGGTCTAGATATTTTTTAAATTAATGAAGGGTTGATCTATATGCTCGGTTTGTGATTTGTGGGGCTTAGGAAGGGTGATGAAATCCCCACCTAATCTTGATTTGGTCTTTGCCCCTTAGAATCCGTATTAAAATATGCAAAACAAAACCAATCACAAACCTTTTGCAAAAAGTTTTTTTTTGCGGCGCGATTTTGCAAAGAATCCTGCAGAAAATAGATTTTATTGGATTTAGAGGAGAGAGAAGGAGTTAAGAAATATACCAGAGAAGTTCGGAACCCTAGATCTCCTGCTTCCTCAAGTCCGCGACTCCAGATTCCTTCACAAAATTCACACACAAATCGTTAAATATGCAATTTACAGTTTTGTGTTAATAATGATATGACTCGTCTAAGAATTCAACACAAATAGTAAAAATAAAAAATTACGCACGTATCCCCGGCAACGGCGCCATTTGATTGTTTCGAAAGAAGTGTGTTTTGTAGTTTAACCACAATCAATAACAGTGTCGCGTGTAGCTAGACCGAGATGAGTACGGGTCGTCCTCTGGGAAACGTGGAACCTTTTATTTTTACTTTAAATGTGTTGAGAAAGAGATGAGGGATAAAGAATTTTATAGAAAGATTTCTAGATTTACGTTAAACAAGAATGTAAAATATAGATCTAGATTATTTTAAAGATGTAATTAATATAATAAGAGGGCTTGTAGGGTTCGTTAGGATTTAGTAGTTATGGACGATTAATTAAAAGTTACTCTTTTTATCCATTAATAGATTTAGAACTAGAACGACGGTGATGCGTGTAGATTAGGGTTTCTGGAGGGAAAAGGAATCCCACTCGTAACCCTTATCTCGACACGGAACTCCGTTCATATCTAGCCTTTACCAAAACAATCATTAATCTAATCTCTAATCGCGGTCGGAACTAGCAAGGAATTGCTAGCGCTCCCGATTAGGATGTTAATGATTATTTTGATAAAGTTCCTAAACTTTATAGGACTTAAAAATGGTTTAATTATTTTCATCGCCCATTATCCTACCCTAATCCTACGAACCCTAACAAGCGGAGAATTACTCGCGCATGTTGGGAGAAGAAGATATGGAAAGAAATTGCATCATTAAACTACGAAGAAATAGAATAAGAAAAAGAAAGCTACCTTTATTAATCAACAAAATTCATTACACTTGAATCCTTAGAAAATGATTACAAATCTAGTTGCTTCTCGATCTCTTCCAAGGAGGTAGATGAACCGTTGATGATCAGCCTGGATGCGTGAGCCGTCTGGGACTTCGTGATTGCGTCGGCTTGATAGCTTTTCCAAGAAGCTCTCGGTGCCCTTTTATAGTGCAAAGCCAGAATCTTATTGTTGAAAACTTGCTAAAATTTAGCAATGATTGATCTCCAAAAATCTTGCCTTCCAACTCCCTATTATTGCGGCGGATCCGCGGCCAAAGAGGGGGTATGGCCGCGGATCCGCGGCCAATGGTGCGGATCTCTTCATCAATTTTCTTGGGCTCTCTGATTGTGACATTTGGCAATCCAAGGCACCTTTAGAATTCAGAAATCTTCTCTCGGTTGCTTCCAGACTTGGTCTCCAAGTTTTGCTTCTTAATTTGGCAAGATTTTTTCAACAACTTGATTTGTTTGATAAATTCTGCATAACAACTTGGAAAATTCTGCACAATAATCTTTAAATAATATTTAGTAGACTTAGTTCTACTAGGATTTGGTCAATGAATTTATTTGCATACATTTTTCTACCAAATGCTAATTAAAATATATTAATACATGGAAAATGGTGTTTTCACACATAAACCCTCATATATATAATATATTATAATAAAGTCCTTTTTTAATATGAAAATGGTAGGAAAAATGTAATACAAATGTGAAGTTTTATCAACTGAACAATACGATACACGATATGATAAATAAAAAAACGAAACACAAACCGTATCAAGATTTAACAACTTTGATTATGTCATATACGCGGGCCGATATTTTCATATTAGCCAATAGGCAAAAATAGATTGCGGTCTGGATATGGCATATTGGCAGATGTTGCCTATATGCATACATGCATGTTGTCTCCCCATTTTTTCATAAATTAAACCAACTTTTCTATACATGCTAGTAATTACTGGATACATTCAGGTTAAATGCATAGAGCTAGCCGTAATTTCCTCTTCGGTAAACTTTCATCAATGCAACACTTTGGTTCGCCTAACTAGATCGCCATTCACGGACACAATCTATTTATATGGCATGATTTTATACACTTAATTTTACCACATTTAATGAAAATGAATCATTCATGATATGATACATGTATATACATCGATACCCAGCCCCAGCCCAGCCCCGCCCCAGCCCCAGCCTAACCCTAGCCCCAGCCCCAGCCCCAGCCCTAGCCCCAGCCTAACCCTAGCCCCAGCCCCAGCCCCAACCCCAACCTAACCCTAGCCGAAGCCCCATCCCAGCCCCGCCCCGCCCTAACCCTAACCCCAGCACGCCCCAGCTAAACCCCAACCCTAAGCCAAACCCTAACCCCAGCCCCAGCCCCAGCCGAACCCCAACCCTAACCCTAACCCCAACCCCGACCCCGACCGCAACCCCTGCCGAACCCCAACTCCAACCGCAACCCCAGACCCATCCATGAACCCTAGCCCTAAATAATCAAAAATTTCTTTAATTTAGTTGAAGATTTACTAACCTGAACGGCGGTGGCGACGACCTGAACGGCGGTGGCGATGATGAGAACGGCGGTGGCGATTTGGGGATTTTGTTTCGCGCGCGATCGAGAGAGGAAGAAAGAGAGCGTAGGCGATCGATCTGTGCCTTTATTAAATCGCTATTTAGTTGCCCCTACGGATTTGTCCGTAGGTCCTTGGTTTGCGGCTCCGTAGGGGCAAACACCAAATTAAGAATTAATATTTTTATTCTTGAACGTCTAGACCCGTAGGGGCAACCTTTTAGCCCTACGGATTAATCCGTAGGGCTAACATAAATCTGCCCCTACGGATTTCAATATCCGTAGGGGCAACCCCTTATTTTAGTAGTGCGTTTTTATGACTTGACCAGCTGCCTCAGTCGCCTGATGAACCCGGATCTGCTGGGCTATATAGTCGTCCAAGTCAGCCTTGGAGATTGTCTCCTCCTTAGATGTTGAAAGAACCGGTGGTGGATTCGACGTTTATCCTCTATCATCTTCGAGGACGGTCGGGGGATCTTCAGCGGGAGGATCTTGTTGAATCATCATCCCAACCATGTCTTGAAATAAATGGGCTATTTGCTTTATATTGGCCGCTAGTTCCGCAGCCTCTTTATCTTTCTTTTCCAATATCCTCCGAAGGAACTCAGCGTCGGTTTCCTGTTCTTGTCGCTGATCCGAGGACGCTTCAGGGCTTTCTTTCGGCCCAGTAAGTGCGGCCATTGCGATCATCATTTCCTGGAGCTTCTGCTGTTGCTCCTGAGCTTTGGTCACCGATCGTGTGAGCGGTCTATGCCCTTTAGACGCACGGCTATCTTCCTTCCCCGACGCCATGTATACAGTATGGACCATCATGCCCCCAGACTTAGGGCGTCTGGGCTCAGCGCCTTTAGCTCTCGTCGTAGGCCCGGGGATCTTCTCCGGCCTCCTCTTTTTATGAGCAGTGGAAGTTGAGGGGACCGTTGAGGTGGGCACCCAGACAGCTTTTCGTGGCTTAGCGTGATGACTGACTTCCTGTTGGATTTTCAGCTTCTTGTGCTGGCGGGAGAAATTTGGATCGATCACCGAGTCTCGGGTCTGCCGCCAGACTTTATAGAGTTTGGAAGACAGCCGTTGAGGAGATTGGGGTTGTTCTGGCTTTATTTCCGCGACCTTTTTCAGCGGAGGGGGAGACCTCTTTAGCGCCGCGGTAGGAGAATTCTTACGCTCCTTATTCAGCATCTCAAAGCTGTTCTTAGTTGGAACAGTAGCATTAATTTCTGTCGTCGGGGCTGGAGGAGTTAGCCCAGAAGGGGAGTTGCCTCCGGCCTTCCTCACTCGGCGCCAGTAGCGACGTCGAGTGTGTCGTGCTGATGGAATCGGCTCGTGAGGGCGATAGCCTCGTCTTGCCCCCTGTGTAGGTGGGGGGTCGTGTTCGAAACCCACGGTGACGTGCTTTTTGGAAAATAAGGTCAATATCGGATATGTCGGTTTTTGTCGGAAAAATAGTGCACGACGTGAGTATCGAGTGTTAAAAATACCGCAAGTGCAGGGTGCGTTTGTAGCGAGCCGGCAAGTACGGGTCGAACCACAAGGAGTGGATATCACGACATCATTTTGAGTTATGGATCAAAAGTTTGAAGATGGTGTTTTGTCACGTTTTAGTGTGATATCTAAAAGAAACAAGGTTTGGGATATAAAAACTTAAGCTAATGGTTCAGTAAGAGTGAATTATGACTTTTACCCCCAACTCTCCATTTTTGATTCAAGGTTTACTTCTTTTTAGTTTCCATTGGAATACCGAAAGCATACCGTATTTATCCGAAAAATGTATCGGGATGAAATACGATATCAAGGGTAGAAAAACAGAAACTAACAAGAATGGAATGGATAATGGAGTGGATATGGAATTAGTTAAGTGAAGTAGCAAGTATAGAATATATGCAAGAATGCTATATATCCTATCTAGCTAGTTGCGACACATAACTTGATTCCGTATTCACGCCCACTTCAAATCGTAACAAAGCAAAGATGAAATGTAAAGAAAGGATAAGATATATGTTTAAAGGTTGATTTAAAACGATATATCCTATCAAGCAAACATGATAAACTTGCTATGTTAAGAAAAGAAGTGAAAAAGTGCAAGAATCAAAAAGGGAGGGGTTTGAGGTAAAGTCGTTTCACATCCTACCTCACCATCGCCTAAGAATAACTACTCACACATTATCATATCAATACACAACTGAATAATGAGGAAAATTGACATAATTAAGAAAAAGAGATACAAGGTCAAACTTGATAATAGAGATTTATTGCAACACTTCAAATCACATGTAATGAGTTCAAATACTAAAATCTACTCTTGCAAGCTCAAAATTAGAGGTTGCAAGACCAGAGGATAGCAAAGAACTCAACCTAAATCCAAAAGAAACACGAATTTTTACAAAGGTGCACAAATATCAAAATATCAGAATTTCTTCTCAAAAAATTACATATCTTGCTACTTCTCAGATCTGCTATATATAGGCAATTCAAATTACAAAAATAGAACCACAGGTGGACCAAATGCACCATGAGGGGCCCATGAAAAGAAAACGAGCCACTTTGGTAGTGATCAGGCCGCAAATTGCGGCCATATTGGCAAAATATGCGGCCGGCTTCAGGAGTGTGGGGCCCACCTTGTTACATTAGTCTTCTGGTTAGTTGAGTGTCTCCCAGTAATTACAATTTTGTCTATTTCTCACATGGGTGGATTCTGTAGTGATGAACAGAGAGCATCTCATGTTAAAGTCCATGTTTACACTTGGTTTCACCATTATTCTGTTGCAACCTTGCTCTGTATTCTGCCCGTCGGCAGTTATGGTGAAAAACCGTCGTTTTTGTTCATGTTGTGTACTAGCTCCCGTGTTTTTGCCTGTGTACCTGTGTTCTGTACTATTGAGCAGAAAGAGATTAATAGCACTGTTTATTGATAAAATGATAGGAATTTAGTGGTATTAAAATGTAATAAATTGTGTCGATCAAATACCCCCAAACTTATCTTTTGCTCGTCCCGAGCAAAACCATTTATTCATAAAAGAGAATCCTCACAGCACTTTCGCAGGGAACGCGATTGCACTGAGCGCGTGCAACAAGCCGTTAAACCTCTAGGTGTCCCTAGTAGGAAGAGTGTTGTCTCCTGAGGGTTTTCAGCGGATTACACCCACAAAATCCAGTCAAGTTAGTTTTGCAAGAAAATAGTTGATCCAAACCTAAAGTTAAAGTCTCAAAGCTAGAATTTCCATCACTCAAGTTAGAAACATTAAACCCTATCTTTCACTCCTCGCAATTTGTTTAATAAGCTGATAGGCGTCTCTTCGTGTTAGTGCGTTGGTGTTGTCGTGTTTTTAAGAATTTGATCATGTCAAAAGTTTCAGACTAAGGTAAACATACAAAGGATCATACAAGTTTGAAAAGAGTTACGATTTTCTCAAGTTTTTATTCTCCAGTTAGGCTTCAAGTCAGAATATATATCAGTTTTAACCGAGTACCATAGTCGTATTGTTCACGCCTATCTTTTACCTGTTTTAGTTTATACACACCCTCTAATATTGTAAAAAAAACGTCTTAATAACACAAGTCTTCATATCTCCGTGAAATATTGTTTTACTAGAAAATTTGTCACCGCCAAGATTATACTCCCACTAAGAACCATAAGGACTTTTAACTTGGAGAGGACACTTGCTTGGCTTGTTTTATCAGGCAATTGGAAACTTAGCGAGCTTTGGGTCAATAACTCCCAAACCAGATGATTTTAGGGTATTAGGTGTTGAGACACCCCAAGGACTTAATTACCCAAGTCACCAAAACCACAAAAAAAAAAGACTCATTTTACATTAGTACGACGGAGATATAGCCATTTTTTTTTATGACGTTTACATGTGATAAGGTGTGTAACTACTTCACCAGGTTCCAGATGGGTTATTTTTCGGACTTGTAGTTTCTATCAAAACTTTTATAAAATTCTTCATATCTACTTCCTTGTATGAATTTTTCTTGATATTACTTAGCTCAGCCAAACCTATTTGATCTTAAGGATGTTTTAACACTTAAGAGTTTTTACAGACATGTCAGACATGTATTTGAAAAAAAAAACGACACGTGTAAGTGATATAAAAGACGTGTATCAGCTAAGATTAAACACACAGGCGGGTTATTTTTCAGGTCGTCAATCTCAATTCTTGAATTAGTTATTTCTATTTTCTCAATTTAACCATTAGATTTTGAATCACCATCCCCTGCTAGCAAGCCTGACACAATTTTTCATTTTTTATTTTTTTTCAAATTTTTTTTTTCAATGTAGTAAAAACATTTTTATACAATGCAGTACAAAAGCATACAATGCAGTACAAAAGCAGATATGAAATGCAACTATATGCAAAAGAAAAGAAAAATACAATAAGTAAATGCTGAAATGCAGGAAATATGCAAATGCAGGAAATATGCTACCTCCCCTGATGTTCAGCTCCTCCCCCAAACTTGAGTCAGACAATGTCCTCATTGTCGCTTTGCTTTTCCTTTCCCTTTTCTGCTTCCGCTGGCCTCATTTTGCAATTCCTGTTGAGTAGCTTCAATCCTGTCAAGCTGCTCCTGCATCTTTTGTTGTTTCTTGAGTATATGTCGAATACTCCTAAATGTCAGGCGCTGTAGATCCTTCTCGTTATCTGGCTCTGGCTCATTCAAGAGTGCCTCCGTTGAGCTCTCCGGACCTGGATGTTCGCTTGGGTCCTTCCTTGACCAGACTTTTTGCTCGTAGTGGCTGCCGGTATAACCATGTGAAATTCGCTCTATTTCGACCGGCCAGTTTGTGTAAACAGTCGCGTATCCTTCAAACTCAATAATATCAATATAGTACTTTGCGAGCTGGGTGACTAGTACTGGCAAAAGAAGTTTGTTTTGCATCACCCCTTCCATGATTGTGTTGTGTAATTGTCTTACAACACAGAAATACTGTTCCCTTTCCATTAAACAGTGCGCAATATGACCCACCCCAGCCGGGAAGGAAGAAACACGGCTCTTTCCCCTGATGTTGCGATTTGCCCATCGGCAAACCGCAAGCACGTTTCGGTACATCTGTGCTGGATTCAACCCCTTATCTTTCAATTCCACAAAGTCCCCCATCAATGATCTATAAGCCGCCAGTTCTTGCGGTTCTTGATTCCCCGGTCTCATGGGGATACCTGTTACCCTAGAGATGGTCTTGGCCTGAAAGATCCTACGTCGTCCTTGGAAAAAGAATTCTATGAAATTCTCTTCCTGTTTGCCATTTCTTAACGCTTCATAAAAATCTTCGACCAATTCTCTCACAGCAAATAAATTATTACCCTTGTAAACCAGATATTCCCACCCTCTTTGACGGATTTCATTGTAGAAATACTGTCCATAGGTTTCGTCGGAGAAAATCTCGAAGAAATTTTTCTCACAATCAAAAGCCACCATTTTCAGATCTGAAATTCTAGATGGAAATTAAACCAGAGGAGATGAAATCTTACAGAGAGAGAAGAAGATCGGGGATGTTGGGTCTGATCAGGCCGCAATTGGCGGCTTCCTGGGGATTTTTGGCGGCCGGAGTTGTGGATCTGGGGCTGCGTCTTTGAGATTGGGTTGCTGATGAAGAGAGGGGTTTGGGGTTCTGTCAATTTCAGAAATGAAGTCTCGGGTTGGGGTTTGGAGGGTTATAAAGGGTTATTTACAAAAACACCCCTTTACAAAAAGAATTCGCAAAAGAAAACTTAAAGCTACAAAAGAAAACGTATATACAAGAGAACATGGGGGTGTTTTAATCGATGTAACTTGGCTCATGCAAAAACATGAGCTCCCCCGTTTCCGCGGGCAATTCTAAGAATGGTTTTAGCCGTTGGCCATTAACCTTGAATATGCTGCCTGTTTGCTGATTTTCAATTTCGACAGCACCGTGCGGAAAAACGGTGCGCACAAGAAATGGACCTGTCCATCGTGATTTCAATTTCCCGGGGAACAGATGAAGTCGGGAGTCGTAGAGCAGAACCTTTTGCCCTTCGGTGAATGTTTTTCTGAGAATCGCTTTGTCATGAAAGACTTTCGTCTTTTCTTTGTACAGTTTGGCATTCTCATACGCATCGTTGCGTATTTCATCAAGTTCATTTAATTGAAGTTTACGCTCTTCGCCGGCTTTTTCCAAATCGATATTGAGCTGTTTGATTGCCCAGAAAGCACGGTGTTCCAATTCAACAGGCAAGTGACATGCCTTTCCAAAGATGAGTCGGTATGGGGACATACCTAGGTTCGTTTTGAAGGCGGTGCGGAATGCCCAGAGCGCGTCACTTAACTTCAACGACCAATCCTTGCGGTTATTGTTGACAGTTTTTTCCAAAATTTGTTTAATTTGTCTGTTGGAAATTTCAACTTGACCGCAAGTTTGAGGATGGTAGGGTGTTGACAATTTGTGGCTGATGGAATACTTTTTCATTAGTGATTCAAAAGATTTGTTGCAGAAATGCGTTCCATTATCACTAATGATGGTGCGAGGCGTACCGAACCTGGAAAAAATGTTTTCTTTCAAGAATTTCACGACAACCTTGTTGTCGTTGGTTCGACAAGGGATGGCCTCCACCCACTTGGACACATAGTCCACAGCCAGCAAAATGTACTCATTCCCAAAAGAGTTTGGAAATGGTCCCATGAAATCAATGCCCCAGACATCAAAAATCTCTACAATCAGAATGGACTGCAGGGGAATTTGATTCCTTTTTCCAATCTTGCCCATGTGTTGACATCGGTTGCAGGTTTTGCAATATTCGAAAGCATCCTTAAAAAGCGTCGGCCAGTAGAATCCGCTCTGCAAAACCTTCTCCGCTGTTTTTCTGGGTCCAAAATGGCCCCCGCAAGCTTGATCATGGCAGAAGGACAAAACGCTTCTTGTCTCAGAATTGGAGATGCACCGTCTAATGATCTGATCAGGACAGTATTTAAACAGGTATGGTTCATCCCAGTAAAAGAATTTGACCTGGGAGAGGAATTTATACTTGTCCTGATTTGACCAAAAAGATGGTGTTTCTCCGGTGACTAGAAAGTTCACGATATCAGCAAACCATGGTTCGCTTGATACGGAGAGAAGTTGTTCATCCGGAAAATGCTCATTGATTGGAATTTCCTCATTTGGTGCATTTGGTATGCGAGACAGATGATCGGCTACAACATTGTCGGTCCCCTTCTTATCTTTGATGGTTAAGTCAAATTCCTGAAGAAGGAGGATCCAACGTATCAATCTGGCCTTGGCATCCTTTTTTGCAAAGAGGTGCTTAAGCGCAGAATGATCAGTGTAAATGGTGACGTGGGTTCCGATCAAGTAAGGACGGAATTTCTCAAGTGCGAACACAACAGCTAAGAGTTCCTTTTCAGTCGTGGTGTAATTTAGCTGTGCGTCATTCAACGTCCTGCTCGCATAATGGATAACATGCGGCTTCTTTTCAAATCGCTGTCCTAAGACAGCTCATATCGCAAAGTCAGAAGCATCGCACATTAGTTCAAAAGGTTCGCTCCAGTCTGGTGCGCTTAAAATCGGAGCGGAAGTGAGTTCCGATTTTAAAAGCTTGAACGCGTGAAGGCACTCAGAGTTGAAGTCAAAGGGTGTTTCTTTTGCCAGCAAAGAAGTCAAGGGTCTAGCCAGTTTGCTAAAATCCTTGATGAAACGCCTGTAAAACCCGGCGTGGCCTAAGAATGCCCTAATATCACGGACAGTTCGTGGAGGTGGGAGGCTTGAGATAACGTCGATTTTTGCTTTATCGACTTCGATTCCTTTCTCAGAAATGATATGGCCTAACACGATGCCGTGTTTGACCATAAAATGACACTTCTCCCAGTTGAGTGTGAGGTGCTTTTCTCTACATCGTAGCATTACTAGCTCTAGATGCCTCAAACACTCAGAAAATGAATCTCCAAAGACGGAGAAATCATCCATGAAAACCTCTAAGAATCGCTCTACCATATCAGAGAATATGCTCACCATGCACCGCTGAAATGTCGCGGGTGCATTGCACAGCCCAAAGGGCATGCGGCGGTAGGCGAAGGTACCAAAAGGACAAGTGAAGGTTGTTTTGTCCTGATCCTCTGGATCAATCGGGATCTGATTATAGCCGGAATACCCATCTAAGAAGCAATAGTAGGCGTGTCCGGCTAGGCGTTCAAGCATTTGATCAATGAAGGGAAGCGGGAAATGGTCCTTGCGAGTTGCTGCGTTGAGCTTTCTGTAATCAATACAGACTCTCCACCCTGTTTGTGTACGGGTTGGGATGAGCTCATTTGCTTCATTCGTGACAACGGTGAGTCCCGATTTCTTTGGTACTACGTGAATGGGGCTTACCCATTTGCTATCAGATATGGGATAGATGATCCCATTATCCAGACACTTCAGCATTTCATTTCTTACTGCTTCTTTCATTACCGGGTTAAGCCGGCGTTGAGGATCTTTGAAGGGTTTGGAATCATCAGTCATATGGATTCTGTGCTGGCAGATAGCAGGGCTGATTCCTTTGATATCAGCCATTGACCACCCAATCGCTTCCATGTTCTTTCTCAGAACATCCATGAGGGCCGACTCTTGCTCAGGCGCAAGGTCGGTTGCAATTATTACTGGAAGCGTTTTATCATTTCCCAAGTACGCATACTTGAGGTGGTCAGGAAGAACTTTGAGGCCGAGTTTCGGTGGCTCCTCCACAGATGGTCGCACTTCAGGGGCTGGTTCATTGCGAAGAGGTTCAAATTGGGGCCCCCAATGTGCATAGGATGCCTGTTCAGGATTTAGCTTGTCAAGGAAAAGAAGCTCCTCAGAAAACAGTTCTTCAAAAGTCTCGTCCAGACACTCATTTTTGAAGTCAAATGTCCCCTCCTCAGACATATCGTATACAGCGTTGACTTCAAAAGTATCATCGTGTTTTTCACTCGCCTGGTTTCCTAGCGTGAAAATGTTGAGGTCTACTGTCATGTTCCCAAAAGAAAGTTTCATGGACCCATTACGACAGTTTATCAACGCGTTGGATGTGGCTAGGAATGGCCGCCCCAGTATGACTGGAATTTGTCCGCTGGGATTGGTGACGGGCTCAGTCTCCAACACAATGAAGTCTACAGGGAATATGAATTCCTCGACCTTGATTAGAACATCATCAATTTCTCCCCTCGGTACTTTTGTCGAACGATCTGCCAGTTGCAGAGTCACTCTGGTCGGCTTGAGTTCTCCCAATCCCAGTTGTTTGTAAACTGAGTAGGGAAGGAGGTTCACACTTGCCCCTAAGTCTAACAAGGCTCGGTTAATTTGTTTGTCCCCAATGGTGCAAGAAATAGTAGGACAACCTGGGTCCTTATATTTCACAGGAATAGACTTGGACAAAACATCGCTCAAAGTGGCAGCCAAGAAGACGGTTTTGGGGACATTTGTGCGTCGTTTTTGGGTGCACAAGTCCTTCAGAAATTTTGCGTATGCCGGAACTTGTTGAACAACGTCCAACAAAGGAATGTTGACCTCACAGCGTTTAAAAACTTCCAACACCTTTTCCATGTTTGCAGAAGGCTTCTTTGATTTTAACCTATTAGGATAGGGAGCCTTAGGTCCAAACACTGAATTTGGCAAAGCTGCAGATGGAATAGGTGCAGAAGACGGGAATGTTTTTGCTGGGTCATCAGTGTGGTTGTATGGCGAATTCTCATGTTGGTTTGAAGGATGTGCAGCAGATGATGAAGAAGAGGAGGAAGGAGAAGGTGAAGAAGAAGACGGATCACAAGGAGGAGCCGGAGATGAATTACGTGCTGGCAAACTGACAGCCGCACGCTTGGATGATTCGCTGGGATTGACAACCTTGTTGTCAATAGTTCGTCCTGATCTGAGGACGGTGACGGCGTTCGCATTCTCAATATTGTTCGCCTGAACAACATGAGCGTTGTTGTTTCTCTGTTCTCTTGGGTTTATCACGGGTTGAGAGGGAAATGTTCCCTTCTCACGTTCATTAACTGCTGCAGCCAGTTGACTGATTTGGATTTCTAATCTGGCTATCGCTTGAGTGTTAGCGCTATGCAACTGACCGGATGTTTGCATAAAAGTAGCCAGACTAGATGAAGTCTGCGCAGAAGTTTTAATCAAAGCTTCCAACCCTTTTTCAATGGATGTTACCCTCTTGTCGTCTTGGACGAACCCAGGGGGTGTAAAGGTTGGGTTGTGCTGATTCGGCTGTTGGGGCTGCTGGGGCTGGTTAGTCGAATATCCCAATTTTTGGTTTTGAAAATTTGAATTTTGAAATTGTTGGAAAGGCGGGTTTGAATTGTTGTTTTGAAAAGGAGCCTGATTCTAAGCAAAATTGGGATGATTCTTCCAACCAGCGTTGTACGTAGGTGCAAAAGGGTCGTTCCTGGGGCGCTGGTTCTGATACAGCGCATTAACGTTTTCAGGTCCCTGGGACCCAACGAGAAACGGACATTCCTCCGTTATGTGGCTAGGATGCTGACAGTTAGCGCACAAAGTTGGAGAAATTTGATTGACTGGTAGCGGTGAATTTTTCCCCTCTAAAGCTTCCATTCGCCGTACAAGAGCGGCGATTTTTGCTTCGGCAGCTATAGAGGTGTCAACTATGTGTGCACCACTCCTAGTCACGGATGGTTTCTCATTCACACTCTCCCACTGGATGGTTTTGTCAGCCAGTTCTTCCAAAAAGTTCCATGCGTCCTTAGCACCATAGCTCAGGAATTTGCACTGACACATGGATTCTAGCATCATACGTGAACTGGAATCTAACCCCTCATAGACAATCTGACATAACCTCCACTGTTCTAACCCGTGATGGGGACATTTGATTAAGATGTCTTTAAATCTTTCTAAGCATTTCCAAAAAATTTCACCCTCTTTTTGTTTAAAATTGTGGAGTTCATTGCGAATTCGCACGGTTTTATGAATAGGGTAAAATTTTTTAAGAAAAACTTTCACAAAGTCATCCCATGTCGTGATCGATCTAGCTGGTAAACTGTTTAACCAGCTTTTCGCATTATCCTTAAGCGCAAAGGGAATGAATTTGAGCTTAACGACATCCTCTCCCACTCCTTGGATCTTCATCATTGCACATACTCCTTCAAATTCACTGATTAACAGGTATGCATCCTCGGACTCGAGTCCGTGGAATTTTGGGAGTAGTGGTATGAACTGCGGTTTGATTTCATAGTTGTTTGCCGCAATGGTGGGCAGTACTATGCATGAAGGAAGGGATGATCGGTGTGGATAACATCTGTCCTGTAATGCCGCTTCCTGTTGCTCAACGATTGTTTGCTCCGTCATTGTTGGTGGTGTAGGAGAAGAAAGTGAAGGTGAAGAATCGGACGGCTCCGATGAGGCAGAAGGTAAGGTCTCAGAGGATTCCGAGGAATCAGAAGGTGAAGAAGAATCGGAAGATATAGGCACAAACCGGACTAAGCGAGATTGTGAATCTCTAGTCCAAGCTGACATGCACTATTCGGGAGTGGTAGGGAAACGACTGAGAGAGAGAAGAGAGAAGAAAAAAAATGTTTTTCAACCAAAATATTTACAACCACAAATATTGCTCACAAGGTAATACAAGATCACAAACAAGACACACTGCACACACCTAATCAGTCTAGGGTCACCTAGGTCAACTAGACCTGCTCAAAAAACTTGCTTTTTGAAGTAAAAATGTACTGCGAAAACGGCCCAAAGATAGACTGATCGAGAAGCCAGGTAAGTGCAGAGAGGAAGGGAGGTTTTCCCTCGCTTTCGCGAGGTTCCTTAATTAGAGTAACCTTCTCTCTTTCGGCGGTTGCGCCTTTCACACTTTTCTAGACACTTCAGGAACAATGTACCGATCGGCGGTGTTCGAAATACACTTAACTTACCCTAATGAGCGCGAAGTCCTTAGAGGCTGAAAGTCTAATTTCTTTTAAAGTTAATAAGGGTGTGAAAATGCTCGTTCTTTGTGGTTTGTGGGCCACGGAGAAGGGTGATGAAATCCCTTACCGTATCTTGTTGGGGTTCTTTGCCCTTAAGTCCGTATTAAATTCATGCAATGTGCAAACAATAAAAGTTGATCAAATCATCAATCAATCGTTTTTTATGTTATAAGCGGTGCGCTGCAAAAAAAAATACGGTTAGTTTCTTTTGGCAGTTGTGCTTGGCACTTGTGCAGCGGAGTTTGCGAAAGAAATCCTGCACAAAATTGAAGTATTGGAGCGTCGGGTTTGAGGAGAAGGGTGATGAAAAATACGTACCTTGATTTTATGAAGTTAGAAACTTCCGTTGGCTTGATCCGTGATCACTTGAGCGTTCGCTTGTACGGGTCGATCTACCCGGATCTTTGGCACTGTTAACCTCGTAATGCCTTTCTCCAGAATTTCATTCTCAGCTCCGCACAATCGTAGTTCGTATTTCAGTTGCAATCTGGAATTTGAGAAAAATACGATATTTAGTGCATAATATGATATTTATTGCCAAATTTCTGTAGATATATAATTAAATAATTCTAAATATAGAAATGGACTAAAAACAGAAATTTAGAGATGTAACAGAAAAATTGGGGCAAAACATCAGGTTCAGGCCGCAATTTGCGGCTGTTTTGAGCATTTTAGCGGCCTGATCTTGGTGTTATTGCTCCATCTTTCTTTGTATGCTCTTCATTTCTGTTACTAAACCTTTTCTATATCTAGAATAATTTTAGCACAATTATATCTACAGCAGAAAAGAAAACACAGAGGGCAACGAGTCGGATATTTGAGGTGTTTTGTTTTCTGTTTTTTTTTTATGTTTTATATAAAGTATATACAGAGATAACTCAAAATAATCTTCGTGGTGTTGCCACTCCCCGGCAACGGCGCCAAAAACTTGTTCGAAACCCACGGTGACGTGCTTTTTGGAAAATAAGGTCAATATCGGATATGTCGGTTTTTGTCGGAAAAATAGTGCACGACGTGAGTATCGAGTGTTAAAAATACCGCAAGTGCAGGGTGCGTTTGTAGCGAGCCGGCAAGTACGGGTCGAACCACAAGGAGTGGATATCACGACATCATTTTGAGTTATGGATCAAAAGTTTGAAGATGGTGTTTTGTCACGTTTTAGTGTGATATCTAAAAGAAACAAGGTTTGGGATATAAAAACTTAAGCTAATGGTTCAGTAAGAGTGAATTATGACTTTTACCCCCAACTCTCCATTTTTGATTCAAGGTTTACTTCTTTTTAGTTTCCATTGGAATACCGAAAGCATACCGTATTTATCCGAAAAATGTATCGGGATGAAATACGATATCAAGGGTAGAAAAACAGAAACTAACAAGAATGGAATGGATAATGGAGTGGATATGGAATTAGTTAAGTGAAGTAGCAAGTATAGAATATATGCAAGAATGCTATATATCCTATCTAGCTAGTTGCGACACATAACTTGATTCCGTATTCACGCCCACTTCAAATCGTAACAAAGCAAAGATGAAATGTAAAGAAAGGATAAGATATATGTTTAAAGGTTGATTTAAAACGATATATCCTATCAAGCAAACATGATAAACTTGCTATGTTAAGAAAAGAAGTGAAAAAGTGCAAGAATCAAAAAGGGAGGGGTTTGAGGTAAAGTCGTTTCACATCCTACCTCACCATCGCCTAAGAATAACTACTCACACATTATCATATCAATACACAACTGAATAATGAGGAAAATTGACATAATTAAGAAAAAGAGATACAAGGTCAAACTTGATAATAGAGATTTATTGCAACACTTCAAATCACATGTAATGAGTTCAAATACTAAAATCTACTCTTGCAAGCTCAAAATTAGAGGTTGCAAGACCAGAGGATAGCAAAGAACTCAACCTAAATCCAAGAGAAACACGAAGTTTTACAAAGGTGCACAAATATCATAATATCAGAATTTCTTCTCAAAAAATTACATATCTTGCTACTTCTCAGATCTGCTATATATAGGCAATTCAAATTACAAAAATAGAACCACAGGTGGACCAAATGAACCATGAGGGGCCCATGAAAAGAAAACGAGCCACTTTGGTAGTGATCAGGCCGCAAATTGCGGCCATATTGGCAAAATATGCGGCCGGCTTCAGGAGTGTGGGGCCCACCTTGTTACATTAGTCTTCTGGTTAGTTGAGTGTCTCCCAGTAATTACAATTTTGTCTATTTCTCACATGGGTGGATTCTGTAGTGATGAACAGAGAGCATCTCATGTTAAAGTCCATGTTTACACTTGGTTTCACCATTATTCTGTTGCAACCTTGCTCTGTATTCTGCCCGTCGGCAGTTATGGTGAAAAACCGTCGTTTTTGTTCATGTTGTGTACTAGCTCCCGTGTTTTTGCCTGTGTACCTGTGTTCTGTACTATTGAGCAGAAAGAGATTAATAGCACTGTTTATTGATAAAATGATAGGAATTTAGTGGTATTAAAATGTAATAAATTGTGTCGATCAGGTCGCTGCTGGTGTCAGCCTGTTAAAGACCGATGTCTTTTGGGTAGCAGGAGCGGGAGCTGGAACAGTCAATCTTGTAAAGACCGACTTTTTGGCAGGAGAAGCCGCCTTGACGACTTCAGGAGCAGGACTGGTTATTTTCTTAGGAGCAGTCTTCTCTGGGATTGTAAGCTCCATTGCGGGTCCACAGGAGTTCTGGCCCAGTATGGAGAAGACCGAGGCGCTGGTGTTGGGCGACCCGTTGAGAGGGGCCGCGGTAGGTGTAAGCCGATCAAAGACCGACTTCTTAGGAGCTTCCGGTGTCAGCACAGGAGCGGTGAAGCTCGTTGGCGGGAGCATGGTCCCGAAAAACAACCCGGTGGTGGCTTGAGTGACTTGTTCCACGGGCATTGTGAACAGCGAAGCAGCTTGGGGCCCATAGGCTATACCTCCTGGCGAGGCGGAGCGCCGGTTGCAGTTGCAGTTGGAGCATTTCGCACAAGTGGAAGCCATTGATTCTTTGCTTTCTGCAATAAGCAAAACGCCAAATCTTAGTACCTTGAAACCCAAGGGCAACCATTGGCAAACCGCGATTGGTTCGCGAACACGACACACGAAGTGTGGAGTGGAAAGAGGAAAAGGTCCCACCGGGCGTGCCAGAATCTGTTCCCCTCCGAATGGCGGCGCGACGGACGTCTTTCCTGAGATTCGGGGCAGATGCTATTTGGTGCTATCCGTCTACCTCTCCGAGGATGCCAAGTTGATTTATGGCACCGTGTATCGAAGGTTTAAACGGATGCGTCCGATGTAGCAGATTTCGTCAGATTCCCCCTCGCTTGAGGGGTTTTTGATTGTGGGGACGCTCTTCCCTGCAGGCGCAAGTCCCTGCAGTTAATTACGCTACCGCATTGCGGTAACAACTTTCTCCTTCTCCATGTGGTCACTTCGTGTCGTGTGTGTTTATTTTGTGTTTGGTTGCCCGTGGATTGTCTACAGAGACTGAGTTATGTCGTCGCCCGTAGGGCATGGACTAGTCCAAATCCGTATTATCTTAGATTTGGGTTTAGGGGTTTGGGTTTAAGGATACGTTAGTCTCGTTTGAGACTAAGATCGACTTAAACGTTTGTTAAGGATACGTCAGCCTAGTTTTTAGACTAAGATCAACTTAACGGGATCATTTAGATCAGACAAGAGAGCAATTAAGGGAGCCCTGTTGTTTAGTTTAGTTACACTGCGGTCGATAGGTAGTTTAAGGACATTGCGGTCCAGTGTTAGTTTTAAGACATTGCGGTCGAGGTTAAGGACGTCGTAGTCCGTGGATTTAAGGACTCCACAG
This sequence comes from Agapanthus africanus, assembly GCA_030015575.1. Lineage (NCBI taxonomy): Eukaryota > Viridiplantae > Streptophyta > Magnoliopsida > Asparagales > Amaryllidaceae > Agapanthus > Agapanthus africanus. The sequence continues at coordinate 305,419,054 of JASDDO010000010.1, read as the reverse complement.
TCCAATGTTAGTTTTAAGACATCACGGTCAAGTTTAAGGACGTCGTAGTCCGTTGATAGTTTTAAGACATTTCGGTCAAGGTTAAGGACGTCATAGTCCGAGGGTTTAAGGACCCCACAGTCCATCGTTAGTTTTAAGACATCCCGGTCAAGGTTAAGGACCTTATAGTCCATGAGTCTAAGGACCCCACAGTCCGTCGTTAGTTTTAAGACATCCCGGTCAAGGTTAAGGACCTCATAGTCCATGAGTTTAAGGACCCCACAGTCCGTATCAATGTGTGGTCATCGGGACCCGTCACCTCTTTGAAGACATTGAGGAATTACAACGCCAAGTATCAAAGGAGTGAAGAGATGTACCTTTAAACCGAGGTAGATCAAATAATTTTTGGCCTAATTTAGGACCAAGACCAATTAATTATGTTATGAGCCCATTAGCCCAGTTAAGTTTGAATTGAGGACTTATGGCCAGCTTGGGCTAAGTCCAATCATGTTTAGAATATTGGCTTTCTGTTGGTCCATTGCAGGAGAGGCTTTGCCTCTAGAAACTTAGCCAATTGGGCTAAAGCTAGTGTTGAACACTAGAGACCAACAGTGTTGAACACTGGGAATAAGATTAACAAGATAGTGTTAAACACTAAAAGATAATCAGTGTTGAACACTGGGAACAGAGTTTTCAAATTAGTGTTAAACACTAAGACAAATCAGTGTTAAACACTGGGAACAAAGATTTCAAATTAGTGTTAAACACTAAGGAAATCAGTGTTAAACACTGGGAGCAGAATTTTCCAAATTAGTGTTTGAACACTAAGAAAATCAGTGTTAAACACTGGAAATGGAGTTTTCAAACTAGTGTTAAACACTATGGAAATCAGTGTTAAACACTGGGAACAGATCATCAGTTTGATGCTAAATATTGTAAGAGAAGAGATCTCGTGGGGGCACGTGATGGCATCCAAAATGTGGGGCCAGATCCACTTCATTTTGTTCTACAGATAAGTGTTTAACACTTTTAATTCTGAAGGCCATCACGTGTGGGCACGTGATGGGGGCTCACGCTTTGATCTGTTAGAATGTTCATTAGGGGACACGTGGTGACACGTGAGGGCGCCCCAGAACTTCTTTTCTTTTGCTTTTTCTTTGCGCGCTTTGGGGGTCACGTGGAGCACGTGAAGCGTTGCCTCAAAGTTCTTCTCTATGGATCTTTACAGGGGTCACGTGGTAGCACGTGACCCTGTTTTTTTTCCTGTTTGAAGATGTGTTTATCTTTTTAAGAATTAAATTCTTCATAGGGTTAAACCCTAGCAATAAACTTTAGAGGAATTAAATTCCTGTTTTCTTCTGAAGAATTATATTCTTAGATAGGGTTAAACCCTAATTTCTTTTTTGTGGGAATTAAATTCCTCATGTATGTAAAGAATTGAATTCTTGCATGGGGTGAAACCCTAATTTCTTCTTCTTTTTTTTAAGGGAATTAAATTCCTGTGATTTTGAGAGAATTAAGTTCTTAATTAGGGTTAAACCCTGGTTCTGTCCATTTTGAAGGAATTAAATTCCCATAACATAGGGTTGAACCCTAATTTTATCTCAAAGAAATTGAATTCCTATAGTTCTGTGAGAATTAAATTCTCAAACTTCCATTCCCCTTCTATGCTTTGGATCTGCATGGCAGGATCTCAACCCAATGAGAATTGAATTCTCAATTCATGGGGAGATGTGCACTTTGCAGATCTTCTGCTAGAGAAAGAACTAAGCTCTTCTTTTTGTATAAGAGTTACACTCTTTGAGAATTAAATTCTCCTTTTTAAGCCTCTCCCTTCTTACCTAAGGTTTTATTTTGCAGAGGATCCAATTCTTCCCAAAATCTCAAGGCTCTATTTCTCTCTCTCTCTGTATGTCTCTGTATGTGTCCCCCTGTATATGTCTCTCTGTATATGTCTCTCTTCTTTTTTTGCTCCTATTTATAGGAGAAGGACGAGAATCAATCGGCTTTAATGAATCTTCAATTGAAATATTTGATTTGTTTATTGAGAGATTTGATTTACATTCATCATTCATCTGGACCTTTGGATTATTAGGTGAATTTTATTCACCATTGGATTTCAAATCCAAAGATATCGCTTTGTTATTTCAGTTAGATTTTAAGGGGAAATCTTTCCAAGTTCAAGATTTTTCCATAAATAGGTGACATTTAATCACCTTTAGATCTTTAATCCAACGGTTCCAAATAATCATTCTCTTTTGGAAAGATTTGAATGCTTTCAGAATTTAATTCTGTTAAATAAAGAGGCTTTGAAAGCCGGTCACGTGTGGCCACGTGACCCCTGGTCACGTGTAGGCACGTGACCCCTGATCATGTGTAAGCACGTGACCCCTGGAACAGGCCTTTCTTCTCCTTTTGCGCTCTGTTCTCTGGCCGCTGCTCAGCCATCACGTGCCAACACGTGACCCCTGGTCACGTGTGAGCACGTGACCTTTTCTGGAGCCTTTTCTTTGATTTAAACAGGGAGCGAATCTGCCTTTTGCCGCTGCTTTTAAATGTCACGTGTCAACACGTGACAGCTGGTCACGTGCTAGCACGTGATGCCTCTTCCATAAGTTTTCCTGATTTTAAATTAGGAAACACTTCCAAATTTCTTCCAGTGTCTTAAAAAAGCCTGCACGATTTTCTGACACACTGAAAATAATTTTTCGACGACTTTTAAAATTCGGTAGAAACTTTGAAAATGGAGTTGCGGTTTTGGAAATTTCGTCCGATCGATATTTTAAACATGTTAGAACAAGCTAGTAAAGGTTAATGGCGTGTCTCTGATACCATGTAAGTCTACGGTAGCGCCCCGGCCGTCGATCCGTGGCCAAAATGCGGAAACAAAAACTTTTTCATAAACTTGAAACTGGCGCTATCGTATACTTTCACCCGGATCGAACCATTAACGCTAAACTAGCTAACTACTAAGAAGTGAGAGTGGTGATACCGATCGATCCGTGTCCTTCGGTCTTTGATCACCATCCCAAGCTCTTCGCGGCATCTCCGATCTCCAGTCTCCTCGTCGGAAGGGCACCACATCAATGAGTCTTTTTACGGTCTCCCGCTTCATCCGAAGCAACTCGGACACGAAGTTTGCTAGCCGACGTGTCCAAGGTGAAGTAGAGAATGTGTGTGATAACTTTGTCTCAAGGATCCATTGATTCTCAACGCATGAGAGTGTATGGATGGAGGTTGAAGTGAATGCCATTAATGGAGATAGTGAGCTCAAGAAGAAAGAGGAAGAAGAAGAAGAAGAGCCTTTCTTTTTCTTATGTGTTGGAATGATAATGAGAGTGAGATAGAAATTATCAACACAAGAGAAATCTCAAGCCATATGGCTGCCCTCTCTTTCTCTCCTCTTATCATTTCAACACCTAAATCAATCCAAAATGTGACATATGCACAAAAAAAGAGACCATGAGTCATCACTTGTGCATGTGTCACAATTAATGCTTCTAATCATGACTTTGAGCTCATTATTTCCATTTGTAAACATTAATCTAAATGTTTACCACAATAAAAAGAGAATGGTATCTACCAAAGTAAATTCGTGATGGATCATAAGGATACCCCTCACCTGTATATACATACCTGCATCCGCATTCCGACTGAATGCGAATGCGATGAGACGACAGTAATCCAACAAATCTAATACTAGGATCCGGCTTAAACCAAAGCCCACTAGTATGATCCGTCCGATCATGATCCGTGCACGACTGCACGTATATGATCGAACCCTGCTATAATGCCATACGGCCTCTACAACGTTTCGCCCGAAACTTGAGAAACTGTCTGTGGGGGACTCTAAAGACTCGTCAATACTTTGGCTGTGGATTTAAGCACTAGCACGTCAGTGGTACTAGCTGTACGTAACGGGCTACCAGGTATTGACCAAAAGGGAGATCGATGAGCGAACTCATCCTGACACCCTACTGAGCCTGTCGGTGACAATATCCGTACAGTCCGGTCCGTTCGTCTATGAGTATCGCATGTCGGTCCTAGGGGGTTGGTAAAAGTCAGACCCCCAAAAGCGGTATAAGTCGTGTCGGAGTGTAGCCCAGAACACCCTGAGATACTACTGAAATACCTACCAGTAAATCTCCTGCCTTGGCCAAGGACTTTGTGTAGTGGCTCTCCTAGACACAGCACGATCTCACCCCCAATACCGGGAGAGACGAAACCCCTGCCGATCCGCTCACTGCCTCCATGTGGCTCGGGACTGTACCCAACTAAAACCTGTTTGCACGACTCCTTTGAGCCGTGGTAGGGTAGTAATCAAAGCACAGTGGGAACTCACACAAGACAAATGACGATCTCAGGTCGATTAACTAACCTGTATACATGTCACCATGGAACTGCTATCTGACGTTAGGTATAATACCAATTAGCATGTTCCCGGCGAGTCATGTCCGGTGTACTCATAACCCAATGAGCACCTGTATACATCTTAGGTGAACCAACTAACACCAATGGCTTGTGAGACCGGCCACTGCCCCTCGTCGGGGTCTTGACTGTATACACTTATCTACTAATGGAGTATCGATGCACAGTCTCGAAACTTCCACGACTAGGGACAACTTTAAGGATGTGCTTATAAACTACCCAGCTCCCACGTATATGATCACCATCATACTGTTGGCCTTCAAGCAAGAATCCTAAGGGCTCTATCAACGTGTAATAGTAATCTGTAATATCACCTAAAGCATGTACACGATGATAAAGATAAACCAGATAGCATACTATCATCTTGAGTAAGACTGTCCTACCGGCATAGGTCCTCCCTCAATCATTACAATCACGTTCCTGCGATCCAATAATTAACTTTGAGGGCACTATATCCAACAAGGGATACCCTATGCTTCGGCAGTAGGCTCTATCATGTACGCGATGCTATGTACCAGACCCGATGTAGCATACTCACTAAGTGTAGTGAGTAGGTATCAAGCAGATCCTGGAGAGAATCACTGGACAGCTGTGAAGAACATTCTCAAGTACTTGAGAAAGACTAAAGAGATGTTCTTGGTGTATGGTAACGGAGAACTCCAGGTAGAGTCCTTTACCGATTCATGCTTCCAGAGTGATAAGGACAACTCTAAGTCGCACTCGGGATTTGTCTTTACCGTAAATGGAGGGGCGGTTTGTTGGAAGAGTTCCAAACAGGAAACCGTGGCAGACTCGACGATGGAGGCTGAATACATCGCTGCCAACGATGTTGCCAAAGAGACTGTCGGGATGAAGAAGTTCATCAATGAACTTGGTGTGGTTCCGTCCATTGAGCATCCAATAACTCTGTATTGTGATAACAATGGAGTTGTGGCTTTGGCCAAGGAACCCAGGTCCCATCAGCGATTCAGGCATATTCTGAGGCTGTATCACTTGATCCGGGAGATAGTTGATCGCTGGGAGATCGAGATCAGGAGAGATGATACGAAGGACAACACTGCGGATATACTCAAGAAGGCTATACCCCAGATACATTTTGAGAGGCTCTTCGGGATGTTGGGTATGAGATACTACAACAGCTGGCCTTAGTACAAGTGGGAGATTGTTAGTTATGTATATGCCCTAGAGGCCATTGTTGTACATATGATGTATATTATAATGGATGCATGATATATATAAAGAGGAATTTCTTGCTCGACATGATATTATGCTATCTGGTTTCACTTTGTCTTAACATGTTGACCTGTATTAGTTTACTGTCTTGCTCTCACATGTTGATAAAGCCCTTAGGATATGTACTTGACTACGGGGACTATGATACAGATCATACTAGTGGGGCCAGGGTAGTCTACGAGTACATCCTATAACTGTTCCTAGTCGAGGGTGTATCGAGACAGGGCATCGATATTCTAGAGTAGACTAGCGTATACGCATCTTGACCCATTTGATGGGCGATGGATGATCCCACATCCATTGGTGTTCGACATCAAAGATGGTGTACGGGTGCTCAGTGGAGACTGGGTACACTGAACGGACTCACCGAGAACTCCTAGATGGTATTATACCTATCGTCAGATAGCAGTTCAGTGACACTGGTACAGGTTAGTCTGTAGACCCGAGATCGTCATAGAGTCTTGCGTGATTCCCACTGTGCTTTGATTTCCACCTTACCACGTTCAAGAGGACATGAAAAACGGTGGCTTTTGGGTACAGTCCCGAATCATATGGAGGCAATGAGCGATAGGAGGGGTTTCGTCTCTCCCGGTATTGGGAGTTGATGTTGTGCTGTGTTCGATTGGCTATAACTGGAAGTCCCTGGCCAGGGCTGATATGGAGATTTACTGGTAAGAGTTATCAGTAGTTTCTCGACCCGTTATAAGCCTCACATCGACATGACTTATCGGTTATTGGGGTCTGACGTTTTACCACCCCTAGACTGTATATGCGACATATTAGATAAAGAGACCGGACTGTATGGTAGTGTTACTGACTGGATTCATAGGAGTATGTACAGGCTTGCTTGTTGAACTTCTGGTCGCTCAATACCCGGGTGGCTGTTATGTTTAGCTGACCGCTTGCAGCTTGTAGGTGTTTGAAGTGATCATCACCTACTGCCGGCGTATTGACGAGTCTTTAGAGTCCTACAGAGAGGTTTCCTGGCTCAGGCAAAACGGAGTAGGAGCACATATGCGATATGTGCGGGACCGAGAAAAATACGATATGTGATACCGTATTCTTTTCTCGCGATATGTGATATCGGCCGGGTATATGAGATATAGCCGGGTCATCGGATCAAGTGTTGATTCGATGAAATGATACATTTTATATATTAGTCGGTTATATGTGATATAGCCGGATTATCAGATCAAGTATTGATTCGATGATTTAATGTATAATTATATATGTGATATATTATATTATATTAACTAATATAAGCTCACTTAAGTAATTCTTTTTCTCATTTTGGATACATTAATATATATGTGATATATGTTAAATGTATTCTTTTGTTACTTAATTATATATATGTGATATGTATAATTGTAACATGCTTGGTTATAAATGCAACTAGGGTTTATTAAAGTTAAACCATACTGGGGTTAATATTAGGGTTTATATTTATCATTAAGTAATTCAAATATTGTGGATAATATTCATGGATGAAGCTTGTAGAAGGTTGTAGTTTCTTTGACTTTGTCCACTCGTTTTGTCTTTCTTAAGATATTTATCAACCATACCTTTAACCATAGCTAATGGTTAAGTCTCTACATGGGTTAAGGATGATTTATTTGACCTTAGGTTGCATTTCTAACCACACACAATTTTTATTCTCATCACTTCATCTTCCTCAAAAGCTTGCTAGCTTTTTCAATGGTGATGAAATAAATTGAGAAAAAGAGAACTAAAGAAAGCAAAATTCCTACTTCATCATCCTCTTCTATACTAGCCATATAGATTAGTGTGTTAGCTTCACTAATTCATAATTAGTGAAGAGTTAGCTTGAGTTTGTGTTTCCTCAAGGTAGATCGTCTTGGATTTTGAAGACTTCAAGTAAGATGCATCATTCACCTCATGGAGCCTCTCTAGAGTCCGGGAGCTTGAAGATCGCAGCGAAGGGACCACAACTCGGAGCTTATGAAGCGAAAGAACGGACTACAAAGGTTGTAATCCCTATCACATAGATGTAAAGTTGTTTACATGCAAAGTTAACCCTAATTCTCTAGTTAAGAACTTGGTTAGGGTTTCATAGCACCCCAAAATTTTATAAAATGGCATGTGTGATGCCTTCCTAAACCTTGTGGTGGTGCTACGCAACCCTACAGAATATGCTCGTTCTTTGTGGTTTGTAGGCCACGGAGAAGGGTGATGAAATCCCTTACCGTATCTTATTGGGGTTCTTTTGCACTTAAGTCCGTATTAAAGTTATGCAATGCACAATTCAATGTAAAAGTTTGTTCAACACATCACGCAATCATTTTTTATGTTTAAAAGCGGCGTTGCAACAAAATATGGGTTAGTTCCTTTGGCGTTTGGCAATGTGCTTGCAAAGAATCCTGCAAAGATAGAGTAGTGGACACGTCGGATTTGAGAAGAAGGTGTTTTAAGGAATACGTACCGATGGATTTTTGGGTTAAGAAACCCCCGTTTGACTTGAATCCGTTCGGCTCGAAAGGTTCAGTTACACGGGTCAATCTACCCAGATCTTTGGCACTGTATCCTGTTATCACATTGGCTTTGAGCGCACCCCTTTCTTCGCACAATCGCTATTCGCAAATTCCTTGTATCTGAAAATGTTCGATTTTAGTACGAAAAGCGATATGTGTGGCCAAATCCCTGCATACTAAAAATAATAGAAATCAAACAATACAATTGAGCAATAGAGAAGAAGAGAAAATTTGGAAGCAATAGGAAGTGTTTGGGCCGGCGAGCTCAGATAATTCAATGATGTCGCCGGTCCAATCGATGAGATGGGACTCCAATTTCCTTCCGTCTTCGTTTCTTAGTATCTTCTCACTTATATTGTTTGATTTTTCTAAATAGTTTTGTGGTGTTAGTAGGTCCAATGAACAGAGAGCACAATGTCAAAAAAATTTGAAATTTATGTTTTGGTTTTAAAGGTATATACAATGATAACTCAAAATGGCTTAGTGATGTTGCCACTCCCCGGCAAAGGCGCCAAAAACTTGTTGAAAACTCACGGTGTCATGCTTTTGTCGAGTTTAGTTTAATTAAAATATGTCGGTTTGTTTGATGAAAATAGGGCATGATGTGAGTCTCGAGTTTTAAAAATACCGTAAGTGTACGGTGCGTTGATGCAAGCCAGAAAGTATGGTTCGAACCACAAGGAGTGGATATCACGACATCATTTTGAGTTATGAAACAATGGGTTAGAAATGGATGTTTGTCACGTTTTTACAACAATTAAATGAAGAAAGGTTTAGGGTTATTTAGAGAAAACTTAGGCTAAGATTGTGTATGGTTGAAATACGGCTTTTACCCCCAACTCTCCGTTTTGATTCAAGGCTCATTTTTAGCATGAAATGAATGCGGAATTAGTTAACTAAAGTTAGCAAGCATAGAACATATGCATGTATGCTATATGTCCTATCTAGCTAGTTTGCAACACTTAACTTAATTTTGTATTCCTTTCAATTTCAAATCATAATATAACAATAATAAAATTCAAAGAAGGAATAAGATATATGTTAAAGGTTGATTTGCAACCATTCAAAACAATATATCTTATGAAACAAAACATAATATAATTGCATAATTAAGAAAGGATGTGTAAAATGCAAGAATAAAAAAGGGAGGGGTTGGAAGAAAAACCATTCCACAACCTACATCACCATATCCCAAGAACAAACTACTCACACATCATAAATTGAAATAACAATAAAGAAGAAAAAGCATAAAGAGAAGAGAACAAGAATCAACTTGATATAAATGAAGCCTTTATTACAATGGTTCCAAGTACAAACAAGTGAATTCAAATACCAAAATCTAATCTTGCAAGCTCAAGGGAGAGGTTGCAAGACTAGAGGAAGGCAATGAATTCACACTAAGGGTTACAAGATCATTAGTTACAATTTTTCAAACTTTTCTCTCACACAAAGTAGTGCCCTCTAACTTGCCCAAAGACCTGGTATTTATAGACTCAAAACAAAATTAAACAAATAATAAAATTGAGACGATGTGAATGCAAGGAGGGGACACTTGATGCTTCATATCACATCATATCTTTTAGCATTAAATGCACATCACCCTCATTTGTGCTCCTTTTGTGCTAAGGTAGCCCCCCATCATGGTCTAGTGCACATGCATTGTGTAGGAACAAAAATTGTGTATGCAATATTGTTTACACAAGATCTCAATGGATATCGATCGGTTTTCTATTCCGTCTGCAGTGTCAGCTCCCAAACGTTATATCCGTGAATTTGAGTGTGTTTCCAGTCTTTTATCACGGACACCTGTAATCTGTAATTACTGAGCAGACACTGTTTAATAGTACTGATATATACAAAAATAGATAACAAATGAGTGGTATTAAAATGCAGTTTTCTGTGATGAACAACAAACAATACAGTAGCTTAAATTTTCACTAAATAACGCTATTGACCAAAACCCAAAACACCAATACCAAGAAAGACCAGCGGCGACGGGAAAATGGGAAGAACCAGTGGTTTTATTGTGGAGTTAGGGGCTCGGGCCTTAGGTGACATCTCCTAATGGTCTCACCATAACCTAGTTTTGTTAGTTTTTCTAGTAGGCTAACCTAGTAGTTCCAGATTCAAGTTTACCACAAAAATATCATAAAATTCCTAGTTTTAAGATATTTGCACAAAAAAAAAGATAGGTAACCAAAAGAAACTTGAAAAGGAGGTGAGATATATCTATAGGGATGGTGCACAAGGAAATTCCAGCACAAGAGTTGGTGGCTTGAGGTTTCTTGAAGTGATTGTGGCTCTAACTTGATGATATGCTCAAATTTGATGAAGGGACCATAGCTTTTCTTTTTTGGTTTGGTGAATACTTGAAATTTTTTATGTTGGAGCGTGAAGAAACTTATTGTTTCAGTTTGGAGAGCTCAAGGAAATTCTAAGGGTTAGAATAAGATAAAGGTGGAGACGTTATGGTTTTATGTAAAGCAAGTATGAGGTGTCAAGGAAGAAGGAGGAGTTGGAGTGAGGAGAGTAGGTGTATGGGTGTGTTGGTTGTGAGAGTTATTCTAACCTAAATATGTACTAACCACTGTCATTAAAAAAGAAATACCCTTTTTAAAAATTACCTTTATGTTACACTAACTCTAAATTCATGTTTTTAAAAGAAATAAAACATTTATCATAATATTTAAATACCATAACCTTTTATTAAAATCTCATATCTTATTAAAATAATTTAAATATTATTTTTATGATATCATACCTTTTTCTTTATTTTTATCAAAATAATTACATTTTTACGGATATCAATCCGATACCAAAATTCATATGCGATATCATTTTTGTAAACTCATTATATTCATATTTAAAATTATAAATTAATATTTATAATTTTCTAAAATGTTACAGGTACAGTCCCGAGCCACATAGAGGCAGTGGTCGACTGTCCGGGATTCGTCTCTCCTGGTATTAGTAGTCGATGTGGCGCTGTGTTCAGTTGGTTATCACCAGAAATCCGTGAAAACGGTGGATGAGATTTACTGATAGTTGATCGGTAGTATCTCTGTTGGTGATGAGCTTGACTCAGATACGACTTATCGGGTTAGTAGGGGTCTGACCTTATCCACCCCTATACTCGATATGCGATACTATTTGACGAAGAGACCGGACTGTACGAAGATTGTCACAATCAGGCTCAGTAGATTAGGGACATACTTGATTGTCGACCCTCCTTTTCGGCAAGTACCTAGGTAGCCGTTACGTACAGCTAGTGCTGCTGACGTGCTTGTGCTTAAACCCACTGCCAGCGTATTGTTGAGTCTTTAAAGTCCCACACAGAGGGTTTTTCCCAGTTCAGGCAATAGATGAAGGAGCCGTATGTTGGTACGTGCAGCAATCTGATTAAATACGTGTACGGGATACACGGATTTTAATCGGACGGTTGATAATACTGGCCGGCATAGAATTAAGCCGGATTATTAAATCAGATTTTGATTTAATAATTTATGTATGTATTCTGATACATATATTTTAGTATTATTGTTCACTATTTATTTTCTCTCTTTGGTGCTATCCGTATTTTTATACGGATAGGCGTATATGTAGCGATACGTATACCGGATGAGGTATTCCATATTTATACGGGAATGCTTCTAAAAGAAGGACACCTCATATTTATTTTTATATTTAGAAAAATAAAAGGAAATGAGATGTAAAGGAGGTGGCATGAGGCATGGGTGCAAGCATGTAGAAAAAAATATGGCTTGGGTTTTATATTGATAAAATCATTTGGATGCATTATTCATGCATGGTTGATTTATTTATTGCTATTATTTTGTACATGTGTGGTTGATTTTCATTACACCCTTGGTGAGATTCATGCTTCATTGTTACAAGTATGAGCAACCATCATTCTCACCTCCTTCTCCTTCATCTTCCTCTTGCTTACTTGAGCTTGAGAAAAAGAGAGAAAAAGTTTAGTGAAAAATTGCTATATCACCGATCATCCACACCTAGAAAGTTTGGATCATCGGTTGGAGCTTCTTCCGGTTTCCCTCTGGTGGATCTTCTTCGGCGAGAGTGGTCGACTTTCAAGCGCGATCCTGACGGCTACCAGCTTTGAGGGGTCTTCCACAATTGGGTGGACACGCGCCGAAAGTTGTAGTTTCTGCACCCTTTCATTTCTAGTTAGCAAGTTTAGGTTTTTGGATCGTATCCTGGGTTATGGGTATTTGGTGCTCGTGTAAATTTTTTGTTTTCGCTTGCGCCTCAACCACGGCATCCGCGGTGCGAGCATCGAAACCTAACAACTCTGACTGTGAGTTTAACCATAAGCACGTCAGTGACACTAGCTGTACGTAACCGCTACCCAGATATCTGTCGAAAGTAAAATTGACAAGAAAGTTCGTCTGAACTCCTACTGAGCCTATAGGTTACATTCTCTGTACAGTCTGGTCTATTCATATGAGAGTGTCGTATATCGGGCCTAGGGATGGTAAACGTCAGACCCCTATTAGCGCGATAAATCGTGTTGGTGTGGAACTCAATACAACCCAAGAAACTACTGGTATTCCTACCAATAAATCTCACTTTCCCTGGCCAGAGACTTATGGTATCAGCCAACCGTACACGGCGCGATATCGACTTCCTATACCGGGAGAGAAGAATCCCTTCTATCACCTACCGTCTTCAAGTGCTTCGGGACTGCACTTAACTACTACCGGTTTGCATGACTCTTTAAAACCATGGTAGGGTAGTAATCTTAGTACAGTGGAAACACACTCGAGACCAATGGCGATGTCAGGTCATCGGAATAACCGTACTCATGTCTCTAGAGAAATGCTATCCGACGATAGGTATAATACAAACTAGCAATTCCCAGTGAGTCCGTTCAGTATAACTTATAACCTAATGAGCACCTGTATACTGTCTTTAGTATCGTATACCAATGGCTGTAGGATCGGCCATCTCCTATGACGAGAATAAGAAACGTATACACTAATCTACTCTGGAGTATCGATACCGAGTCTCGATAATTTTACGAGTAGGAACAATTTTAAGGATGTGCTTATAGACTATCCAGCCCCCACAACTATGATTGCTATCACAACGCTGGTAGTCAAGCAAATATCCTATGAGCTCTCTCAATATGTATTAGCGATATATAAAAAGGAACATAAACACATCTTAAGATAGAGACAAACTAGATAGCATACTGTCATATCGAGCAAGATTGTCTTATATATAGATATAGACACACACACACACTATACAATAATGGCCGATAACACTAGTAAAATAGGGGGTTACCCCTACGGATATTGGAATCCTAGGGGCAGATTTAACTTGGCCCTACGGATTAATCCGTAGGGCTAAAAGGTTGCCCCTACGGGCACAGACGTCCAAGAATAAAAATATTAATTCTTAATTTGGTGTTTGCCCCTACGGAGCCGCAAACAAAGGACCTACGGGTATATCCGTAGGGGCAAGTAAATATCGATTTAACAATACCCCAGATCGATCGCCTACTCTCACTTTTTCTCTCTCTCTCTCGATCGTGCGCGAAAAAAATCCCCAAATCGCCACGCCGTCGTCGCCACCGTCGTTCTCCTCGTCGCCACCGCCGGTTTCGTCGCCACCACAGTTCTCGTCGCCACCGCGGTTCAGGTCTTCGCCACCGCCGTTCAGGTCGTCGCCCCAGCCCCAGCAGCAGCCGTTCAGGTGAGTAAATCTCGAGGTAAATTAAAGAATTTTTGGATTATTTTGGGCTTAGGGTTCATGGCTGGGTCTGGGGTTGCGCGCGCGAGTTAGGGTTGGGCAGGGGTCGCGGTCGCGGTCGGGGTCGGGGTCGGGGTCGGGATAGGGTTGGGGTTCGGCTGCTGCTGGGGTGGGGCTGGGGTTAGGGTTTGCCTTAGGGTTGGTGTTGGGGTTTAGCTGGCCGCGCTGGGGTTAGGGTTAGGTTGGGGCTGGGCTGGGGCTGGGGGCTGGGGCTGGGGCTGGGTTGGGGTTAAGTGGTGGGGAGTTGGAAAAAAACAAGAAAATGAAATAGTAATGAATGTGAGAAATTAAGAATGAGAACAATTTCACAACAAATTTGTTGACAAGAAAATGAGAGAGTAATGAATGTGAGAAATTAAGAATGAGAACAATTGCACAGAAAAAGCTATGCTTGACTAGGGGGGATGGTTCTATGTGCTTTCAGAGAGCAACTTGGGGTTAGGGTTAGGTGGATTGATGACAACAAAATACCATAATTTATAACTATATTACTCATATAATGTGTATGTCATGTGAAAGCTAGATGAAGGTCGAGGCAAGCATAACAAATTTGTTGGATGGGATAATGTCAATAGGAGCTCAATGCTATTTGGAAAAATAATAATTCAAAGACATAGTGGAGTTTCCGATTGGTGGCATGGACTAGTTTGATGTATGTAGTTGGTTTGATTTATGAAAAAATGGGGAGACAACATGCATGTATGCATATAGGTAACATCTGCCAATATGCCATATCCAGACCGCAATCTATTTTTTCCTATTGGCTAATATGAAAATATCGGCCCGCGTATATGACATAATCAAAGTTGTTGAATCTTGATACGGTTTGTGTTTCGTTTTTTTATTTATCAGTTCTATCAATGTTGCGTATAACGCTTTATGATATCAGTATCCTACATTTGTTGTTTTAATTTTTGATTGTTATAGATGAATACCATTGCATTAATAGTTTTTGGTTGATGAATGCTATTGCAATGTAGGATGATCAATTCTATCAATCTTGATCTCAATGGTTTAAAATCATGTTACACATACAACACGAATGCACAACAAATGCATAATTAGATAGCGACTCGAGATATTCAGGTTAAAACCAATATATGATACTCGATGATAATATGAAACCTTCATATTCCCATCGATACTCATATATGAAACTAAAAGCGCCACTTAGTCCCCGTCTATCGGTTAACATACGTGCGATGCTCGTCGTGACCTAGAACTATACGAAGGTTGTTAAATATCGGACAGTATAGCTCGATACTAACAACCGTCGTATAGTCTACGCGACGAGAAAATTCAATCGTATGGTAACCCATAGATTTGTTCCGTGTGGACAAGTTAAGAATGTATAAAGCAAACGCCTTCATTCACTTGTGTTTTCATCCGTTTCGAGATATTTCGTCGGTACCTTTCCGCTGGTTCTCCGTGTACAAAGATAGATTAGATGTTCATTTCAACGCTGTTTCACAGCTTTGAAATGATTATCTATTCTATTACAGTGTACTCGGAGAACAGCGGGGAGGTGCTGCCGAAATTTACTCGAAACGGTTGAAAGCACAAGTGATGGGCGTTCGCTCTATACATTCTTAATGGGATAGAAGCCTACCCCCAACAGCCGGAACACACACATACAACAAGAATACACAACAAACCTATAATTAGAGAGCGATTCGAGATGTTCGGGTTAAAACCAATATATGATACTCGATGATAATATGAAACCTTCATATTCCCATCGATACTCATATATGAAACTAAAAGCGCCACTTAGTCCCCGTCTATCGGTTAACATACGTGCGATGCTCGTCGTGACCTAGAACTATACGAAGGTTGTTAAATATCGGACAGTATAGCTCGATACTAACAACCGTCGTATAGTCTACGCGACGAGAAAATTCAATCGTATGGTAACCAATAGATTTGTCCCGTGTGGACAAGTTAAGAATGTATAAAGCAAACGCTTTCATTCACTTGTGTTTTCATCCGTTTCGAGATATTTCGTCGGTACCTTTCCGTTGGTTCTCCGTGTACAAAGATAGATTAGATGTTCATTTCAACGTTGTTTCACAGCTTTGAAATGATTATCTATTCTATTACAGTGTACTCGGAGAACAGCGGGGATGTGCTGCCGAAATTTACTCGAAACGGTTGAAAGCACAAGTGATGGGCGTTCGCTCTATACATTCTTAATGGGATAGAAGCCTACCCCCGAAAGCCGGAACACACACATACAACAGCATAACTAGAGAGTGATTCGAGATGTTCGGGTTAAAACCAATATATGATAATATGAAACCTTCATATTCCCATCGATACTCATATATGAAACTAAAAGCGCCACTTAGTCTCCGTCTATCGGTTAACATACGTGCGATAATTTATTCTTTTCAACGACAAACGCACACACAAGCATATACACGGATTTTCTCCTTTGTCAGTAACTATCCCGTTCTTATATTTCTCAATATAGTCAGCATAACTTACAATTTATATGTTATTCAGTCTAACATGGCCCATGAGTACGTCAGAGTTAAGGACTGGATGTATGTGGATTGGAAACAACGTATGCAACCTAAGTTTGTCGCAGGAGTTGCTGCTTTCCTTGAATTTGCACATAATAAGATCATAATAGAGAAGATTCTCTGTCCGTGCGATAGATGTGGCAATAAGTACTGGCAGAAGGTAGAATTGGCAGAGCTTCATATTGTAAAACATGGGTTTACTAGACTTTATTCAACTTGGAAATATCACGGGGAAGGAGAAGAATGCAGTACTGCGGTAGAAGAAGAAGGAGAACACGATAATGCGGTAGGAGAAGAAGAAGAATTCGGTAATACGGCAGGAGACGGAAATTTATTTCCATCAGAAGAAATGGAGGATATGGTAGAGGCTGCCCTAGGTGAATCTATTCGTACCGAAGATGACATTCCTTTCGGTCAAGGACCGCGTGCGGATAAATATGAAAATTTCATGAATGATGCTAGGAAACCAATTTATGAGAATGCGAAGTATTCCACCCTCTCATGGTTCGTCTAACTTTTCCAGATTAAGTGCCTAAATGGATGGAGCAACAAGTCATTCACAATGCTTCTTTCGTTCTTGAAAGATTCTATGCCTCCGGGAAATAATGTGCCCGAAAGCTGGTACGAAGCCCAGAAGATGATGTCTGATTTGGGTCTAAAGTGCGAGAAGATTCAAGCATGTCCTAAAAATTGCGTATTGTACCGGAAAGAGAATTCGGATTTGAAAGAGTGTCCAACATGCGGAGAGGCCAGGTATAAGCCGAAAGATTCTGATAAGAAGCCTGATATACCTGTGAAGATAGCACGATACTTTCCCATAACACAGAGGCTACAGAGGCTATTCAGGTGCAAGAAAACAGCCGAGGCAATGATTTGGCATCACCGTGCTCCTCCAAGCGAAAATGGAAAAATGAGCCATCCAAGAGATTCACCAGCATGGAAGGATTTCGATAGGAGGCACGCAATATTCAGTAGCGATCCTCGCAATGTCCGGCTCGGACTGGCTACCGATGGCTTCTGCCCATTCAACTATATGGCTGGAAGTCACAGTACATTGCCCGTTGTAATGATAATTTATAATCTGTCGCCTTGGTTGGCTATGGACCAATCATACTTTATGATGCCTCTTCTTATCGACGGACCAAACTCACCGGGGAACAATATCGACGTCTATCTCCTACCTCTGATCGAGGAGCTGAAAACTTTGTTCATTGATGGTGTAGAGACATATGATTCAAACACAAATACAACCTTCATACTGCGTGCGACTTTAATGTGGACAATTAATGACTTTCCTGCGTATGGAATGCTATCAGGTTGGTCCGTACATGGTCACAAAGCATGTCCTCATTGCCATGAACATACAACATCAAAATTTTTGAATTTTACCAGGAAGGTTTGTTATTGCGGCTATCGACGTTTTCTGCCTCCAGACCACCCCTATAGGTTAGACACGGTTCACTTTGATGGTCATCAGGAGCTTCTTGGGCCTCCATCCCCATTGTCCGGAGATGACGTGACTGCTAAATGGGATGGTTACAATAACATGACCTTCGGGATGGATCCGACGAAACAGGTCAAACCACATTATTGGAACAAGTTAAGCATTTTCTTCGAGCTTCCGTACTTGTCTACAAATTCAGTGCGTCATTGTCTGGACGTCATGCATATAGAGAAGGGAGTATCAGAGCACATACTTAACTTGCTTCTGTGTAAAGACGGGAAATCGAAAGACAACTTGAATGCTCGGATGGATCTACAAGAGTGGGGAATAAGAAGTGAACTGCACCCTAAACCGGTAGCGGGTAAACCGGGCAAGTTTGTACTTCCCAATGCCGCTTATCATATGTCACAACCGGAGAAGAAAAGATTCCTGCAGGTGTTGCATGATTTGAAAGTCCCCATAGGTTTCTCAGGATCATTCAGCAAGAAAATAAAAATTGTGAAGGGCAAGATCGATGGGCTGAAAAGTCATGATCACCATGTTATCGTGGAGCACCTTCTTCCATTAGCCCTCAGGACTTCTCTCCCTGACTCGGTTGGTCTAGTAATCAACGACCTATGTTGTTTTTTCAGGGAGTTGTGTGCTAAAACACTGGAGGTTGCGACGCTGGATAAACTAGAAAATTCTATTGCATTGATACTTTGCAAGTTTGAGCGTATTTTCCCACCGTCATTCTTCGATATCATAATACACTTGACGGTTCATCTTGCAACTGAGGCGAAGTTAGCCGGACCGGTACAATATCGATGGATGTATCCCGTCGAGAGGTACGTGTAATTTTTCGTTTCGCGCAATTTATAAATTTATTGTTGTCCTGTATGTCCGTATTTATTTATTCAACATATTCTCATTAGGTACCTTTACACTCTTAAGAAGTATATACGCAATAAAAATCGACCAGAGGGTTCTATCATGCAAGGTTATCTTCTTGATGAAGCAACCACATTTTGTTCCCGCTATCTGGACGAGAACATTGAGACAAGGATTAACCAACCACGAAGAATTCAAGACGGGCCATATGGTAAAGCCGAGTATAAGAGGGTAGACACTATGTTTATCAACAAGATATACCGGTTTATCTTGCTTAATTGCACATGTCTTGAACAAATTAGAGAGTAAGTTCTTTTGGATTAATTGTTATATCTGTGTTTGTGTGTGTATGAAATGACATAATATTAATGTCACAATTATTTGTCGAAAACAGAACTCATTTTAACGAGGTACGTGAGGGGCATCCTGATTGGAACGAAGAATGTTTGGAAAAATACCATCAGGATAATTTTTGTGATTGGGTCACAGAGCATGTAAGTTATTCGAATTACATTTTATTGCTATCAGTTTTAATCTAAACTTGTATAGTTATGTATTTATCGTAAAATTTGTTTTGTTAGATCCACGATCCGAACTTGTCTGCATCATTTGAGAGTGATTCAAGATGTTTAGCTCAATTTCCTAGTATGGAGGTTGCATATTACAAAGGATTTGGTGTCCTTGGATACAAATTCGAAGTTAAGGACATAGAAACATCTAGAACCACTCAGAATAGTGGGATTGCGACGGTAGGATCGGACGGTGTGATTTACTATGGGTACTTAAATTGTATACTCGGCATCCACTATCCCGGACGATCAGAACCCTTTTATATATTCCAGTGTACTTGGTGCGATCCGCGAACCGATACGGACAGGTGGAGAAGCAGTCTTGGGACTTGGAAAGATGAATATGGATTGACCAGTGTGAACACAGTTCGATTTTACGGTCAGGACGATCCGTTTATCTTTCCGAACCAAGCGTTCCAAGTATACTATTCACAGTGTTTGAAGCATCCGGGGTGGAGTGTTGTATGCCGATGGAAACCCATAGATGTCTACGATGTCCTAGAATACGAGGACAGCGATGAGGACGAAGAAGAGAGAAGGCTTAAAGTGCTCTGACCGTCTGTTTCGAAGGACGGATTGTCTTCGACCGATCATGAAGTTACGTGGGTTAGAAATGACATCGACGATGAAATCCAAGTAGATATGTATGATGCGCCCACGAAACGAAAAAGGTTTCAGTAATGTTATATTATTACTTCACATTTTACGCTCTATACATATATAGTCAATACTTTTAATGATTGTCTAATGCGTCCACGAACCGTTTATCTAGATTTGATGACGATGTCGGGAGCAGCGAGGGGCGGCAGGAGCTCCAGCCGCGGCAGAGGCAGAGGCAGAGCGGTTCTGCCGCCCGGAGAGCTCCGTAAGGAGCTTCAGAGGGCCGGTCTTGCACCCAGATCGGAGACCCCTTCGGATGCCTCCTTCCGTGTGGATTTTGCCACATCTCCAGGTATACTGCATGCATATCCATTTTGAATGTAATATTACAGATATTCATTCCTGTTTATGTCAAAATTACTTATATTGTCAATGTTTGATTGTCTAGTTGTTGGTGATGCGTCCACATCAGGGACAGAGGCCACCCCCGCTCCTCCAGGTATGTTTATATATCATATAGTGTATGTATATTGATTTAGAATGCTATATCATAAATACACACATTCCTTTTGCTCTTACTTAGCAATTTTTATTATTGTCTAGCTGTAGGTGGTGACACCACCGCACCTGCGGGTATGTTTATATATCCTATAGTGCATGCATATTGATTTAGAACGTTGTATTATTGATCTACACATTCTTTTTGCAATTACTTATATAATCTATTTTTAATTGTCTAATTATAGGTGGTGCGTCCACACCTTCCGCAGGGGCCACTCCTGCCGCTTCCATACCCTCCGCATCGTCTGCAGGTTAGTATGAATAAATTTAAAATATTTACTCATTTTACATATGCTCTATAGAATAAATATGAACTTCATGGAAATTTAGCGTCGATGTTTATTTTCTAGTTGGAGGGGATGCGTCCGCATCCGGGACCCCGGTTGTTCCTCACCGGAGGAACTACCGTCCCGCTCGTGCTGCTGCCCGGGCCGAGGCTCGTGCGATAGTCACCGGAGGTATATATCACACTAGAATTTTCGTGTAACCTTGATTTCTTAATACAACTTTGTCTTATTATTGATTGTCTTGATATTTCGTGCAGACGCAGGGCCTCCCCATCCCCAGAGGGGGACTCGAGGCCCGAATCAGTCCCATAGGCTGAGGCCTGACAGAGCTAGGGGTGAGGCGGCATTCCCCCTTTTTTTTACCCTTGACTATCGCTATACCGGTCCTCATGCCGAGAGGTTCGGCCGGTATTTGGGGGACGAGAGCCGGCTCGTGAAGAACTATCCACTTCACGTTGAGTGGGGCGAGCAGCACCAGCGCTCATTCGCCCTCTTCTTTGATCAGGCTCGGGTATGTATTAATATATATTTTCATTTGATCCATCCAATATATTTATTATTAACAGTTGCAATCTAATAACAATGTTTTTTTTGTATTTTCAGTTGGATTACGATTTTCAGCCTGTAGCCGACCCTGATCACCCGGGGAGGGTGCTCGACCTTCATGCTCTGTACAATGGCCTGATGAAGAACATGCAAGCCAAGATCCGATACAACAGGAATGAGCTGAAGGCCGACTGCTACTCCCTGTGGATGGCGACCCCCGAGGCAGAGAGAGCGGCCCTCCTATCTACTCCGGCGTTTGCGAGAGTCGACGTAGAGACATGGCCTTTATTGTGCGCTTATTTCGACTCCAAACGCAAACAGGTATGTATTTTAAATGTAATTCATTATTTATGATATAATTTATTTCTTTGTGTTTCTTAATTAGAAAACTAAATGTTAATGCGTTGTGCAGAAATAGGCCGCTCAGAATACAGAGAACAGGAAGTCGGCGAAGAGGGGTCGCCCCACTTACACAGGTGGCTCGAGGAACATTACTCGAGCCATGGAGTTATCGGTAAATTACAATAGACCGACCTTTGTGATATTCTGCAATATTAAGAGTTATTTTCTAATATTTCTAATATTAAGAGTTACTTTCTAATATTGCAGACATCTCGGACCGTGGCGTCAGGTGGTACACCGAGCGTGCTGTCCGCATATCTTGCCGTCCACGGCACCTCGACAGATCCCGCCACGGGCGAGCTTCGATATCCCGACGTCGCTACTCAGGAGTATTGCGTAAGTGTTCATATTTTTTCTACCCAAATTTGAAATTTTAGTTTTGGAAGGTTCAAGTTTAAATCTTATACTTATACTTTACTGCTTAATGTGGGTGTAGGAGCGGGTGGTTGAGCAGGCCCAGGCCTCGGGGATCGATTTTACCGGACAGAGCGATCCGAGGCTGCTGACCCCAGTTCTGGACGCCGCACACGGAGGGCACCACGGAGGTTGGGAGAGAGGCCGGGGACTGAGCCCTAGCAGGGCCCATATGAGGTTGGACTCCACCCTGGCGGTTACTTCCTCCGTCTCCGGTGACCGACGTGTTCATCAGGAACTGGAGAGCTTGAGGGCCACCGTTCAGGAGTTGAAGGAGATGCTGGTATGTATACTGCTTTATAGTAAAATATCATGTCATATTATATAGATATCAACATATCCATAATTAGTACATAGCTTGAGCTTATTTGGTTTTAGACTTAAGTTTGATTAATCATACATACAGATGTAATTAAAATAAACAACAAACTAGATATCCAAACGGGGTTTCGAAATAATTTAATAATGATACGAATTCGAATAATACACAGTTCTTACACGCTTATTACACACGTTAGGTCCAGACGCGACAGGGTACATCGGCGAGCCTCCACATGCATCTCCTTTGGCTGCGGCTCCGCAAGCCACTACATCGGCTGCGGTTCCGCAGACAGCTCTTGTAGCTCCACCGCCCACTCAGACTCCCGCAGCCGCGGCTCCGCAAGCGACTACCTCGACGGCGGCTGCGCAGACCACATCGCCAGCTCCACATGCCGCTCAGACTCCCGCTCGCGACGAATTGCAGAGTTTATTGACCAAGGAGCAGGCGCGCATTATTCTAACGTTATTCAGAGGTGGAGCTGGACCGAACTAGGGTAGCTTTTTGGTTCTTATTTTTTGAAACATGTATTTATTTATATCATACACATTGTACTACATTTTGAAACGATATTGATATTGGTTTGTATTTATATCATATTCAGTTTTTGGGTTTCTTTTGTATATTATATATATGCGTGAGATGTGATTATGAATACTGCAATATATGATTTGATTGATGTATATAGTATTGTGCACAGGGCGGGAAAAAATCTAGCAGCCCCTTTTTAAAAAAAAAATACAGACAATATGTACCTACGGATTAATCCGTAGGTATATATGTTGCCCCTACGGAGTTATCCATAGGAGCAAAATATCAGGAAACCTGATATTTTGCCCCCCTGATCTCAGTGCAGGATGTTGGGAGTGCCCCTACGGATATATCCGTAGGGGCCACTGTCTCTTCCCTACGGAGTTATCCGTAGGGGCAAAATATCAGGAAACCTGATTTTTTGCCCCTACGGCATAGTACCTATGGATATATCTGTAGGAGGTAGCACAAGGACCTACGGTTCTATCCGTAGGTACATATAATATATTCAAAAAAACCATAAAAAATATAAAATCTTATACCCTACGGATTACTCCGTAGGGGCAACAAGACCTACATATAAATCCGTAGGGGCAAGAATTTGCCCGTAGGGACAAGTTCGGGGCCTCAACTTGCACCTGCGGCCTTTGCACCTACGGGGCATTTTTTCGCCCCTACGCATATATCCGTAGGGGCAGTGGGTTGCCCCTACGGATAAATCCATAGAGGCAACCCTTATTTGTAGTAGTGTAATTCTATACTATACAATAATGGACTCAACGGCATATATATGTAACAGTTGTTGGTTTTAATTCTTGATATGGTAATAACAGCGTAAGTCTATGAACCATAAGAAACCTTCTAGCTAGCTGTATATATCTTTGCTCAATTTTTTCATTTTCCACCTGGTGAGGTTACTATTTTTGGCTTACTCAATGGAATATGAATATCCATTGTTTAAAGCTACTAGCATATAAACAGTTATGTTTCAAAATATGGGATTTTAATATCTAAAATTTTATTTTTTGCCATTTTCCCGCCTATCTGTGCTCCATAAATGTGTAAATTTCCTCTAGATCTTCATGTTCTTCTCACATGACTTTTTAAAATTTTTTCTTGGTATTGAAAATATATAACAATTTTACTCATTTCTGGAGTACAGGTAGTTAGTAAAATGCCAAAAAGCAAAATTTCAGCTATCAAAGTACTACATTTTAAATATTTATATACCATTTGGATGAAAAAATGAGTATTTATATGCCATATTTTGGCCTACAAAAATTCATTCTGTCCCCTCATTTAATTTTCAATTTAATCTTGCCCTTCACATGTCTTCTTTGTAGCCTGCAAACATCTTTTTCCTGCAAAAATTAATTTATGCTCTCCATTTAGTTTTTAGTTCAATTTTAAACCTCATATGCTTCATTCGTAGCCTGCAAACACCTCATTTTCTGTTCAAGTTTAATTTAGCCCCCTTTTTCCTTTCAGATATACCAGATATCATATGTGGCTATTGCATACGAGGCTAAATATCTAGAATTTTGAAAGGTTCACATTGTGCGTGATATGGAAAATGCAACAATAAATAATTATAAATATTTTTTCTTTGTTTTTTTTACCACATGCCCCTTTATCTGAGCTATTTTCTTTATTTCCTCCCTAATCCGACTATTTACCCCCATGTCCCCCTATCCACTAAAGTTACTCCCTAGCCATGTTTAATGCTTTCCGTTTCCCCAAAACTCCACTGCTATTCTTATTACCCTCAGCGTATTTTTAGTCAGTTTGAACTCGAGATTTCCCTCCATCTCTCTCATTCTCTCTGCTCTCTTACTGTCTTCTCTCTTTCCTCTCAAATCCATAGTGGACATCACCAATCGGGGCTCGAATTTCCAAGAAGAAGGCATTGACAGTATGATATGAAGGTAAGCAAGTTTCGGCTTCTTCTAATTCTACTTATTTTCAAGGATTTTTTTTTTGTTGAAAATTATGAGATATCTAACACTCTAGGGTTTCGATTTGGTGTTCTTGGTGCTTGGCTATCGTTTTTTTCTTTCCATCAAGTTATAAATTTTGCATAATTTTAGGGTTATGGTTTTGATTTGTTATTGAATGTGTTGGTTAAGCTCTGATTGTGGCTTGTTTTTTCATCAATTAGAGGATGGCTACGGATGTTGATGTGATGATTATATTTAGATATGGTGGAGTTTGGAGAAAAGTCCCCAAACTGTCAAGAAATAGATACGAAGGAGGAAATCTGGCAACGTTCTTAGCGATGTGGAGAGAATAAACTATTTGCAACTTATTGAAGCAATTTTTGAAGAAACTAACACGCCAGAGGGTCAGGTTATTTTCATATTTTACATGGACGCTGGATCAAATCTATCCAAGTACATTGATGTCTACAATGATGAACAATATATTACAATGTTGATGAAGCATAAAGAAATGAAGAAACCCATCCATTTGTATGCGACAGATAAGAAAGCTCCTCTTGCATTCCTGTTAGAACTTCACAGGCCCATGCCTATGTTTTTTGAAAGAAATTTTTTTTAGAAATTCGGCGCTCGCGAGCTAAGCCTCATTTTAAAATTTATAAACCGTAAGTGCACAGCTCATTGTAGATAGCTGGTAAGTACGAGTCGATCTACAGGAAATTGGTGATTAGAGGTTTTTCGTCAAGTTCAAGAAGAAAAGAATAGGTTTTTGTTTGTGATGATGCTCGATACCGGTGTTTCCCCAGATCATGACACGTGGCAGATGACGTGTCCCAGAGCTTACAAGATGGGATCAAGATCGGTACGTTGGAGGCATATCCCAGGCCTCCGACCCGAGAATGTTCCCGAATTTCAGTGGCCTTCCAGACCACTCCTACGATCACTCTACAAACAACCATCGGCTCGCCTCCGGAGCCTCCCGTGCGCTGGGTTTTCGCAGCCCTCCAGCTCGCCTCCGAGCTATCTTATATCCAAGATGCCTCGACCTCCCGTTCATTCCCGAGCCTCCCGCCGAGCTTAGCTTCCTCGGTCTCACTGACCGACCCACAGCACCGATCACAGACGCCTTCGCCACGGCTCCGCGAATCTCGCCAGACGCGAGATATCCGTCGCCCATGATTCCGCGTTCCACGCCATCACGATCCCCTATTAACGAGCATATCTCGTCATCAATGGGGAATCCCGCCTATCACGCGGGCGTAACGCCAGGGGCGTAACGTCCGGTGTGAATCTCGCGCCCGCCTGCCCATGGCTGCCACTATATAAACCCCTCTCTCAGACGACTAAGGTAAGCCATTTTTCACCCAATAGGCCGTTACTCTGTCAAAATACCCCGTCTAACTTGATCGTCGGAGGGTCCTCGGTAGCACAACCACCCCGGGACATCCTTCCAGGTAGCTCGGCCTCAACCACATAAAGCCCATTGAGATCCGCACTCTCTAAGAAGCAACCTCCAACTCAATCTCAGCCGTCCATCACCTCTCGCTGCAGATCAACGGAAGGTAACATCTGAAGTTGATCCAGAGATCCATCAGTTGGCCCCGTCTGTGGGAAACGCTAGTTCCACCCAACGAAAGTTCATCTTCCGATCTTGACTTCATGGCGAGCAGTCACTGTGACGATCCAAACACCAGTCGTGGCCCTCCCCGCAGTGGAAACGAAGGAGAATCCCCTCCTCTCCCGAACGCCATTCACGCCCTATCCGCTCGGATAGATCGGCTCGCGTGCGTCGTGGATGCACTCGTCCATGTCCAAACGGCCGGGAAAGCTCCCCAGGTCGCCGCTCCCCCACCTCGGGACCAAGACCCCTATAGAGGGTGAGAAGACTCTGCCCGTGTCGGCACGACCGAACACTGCCTCGCTGTCTCCGGCGGTCGCAGATCCCCGGGGCCAACCAATTCAATGATCCGCTGGGCGCCGCACAGCTCAACGCCGAGGTCTTTCGCCAGAGCACCTCGCCCCGAGGCCAATCGTGCCTCTGTCCCTCCCGAGGAGGTTTCGGTCAGCTCGCCTGCACCCAGGCATGACCGGCACCCCTTCTCTCGACGGGGTCGCGCGGACGGGACTCACCACGGTGGTTCGAAGATGACCTCACTGGGGGACCTGAAGAACCTCATCGAACGGAACCAGGGCCGTAGCCAGGCACAGGTCTCCGGCAGCAGAGGCCAAAAATCAGAGTATGCCGAATCGTCAGGATACCACGTCTGACTCGACGTCCTCGAAAAGAAGATCGAAGGCATGCATCGGGAAAATCGTCCTTCAAGCGATGGGGCTAAATATGCCGCCGACTCGCTCACGAAGCCCTTCACCAAAGAGCTACTCGCCGTCCACGTCTCCTCTCGGAACAAACTCCTGAAGGTCTCACTCTTCGACGAGAAGTCCGACCCGAAAAACCATTTGGATGCAATCACAGCCGGGATGATTTTCCAGGACTGTTCCGACGTCGTACAATGCTGCGCTTTCCCCGCCACTCTCATCTGCTCCAGAAGAGACTGGTTCCAAGGACTCGCGCCACGCTCAATCCCTACCTTCGATGAGCTGGCCACCCAGTTCCTCGGTTATTTCATCGGGAACAGGCGACAGAAGTGAACCGTTGACCATCTCTTCACTATAAAGAGTGGGGACAAAGAGTCATTCAAAGGGTACGTTACCCGCTTCTACAACGCCCTCCTTGAGGTCCCAAAACACCGGGACGAGACGGTCATTACCGCCCTTAGGTCGGGTCTTAGGCATAAGGAGTGGCTACGCTCCTTTGCATTAGCGCAACCTAAGACCTTGGCCGAGGTAAAGGCCTGGATCGAACGTGAGATCCAGCTTGAGTCCGAGGTGAACGCCAACCTGCCCCGGACAGAGAAAGCCGATCAGAAGAAAAGGGCCAGGGAGGAGAAAAAGAAGATTGAGCGGCCAAAGCCCTGCTCCCTAAAGTTTCAGGAGTATACCCTGCTCAACGTCTCCCAGACTGTACTGTTGGAGAAGGCTAAAGGTGAGAGGTTCTCCAATCTCCCCCAACCTTGAATAGGGAGGCAAAGTGCACCCGGGGCCCCTGCTGCGATTTCCACAGGTCAAGGGCCACTCCACTGAGAACAGCAAGTAGCTCCGAGACTACATCGAGGAGTTAATTCGCTCGGGGCACCTGACAACGTACTTGCGAGAGAAGCGGCAAGCCGACTGTGAGCAAGAGCACCGTCCCTATCCCGGCGAATTGAAAATCAGCCAAATCATGGCTATATCAGCGGGGGGTACGACGAAGACCGATGAGGCACGCCATCCCTTATAGATCGAGGGGACAGGCGGCCACACAAGGAAGAAGGCCAAATCAGCCGAGCCGATCATTTTTACCGACGAGGACCTCCATAGCATATCCCTGTCTCACAACGACCCCCTGGTGATCATAGCTCGGGTCCACCGCTACGAAGTGCAGAGGATATTGGTTGACTCGGGAAGCTCGGCGGACATTCTCTTTTATGACTGCTTTCTGCGAATGGGACCCACCCCGTCGGACCTAAGGCCGACTGCCCACGTCCTGTCAGGGTTCACTAACCACTCCATCCTTGCGGAAGGGGTAATCACCCTCCAATTTAACATCGGGGAGGTGGGCCGTACGCGCACCATGCCTGTGGAATTTATCATCGCGAGAATCCCATCTGCCTACAACGTCCTCCTCGGTCGCCCGACACTGAACTCCCTCCGGGCCCAGATATCGACCTACCACCCAGCGATGAAGTTCCCGCTCGACTAAGGAGGGATAGGTCGGGCCTACGGGGACCAACAAACCGCAAAGGTTTTCTTCACCGCAACATCTACGTCTGAACTGCCAGACAATGACCTCGAGTGCGGGGATGATATCAAGGGTTCTCTAGACACTCGAGACGAGCAAAAAGAGGTCTGAGGGACCCCGGTGGAGCCACTAATGGAGGTCCCCCTCGTAGAAGGGGACGGTGAACAAACCGTTCAGATCGGATCGCTTTTGACGGGGACTTAGAGAGACGACTTGGTCCACTTCATCAGAAGTAACTCTGATGTGTTCGCCTGGGCGCCTGTCGACATGCCTAGGATCAACCCCAAGATCATATCGCACAAGCTCGGGTTGGACCCCACTGTCTGACCCGTCAGGCAAAAAAAATGAAGCTTCGCCCCGATCAAACAAAAAGTGATCGAGGACGAAGTAGACAGGCTCCTCGCCGCCAACTTTATTCGGAACGTTTCTTACTCGGAATGGTTAGCGAACGTAGACATGGTTAAAAAGTCAAGCGAGAAGTGGCTCATGTGCATCGACTTCACCGACTTCAACAAGGCATGTCCGAAAGACAACTATCCCCTCCCTCGGATAGATCAGCTCGTCGACAGTTCAGTAGGTAATGAGTTACCTAGCTTCATGGATGCTTTCTCCGGCTACAACCAGATCCGTATGAATCCGGCAGACGAGTGTCTCACTGCATTCATAATGGACCGGGGGGTATACTGCTATAAGGTGACGCCCTTCGGCTTCAAAAACGCCAGGGCTACATACCAACGCTTGGTCAATCGCATGTTTAAGCCGCAGATCAGCAGGAACATGGAAGTTTACATTAACGACATGCTCGTTAAATCAGTCTCATCGGACGAACACGCCAAGGATCTGGGCGAGGCCTTTGACGTCCTCCGCAAATACAAGATGAAACTGAACCCCGCCAAGTGCGCATTCGGGGTCACCAGTGGAAAGTTCCTCGGCTTCATGGTCACCCAACGTGGAATCAAAGCTAACCCGGAGAAAATCAGTGCCATACTTAACATGGCCGCACCCAAGACTAACGTCGAAATCATGCGGCTGACAGGGCGGGTAGCTGCTCTGAGTCGTTTCATGTCAAGGTCTGGGGAGAAGTGCCTTCAGTTCTTCTAAGCTCTAAGGAAGATACCAAGGTTCGAGTGGTTGGAGGAGTGCCAGACCGCCTTTGAGCAATTAAAGAGGCACCTTGCGACTCCCACGCTACTCACCCGACCAGTTGAAGGGGACGACTTATCGCTATATCTAGCGGTGTCCGACCAAGCTGCAGGTTCAGTGCTCGTCCGTGAGATCGAGGGAGTCCAGAAGCCGGTATACTATGTGAGCCACGTCTTCAAGGATGTGGAAACGAGGTACCCAGCGATTGAGAAGATCGTCTTGGCACTCATCGTGGCCTCAAAGAAACCACGACACTATTTCCAGGCGCACACCATCCTCGTTCTTACCGAGCGAACTTTGGGGGCTATTCTCGCCTCCCCCGAGTCTTCTGATCGTTTGGAGAAATGGAGGTGGGAGTTGTCCCAGTTCGACATAAAGTACCCCCGAGGCAGGCTATCAAGGCACAAGCCCTGGTCGATTTTATCGTCGAGTGCATCATCCCGAGCAAAGAGCCGGAATCCACACCGGCCACCGAAGCTCAACCCTCAGTCAATGGAAAGCCCAACTCTGTCCTTGATTAGATCCTTTATATCGATGGGTCCTCGACCGAGAAAGGCTGTGGTTCTGGCCTCATCATTCGGGGCCCAAACGAGGCAGAAATGGAGTACTCTCTGAAGCTCGGGTTCAAAGCCTCAAATAACGCAGCGGAATACGAGGCCTTGCTGGCCGTACTACGCATAGCCTTTGGACTAGGGCTGAAAATGATCCGAATCCTTAGCGACTCCGCCCTAGTCATTGGCCAAGTGACCGGCTGATTCGAGGCACGAGAGCCTCTAATGGTGAAGTATCTGGCCGAGGTGAGAAGATTGAGAAAGGATTTCCACGAAGTCCAGGTGTAGCAGATCCCTAGACAACTAAATACCCAGGCCGACGCCTTGAGTAAGCTGGCTTCATCTTTTACGACCAACAACAAGAGGAACAACCTCTTCGAGGTCTTGCCACAGCCCAGCGTGGAAGACGGGGCAACGCCACTTCAAGTGTACACAGCCCGAGAAGAAGATCGGGATTAGAGAAGGCCCCTCGTGGAATTCCAGTGGGAAGGTACGCTCCCAGAAGATCGGGGAGAAGCCCGCCGTCTCCGAGCCAAAGCTCGCCATTTTGTCTGGAGCAATGGGAACCTCTACAAGAAACCCTTCACTCAGCCCCTGCTCCGGTGCGTCGACCCCTACGAGGCCGACTACGTCCTCCGTGAGATCAACGAAGGGGTCGGCGGCGCGCACCAAGGGGCCCGTACCTTAATCTAGAAGGCACTGATCCAGGGGTACTACTGGCCGAAGATTCATCAGGACACCCAGAAGCTCGGAGATGAAAAAGCTGCCAACTCCATGGAAGCATACCTCTCCTTCCACCTACCGAGCTAACCGCCCTAAACTTCCCGTGGCCGTTTTCCCAGTGGGGAATGGACATGATAGGCCAGTTCCCTACCGGTACGGGCAGGCACAAGTACGTCCTCGTTGCGGTGGACTATTTCATGAAGTGGATTGAGGCCATTCCTATCAGGAAACCGGACGCCACCACGACTATCAAGTTCCTGTAGAACAAAGTAATACTCCGGTTTGGCATCCTGAGGTGTATCATCACCGACCATGGGAAAAATTTCGAAAACGAAAAAGTTAAGGAATTCCGCAGCGAATATCGTATCCTTATGAAGTTTGCCGCGGTCGCACATCCCCAATGCAACGGGCAAGCCGGGGTCGCTAACCGGGACGTTCTCCAAGGTCTTTGAACTCGCCTAGAAGGACGCCAACGCAGTTGGGTCGAGGATTTACCCCGGGTCTTATGGGCCCTGCGCACGTCAAAGAAAACCCCCACCGGGGAGGCCCCTTTCAGCCCCGGCTACGGTACCGAGGCAATGGTCCCAGCTGAGATCGGGCTCCCCAGTCACCAAGTCGAGCACTTCGACGACAATGCGAACACCTCAGCCCTCCGAACTAACCTAGATATCTTGTTAGAGAAACGAGACCGGGCTCAGATCAGAGTTGCCGCCTATCAACAGCAAATCGTCCGCTACTACAACGCGTGAGTTAAGCGTCGCTTCTTCAAAACCGTAGATTTAGTCCTAAGACAGAATGAGTTCGTCGATCAAGGAAAGTTGCATAAGTTTTCCCCCAAATGGGATGGTCCCTTCCTCGTCTCCGAGGTCCTGCCCGGCGGAGCCTATCGCTTACAAGATGCGAATGGTCGCAAATTTCTACGGCCTTACAATGCCGAGAAGCTAAAGCTATACCTCTAAAAAGAATGTCTATGAATGTATATTTCTTCTTTCGCCCAAAGCGAAGTAAATTCTTCTAAGTTCTTTTTATTTAAATAGTAAGAAGGAAACAAGATCATTGCAAAACGGAGAATTTTATTCATTCAAAAGGTATTGTGGGCTTCTCAGCCTTACATAAAAAAAACTCTTACAACAGCGGGGGAAATGGGTGCAGGAAACATTAGTCGTGGTACTCCGAGGATATTTCCGCCGGCCGAGCCCTTGCCGCCTCGGACCTCTTCCTCTGATGCTATCCGCGAACCCTCGTGGCCATGGACGGGCAAGAAAGCTCTGCGGGCGGGCACCCATCGGCAAGATGACTCAGTTGGTAACACTCAAGAATGAGGGCCACCGAGCAATAGCACCGACTCATCGAGATCATGTCGAAGCGGCATAGCAATCTCAGCTTACCAACCACCACGTCCTTCAGTTACTCGGACAAGGGGTTGTGCAGCCCCGGCGACGCCTTTCAGATCGAGTACATCAGCAGCTGAAGCAGGGGTGATCGCTGGGGAAGCAGTCAACCAAAATGGTCCTCTACACGCCGAACCACCGTCTGAAACGTCTCCTCGGAGAACAACTGGTCGTACAAGTATACGTCCTCAAAAGAAATGATCTCGGGGATGGAGAAAGAGAATTCGTCCATTCTTACGTTTTGGGGATGGAGAAAGGAATGAGAAACATGCCCTCTCTATTTTATAGCCTTACAGCGCCACCAAGAGTCCAACATTCGCTTGTTTCTTCTAATACTGTACCCCCACGCGACGGATATCCCTTTTTTTCTCGGCGAACCGAAGTCAGAGCGATGTGGCTCTTCTAAACGCTTCTCCTCCCCCATGCATTCGTGACACGTGTCATCCGCGACGGTCACTGTCCCCGATGTTCACACACCAGGGAAGGTTAGACAAAACCTCGCAAATCCACCGGGCAGCTACCCTGCTCGGTCCATCCTTGGCTGGTAATCTCTTACCCAATGACGCCAAGGCTCAAAGCCCAAATTAAGAGGCAACCGAACAGCAACCCTGCTTGTTCTATCCTTAGCAGGCCATTCCATGCCCTCCCGTGAGGCCACCGAGCAACTACCCTGCTCGGTACATCCTTGGCTGGTAATCTCTTACCCAACGATGCCAAGGATCAAAGCCCTCATCAAGAGGCCACCGAGCAGCTAACCTGCTCAGTCCATCCTGGGCTGGTAATCTCTTACCCAACGACGCCAAGGATCAAAACCCTAATCAAGAGGCCACCGAGCAGCAATCCTGCTCGGTCTATCCTCAGCAGGCTACTCCATGCCCTCCCGTGCTAAGGATCAAAGCCCTCATCAAGAGGCCACCGAGCAGCTACCCTGCTCGGTCCATCCTTGGCTAGTAATCTCTTAGCCAACGACGCCAAGGATCAAAACCCTCATCAAGAGGCTACCGAGCAGCTACCTTGCTCGGTCCATCCTTGGCTGCTAATCTCTTACCCAACGACGCCAAGGATCAAAGCCCTTATCAAGAGTCCACCGAGCAGCTACCCTGCTCGGTCCATCCTTGGCTGGTAATCTCTTACCCAACGACGCTAAGGATCAAAGCCTTCATCAAGAGGCCACCGAGCAGCTACCCTGCTCGGTCTATCCTTAGCAGGACACTCCAAGCCCTCCTGCGCTAAGGATCAAAGCCCAAATCAAGAGTCCACCGAGCAGCTACCCTGCTCGGTCCATCCTTAGCTGGTAATCTCTTACCCAACAGCGCCAACGATCAAAGCCCTCATCAAGAGGCCACCGAGCAGCTACCCTACTCGGTCCATCCTTGGTTGGTAATCTCTTACCCAACGACGCCAAGGATCAAAGCCCTCATCAAGAGACCACCGAGCAGCTACCCTGCCCGGTCCATCCTTGGCTGGTAATCTCTTACCCCATGACGCCAAGGATCAAAGCCCTCATCAAGAGGCTACCGGGCAGCTACCCTGCTTGGTCAATCCTTGGCCGGAAATCTCTTACCCCGTGATGCCAAGGATCAAAGCCCTCATCAAATGGCCACCGAGCAGATACCCTGCTCGGTCTATCCTTGGCCGGTAATCTCTTACCCCATGACGCCAAGGATCAAAGCCCTCATCAAGAGGCCACCGAGCAGCTACCCTGCTCAGTCCATCCTTAGCAGGCCACTCCTTGCCCTCTCACGCTAAGGATCAAATCCCTCTTCAAGAGGCCATCGAGCGACTCCCTTGCTCAACTTCCTGCATGTCTTTACTAAGCGATCCCCACCTCGACTTCGGGGCCATGGAGATACCGACCTTGTGCCGGCCTTTGCAGACTTGGCAAATGGTTGAATTCACCTCGACGCCCGATCGCCAAATGAAAAACCGGTCTCCGACCTAACGCATCATGAAAGCAGTACCGTATAAATAAAAATTTTCTACCGCAAACAATGAGAAAATGTGCACGCAAACAACACTGCAAAAAGATTTCATTCACCAAAATCGGAGGTCTTTACAGAGATATTATGGGCTCCCCAGCCTTACAGAATCGCCCGGGGGCTTACAAAATTTCAGCGGAAAAAGAATCCTAAGGAGGCGAGGAGGTTCAAGCTTTGAGGCCGGGGAGAGCCTCGATGAGCTCCGCTTCCACCATGGCAATCGGGGTGGCATCTTGAAGGTTGGCGCTCACCACAGGAGCCTCGGCGCCGGTGGCTGGGGCGACCGACTTCTCCCCAACGCTCCCACCGCGGGCCTCTCCCCCTGCTGCGCTTCCAGGGGCATTCCCCTACGCCTTACCCTCGAGGGGGTACTCACCTCGGAGCTCGCCGTCAGGAAACTCCAGCATCAGGGCCTTGACGGCGTCAAGGGTGTCGTGCCAAACGATGGCAGCGGCTCCAGTGAGGTCGGTGTAGTACTGGTCCGACTTCTTATAGCTCTCCACCGCTTTCGACACTCGGAGCTCGGCACGCCTCGTTCCATCATTCGCCGCCTCGTTGTCCCTCCGGAGGGTGTTCTTCGTCTTCTTCAGGGTGGCGACAAGCACCCTGGAATCTTCCATCTTAGCCTTAGCAGCTTGAGCGGCCTCTCGGCACTTGGCGATCTCCCGATCCCCGGCCGCCACCCGGTCTTCGAGGGCGATTACCCTCTCCATCGCCGCTTGCAGCTCCAGCCATGAGCTCTCCACCCGCGAGGAGAACTCACCCACGGCCTGCATCACCGGTGCAATTTCCTTGTCCTCCATATTGACGTCGAGGGCGACGTGTTAGAGGACCTGAAGATAACAAAGGAGGGATTAAAAAGAGAAGGGGGCGCCTAATCTTGCGAACAAAAGTTACCGAATGAGAACCCGAGTGGGGTTCGAATGCTAACCTGCACGGCCTCCTAGGCTATGGCCACCATTTCGGCCTGGAGGGTTTCCTGAGGGATTCTGCCCCTGGCTGACCTTTCCATCTCCGAGAGCAGGCTGGCTGCGACCGAAAGCCCTGAGGGCACCTCGAAGCGAAGCTCCCCTTCATCCACCATGATCAGGGAAGCCGGGGTATGAGTCACCATCCTGTGGTATCTCTTGAGGAGAGATGCAGGAGATCCCGTCTCGTCTCCAACCTCAAGAACTCGGGGCTCCTACTCCCGAACACGCTTTCGGCTCGGCGCTTGGCTGGAGTCCGGGACCCGAGGCGTGCTCGAACGCCTGGCTGGGGTGGCCGCCAGTGGAGCCGGAGCCGACGACAGGAGAGAGGGACCGGCCCCTCCGGCTTTCTTCCCCTTCTTTTGCTCAACCAGGGCTGCCCGAAATTTACCTAGATCCATAGGTTCTGCATAAGACGAAAACACAAAGATGGAGTTAGCAATGCCTGAAAAAGTGGAGGGATAAACAAATCTAAACAGGTCTCCTGAAAACTCCTAACTTACCCGCGAACTGGGCGGGGCTGAGCCTGGCCCAACTGAGGGCCTGCTCAGACAGCAACACATCAGCTCGGGGGAGGGGATCCTACTCCGCCACTGCCACCGCGTTGGAATCATTCGAATGCCTCACCTGCGGGCAGTTGGCCCTGTGCCACTGGATGGGCACAGGCCCGTCCTCACCCTTGGGCGGCCCGACAGACAAAAACTTCTTCTTCCATTCATGAATAGAAGAAGGTACTACGACGACCCCCGACCCGGCAGCACCTCCTCAGTGTTTTCTAAAAGAGATGTATACCCAGCTCGGCTTGCCCTTGCGAGTGCCGGGGTTAGTTTTTGTAGTAGAGAGAAGATATGAGAAGGCTCCGGCTGAAAGGGATCTGACGTAATTTCAACCGGACCAGGAACCCAAGGAGAATCCTCCAAGAGTTCGGCACTAACTGGCCCAGGGCTAACTCAAAATAATTCAACGCCGCACTCACCTCGGGGGAGAAGGGCAGGCGTATCCCGGCCCAAAAGGCTTCCAGGTACAAGACAATCTCCTTGCCCTGTACCTGATCTGCCCTTTCCCCCTCCTCGGCCAGATGAAGCGAATAGCCGGGAGGAATGTGGAAACAAGCCCAGATGGTGGCGAGCTCATCCGCATGCTTCTGTTTGGATGACGCGCCAAGAGCATCCCTAACCTGCGCTCTGGAGACCGCCCCAGTCGTTCGACCCGGGGAAGCATGACTAACCCTAACTTCCCAGGGGGACTCCGACTCAGACGAGGAAGAGGAAGAAGCAGAAGAGGAAGAAGAAGAAGAGGAAGCTACAGAAGACCCCTTAGACTCTTTCCGTACTATTTCTACAGACTCCTCGGTTGAAGACATCTAACCTGATCAAAATGATAAATTCCTCGGAAGAGAAAACGCAGGGATCTCGACCTAAAGAAAAGAACGCCGAGCTAACGCCAAAGGGACGAAGAAATTATGATGAGGTACGGACCCTGAAGAGGATCCCACCTCTATTTATAGTAGCCGGCATACGCATCCTATGGCGCCAATCGTCTCTCACCAAAACAACACTTTGCATTTGACGTCCATCAGGGCTCCACCTGTCGCATGCGCATTGGGTGCGGGAACACCTGCAGCCCATCGCGTCAGCCAACCAGCGCCAGACACGTGGGCTGGCGCTTCGGCGAACGTATGCACGAACTGGCGCTTCCTCTCTAATGCGGGATCTCTCCCCTGATCCGCTGACGTCATCAAGAAAATACGACTAACTGCTCGGGAATTGCACGCCGACGATATCTTCAAATAAGAGCTTACCCCGGGTGACCGGTCAGACTACTCTCGACCCAACCTACGAATGGGTCGAGATGAGAGTGGAGGGCTAATGATGATGCTCGATACCGGTGTTTCCCCAGATCATGATACGTGGCAGATGACGTGTCCCAGAGCTTACAAGATGGGATCAAGATCGGCATGTTGGAGGCATACCCCGGGCCTCCGACCTGAGAATGTTCCTGACCTTCAGTGGCCTTCCAGACCACTCCTACGATCACCCTACAAACAACGACCAGCTCGCCCCCGGAGCCTCCCATGCGCTGGGTTCCCTTAGCCCTCAAGCTCGCCTCCGAGCTATCTTATATCTAAGATGCCTCGGCCTCCCGCTCGTTCCCGAGCCTCCCGCCGAGCTTAGCTTCCTCGGTCTCACCAACCGACCCACAGCACCGACACAGGTGCTTCCACGAATCACGCCACGCATGAGATATCCGCCGCCCATGATCTCGTGTTACACGCCATCACGATCCCCCATTATCGAGCATATCTCATCATTAATGGGAAACCCGCCTATCATGCGGGCGTAACTCCACGGGCATAACGGCCGTCATGAATCTCACGCCCGCCTGCCCATGGCTGCCACTATATAAACCCCTTGTAGGGTTAGATTAGCACCCTGTGAAGGTTTTGGCAAGTATCAATCATGCTACTTTAAAATTTTTGGGGTGCTAAACGGACCCTAACAAAGATCTTAACTAGAGAATTATGGTTAACAATGCATATAAACAACTTTACATCTAAGAGAGAAGAATTACAACCTATGTAGTCCATTCCTTCGCTTCGTAAGCTCCGAGTAGAAGTCCCTTCGCCGCGATCCATGATCTTCCGGACTCAAGAGAGGCTCCACAAGTCGAATGATCCATGCTTGCTAGAAGTCTTCCTTTTCGAAGATGATCTACCTCGAAGATCTTCAAACTCAAGCTCTCACTTCTCTAATCAAGTATTATTGAAGTGAACACCCTAATCTCAGTGGCTAGAATAGATAAGGAAGATGAAGTAGGAATTTTGCTCTCTTTTGTTTTCAATTTCTCACTTTAAATCATCAAATCACAAAAAGCTAGAAAGCTTTTTCAAGGAAGAAGAAGAAGAAGAAAACTTTTGTGATGAATAATGAATTCTTGTTGTGGTTACAAATCCAACCATGGGTTAATAATGAAGGGCTTAACTCATGTAGAGAATAAACCTAAGGTAAAGGGTTTGGGTTGGGTTAAGAAATATCTCTAGAAAATATCTTAGCAAAAAACAAAAGAAAGTTTCATGAAGCTTCATGAAAAAGCTAACCCAAATGCTAACCCAAATCAAACCCTAACTTGTTTAATCTCCACAAAACATGTTGTATTTGTAATTCTAACTTGTTACAATATTATATATCACAAACATATAATATATTTTGCAATAAAAGAAAATAATACAATTAACATATATCGCATATATATCAATGTATTATCCAGTGAGAAAATAAATCAATAAAGAAAGCTTATATTAGTTAACGTAATGTAATATATCACATATATAATTATACATTAAATTATCGAATCAATACTTGATCCGACAATCCGACTATATAGCATATAACCGACTAATATAACAGGTACCAATTCATCGAATCAACACTCGATCCGTTGACCCGGTTATATCACATATACCCGGCCGATATCATATATTGCGAGAATAGAATATGGTATCTCATATCGTATTATTCTCGGTCCCGCACATATCACATATGTGCTCCTACTCCGTTTTGCCTGAGCTAGGAAACCTCTGTGTAGGACTTTAAAGAATCGTCAATACGCCGGCAGTGGGTGATGATCATATCGAACACCCACAAGCTGCAAGCGGTCAGATAAACGTAATAGCCACCCAGGTATTGAGCGATCAGAAGATAACAAGCAAGCTTGTACATTCTCCTGTGAATCCAATCAGTAACACTACCGTACAGTCTGGCCTCTTCGTCTGATATGTTGCATATCTAGTCTAGGGGTGGTAAAACGTCAGACCCCAGTAACCGATGAATCGTGTCGATGTAAGGCTTATAACGGGTCAAGAAACTACTGATAACACTTACCAGTAAATCTCCATATCAGCCCTGGCCAAGGACTTCCAGTTATAGCCAATCGAACACAGCACAACATCAACTCCCTATACCGGGAGAGACGAAACCCCTCCTATCGCTCATTGCCTCCTTGTGATTCGGGACTGTACCCAAAAGCCTCCGTTTTGCACGCCCTCTTGGATGTGGTAAGGCGGAAATCAAAGCACAGTGGGAATCACACAAGACTCTATGATATCTTGGGTCTACAGACTAACCTGTACTAGTGTCACCGGAGAACTGCTATCTGACGATAGGTATAATACCATCCAGGAGTTCTCGGTGAGTCCGTTCAGTGTACCCAGTCTCCACTGAGTACCCGTACACCATCTTTGATGTTAAACACCGATGGATATGGGATCATCCATCGCCCATCATATGGGTTAAGATGCGTGTACGCTAGTCTACTCTGGAGTATCGATGCGCTGTCTCGATACACCCTCAACTAGGAACAGTTATATGATGTACTTGTTGACTACCCTGGCCCCATTAGTATGATCTCATCATAGACCTAGTAGTCGAGTACATATCCTAAGGGCTTTATCAACACGTGATCGCAAAACAGTATTCGTTAACATGTTAAAATAAAGTGAAACCAGATAGCATACTATCTTATCGAGAAAGAAAGTCCTCTCTATATATATCCAAGCATCCACTATAATATACATCATATGTACAACAATGGCCTCTAGGGCATACATATAACTAACAATCTCCCACTTGCACTAAGGCCAGCTGTTGTAGTATCTCATACCCAACATCCCGAAGGGTCTCTCAAATTGTATCTGAGGAATGGCCTTTGTGAGCAGATCCGCAGTGTTTTTCTTCGTATCAACTCTCTTGACCTTGATCTCCCGGCGATCAACTATCTCCCGGATCAGGTGATACCGCCTCAGAATATGTCTGGACTTCTGATGGGACCTAGGTTCCTTGGATAAATCCACAGCTCCATTGTTATCACAATACAGAGGTATTGGATTCTCAATGGACGGAACCACACCAAGTTCAGTGATGAACTTTTTTATCC
This sequence comes from Agapanthus africanus, assembly GCA_030015575.1. Classification (NCBI taxonomy): domain Eukaryota; kingdom Viridiplantae; phylum Streptophyta; class Magnoliopsida; order Asparagales; family Amaryllidaceae; genus Agapanthus; species Agapanthus africanus. The sequence goes on along the minus strand of JASDDO010000010.1, from coordinate 305,378,617 downwards.
AGACAGCCTCTTTGGCAGCATCGTTGGCAGCGATGTATTCAGCCTCCATCGTCGAGTCTGCCACGGTTTCCTGTTTGGAACTCTTCCAACAAACCGCCCCTCCATTGAGGGTAAAGACAAAACCCGAGTGCGACTTAGAGTCGTCCTTATCACTTTGGAAGCTCGAATCGGTAGAGGACTCCACCTGGAGTTCTCCATTACCATACACCAAGAACATCTCTTTAGTCCTTCTCAAGTACTTGAGAATGTTCTTCACAGCTGTCTAGTCATTCTCTCCAGGATCTGATTGAAACCTACTCACTACACTTAGTGAGTATGCTACATCGGGTCTGGTACATAGCATTTCATACTTGATAGAGCCTATTGCCGAAGTATAGGGTATCCCTTGCATTCAAGCTCTTTCCAAATCAGTCTTGGGAGACATCTCTTTGGAGAGAGTGAGTCCAGAGATCGTGGGTAAGTTCCCACGCTTGGATTCTTCCATACTAAACCTCTTTAGTATGGTGTCAATGTACCCGGATTGGGACAATCCTAGTATCCGTCTAGATCTATCTCTATAGATCTTAATTCGCAAAATGCAGGAGGCGTCACCTAGATCTTTTATTGAGAATCTATGTGATAAGAAGAGATTGACCGAGCGCAGCATAGGACTATCATTTCCTATCAAGAGTATGTCATCCACATATAATACGAGGAAGACAACCTTACTCTCTGCAACCTTCTTGTATATACAAAGTTCATCTATATTTTTGATGAAGTTAAACTCTTTGACTACCACATCAAAAAAGATGTTCCAACTCCACGATGCCTGCTTTAACCCGTAGATGGATTTAAGCAGCTTGCACACCTTTCCGCTGCTCCCACTGTCTATGAAACCCTCTGGCTGAGTCATGTACATGCACTCTTCCAAATCACCATTTAGAAAGGCGGTCTAAACATCCATTTGCCAGATTTCGTAGTCATGGTATGCTGCAATGGCAAGTAAGATCCGGATGGACTTAAGCATAGCCACTGGAGAAAAGGTTTCATCATAATCCACACCTGGTCATTAACGAAAACCCTTTGCAACAAGTCTAGCTTTGAAAGTCTCAACTTTTCCATCTACACCAAGTTTATTCTTAAAGATCCATTTGCTCCCAATGGGTTTTACCCCTTCAGGAGCAATTTCCAAAGTCCATACTTTGTTGGTGTACATGGATTCCATCTCAGATCGCATTGCATCCAGCCATTTCACAGAGTCACCACTCGTGATGGCCAGCTCGAAATTAGTCGGGTCATCATCTTCCATGATGCAATCCTCGCTCCCACCATCGATGAGAAAACCATAGTATCTCTCAGGTGGATGAGGAACCCTACTAGATCGGCGGAGAGGCGGGAGTTTGTCGGGAACTACTGAATCCTCTAGTTCCAGCAAATCTTCCGTTGCAGTTTGTGTAGCTGGAACTTCTTCCAGTTCTACATCCTTGCCACTAATTTCTTTTGCAAGAAATTCCTTTTCTAAAAAGTTTGCATGTCGAGAAACAAACACCTTTTGTTCCTCGGAGCGGTAGAAGATATACCCTCGCGAATGCTTGGGATATCCAATAAACTTGCACAGAACAGACCTTGCCTCGAGCTTGTCCGGATTTTGTGTTTTCATATAGGCCGGACAACCCTATATCTGAATAAAATTAAGACAAGACCTCTTCCCATTCCATATCTCATATGGAGTGGTAGGTACTGATTTGGTTGGAACTCTATTCAATAGGTATGCAGCTGTCTCCAGCGCATAGCCCTAAAAGGAAATAGGCAACTCAGCGGAGCTCATCATAGAGCGCACCATATCTAATAGGGTGCGATTCCTCCGCTCCGATACACCGTTGTGTTGTGGTGTATAAGGAGGGGTAAGCTGAGAGAGAATCCCATTCTCTTTTAGATAATCCAGGAACTCATTGCTCAAGTATTCTCCTCCTCGATCAGCTGGAAGGATCTTAATACTTTTACCCATTTAGTTCTCTACTTCGTTCTTATATTTTCTGAATTTCTCAAAAGGTTCAGACTTGTTTTTCAACAGGAACACATGTCCGTATCTTGAGTGATCGTCAGTGAATGTAATGAAGTAGGAAGAACCGTTCTTGGCATGTGTAGACATGGGACCACATACATCACTATGTATCAGTCCTAAGAGTTCCGTAACTCTTTCTCCGTGTCCACTAAACGGAGTTTTGGTCATCTTGCCTTTGAGACATGACTGGCATGTGTCATAAGATGAAAATTCGAACGGATTCAAATATCAATCCTTATGTAACTTAGCTAGCCGTGTCGCATTGATATGATCTAGTCTACAATGCCACAAGAAGGATTCGTTCATTTCTGAATTTTTCCTCTTGTGTGTGTTCTGTATATTAAAAATTTTGTTTTGATTTAGAACATATATGCCATTATTTAACGAGCCTGATCCAATCAACTTTTTATTTAGGAAGATGTTCATAACATTATCCTATATTACAAAATTATATCCTTCTTTACTTAATAAAGAAACTGATATAATGTTGCATATCATGTTCGGTATATAATAGCATTCATTCAGAATCAATGTATTACTACTTGGTAATACAAGGTGATATTCGCCAATTGCTTTGGCTGCAACATTTGCACCATTCCCTACTCTTACGGAATGATCACCCATTCCCAGTTCTCTACCTTTCTTTAGCCCATGCAATATATTGCATATGTGGGATCCTGATCCGGTATCTAATGCCCCGGACGTAGAGTGAACTGAGAAATAGTTCTCGGTAACTAACACATCCGAAGAAGATACATCAACATGTTTATTCTTCATTTGGGCGGCTAGTGAATTCTGGTATTCCCTTATTTCCTGTTCAGTCTTATTACAATTATAAGAAAGAACGGAACCAATGTTCTCCTGCTCAGTATAACAAGTGGGTTCGGTCAATACATCCATATTATTATCTTAATTAAGGCCTGGTATGGTCGCTACCTGGAGAGAGAGAGAAGAAAATACTTTAGCGTGCGCTCTTGCAAAATTAGATTGGTTATTATCTTATCTAATCAGGATGGCTCCCACTGTTTTAATCAAATCTTCCTTCAAACCCTAAAAGGTAAGATTAGCCGGGATTAATTACACCCTACAAGTTCGCCAATCTTTTAGCCAGATCAGTGTTGGTACTTTGAGGGAGGTTCCTTGTGCTTTCGCACAGACCTAATTAAAATAAACCTCATTTTCCCAGAGGTATAACCCCGTTAACACTTTTCTAGACACCTACTTAATCGGCTAATTGTCCTGTGTAAAATTCTTCCAGGAGTAACTTTTACTCGCAGTGGGTATCGAGATCCAACTATCTCATAGAAGGTATGCAATTTCATTGCAAATTTCAACACTTGAAATTCCCGATAATAGCTTTTACCACTAGCATCTTATGACCTTGACGGAGGCCAAACTACACATAAGGCGCTAGTCAAGTTCAACCCGTTATTTCCTGATTGAATTAGACCCACCCGTACGACCCTTGACGAAGGCCAAACAACGCCGTACGAATACTCTAATCCAATTGCATCTCATGCATCAGGTAAGTACTAAATCAGCTACCGTACACTACGCCTTGACGGAGGCCAAACTACCGTAGCACAAATACTAAAATAGAACCAATCTGAAATAACGGAGGGCTGCACAGGTTTTTCTAAAAACCATAGCGTAATGAACTTGATATCGTTGTAGAAACATGTGATTTTGAAAAGTAGTGTTTTGAGGCTTTTCTAGTTTCGCTAAAGAGGTCACTCCCGGTGACGGGATCTCGGCTCTTTCCTCATCGAATAAGGTGCAGGATATTTCATAAATACCACCGTGCAAAGCAAGAACTATATAAGCAATCAAAAACTAAACCGTGAGTTTGTAGCATTTGCCAGTTTTGCTAAAGAGGTCACTCCCGGTGAAGGGATCTCGGCTTTTTCCTTATCAAATAAGGTGCTGGATATTCTACAAGGAATACCGCTATGCAAAGCAAAAAATTTGAAAATTTGAGCTAAACTATAGCTACCCTTTTTGAAAATTTGATTCTACAACATCTTTTAGGTTTCTTTTCTTTTATTAATCTCATTAATAAAACCCATCATTTAAGCTTCCTAAGTATCACAGAAGAAACGAAAGCAGCAATATTTATATATCAACATATAGTATAAGCATTCGTCTCAGGCAGTAATATGATCTCATCACAGAACATTGCAGCAGAAGTCAACATATGAAATATTGGATATACTAGGACATCCGTGTTTTATTTTGAGCCTTTATAAAATACGGATTCCATAGTCGCGATGAATAGACAAACCCACATCCCTAGACCACTACGAGAGCGGCAACTAACTCTGCTAATTCTAGGGTTAGGAGACCCGGTCTCGACTCCTCGAGATGGCCTCCCACCGGACCCTAAAACCCGGTTACTTGTGCTCTCCGACTTGGGTCTATCCTGATGCGGAAAAGTAAATAATATACAACGGTGACATCATCCTCAACCCGGAAGTGTCCCAATAAAAGAATATTACATATAAATGAATTTTACATGAATGAAAAAGAAAACTCTCATCTCACATAAAACCCCCAGCTATTCAATACACAACGATCCAATATAACATATCACAGCAACATATAAACATCACAGATAACTAGGTGAAGTTAGATAATTCGGCAGACACAATGAATTCCCAAAATACCCCAGTGAGCTCAACACTTGAGCAGAAATAGAAATTCCGAGTAGCATGCCCCAGCACCTATGGACCGTCGCTGAAGTGCCCGTCCCAAGCCTCCACAGTGGTGCCGCAGAACCGCCGCCAAAACCAGGTTTTGGCCGCGGTTATGCGGTCACTGTAGCGAGTTAGGGACACTTTCTTTAGGTAGGTCCATAAAATTCCCTGCATGATTTTCTGAGTATTTTTAATATGAAAATTTTCATGTTTTTGAAAAATTTACAGAAAAGGGGTCATTTCGGGGTTTCGGGGTTCGATTAGACTTCTAACTTCGTTTAGACAACTCCTAATGCTCTAGCTTGGCTCTGATACCACTGTAGGGTTAGCTTAGCACCTTGTGAAGGTTTTGGAATGCATCAATCATGCAACTTTAAAATTTTTGGGGTGCTAAACGAACTCTAACCAAGATCTTAACTAGAGAATTAGGGTTAACTATGCATGTAAACAACTTTACATCTAAGAGAGATGGATTACAACCTTTGTAGTCCATTCCTTCACTTCATAAGCTCCGAGTAGAAGTCCCTTCGCCGTGATCCATGATCTCCCGGACTCAAGAGAGGCTCCACAAGTCGAATGATCCATGCTTGCTAGAATTCTTCCTTTTCGAAGATGATCTACCATGAAGAATCTCAAACTCAAGCTCTCACTTCTCTAATCAAGTATTAGTGAAGTGAACACCCTAATCTCAGTGGCTAGAATAGATGAGGATGATGAAGTTGGAATTTTGCTCTCTTTTGTTTTCAATTTCTTACTTTAAATCATCAAATCACAAAAAAATAGAAAGCTTTTTCAAGGAAGAAGAAGAAGAAGAAAGCTTTTGTGATGAATAATGAATTATTGTTGTGGTTACAAATCCAACCATGGGTTAATAATGAAGGGCTTAATTCATGTAGAGAATAAACCTAAGGTAAAGGGTTTGGGTTGGATTAAGAAATATCTATACAAAAAACAAAAGAAATCTTCATGAAGCTTCATGAAAAAGCTAACCCAAATCAAACCCTCACTTGTTTAATCTCCACAAAACATATTGTATTTGTAACCCTAACTTGTTACAATATTATATATCACATATATATAATATATTTTGCAACAAAAGAAAATAATACAATTAACATATATCGCATTTATATCAATGTATTATCTGATGAGAAAATGAATCAATAAAGCGAACTTATATTAGTTAAAGTAATATATTATATCACATATATAATTATACATTAAATTATCGAATCAACACTTGATCCGACAATCCAGCTATATAGCATTTAACCGACTAATATAACAGGTACCGATTCACCGAATCAACACTTGATCCGATGATCCGGCTATATCACATATACCCGGCCGATATCATATATCGCGAGAATAGAATACGATATCTTATATCGTATTATTCTCGGTCCCGCACATATCACATATGTACTCCTACTCCGTTTTGCCTGAGCCAGGAAACCTCTGTGTAGGACTCTAAAGAATCGTTAATACGCCGGCAGTGGGTGATGATCATATCAAACACCCACAGGCTGCAAGCGGTCAGCTAAACATAACAGCCACCCAGGTATTGAGCGATCAGAAGATCAACAAGCAAGCCTGTACATTCTCCTGTGAATCCAATCAGTAACACTACCGTACAGTCCGGTCTCTTCATCTGATATGTTGCATATCTAGTCTAGGGGTGGTAAAACATCAGATCCCAATAACCGATAACTCATGTCGATGTAAGGCTCATAACGGGTCGAGAAACTACTGATAACACTTACCAGTAAATCTCCATATCAGCCCTGGCCAGGGACTTCCAGTTATAGCCAATCGAACACATCACAACATCAACTCCCTATATCGGGAGAGACGAAATCCCTCATATCGCTCATTGCCTCCATGTGATTCAGGACTGTATCCAAAAGCCCTCATTTCGCACTCCCTCTTGGACGTGGTAAGGTGGAAATCAAAGCACAGTGGGAATCACACAAGACTCTATGACGATCTTGGGTCTACAGACTAACCTGTACCAGTTCACCGGAGAACTGCTATCTGACGATAGGTATATTACCATCCAGGAGTTCTCGGCGAGTCCGTTCTGTATACCCAGTCTCCACTGAGCACCCGTACACCATCTTTGATGTCAAACACCGATGGATATGGGATCATCCATCGCCCATCATATGGGTCAAGATTCGTGTACGCCAGTCTACACTGGAGTATCGATGCCCTGTCTCGATACACCCTCGACTAGGAACAGTTATAGGATGTACTCGTTGAATACCCTGACCCCATTAGTATGATCTCATCATAGTCCTAGTAGTCGAGTACATATCCTAAGGGCTTTATCAACACGTGATCACAAAACAGTACTTATTAACATGTTTAGATAAAGTGAAACCAGATAGCATACTGTCATATCGAGCAAGAAAGTCCTCTCTATATATATCCAAGCATCCACTATAATATACATCATATGTACAACAATAGCCTCTAGGGCATACATATAACTAACACCCCTCTCTCATATGATTCAGGTAAGCCATTTTTCACCCAATAGGCCGTTACTCTGCCAAAATACCCCGTCTAACTTGATCGTCGGAGGGTCCTCGGTGGCACAACTACCCCGGGACTTCCTTGCAGGTAGCTCGGCCTCAACCACATAAAGCCTATTGAGATCCACACGCTCCATGAGGCAACCTCCTACTCAATCTCACCCATCCATCACTGCTGGCTGCAGATCAACGGAAGGTAATATCTGAAGGAGATCCAGAGATCCATCAGTTTGGTTTGTCACGCAAAAAATAAAATACGAAGTATAAGAAAATGTGTTAAAGAAGTGGTCGTAGCTTTGGTTCGAATAATTGAATCATGGCAAACTTTTCAATGCCCTCTTGATCATGAGTGTTCGATCCTCTTATTAGATCCGATATGAAGCATGGTTTATCAAGACTGTCTGCGAAGCATAAACCATCAAGACATTGATTTCGCAACGCGAGGCATGAAACTATCTGTTACGTTCTCACTTACCATTTGTATGTCCGAGTATGATGTATCAAAACTAAGAACAAAGGTTAGCAAACATAAAACATCATAAATAAACAAATTAGCACATGAGAAATAAAATGGTTTAGCATTAAAATTGCTAAGTGTATGGATGATAGTATAGGGTATATGATTTAGGAAGTGTGTCCATCCAACCATCAATTTACATACCATATCAAATTAACTTAGCAAACTTAAACCAAATTTGATTCTAATTTTAACATTGGTAAATGGAAAAAATGAGAGAATAGGGTATAAGTTAAAGGTTACACGATAACCATTCAAAACTAAATACTATATCAAATATTATCCATGTATCAATCTTAAAGTTACAATCAGTTTGAAGCATAATAATTATTCACAAGAGAATGGAGGAAGGCAAAGTCATTCATCTCTCATCTTTACGATTACAACAACCAAAGAGTTACTCAATCATCATGTACAAAAAGAGAGAGAAAACAAAAGAGAATAAAACATAAGAAACAAGTAAAGAAATGAGCATAGAAAATAAAGAAAAAAGTGCAAGTTTTATTCACAAATGGAAGGATTTGAGTACAAGATAGCTTACAATTTCAATCTCCACATTCCAAGCTCTGAAATAAGAGCCTGCAAGGGAAAAAATAAGAAGTAGGAAACCATTAAAATCTGTTTTTCACTGAAAAATCCAACTTAACCATAAACCTGCTATTTATAGGGGGTTTTCTAGACAAAACAAATAATAAAAGTGGCTTAGTTGGACAGAGAGGGACCCACCAAAAGAAAACAAGCCTATTTTGCAAAGATTGGGCTACCAATAATGGCTTTTTGGGCAAAAGTAGCGGCCAAGTTGAGAGTGTTGGGGCCCATCTTCTTTCAATTGTCTTCCTAGAACCTTATCATTCTCTGGAATAACTCTTTTCTATTAATTCACAATCGTTTTTCGCTGAAGTTTAAGGACAGAAAGCAAGTGCCAAGTGGGTAATATGTTCACACTTCAAATCATCTATTTTTAACTCATCATCACACATAGAATCAAGCCCACTTGACTCATGCCCACCTGCGTTATGATCATGGCTTTCCTAATAGCAAAAATGTGTGTTCACACATGTATCATATTGTGCCAAGGTGTATCATGTTGTACCAAATAAGTTCTTTTTGTTGCATACACTTGACATTGCTGCAAACACTTTAGACTTAATCAGTTTTCCACCCCGGTTGCAGTATCAGCTTAATTCTGTCGTAATCTGTGCATGTTGTGCATTGTTTCCTCTGTTTTTACCTGTGTTCCTGTAACCTGTACTAATGAGTAGACAGAGATTAAATAACAATGTTTATTGACAAAATGATAAGAAATGAGCGGTATTAAAATATAATTAATCGTGTCGAACAAATACCCCCAAACCGATCTTTTGCTCGTCCCGAGCAAAACAAAATCCTAAACTCACTTTCGCAGGGAACGTGATTGCACTGAGCCCGTGCAATAAGCAGTTCAATCTCCATGTGTCCCTAGTAGGAGGAGTGTTGTCTCCTGATGGTTTTCTGCATATTACACCAATAAAATCCCATCAAGCTAGTTTCAAGAAATCATAGTCGATTCATATCCTAAGATTTAGTATGAAAGTTAGAAATTCTATTACCCTAAGTTAGAAATGTCCAACCATATATTCCACACCTCACTTCTTCATTTAACATAAGTTCATATACGTCTTTACGTTATTGTGCAAAAAGCGTCGTTACATTTTAAAAACATCGATTAGAGCCTCCATGCCATATATACAAACTGGACAAAACTTCAAAAGGATCACACGAGTTTGTAAAGCCTTAAGATTTTCTCGAGTTTCATTCTCCTACAAAGTCTCAAATCATAATTTCTATGATCATTAACAGAAAACTAAGTCTTATTTCTCACTCCACCTTTCACTTGTCTTTGTTCATAGTACACATTCATGAACGTGCAATAGTCTTGTCATCGTGTAAAATCAAGTCATCATATCTCCGTTTAATTTTTTTTTTTGGAAAAAAACTGGTTTTATGCCAAGATTATTCACTCACAAAGAACCGTGAGGACTTTATGTTAGTTATGTATATGCCCTAGAGGCCATTGTTGTACATTTGATGTATATTATAATGGATGCTTGGTTATATATAGAGAAGACTTTCTTGCTCGTCATGATAGTATGCTATTTGGTTTCACTTTATCTTAACATGTTGACTTGTATTGGTTTACTGTTTTACTCTCACATGTTGATAAAGCCCTTAGGATCTGTACTCGACTACTGGGACTATGATGAGATCATACTAGTGGGGCCGCGGTAGTCGATGAGTACATCCTATAACTGTTCCTAGTCGAGGGTATATCGAGACAGGGCATCGATACACCAGAGTAGACTAGCGTATACGCATCTTGACCCATATGATGGGCGATGGATGATCCCATATCCATCGGGGTTATACATCATAGATGGTGTACGGGTGCTCAGTGGAGACTGGGTACACTGGACGGACTCGCCGAGAACTCCCAGATGGTGATATACCACACGTCAGATGGCAGTTCTCCGGTGACACTTGTACAGGATAGTCTGTAGACCCGAGATCGTCATAGAGTCTTGTGTGATTCCCACTGTGCTTTGATTTCCACCTTACCACGTCCAAGAGGGCGTGCAAAACGGTGGCTTTTGGGTACAGTCCCGAATCACATGGAGGCAATGAGCGATAGGAGGGGATTCGTCTCTCTCCCGGTATAGGGAGTTGATGTTGTGCTGTGTTCGATTGGCTATAACTGGAAGTCCCTGGCCAGGGATGATATAGAGATTTACTGGTAAGTGTTACTAGTAGTTTCTCGACCCGTTATGAGCCACACATCGACACGACTTATCGGTTACTGGGGTCTGACGTATACCACCCCTAGACTTGATATGCGACATATCAGACGAACAGACCGGACTGTACGGGAGTGTTACTGATCGGATTCACAGGAGAACGCACAGGCTAGCTTGTTGATCTTCTGATCGATCAATACCTGGGTGGCTGTTACGTTTAGCTGACCGCTTGCAGCTTGTGGGTGTTTGATATGATCATCACCTGCTACCGGCGTATTGACGATTCTTTAGAGTCCTATAGAGAGGTTTCTTGGCTCAGGCGAAACGGAGTAGAAGCACATATGTGATATGTGCAGGACCGAGAATAATGCGATATGGGATACCGTATTATATTCTCGCGATATTTAGATATGAACCGGGACATCGGATCAAGTGTTGATTCGATGAATCGGTACATGATATATTAGCCGGTTATATTTGATATAGCCGGATCGTCGGATCAAGTGTTGATTCGATGATTTAATATATAATAATATATATGATATATTATTATATTAACTAATATTGGCTTACTTTATTATTTCATTTTCTCAGTGGATGATACATTGATATATATGCGATATATGTTAATTGTATTATTTTCTTTTGTTGCAAATATATAATATATATGTGATATATATTATTGTGACATGATATGATTAATTGTTAAACATGTTTAAGGATGATTAATTGAGGTTAGGGTTTGATTAGGTTTAGTTGCTTCAAGTTCCTTCTAGAAGCAATTTTCTTTTGTCATTTGTAAAGATATTTTGTGATGACACATTATTAACTTAACCAAACCCTAACCCTAGTTGTTTCTCTACACATTCTCATCCATTCATCCTTGACCATGGTTATATATCAATCATATGATTTATATTTCTATTCATCACAAAAGGAAAAGATTAATCATTATCTTTTTGATTATCTATTATCTTCTTCTTCTTCTCTCTTGAAGAAGCTCTCTTGAAAATTCTTATGTGATGAAAGATTATGAGAAAATGATATTAAAAGAAAGCAAAATCACTACTCTCTCATCCTCATCTCATCTAGCCCATGTGATTAGGGTGTTCTTCTCTTTTGAGTGAGAAAGCTTGAGTCGAAGCAACTTCAAGGTAGATCATCGGAGATTTGGAATACGACAAGCTAGAATGGATCGTTCGAGTCGTGGAGCCTCTCATGAGTCTGGGAGATCGTGGATCGCGCCAAAGGGACTTCTACTCGGAGCTTGTGAAGTGAAGGAGCGGACTACAAAGGTTGTAATCCCTCACACTTAGATAAAAGTTATCTTATTGCATGTTAAACCCTAATAATCTAGCAAAGATCCCGGCTTTGGGTTGTTCGGCACGTCTAAAATTTAATCCGGGCATGTTTGATGCCTTACGAACCTTCATAAGAGTGCCTAGGAACCCTACAGTGGTATCAGAGCCTAGCTAGAGCATTAGGCGATGTGTTTACGAAGTTAAAACTCCGATCGAACCCGAAACGACGAAACTTGACCCCTCTCTGGAAATTTTTTAAATTTTGGGATTTTTCTGAATTAAAAATATGTAAAAAAATCAGCAGGGAATTCTAAGAAATACCATGAAACACGTGCCCACGATTCCACCAAAGTAGCGCGGAAGCGCGGCAGAAAGAGGGTTCTCGCGGCGGTTCCACGGCGGCGCTGTAGGATTGGGACACGTGGCTTCATGGTTTTGACCGTAGGTACTTGCTGACTATTCTGGGAATTTTTAATCTGTTCCAGGTGTTTAAAATTCTGGGGTTTGTTTTGCAATAGTAGACTCGATCGGAAATTTTAAATTCGTATTTCTTTCCGGATATTTAGAAATTGTTAAACTAGTTGAACGGATATCATTAACCGACTTTTTCCCGGCACGGCAAACTTTCAAGCGTTGAATTTTTATTGGGTTTAAATCTTTCGGAAAATTGTACAAGTTAGGCGGTGGACCCTCTAGAAGACAACAAACCTTAACTCGATTATGTGACCGTCTTGAACTGCCTTTTGAACCTTCGGGTTTGGGGCAGTACGGCGTGCCACATGTGAGGCGTTGGCTTGACCCTTCTACGGCTGGATCACCGGTACTGTGACATATTCTGGGATTATTTGAACTCCGCTCAAGAGTTGAGCACTTTGGGAAATTTTGGGTGTTTGATTATCTATTCGGAAAGTTTAATACTGTATATTTATCTGGAATGTGATACAATATGTGGAATTCATAGAGTTAGGCATGAAATGCGGAGTATGTGATATTTCGGATTTATGATGTCTAAAGTGATTGTGGATTCCAAATATTGTAGTTTTACACTTTATTTTCTGTGACCGTAAGTGTAATATGTGATATCGCCGGTTTCGTTGCTATATGTCAACGACAATTGGGATGCGCATATTTACTTACGTTGATGATATGAGATATTATGTGTTGCTGTGATATGTTATATTGGATCGTCGCGATCAGAATAGCCGGGGGTTTTATGTGAGATGAGGGTTTTTATTTTCATTCATGTAAAATTCATTTGTAAAGTAATATTCTTTTATTTGGGGCACTTCCAGGTTGCGGTTGCTGTCACCAGTGTATATTATTTACTTTTCCGCATTAGGTAGACCCAAGGAGGGGAGCACAAGTAACCGGGTTCTAGGGTCCAGTGGGAGGCATCTCGAGGAGTCGAGACCGGGTCTCCTAACCCTAGAATTGGCAGTGTTACTTGCCGCTCTCGTAGGGGTCTTGGGATGTGGGTTTGGCTATTCGTCGCGACCGTGGAATCCGTGTTTTATACAGGCTCGTATTGAAAACACGGACGTCCTAGTATATCCAATATTTCATATATGTTCTTCTGCTGCAATGTTCTGTGATGAGATCATATTACTGCCTGAGACGAATGCTTATACTATATATATATGCTGATATATAAATATTACTGCTTTCGTTTCTTCTGTGATGCTTAGGAAGCATAAGCTGATGGGATTTTTATTAATGAGATTAATAAAAGAAAAGAAACCTAAAGATGTTGTAGAATCAAACACTTTATAAAAAGGGTAGCTACAGTTTTGCTTTGCACAGTGATATATATGATATATCCAGCACCTTATTCGATGAGGAAAGGACCGAGATCCCTTCACCGGAAGTGACTCCTTTAGCAAAACTGGCAGATGCTACAAAACGCGGTTTGTCTTTTGATTGCTTTTAGTGTTTTGCTTTGCACAGCGGTATATATGATATATCCTGCACCTTATTCGATGAGGAAAGGGCCGACGATCCCTTCACCGGGAGTGACCCCTTTAGCGAAACTAAGAAAAGCCTCAAAAAACACTCTTTTTTCAAAATTACTCGATTCTACGACGATATCATGTTCATTACGCTCAGGGTTTTCTGAAAAACCTGTGTAGCCCTCCGTCATTTCAGATAAACACTAGTTAGTATTCGTGCTACGTTTGTTGACCTCCGTCAAGGCGAGTGTGCGGTAGCTGATTAGTATTTACCTGCTTATGCATATGATGCAGATTGGATTAGGGTAGTCGTACGGCCTTGTTGACCTCCGTCAAGGGTCGTGCGGGTAGGTTTAATTCAATCAAGAAATGACAGGTTGAACTTGACTAGTAGCCTATGGTTTGTTGACCTCCGTCAAGGTCATAGGACACTAGGGGCAAAATATTATCGGGAATTTCAAGTGTTGAAATTTGCAATGAGATTGCATACCTCCTATGAGATAGTTGGATCCTGATACCCACTGCGAGTAAGAGTTACTCCTGGGAGAGTTTTACACAGGACAATTAGTCATTCAAGTAGGTGTCTAGAAAAGTGTTAACGAGGTTACGCCTCTGGGAAAACGAGGTTTACTTTAATTAGGTCCGTGCGAAAGCACGGGGAACCTCCCTCAAAGTACCGACATTGATCTGGCTGAAAGATTGACGAAATTGTAGGGTGTAATTAATCCCGGCTAATCTTACCTTTTAGGGTTTTAAGGTAGATTTGATAAAAACAGTGGGAGACATCCTGATTAGATAAGATAATAACCAATCTAATCTTGCAAGAGCATACGTTAAAGTGTTTTCTTCTCTCTCTCTCCAGGTAACGACCATTTCAGGCCATAATCAAGATAATAATATGGATGTATTGACTGAACCCGATTATTGTACTGAGCAAGGGAACGTTGAACCCGTTCTTTCTTATAAGAGTTATAAGATTGAACAGGAAATAGGAGAATATCTAGATTCTCACGCCGCCCAAAAGAACATGCATGTTGATACATCTTCTTCGGGTGTGTTAGTTATTGAGAACTGTTTCTCAGTTCACCCTACGTCCTGGGTATTAGATACCGGATCAGGATCCCACATATGTAAACAGTTACATGGGCTACGTAAAGGTAGAGAACTGGGAAAAGGTGATCATTCCGTTTAAGTAGGGAACGGTGCAAGTATTGTAG
This sequence comes from Agapanthus africanus, assembly GCA_030015575.1. Taxonomy (NCBI): domain Eukaryota; kingdom Viridiplantae; phylum Streptophyta; class Magnoliopsida; order Asparagales; family Amaryllidaceae; genus Agapanthus; species Agapanthus africanus. The sequence goes on along the minus strand of JASDDO010000010.1, from coordinate 305,363,591 downwards.
CCAAAGCAGTTGGCGAATATCACCTTGTATTACCAAGTCGTAATACACTGATTCTGAATGAGTGTTATTATATACCGAACATGATGTGCAACATTATATCAGTTTCTTTATTGAGTAAAGTGGGATATAATTTTGTAGTACAGGATAATGTTATGAACATATTCCTAGATCAAAAGTTGATTGCATCAGGCTCGTTACATAATGGCATATTCATTCTAAATCATAATACAGTCCTCAATATACAAAACACACACAAGAGGAAAAGTTAAGATATGAACGAATCCTACTTGTGGCATTGTAGACTTGGTCATATCAATGCAACACGATTGGCTAAGTTACATAAAGATGGTTATTTGAATCCGTTCGAATTATCATCTTATGATACTTGCCATTCATGTCTCAAAGGAAAAATGACCAAAGCTCCGTTTAGTGGACACGGAGAAAGAGTTACCGAACTCTTAGGACTGGTACATAGTGATGTATGTGGTCCCATGTCTACGCATGCCAGGAACGGTTCTTCCTACTTCATTACATTCACTGACGATCTCTCAAGATTCGGATATGTATTCCTGATGAAACACAAATCTGAAGCTTTTGAGAAATTCAAAGAATATAAGCACGAAGTAGAGAACCAAACGGGCAAAAGTATTAAGATTCTTCGATCTGATCGAGGAGGTGAATACTTAAGTGGTGAGTTCCTAGATTATCTAAAAGAGAATGGGATTCTCTCTCAGCTTACTCCTCCTTATACACCACAGCACAACGGTGTATATGAGCGGAGGAATCGCACCCTATTAGATATGGTGCGCTCTATGATGAGTGAGGCTGAGTTACCTATTTCCTTCTGGGGGTATGCGCTTGAGACAGCGGCATACATACTGAATAAAGTTCCTACCAAATCTGTGCCTACCACCCCATATGAGATATGGGAAGGGAAGAGACCATATCTTAATTTTGTTAAGATATGGGGTTGCCCGGCTTATGTCAAAAGACGAAACCCGGACAAACTCGAGGCAAGATCTGTTTTATGTAAGTTTATTGGATATCCCAAGCATTCGCGAGGGTATATTTTCTACCACAGTGAGGAACAAAGAGTGTTTGTTGCTCAACACGCCACCTTTTTAGAAAAGGAATTTCTTGCAAAAGAGATTAGTGGCTCTGAGGTAGAACTGGAAGAAGTTCCAGCAGAACAAACTACAACAGATGATTTAGTGGAACCAGAGGATTCAGTAGTACCCGACGAACCCCAGCCTCTCCGCAGATCTAGTAGGGTTTCTCGTCCACCTGAGAGATACTATGGTTTTCTCATTGATGGTGGAAGCGAGGATTGCATCATGGATGATGATGACCCGACTAGTTTCGAGCAGGCCATCACGAGTGGAGACTCAGTGAAATGGCTGGATGCAATGCGATCTGAGATGGAATCCATGTACACCAACAAAGTATGGACTTTGGAAAATGCTCCTGAAGGGGTAAAACCCATAGGGAGCAAGTGGATCTTTAAAAAGAAATTTGGTGTAGATGGAAAAGTTGAGACTTTCAAAGCTAGACTGGTAGAAAAGGGATTTCGTCAACGACCAGGTGTAGACTATGACGAAACCTTTTTCTCCAGTAGCTATGCTTAAGTCCATCCGGATCTTACTTGCCATTGCTGCATACCATGACTACGAAATCTGGCAAATGGATGTTAAGACCGCCTTTCTAAACGGTGATTTAGAAGAGTGCGTGTACATGACTCAGCCAGAGGGCTTCGTAGATAGTGGGAGCAGCGGAAAGGTGTGCAAGCTGCTTAAATCCATTTATGGGTTAAAGCAAGCATCGCGGAATTGGAACATCTGTTTTGATGTTGTAGTCAAAGAGTTTGACTTCATCAAAAATATAGATGAACCTTGTATCTATAAGAAGGTGGCAGAGGGTAAGGTAGTCTTCCTCGTATTCTACTTGGATGACATACTCTTGATAGGAAATGATATTCCTACGCTGCAATCAGTCAAGCTCTTCTTATCACAGAGATTCTCAATGAAAGATCTAGGTGATGCCTCCTGCATATTGGGAATCATGATCTATAGAGATAGATCTAAACGGATACTGGGATTGTCCCAATCCAGGTACATTGACACCATACTAAAGAGGTTTAGTATGGAAGAATCCAAGCGTGGGAATCAGCCCACGATCTCTGGACTCACTCTCTCCAAAGAGATGTCTCCCAAGACTGATTTAGAGAGAGCTCGTATGCAAGGGATACCCTATGCTTCGGCAGTAGGCTCTATCATGTATGTGATGCTATGTACCAGACCCGATGTAGCATACTCACTAAGTGTAGTGAGTCGGTATCAAGCAGATCCTGGAGAGAGTCATTGGACAGCAGTGAAGAACATTCTCAAGTACTTGCGAAGGACTAAGGAGATGTTCTTGGTGTATGGTAACGGCGAACTCCAGGTGGAGTCCTTTACCGATTCCAGCTTCCAAAGTGATAAGGATGACTCTAAGTCGCATTCGGGTTTTGTCTTCACCCTCAATGGAGGGGTGGTATGTTGGAAGAGTTCCAAACAGGATACCGTTGCAGACTCAACGATGGAGGCTGAATACATCGCTGCCAACGATGCTGCCAAAGAGGCTGTCTGGATCAAGAAGTTCATTAGTGAACTTGGTGTGGTTCCATCCATTGAGCATCCAATACCTCTGTATTGCGATAACAATGGAGCTGTGGCATTAGCCAAGGAACCCAGGTCCCATCAGAAGTCCAGACATATTCTGAGGCGGTATCACCTGATCAGGGAGATAGTTGATCGCCGGGAGATCGAGGTCAGGAGAGTAGATACGAAGGACAACACTGCGGATCCATTCACGAAGGCTATTCCCCAGATACAGTTTGAGAGATTATTCGGGATGCTAGGTATGAGATACTACAGCAGCTGGCCTTAGTGCAAGTGGGAGATTGTTAGTTATGTATATGCCCTAGAGGCCATTGTTGTACATTTGATGTATATTATAATGGATGCTTGGTTATATATAGAGAAGACTTTCTTGCTCGTCATGATAGTATGCTATTTGGTTTCACTTTATCTTAACATGTTGACTTGTATTGGTTTACTGTTTTACTCTCACATGTTGATAAAGCCCTTAGGATCTGTACTTGACTACTGGGACTATGATGAGATCATACTAGTGGGGCCGCGGTAGTCGATGAGTACATCCTATAACTGTTCCTAGTCGAGGGTATATCGAGACAGGGCATCGATACACCAGAGTAGACTAGCGTATACGCATCTTGACCCATATGATGGGCGATGGATGATCCCATATCCATCGGTGTTAGACATCATATATGGTGTACGGTTGCTCAGTGGAGACTGGGTACACTGGACGGACTCGCCGAGAACTCCCAGATGGTGATATACCACACGTCAGATGGCAGTTCTCCGGTGACACTGGTACAGGGTAGTCTATAGACCCGAGATCGTCATAGAGTCTTGTGTGATTCCCACTGTGCTTTGATTTCCACCTTACCACGTCCAAGAGGGCGTGCAAAATGGTGGCTTTTGGGTACAGTCCCGAATCATATGGAGGCAATGAGCGATAGGAGGGGATTCGTCTCTCCCGGTATAGGGAGTTGATGTTGTGCTGTGTTCGATTGGCTATAACTGGAAGTCCCTGGCCAGGGCTGATATAGAGATTTACTGGTAAGTGTTACTAGTAGTTTCTCGACCCGTTATGAGCCACACATCGACACGACTTATCGGTTACTGGGGTCTGACGTATACCACCCCTAGACTTGATATGCGACATATCAGACGAACAGACCGGACTGTACGGGAGTGTTACTGATCGGATTCACAGGAGAACGCACAGGCTAGCTTGTTGATCTTCTGATCGATCAATACCTGGGTGGCTGTTACGTTTAGCTGACCGCTTGCAGCTTGTGGGTGTTTGATATGATCATCACCTGCTACCGGCGTATTGACGATTCTTTAGAGTCCTACACAGAGGTTTCTTGGCTCAGGCGAAACGGAGTAGAAGCACATATGTGATATGTTCAGGACCGAGATAATGCGATATGGGATACCGTATTATATTCTCGCGATATTTAGATATGAACCGGGACATCGGATCAAGTGTTGATTCGATGAATCGGTACATGATATATTAGCCGGTTATATTTGATATAGCCGGATCGTCGGATCAAGTGTTGATTCGATGATTTAATATATAATAATATATATGATATATTATTATATTAACTAATATTGGCTTACTTTATTATTTCATTTTCTCAGTGGATGATACATTGATATATATGCGATATATGTTAATTGTATTATTTTCTTTTGTTGCAAATATATAATATATATGTGATATATATTATTGTGACATGATATGATTAATTGTTAAACATGTTTAAGGATGATTAATTGAGGTTAGGGTTTGATTAGGTTTAGTTGCTTCAAGTTCCTTCTAGAAGCAATTTTCTTTTGTCATTTGTAAAGATATTTTGTGATGACACATTATTAACTTAACCAAACCCTAACCCTAGTTGTTTCTCTACACATTCTCATCCATTCATCCTTGACCATGGTTATATATCAATCATATGATTTATATTTCTATTCATCACAAAAGGAAAAGATTAATCATTATCTTTTTGATTATCCATTATCTTCTTCTTCTTCTCTCTTGAAGAAGCTCTCTTGAAAATTCTTATGTGATGAAAGATTATGAGAAAATGATATTAAAAGAAAGCAAAATCACTACTCTCTCATTCTCATCTCATCTAGCCCATGTGATTAGGGTGTTCTTCTCTTTTGAGTGAGAAAGCTTGAGTCGAAGCAACTTCAAGGTAGATCATCGGAGATTTGGAATACGACAAGCTAGAATGGATCGTTCGAGTCGTGGAGCCTCTCATGAGTCCGGGAGATCGTGGATCGCGGCAAAGGGACTTCTACTCGGAGCTTGTGAAGTGAAGGAGCCGACTACAAAGGTTGTAATCCCTCACACTTAGATAAAAGTTATCTTATTGCATGTTAAACCCTAATAATCTAGCAAAGATCCCGGCTTTGGGTTGTTCGGCACGTCTAAAATTTAATCCGGGCATGTTTGATGCCTTACGAACCTTCACAAGAGTGCCTAGGAACCCTACACTTTAAACTCGGAGAGAACACTTGACTTTGTTTATATAGGACTTTCTAGGTTTCTTAGCGAGTTTTGGGCCAATGCACCCAAACCAGATGGTTTTAGGGCATTAGGTGTGGAATGACCCCAGTAGACTTAATTTCCCAAGGCATCTATGTTAGGAATATGTATGCCCTAGAGGCCATTATTATATGATATAGTGGATGCTTGGACACACACACACACACACACACACACATATATATATATATATATGACTTTCTTGCTCGACATGATAGTATGCTATCTGGTTGCTCTTTATCTTAACATGTACATTTGTATTATTATACTCTCTCTGATACATGTTGAAAAAGCCTTTAGGATGTTTGCTTGACTATCAGGAGTATGATGCGGATCATACTACTGGGACTTGTGTAGTTCACAAGCATATCCTTTAATAGTTCCTAATCGAAGGGATATCGAGACAGGGCATCGATATTCCAGAGTAGACTAGTGCGTTCGTTTCTTAACCCTGTATAGGGCGATGGTTGATCCCACAACCATTGGTGTTTGACATCAAAGATTGTACACAGGTGATCATTAGAGAATGGGTACACCGAACAGGACTCGCCGAGAACTTCTTGATGGTACCATACCTATCATCAGATAGCAGTTCTTTGATGACACTAGTATAGGTTAGTCTGTAAACCCGAGATCGTCAAAGTTTCTTATGTGTTACCACTATGCTTTGATTTCCTCCCTACCATGGCTCAAAGGACTCATGCAAACAGGTGGATTTTAGGTCTAGTCCCGAGTCACATGGAGGCAGTGAGCGATAGGAGAGGTTTAGTCTCACCCGGTATTGGGAGTTAATGTTGCGCTATGCTCGATTGTTTATAACTGCAAGTCCCTGGCCAGGGCTGATGAAATTTACTGGTAAGTGTTATTAGTAGTTTCTCGAACCGTTATAAGCCATACATCGGCATGACTTATCATGTTACAGGGGTTTGACAATTCCACCCTTAGACTCGATATACGACATATCAAACGAAGAGACCGGAATGTACGGTAAGTGTTACTTATACGTTTCATGGGAGTTTGGACAAGCTTGCTTGTTGATCTTCTAATCGCTCAATATCTGGGTAGCCGTTACTTCCAGCTAGTACCGCTGACGGCTTATGGGTAACTGATGTGATCATTACCTACTGCTGGCGTATTGACGAGTCTTTAGAGTCCCACACAGAGGTTTCCTAGTTTAAGCGAAATGAAGTAGGGCACATATGCTGATATATGCAGGAGCCTGATTAAATACATGTATGTGATACCGTATTCTAATCTAGCGACATTTGATATTAACTAGATTATATGCGATATAACCGGATTATTGAATCAAGTGTTGATTTGATAATATGATATACAGATAAATAATATTAGTCGGTTATATATGATATAACCGGATTATTAAATTAAGTGTTGATTTAATAATTTGATATATATTTATATTTGATATAATTATATATTAACTAATATTAATGCTCACTAATTATTTTATTCTCTTAATATGTGTGTGTGTGTGTGTGTGTGTGTGTGTGATATATATGTATGTATATGTATGTGTGTGTGTGTGTGGATTTTCTATTTTTAGAAAATAGGAAAATGAGGTGAAAAATGGGGAGATATTTGTGGAACGGGTGAGGCATGGCTTTTTTATTTGTTTATTCATTTGCTTTCACTATAGAAGTATGGTTGCAATTTATTATTGATTTTTATTCCATGCTTCAATAAGTGAGAGGTTTTATGAGAGCCATTCTTCACTTGATTTTTGCCCTTAGCTTATTTTCTACTCTCTCCATTATATTCTTCATCTTTCTCCTTCAAGCCCTAACCCTCATATGAGTTGTGAACCCTAGGGCTTGTGAGAATTCTAAGTGAGCTAAAAACCCTACTTCATCATCCTACTCTAGATTAGTCATTTAGATCAGGGTGTTCCCTTCACTAATAGTAGATTAGTGAAGATGTAGCGTGAATTAGAGAAGTTTCAAGATGGATCTTCTTCGGCCTCGAAGATCGCAAAGAAAACTCATACATTTCTTCAAGTGGAGCTAAGAGTAGTCGTAGGACTACTGCCCAGAGCTTTAGAAAAGAAGGACTTGGTCTACAAAGGTTGTAGTTTCTTTCTCTTAGCATAGAACTTGTTATGTCATGCTTCAAACCCTAATACTCTAGTTAAGATTCTAGGTTAGTGTATCTTAGCAACCAAATTTTTTTAAAATTTCATGCTTGATGCCGGTGTAAACCTAGTGGTGCTCCTAAGACACACTTTCATGGTATCAGAGCCAAGCCAGAGCATTAGACGATATTAGTTGAATTATAAAACTGAAACAACTCTGAAACTTATGATCCGAAACCTTAGTTTCTGTCAATTTTTAAAAGTCGTCTGAATTTTTTTTAAACAAGTGCAGAATGTTACATGTGATGTAACTAGAACACTAAAGAAAAACGAGACCATGAATTAAATTTTTGACTGGCCAAAACTTCAAAATACCTTGCCTGGATGACCCCACTTCATGATTTTGGTCTCGTATTTTTTTGGTGTTATGGTTGCTTGGTTTTAGGGTTTCAGGTTATGTTAGATTTTTCCCAGATTGCATGTGATGTTATCTTTGAGTTGGGGCAATTCAGTGTGTTTCGTAGTCGTAATTTTAACATCGTTTTGGGTCTATGTTTGATATGTGAAACAATACTTAGAATCCACATTAAATTAGTTTTGTGAAAACTAGTTTGTAATTGGTAAATCTAGCGTTTTAGTCTCGGTTCATCAATTTCCACGGAGTTTCGAATCGGATCAAAACTCCGTCGCAATCGTGTATAGTACGCGAACAGTCGCCGGATAACACTACTAGATAGCCATGCCTCATTGCCCCAACCAAGTGACTATAGGATAACCTCGTTGCCAAAAGCATCCACTCGGGTGCTTGCTGTAAGTCGATGTCGCGCACCCAGCGGGTTCGCGGGGTGGCGAAATATGCAAAAACCGATTTTTCAAAGCTCGCAACACCGACTTGAACTCCAGGATGATACTAAACCCTAACTAGCTAACTTTCAATGATGTTTAACTACTCGGATGGAAGTTATACCTCACGATATCAATTCCTTAGGGTCTTCCTCGCTGTCCTCCACCTCGTCGTTAGCTCCAAGGATCGAAACGGATCGGGCAACCTCGACGGCCTTCTCGAGTCAAAGACGATCCACCCGAGAGTCTATAGTCCAAGCTTCTACCTTATATCCGAGGTAACTATGCTTCTAGTTTGCTAAACTAGAAATCTTAGGTGGTGTAGAGTGAGAAGATGGAGTAGTTTGTCTCTTGGAACCCTAAAATTCTCAACACATGAGAGATTTTAGGGTTTGATGAAGAAGAAGATCACTTGAGGAAGATGAGAGTCTAGAAAGCAACTAAAGAAAAACCATGGCTCATTTTTGATGAATAGTGAAGAAAACTAAATAATAGATGAGATAAAAAAATATCGCACAAAATATCAAGAGGTGAGTCACCAAGAGCCATGAGTGGTTTTTGTCAAGTTTACACCTCATTTCCTCCATCTCATTATCTTTAATCCATAAAGAAAAAAGAAACCCTAATGAGGTGTTCCTTCTAGAAGCTTTCCCGAGAAATTATGAGAATGCCCCTCATCTTTATATACATACCCGCATCCGCATTCCGAAGAATATGAATACAATGAGACGAAAACAATCCATCAATATAATACTAAGATTTGGCTTAAACCAAAGCCCACTAGTATTATCCGCCCGATCATCATACGTACGTAAGTGATCGAAGCCCTACCGTAAAACCATACGGCCTCTACACCTTTTTCCTTGTGCATGGAAACCCTCTGTATGGGTCTCTAAAGACTCGACACTACGCTGGCAGTGGGTTTAACCATAAGCCGCAAGCAGTACTAGCAGCACGTAATGTCTACCCAGGTATGTGTCGATAAGAAGCCGATGGGCTAACTCATCCAAACTCCTACTGAGCCTATCTATGACAATCTCCGTACAGTCCGGTCTGTTCGTCTAAGAGTATTGCATATCGGGCCTAGGGGGCGGTAATCGTCAGACCCATAATAGCGTAATAAGTCGTGTCAGAGTGTAGCCTAAAACACTCTGAGAAACTACTGGAATACCTACCAGTAAATCTCACTTGCCTTGGCCAAGGATTTTGTATAATGGCCTTCCGAACATAGCGCGATATCAACCCCCAACATCGGGAGAGACGAATCCTATCAAACAACCACTGCCTCCAAATGCTTCGGGACTGCACCCAACTACTACCTGTTTGCACGACTCCTTTGAGCTGTGGTAGGGTAGTAATCAAAATATAGTGGGAACACACTTGAGGCGAAGTAGCGGTGTCAAGTCGACGGACTAAGATGTACTCAGGTCACTTGGGAACTGCTACTCGATAATAGGTTTAATACCCACCAATAGTTCCCGACGAGTCCTGTCTGGTGTACTCATAACCTAATGAGCACCTACATACTATCTCCAGTACGACGTACTAATGGACGTGGGACAGACCATCTCCCCTGCTGGGATGAGAAGCGTATACACTAGTCTACTCTGGAGTATCGATGCCCCGTCTCGATAATCCTACGACTAGGGACCTGTATAGGATGTGTTTATAGATTACCTAGCCCCTACTAGTTTGACTGCCATCACAACGCTGGTAATCAAGCAAAAGATCATAAGGGCTCTACAAATATGTATAAGCGATATGCTAAGAAAGTACATGCACATATTGAGGTAGAAACAAACCAAGTAGCATACTACCATTTCGAGCAAGACTGTTACTATTTCCGTGTATATCCCAAGGTTCCATTAAGTAATATACAATCCAGTATGATACAATAATGGCCTCTAGGGCATATATCACTTACACTTGCGGCCAAGGTGTTCCGCCTAAGTGCACTTAGTCGTCGGCATCGGGGGTGCGGCCATCTACTAAAGTTTCCGACGAGCATTCGATCAGGTAGTCGGGAATCTTGTTGAATTACCCGACTAAGTTATTGAAAAGTGTTTTCTATTTGAGACTAAAATGCAAGATTTATAGGTTAGGCATGAATTTCGAAATATGTGAGGGATAAGTCACGTGTCTATCGAGTACACCAAATGATTCACCAATTGAAGATAAAATGTCTGATGAGTTGTGTGACTTTGTAGTGTTTGATTTACCCGATTTTGAAGGGTCCATTTCTAGTGACACAAGAGACAAGATATATAAACTGAACAACAACTTTATTTATTAACATTTTTTTGTACAATGTATGAAAAGTAAATACAACTGAAATAAAAGTGATGCCTAAACAATGGCATAACAGGAATGTAAAGTACTGAAAGGAAATGTGTACAATGAAACTAAAGCTCTGAGTCTTCAGCAAACTGATCCAAGTCTTCAGCAGTAGGCTCGATCTCTGACGTGTCCAAATCACCTGACGACATTCAAAGAAGAAAGAAACAGAATGTCGTCAGCGAACAGATCGCTCGGTAAGTCCCAAAGAGAAGGGAGAAGTAGAAAAGAAGAAAGAGAGAGAGAGGGTAGCTTTTACAGTTGTATTATATTGTTATATTGTTGTATTTAGTGGTAACGCTGTTGTTTGTAGCTTGGTACAGAAGATGTCAGTATATACGAGAGGAGTCCCACTTACACCGGGGACTTTGGTAACCCATAGTACAAGGCTCCGTCGATAATACCATGGAACAACGACATAAATGTAATTACGTCTTATGTGACCACCTCGTGCCACCTTTAACATATTCCATACCAGTCTACCCATTAAACCCTATGTTGTCTTGATTGTATTGTTGTATTGTATTGTAAACTGTATAGATTGTATAATTGATTGACTGACCGGAACCATGATATCAGTAAACGGATGTAACTATATAATCATGTAAATAGAATAACTGGAGAACCATGTAAATGGAATGTATATCCATGGTTCGGTTCAGTCAAGTTGTATAGGTTAATAATTGGATTCATGGATTCATGTTAAATTGTAATATTGTAAATTGTAGATTGTAGATTGTAGACTGTACTTGAATCATATTCAAATCAGATTATATTGAGACTCAAACTGAGTCAGACAATCAACAAAGTAAATTGAAGTCCTGATTGTTTTTATTAATTTGCCTACCTTAGATAGGCAAGCACCCACTTCTCCGGCTCGCTGAGGCTCAAGAGATTGGTCCCGCTTAAACCTATGTTTACTAGGGTCCTTAGGATAATTTATAGAACTTGAGAGGGTTTTATGTAAAAATAATTTTCAAAATACACCTTAAGTATTTATTAATCGTCTTTAGATTTGTAATGATTGTAGATTTTATATTGTGATATTTCTAGTGAAAATATCCTATTTCCATAATAAAAGGTGTTTATTTGTAATATTGGTATTGTATGGAATTCATGGTATTTTAATGTAAAATTGATTCTTGTGATATTGTAAAAAAAAGTGGAATATTTATAATACTTCAAAAATAGATATGTTTATAATATTCTAGAAATCTCGTTTTCTTAAGATAACGTATTTTAAATCTTTCGAGACCGAATGCTCCTTGCGAAGGTCTGAATCTCGCGCTACTAAGGCCGAGGATGTGCGATAATCCGCACCATCCTGAACGGGTTCCCCAAATGGGTTGTAGCGGCGCTTTGCAAAGATTTGTATAAATACTAATCATTAAGGAAAACAGTTTTATTAATTATGGTATTTAAATGAAAAAGTGCCGTTTTCCCGTATTCTATGTTCTAGGGTCTCCTAAGTCAATTAGACGGCTCCTAACTGGTCCAAAGCGACAAGTTGTGAGATACCTCAAATCGTCTCTTCATCACCAATTGTGGCCAGGTAAGTACAAGTGAAGAAAGGAGGGATCCGCTCACGAATCACCGTGAGACGGGCCTTTTAAAGTTACCTTTTTCACTTGTCTAGCCTAGACACCATAAAGTCAGGTTTAGATAAATGACTGATGCCCACAACCTTATCCTATTTTCATAATAAGTGGTATTTATTTGTAAAAATGTATCAATACTAAATCTTTTAGAAATGGTTTTATTAAGTAAATGGTATTTAAACGAAAATGTTTGTTTTCCCGTATTCTAAGTTTTCGAGGGTATAGTGTTAGGTTGTATGTGAGTGTGTGAGGAGATAGGTCATTATCTCGTAATCTAGTTTAAATGTATAGTAAGTTTGATGGAGTTAAATGTAGGATTGAAACAATGTGGTATTTAAGTGAAAAATACGATGAATGGAAATAGCTATCATTTTATGTAATGAAACTCGATCAATTTGTTTGATTAGTGTTTAATAGTCAACATGAGAAAGTTTAAGTATGATTGTATTAGTGAGAAGTGGAATTTTATAGGAAACCGAATCGGAAATCGGATTTGTTCCGATTCCGTCGGGTTTTGTAAATCCGTATTTTTAGATATAAGAGATAGGTAGAAATTGAGACTTACGGGTTTTAGATCACACAAGAGAGTGAGAAGGAAGTAGAGGAATCGCCTATGTGTTGCGACGTCGTCGGTAGTTCCTAAAACGATCGCCAGAAGTTTGTCGTAGATTTCGCCAGAGCTTCGCCTCGAGCTTATTTTCAAAGTACACAAGTTTTCTTGGAATTTTGAGAGAGTGGGCTCAGAATTTTGGGGTGAGAGGGTAGAGGGCAGGGGTGGTATTTATAGGGTTAGGTTAGGGTTAGGGTAGATGAAGAGTTTTAATTTAAAAAATGTAAAAAAAATATGTTAAAATGCATTAAAAATGGAGTAAAAGGGACTTTACGGCTTCTTTGGAACCGATCTAAATAAATGGAGTATGTAGGGGGGTAGGGGAGGCAAAGAGTCAGAAATTTTCTGTTGGGGACTTGGCCGTCCGGCCGTGTATCACGTGTTGACTGTTGGGCTTCTATAAAATTTAAAACAAAATAAATATTAAGAATAATGTGGGGCATGAGATTTGAACTCTGGTGGCTTGGTTCAGCAGTGCAAGGTATTACCAATGAGCTACAAGCTCCTTCTTGTAATTATGGATCTAATTAATTACTTATCTCTTGTGCTCAGGCAATAAATACACCTTTAAGGATTTTAAAGAAAAACAATTTAAAAATTTGTATGGAAAAAGTGTATAAGAAAATTAGAGTTGTTACAAGCAGTGGGGTCAAATCTCTCAAGATTCGTGAGAAAACATGGGTTCGCCGAACTTGGTAAACCAGACATAGGAAATAAAATTCATATGGTGTCTTGCAAGGTCGGAACGATTGAAAGGATGGAGGGAAGTGATTGAGGAGGGGTATCAGGTAAAGATTCAGGAGGGTGTACACAGTCAATGAAAGGGATAGGATGAATTGGAAAATCCGACTCATCAAGCAAAACTGGTTCATCCTCAAGAATATCCTCAAAATTTTCTTCAAAGTTAAGCTCATCCATGCATATTTCATCAAAATCAAGACGCATATGGAGTTCGGGAAAAACAGTTAATGACTCTGGATGATGAATTGGAGAGAAAAACTCAGCCAAATCTGCGAGTTCATCATCCAAAATATTCTCGGCATCAATATTCTCAATCAAGTGAAAATCAATTTTCTCAGACACCTCAACAAAAGCATGGATATCAATCAATTTAGGTTCTAGAGTGGAGGTGTAGAAGTCAAAAGGATTGGGTGTGCTTTCACTCGAAAGTGTCCCTTCACAATCAGGTAAATCAAACATCACAAAGTCGCACAACTCATTAATTCTTCTATCTTCAATCGGTGAATCGTTTGGAACACTAGATAGACATTCAAAACCGGACTTGTAGGATTCAATTGGGGATGGGTAGGTTTGATTTGGAAGGGTGTATAGCTCACTCTCACCACTCAAATTCTCAGCCTGTCCTACCGCCTCATCATACATTGGAAAATGTGGAGCTAGTTGGAAACTAGCTACCAGGTCACTAGGTTGTATGAGGGCGTTCATGAACGCATTCAAATTCATCATCTGTTGGTACGACGCTACCCGAAATTCTTCCAACGACTGTTCCAGACTAGACATGGGTTGTGGAGGGGTTTCAGTAAAAGATTCAAACTTGTTTGGATACTGGTAACTCCCAAAAGGTCGTTCATAAGCAATATCTAGGGAAGGTGTAAAAGTCGGGTAGGATTGGTAGGAATTGAATGGTTGGACAAGAGAATGATCAACATACGGATAAGAAGGTGAACGAAATTATTGATCCAAAGAATTCGCAGTGGTGAAAGGAGTGAAAAATCGGTTACGAGATTCTTCAATACGTTCAGCAAGAGACATAGGTCTTGGAGTTACAACTGGACTCGAAAAAGGAGTATCAACGTAAGAAGGTGATGAAGGTTGAAATGGTTGATACAAGGTGGATTGCGGAGTCCGATTGGTAGTCCTAGACGCGTCTATCCGATCTTTCAAAGAAATTTTGGGCATGGAGGGGTCGTTTGAAATTCTGCCAAAGCAAGAACCATAGGAAGTTATGTCTGGTTGTGGGTACCAAAGTTCGGCAATAGTTTTTCGAGGTGGGGTACCCATGATATGAAGCGAAGAAGAGAGGAAAAAGAATGTGGTTTTTTTTATTTTTAGTTTTTTTAGTTAGTTATTAACAAAAGAATGAAATATACACACTAAAAAAATCTGGACAAAATAATCACGACACACAATACCACACACCTAATCGGTGTAGGGTTCACCTAGGTCAACTAGATCTGCTCAAGAACTTGATTGTTGAAGTAAAACTATTTCGAGAAGCAGGCTCAAGATATACTGATCACGGGGCCAGGTAAGTGCAGAGATAAGGGGAGAATTTTCGACGCATTCGCGAAAGTCCTTAATTAAATAAGCCTTTCTCTTTTGGCGATTTCACCGTTAACACTTTTCTAGACACCCCGGGAATGACATACCGTTAAGTGGTGTTCTAAACACAGTTAATCTCTCCTAGTGAGCGCGAAGTCCTTAAGGCTTAAAGTCTAGTTTCTTTTAAAATTTATGCGAGTAAACGTTATGCTCAATTTCGTAATTTGTGGGCCACGAAAAGGGTGATGAAACCTTTTACCGTATGTTGTGGGGTTCGCTTGCCCTTAATTCCGTATTAATGGATGCAATGCGCAATTCAATAAAAATTATTCAAAAAATCAAATAACCGTTTTTACGTTAAGCACTGTACTGCAACAAATATAGGTTAGTCAATTTTTGCGTTTGTTAGCGAACTTGCAAAGAATCATGCAAAGATATTATAGTGGATGCATCGGATTTGAGAAGAAGGTGTTTAAGAAATGCGTACCGATAAATTTTTGGGTTTAGAAACCCCCGTTGAAGTTAAATCCGAATAGCTTGAAATGTTCGCTTGCGCGGGTCAAACTACCCGGATCTTTGGCACTATACTTCGTAATCACCTTAGCCTTGAATTTACACTTTGCTCCCCACGCTCGCCGTTCGCAAATCCCTAAAAATCTATAAATGTCGGAAAAACGGATATTAGTGCAGAAAAGCGATACGAATACCCAAATACCTGCACACTGAAAATTATAAAAACAAACAATAAAAATGGGACAAAAACAGAACACTGGAGCACAAATGAAATTTTTGGAGAAAATGAGGATGCTTGGGCCGGCGTCGCCGGATATGGTGGGTGTGTCGCCGGCCAATTTGTGGCAAATAGGCTCCAAACTTTTTCTATGTTCACTGTGTTCCACCAGGGTCTCACTGGTATTGTTTGATTTTTTAGTTCAGAGCCAGAGTGCTTGTGGGTAAGAATTCCAGAGAACAAAAATGTTAAGAAAGTTAGTTTTTTTTTGTTGGTTTTGAACATTTTTGAATTTTTAGTTTATTTTGAAAATAGGGTTAGTTGTATAAATTAGATGTACAGAGATTAACTCGAAATTACAAGAATTAAAACATTACCGTCTCCCCGGCAACGGCGCCATTTGATTGAAAGAATTAAACTTAACCGCAAACAAGACGGTGTCGCTTTGCAGCTAGCCGCGATGAGCACGGGTTGGTCCGGAGGGAGACGGAGCGTTTTATGATCTTGTTCTCACGAGTTAATGCGCGTGGGCGGATTTTTCAAATCTAAACTATGTGTTATATACAAAGTAACCGTTTGTTAGGATTAGATAGGATAGTGTAAGTTAAGGAAATCCGTATTCAAGTCCTTTGAGCCGAGTCTTGACCAATTGAAGCTAGAGCAATCGGTAATAACGTGGATTAGGGTAGTTAAGCACGATATTTAAGTAATCTGGCTTATTGACCCTTATCCTTCCATTCTTGTCTCTTGCTTTCGCCTCCGGCGAAACCGAACGTAACCGGTCGCGGTTAGGGATCACCGATACCTTGGTAGGGTAGGGTGCCTAACGGAGCGCTTGCCTAAGCTTTGGGTGGAGTTCAATGGAAAATAAAGGGAAAAGAAAATGGAAAACGGAAACCTTAACTTACAATATCGGTTTCTTTTCCTAACAACATATATTTACAAACATTACAACAACATACCAAAAAGAGCAAAGAAAAGAGAAACAAAGAAAAGAAAAGAGCAACACAAGAAAATAAAGGGCATGGAATTTAAAGTGCAAGAATGTAAAGCATGGAATGTAAATGATATGAATGTAAAGAAAGTAAAAAGAGCAAGAAAGTAAATGAGCAAGAATATAATACTAAGAACCATAGAACTCAAGACAAGCTATGGGTTCAATAACCAAATCTTAAAATTGCAAGCTCAATGAAGAGATTGCAAGATCAAGAATAAGCAAAGAACTCATGTGAAAATGAAGGCACAAAAGAGAGATTTATTGATTCCTTAAGTATTGATACAACCCCTTGAGATCAATGACCAAATCTTAAACTTGAAAGCTCAATGAAGAGGTTGCAAGATCAAGTTAAGGTAGAGAGCTCAAGGGGGATTAGCTATGTACATGAATAAAATGAAAACAAAAGAGTATGAAGTGTAAAAATGTAAGCAAAAGAATGACCCATCTCCTTTGCTGCCTTGTTCTGTATTTATAGACTCAAAAGAAAATTAAACAAACAATAAAAATGAGCTGAGGTAGCATCAGGGGAGGGCCCACAGAAATCTAGGGGCATTTAGAGCTAAATGGGCCGGCCTGCTCGGTTTTAGTGAACATGTGCTCGGCCAAATTCCGAGGGCTTGGTCTCGTGCTTTGTGTGTTGTCTCGTGTTGTCCCCCACATCACTCTGATGTTGTTTGCTTGGTCTAAAAGTTCTGTGTTGCACTCAGGGCTTGGAGGGAAACTTGTAGATATGAATCACATCAACACTTTATTGCATTTATTGCACCATCAATGTACATCACACCATGCCCACTTATGTCATGATTCATGGCAGCCCCACTAGGTCCATGTGCCAAAGAGCATGTGTGCATACATGCTATGTGTTAGACCAAAATGTTGTGCACACACTTTATTCGAAAAAACTCTTTAGAAATCGGTCGGTTTCCAGTTCCGGTTGCAGTGATGGCTCACAAATGATATATCCGTGATTTTGAATGTATTTTCAGTATTTTGTCACGGATACCTGTAATCTGTATTACTGAGCAGACACTGGTTAATAGTACCGATATATACAAAAAATAGATAATGAATGAGCGGTATTAAAATGCAATATTCTGGTATGAACAAGGCTGTATGGTTTTACGGCAGGGTTCGATCATATACGTGCACTTGTGCATGTATCATGATTCGAATGGATATTACTAGTAGGCTTTGGTTTAAGCCAGATTCTAGTATTATATTGTTGGAATATTTTCGTCTCTTTGTATCGTATTCTTCGGAGTACGGATGCGGGTATGTATATACAGATGAGGGGTATTCTTGTAATTTATTACAAGGTGCTTCTAGAAGATGCCACCTCATTTAGTTTTAACCATTTACATCAAATGGTTAATGAGGTGGAGAGGATGAGGTGTTATATGCATTTATTGAAGCCTGGCTTTGTGGTGACTCATGGGGGTGACTCATAGGGTGACTCGTGGTTCAATATTTTGGCATGCTTGATTTATTTGTCTAATGAGATATTTTGTGAGGCTTGATTCGATTCTTGAGTTCACAACACTTAGCCTTTTCCCATAGAGGCTTCACACTCTCATCTCCTCAAGCTTCTTCTTCTACCTCCACCCTTCAAGTCTCATGTGTTGAGAAACCTAGGGTGTTTGGAGACAAATTAATCCATCATTAGATTCTACATTCTCTAGGCTATCTAGTTTAGCGAACTAAGTATCCTAGTTACCTCGGCTATGAGGTTGGAACTCAAACTACAAATCCTCAGGTGGATCAATTTCGATAGAGGGAGACCGGTGATCAAGCTTGATCATGGTGGCCTTTAGGAGATAGGGAAGATGGTTAAAGACCGAAGGACACGGATCATTCGGCATAACTATTCTTAACTCCTCTTTATATTTGCTAGATTAGGGTTAATGGTAGATCCGTATTATTGGGTTATTCTAGCGCCAGTTTTATAAAAGTTTTGTTCTGCATTCGGTCACGGTTGATGGCCAGGGCGCTGGCATAACCCAACAAGTCTGTGCGTGCATGGTACAGATGTGTCAATACAAGCATGTGATAAAGCATGTTTATGATGTGCATGCTTTATGAAAGTTTGTCACGAACTAAATCTATATAAGTATGCATGAGAATGCGCATGAGATTTAGTATGATGAGAAGCATGTTTGATCAATCTAGTTGAAGAGGGTTTGAAATTTTGAATTTTTAAATCCAATACCACTTCGATTTAAAACTTTCTATTCCTTGCTAAGTAAAGAATCAACGTTAGAAAACTTAGCAAGAGAAGCAACCAAATCATCTTCTTAAGAGAAGAAAGTTCAAAAACAAGAGATGTGTAAGAAACATAAGAAGATTTCAAAATATAAATTTCATTTTTAAAAGTTGAAATCAAATCATTGTTTTCTTTTCTCAAAATCTCACAAGACAAAGCCAAATTCTCGTTTTCTATTTTGAGAGACAAAAAATCACAAGTCAATAATTCATGAGAAACAAGAGAAGATTTTAACAAATCAATTTCTCTTTTAAAGCTTGAAATCAAATTATCATTTTCATTTCTTAAGGCATTGTAAGATAACACCAAATTTTCATCTTCTACTTTCAAAGCATCAAAAGAATTACAATGAGAATCAAGTTTTGAAAGTAGCTCATTCTTCTCAATTTCTAATTTATCAATCAAGGCAATTTGAGAATCATGAGTACAAGTTAAAGCACTAAATTTGGCAATCAAATTTTTATTCAAAGACTCAAAGGAATCTCAACAAAAAATCAAATCATTTCTCTCGTTATCGAAAATAGAAATTTGTTTTTCAAGAACACTATTTCTAGATGCAATCACATTATATCTATTATGAAGATTATGAAATGCATTAAGCAATTGATCATGTGTAAGTTTGTGGAAATCATAAGATGAGTTACTTACAATACCATGATCAAGACACCCCTTTTTAGACTTCTTAGAGATGGATGTAGCATCTTGATTTTGCTTTTATTGTGAAACATCCGAAGTCGCTAGGCAAGTACTTCTCTTGGCTTTCTCCACTTCATTGCATACGGATTGCTCTCTACACAAGTTCTCTAATGAGCACCATAATTCATGAGTCGTTTTGCAAGAAGGGACGTTGTTAAGAACATCAATATTTAAAACACAATGTAAAATTTTTAGAGCTTTAATGTTTAAAACAAACAAATCCTTTTCATGAGTACCTCACTTAGATTTAGCAACTGAAAAAAAAGTAATCATTATTAACTATTTTCCATGTACTTCTACCAAGAGATTCAATAAAACATTATATCTTAATCTTCCAAATAAAAAACTTGTCACCATCAAAATAAGGAGGATTATTAATCGATGGTTCACCATGATAAGAACGACAATGAAAAAAAGAAGCCATAGATCACTCTAGAATGTTAAGACTACTAAAAAAGGGGCATTAAGCTCTGATACCAACTGAAAATAGTTCTATAGTAGGGGTGAATAAGACTATGCAACCAATATGCCAAAATTAAAAATTATACTATACTTGCAAATCGAAACAACAATTGTAAAGGTTAGATACAAGATAAATCAAAGTGATATGATTCTAGGAAAAACTACAATTGTGAAATATGAACATATAGCAAGAGTAAATAATAAGCAAGAGCAATGAGTATATAGATCACAAGCATGCAATTTCTAAGTAAATGGAAAGATAAGAGATAATAGAAATTGAAAACTCAAACACAAGAGGATTTTATAGTGGTTTGGGAGATCTCCTGGTCCGCTTTCTTTGAGCGATCGAGCTTGTTCCACTAAACACGTCTTCTCAGAGAAAAACATGTTTCTTGCAAGAAAAAAAACTCTGTTTCTGGTGGAGGCCAAACCTTACAACACGTCTCCTTAAAGACTACACGTTGCACGATACACGAGCAACACTTCTTTCTACAAGCTCTTCTCTCTTACAAAAGCACTTTTATACTCAAGATTCCTCATACGAAGAAAGAAGGGGAAAATTTAAGCACAATACACTCAAAGGAGTTTCTCTCAAAGCTCTCTCTAATACTCTTGAAGTATGAATATACAAATAGAAGATATTTTATTTTTGTGTATGAGAGTGATTTGGATAATCAAATAAAACACAATTTAACTCTCATAAGAGATGTGATTTTTTACTCAAGATCAGTTTTGAAAATAACAATATGAAATAATCAAGTGATTGGGTTATAAAATTGCAAAGCAAATCATATAAATAGCCCCCCATGAAAAACTAGCCGTTGTTAGTGGGGACAACACACTAAAACAACGGCAGACGTCTGAAGTTCAACAATTAAAATCCCAACGGCTATAAACGGTAACATTTTTTTAAATCTTTTCAACAATAGACGTCTGCCAAAATAGCATCAGACGTCTGACTCTTATTTTGAAGATATGCAAATGAAAGAAGAGAGAGTCGGAAGATCTGATGAGAAATATTCAGACGTCTAAAGAACAAAAAATCCTTTTCAAAAATACTTCATCAAATGTCTGTCCATTAACAATCAGACATCTGGATTTTCTCTGTTAGAAATGCCAATAAGGAACAGAGAGAAGGCAGACGTCTGATGAGTTCAGTGCAGACGTGTGAAGAACAAAAAAGCTATTTTCTATAAACATCAACAGACGTCTGACAATTTGATCGACAGACATCTTGATCATCAGAGATCTGTCTCTTATAAAAAAAATGCAGATAAGAACACAGAGAGTTAGCAGACGTCCGATGAAGCATATGCAGGCATCTGAAGAACAACAAGCATAAAGACTGATATTTCTGACAAATGGGTTTTCCATTAAAACACAATATGTTTCCAAACGTCTGAAGCACATGGTTCAGACCTCTGAAGTATAAAAACTCAGAACATATGTTTTAAAATGAAATAGAAAACTTTGAAATCGAAAACCCGATATTTGTGCAACGTAAAACATTTATGTATGCATGTATGAGTGTTCAAGAGCTATAATTGATATTACCCATAATCAAAGAGTACTTACAAAGATTCCTATGTCGATATCACAATTCTTCGATTCCTAAATCTTCAACTCTTCGATCTTGAGCTCTAGATCTTCGATGTTCGTCACACTCCATTCTCGAGCGTCTTGAAGTCGATCTTTGATCTTCAAATCTGAACTTGGAATTCAACTCTTGATGCTTCAATCTTGGACTTGGATTCTTAGCTTTCTGTAGCTCGAATATGCAGTTTTGAGAAGCTCTAAGTCCGTATCCTCCAAACTCCATTAGATATGTCGTTTAATACTCGATTTTTTCCATTCTCCTCTTTATACTTATACCGTAAAATATCCTGAAATGCAATCTCAAAACTACCAAGCTCATCATATACAGTATTATGAAATAGGTAAGTTAATAAACACATGTATATGTATATAATGTCTAAAATATAAACAAGTAAGAATGAGACACTATATAAACCATTCATTCTTTCGATATCGCAAAAATATAAAAAATAATGGTATATCAATATCAGGACTATATATATATATATATATATATATATATAAACAAAATCAAATGCAAAGCATGATATATATATATATATATATATATATTAAAAACCAAGATAAAGAACGCATGTATATATAAGTTATTTATGATGTCTAATAAAATTGGCATGAATATGAAAATACGACATCATAAACAACTATTCATATTTTGAATATCAAAACAATAAATGAGAATAGCATATCAATATTGAAGTATATAACAATGCAAAGCATGATATATTGATATATTACTCGATATACACCTTTTATATGATATGCAAGCTAATGAACCAGTGTATATCAGTTTGGTGTCGATAAGCATGTGACACCAAAACCTATTCATGTTTAAACTATTACACTAGTACAAAGATGGATTGCCCCTACGAATAATAAAATCCGTAGGGGAAATTAACGAATACCTATATGAATTAAGTCGTAGGGGCAACTAATGCCCCTACGAATTACACCGTAGGGGCATTTATGAATAAAATTTTGTTAAAATTTAACTTATGCAGTTGCCTCTACAGTGCCGCAAGATAAGGACCTACGGATATATCCGTAGGGCCAACTTTAAAGATTAAAAAAAAAATAAAAACCAAATTGTTATCTTACACATCACTACTATTAGTGGATGTTGTATACTCTCACAACACTTGTGAGGAGGCGGAAGCGATAAACAAAAATTTCTTGCATGCAACACTCACATAAACCAAGATCTTGTGCTTAAACCATAACTAGCAAAACTATCTAGAGATCTAACCTATTATGATAGTGTTATACCTAGGAACCGGTCCTTCGGGTCTTTTTTTGGATGTGACTCCTAGGCTCCTTATGGTCGCAAAGAGCTCGGCCTCCGTCCACCTCAAGATCCAAGACGATCCACCCGAGAGCTATCGAACAAGCTACAAACTCTTCACAAGAGTTTAACTAAGAGATCAACATTGCTAAAAGAGATCACTTAGATGATGTAGAGATAAAATATTGGATTAACGTTTTGCTCTAAGTTTTGATTCACAACACATGTGAAGGTTAAAGCAAAGAGGAGGAAGAAGATAATGATGAGAGAGAATGTCCAAGTGATGAATGAAAAAATCAAGCATGGAAAAAATGATATGGCTCAAATGAAAATAATTGAAGCATGAAATAAAATAATGCACCATGCTTCAATAGTAACTCTAAATGAATAAAAAATGAAACAATCCATTCCTTCATCTATGCTTAGACTTTTTCCAAATTCCACCTCATTTATTAATTTACACAAAATAAATATCCAATTATGAGGTGTATCCTTCTAGAAGGTATTGTTGTAACAATTACAAGAATACCCCTCCACCGTATACCGTATAAATATACTCGTATCCGAATTCCAAAAAATACGAATACAAATAATCCAATAATATAATATCGGTATCCGGCATAAATCAAAGCCTACCAGTATTATCCTTCCGATCATTATTCCTGTAACAATTACACGAATATGATCGAAACCCTGCCATAACAACTTACGGCATCTACATCTTTTCCTGAACCAGGGAACCTTTTGTGTGGGACTCTAAAGACTCGACAGTACGCTGGCAGTGGGTTTAACCACAAGCACGTCAGCGGCACTAGCTATGCTTAATGGCTACCCAGGTACATGACGAAAAGGTGGCCGACGAGTGAACTCATCACAACCCTAACGAGCATCTAAGCAACACTTACCATACAATTTGGTCTCTTCGTCTGATAAATCGCATATGAAGTCTAGGGGTGGTAAATGTCAGACCCTGGTAACTTTATAAGTCATGCCGATTTAGGTCCCATAACGGTTCGAGAAACTTCTGATAACTCTTATCAGTAAATCTCGAGAAGCCTGACCAGGGATTTGATGTTATGGCCGATTAAGCATAGCGCGACATTAACTCCTTATACCGGGAGAGAAGAAACCCCTCCTATCGCTCACTACCACCATGTGATTCGGCATTGTACCCAAAATCCACCTGTTTGCACGACTCAGTAGAGCCGTGGTGGGGAGGAAATCAAAGCAAATTGGGAATCACACAAGACACTATAACGATCTCGAGTCTGCAGAGTAACCTGTACAAGTGTCACCAGAGAACTGCTATCAGACAATAGGTATATATACCATCTAGGAGTACTCGGCGAGTCCTGTTCGGTGTACCCATTCTCCAATGAGCACCTGTGTACAATCTTTGATGTCAAACACCAATGGTTGTGGGATCAACCATCGTCCCAAGGGTCAAGAAATGTACACACTAGTCTACTCTGGTAATATCGATGCCCTGTCTCGATATACCCTCGACTAGGAACTATTAATGGATATGCTTATAGACTGCTCAGGCCCCACTAGTATGATCTACATCATAATCCTAAGTCAAGTATAATCCTAAGGGCTTCATCAACATATATATAAAGATATGACATACAACACATCACACGTAAAGATGAAGATAAAGCAGATAACATACAATCATTTCGAGGAAAGATTATTTCTGTACATATACATGCCTAGCATCCTATACAATACAGGCCTCTAGGGCATACATATCTAACAATCTCCCACTTGCACTAAGGTCTGTAGTTGGTGCAATAAGTACCCACTGTCTACACTTGAACCAGTTGCTGGCGTACCGCATGCCCAACAGCTCGAACAGTTTCTCAAACTAGACTTGAGGGATGGCCTTGGTGAATGAATCTGTTGTGTTATCTTTCGTGTCTACTCTCCGTACCTCGATTTCCTGGCAATCCACTATCTCCCTGATGAGGTGATACCACCTCAAGATATGTCCGGATTTCTGATGGGACCTCGGTACCTTTGCCAAAGCCATGGCTCCATTGTTATCGCAATACAGAGGTATTGGAATAGCAAAGGATGGAACCACCTGAAGTTCAGAAATGAACTTCCTCATCCAGACTTCCTCTTTTGCGGCATCATTAGCAGCAATATACTCAGATTCCATCGTGGAGTCAGCGACGATATCTTGCTTGGAACTCTTCCAACATAACGCCCCTCCATTTAGGGTAAATACAAACCCTGAGATGGACTTACTATCAACCTTGTCGCTCTGGAAGCTGGAGTCGGTAAAGCCCTCCATTTGGAGATCTCCATGTCAGTCGACGTTAGATACCTTATAAGATGTGGGGAGGCGGAGTAGGTAAAACAATCATTTTTTTAAGGTAACATCGACTAATTTTACGGATCTTTGCTAAACCCAAACTAACAACTATCTAGAAGTGCTAAAATACTATGATAGATGATTATAGCTCAAGAGTCTAGTCCTTCTTGTTCTTGTTGTTCACTTCCTCGATGTGATAGAAAATCCACCCGAGAGTTCCTTCTCCAAGCTTTAACCTCTCACTTGAGGTAACTAAGTGGCTAGGATAGCTAATCCAAGTGACCTAGAATATATAGAAGTAGATTAAGGATCTATTAGTCTTTCTAACCCTTGGGATCTCAACACATGAGAGGATTAGGGTTAGAGTGAAGAAGAGAGAGTGCTTGAGGAAAGAGAATGTGTTTGTTATTTTGAAATGAAAAATAACTCATTTGTGTATATATTATGAAGCATAAAATATCTTGCACAAATATCTTGCACAAATATCTTCATGCTTCATTTAATACAAATGAATGAATCATCTAATGAGTCATGGTTTCATTTAATGCAAATTACACATCATCTCCTCCACCTCATTAAGCTTAATCCATAAATGAATTAAAACATAATGAGTCACCTTTCTTCTAGAAGCTACTCGAGCAATTACGAGAATGCCCCTCTTATCCGAAAAACACAGATATACTGAGACTGCATAAATCCAATAATCCAATACTAGAATCTGGCTTAAACTAAAGCCTGCTAGTATAAACTGTCCGAACATCATATGTGCACAAGTACACGTATATGTCCGAACCCTGTCGTAAAATCATACGACCTCTATATCGTTTCGCCTGAAGCAGGGAAACTCTCTGTGTGGGACTCTAAAGACTCGACACTACGCTGGCAGTGGGTTTAACCACAGGCCGTAAGCGGTACTAGCTGTACGTAATAGTCCCCAGGTAGATGTCGATAAGAAGGCCGATGAGGAAACCCATCCGAACTCCTACTGAGCCTGATGTAACAATCTCCATACAGTCCGGTCTATTCGTCTATGACTATCGCATATCGGGCCTAGGGGGCGGCAAGCGTCAGTCCCCTAAAAGCGGTATAAGTCGTGTTGGAGTGAAGCCCATTACACCTTGAGAAGCTACTGGAAATCCTACCAGTAAATCTCGTTTGCCCTAGCCAGGGACTTTGCGTAATGGCTCTCTAAAGTCAATGCGATATCAACTCCCAATACCGGGAGAGACGAATCCTTTCTAACTTCTATTGCCTCCAAGTGCTTTTGGACTGCACCCAACTGCTACCTTTTTGTACGACTCCTTTGAGCTGTGGTAGGGTAGCAATCTAAGAACAGTGGGAACACACTCGAGACGAAGCAGCAGTGTCAAGTCAACAGACTATGTTGTAATCATGTCACCTGGGAACTGTTAACTGACAATGAGTATAATACCAACAACCAGTTCCCTGTGAGTCCTGTCCGGTGTACCCATAACCCAACGAGCACCTGCATACTCTCTCCAGTACAACGTACTAATGGCTGTGGGACAGACCATTTCCCCTGCTGGGATGAGAAGCGTACACACTAGTCTACTCTGGAGTATCGATGCCCTGTCTCGATAATCCTACGACTAGGGACATGAAAAAGGATGTGCTTATAGACTACCCAGCCCCCACTAGTGTGACTGCCATCACAACGCTGGTAGTCAAGCAAGATCCTATGGGCTCTATCATTATGTATTCGCGATATTCTAAAAGAAACATAAACACATATTAAGATAGATATAAACCAAGTAGCATACTACTATGTTGAGCAAGACTGTTAATACATCTGTGAATATCCCAAGCTTCCATTAAGTAATATACAAGCTAGTATGATACAATAATGGCTCCTAGGGCACATACACTAACTATCTCCCACTTGCACTAGGGCCATGTACTGACGTATCGAAGACCTATCATCTCGAATAGCCTCTCGAACTGTGTATGAGGTAAGGCCTTTGTTAATGGATCTGCTGTGTTCTCCTCTGTAGCAATTCTCTGGACCTCGATCTCCCGGCGATCTATGATCTCCCTGATCAGGTGATACCACCTTAAGATGTGTCTGGACTTCTGATGGGACCTAGTTTTCTTTGCTAAAGCTATAGCGCTGTTGTTGTCACAATACAGCGGTATTGGATTAACAATGGTAGGAACCACCTGAAGTTCTGTTAGGAACTTCTTTATCTAGACTGCTTCTTTTGTGGCATCGCAAGTAGCGATATACTCCGCTTCTATCATCGAGTCAGCAACGGTGTCCTGCTTGGAACTCTTCCAGCACACCGCTCCTCCATTGAGGGTAAAGACATAACATGACATGGACTTGGAGTCATCCTTGTCACTCTGGAAGCTGGAGTCAGCAAAAGCCTCGATCTGGAGGTCTTTTCCGCCGTAAACTAAGAACATATCCTTAGTCCATCTTAGATACTTGAGAATGTTCTTTACAGCTATCCAGTTCTTCTCCCCTGGGTCTGACTGATACGGCTTACCACGCTCAGTGCGTAAGCAACATCTGGTCTGGTACACAACATCGCATACATTATAGAGCCTACCGCAGAAGCGTAGGGTATAACTGACATGCGATCCCTTTCCAAATCAGTCATGGGAGACATCTCTTTGGAGAGGGTGATTCCGTGACAAGCCGGTAAATTACCGCGCTTAGAATCTTCCATACTGAATCTTTTCAGTATAGTGTTGATATACCTGGACTGCGAATGTCCCAATATCCTCTTAGATCAATCATGATAGATCTGGATCCCAAGAATATGTTAGTTATGTATATGCCCTAGAGGCCATTGTTGTACATATGATGTATATTATAATGGATGCTTGGTTATATATAGAGAAGACTTTCTTGCTCGTCATGATAGTATGCTATTTGGTTTCACTTTATCTTAACATGTTGACTTGTATTGGTTTATGTTTTACTCTCACATGTTGATAAAGCCCTTAGGATTTGTACTCGACAACTGGTACTATGATGAGATCATACTAGTGGGGCCGCGGTAGTCGATGAGTACATCCTATAACTGTTCCTAGTCGAGGGTATATCGAGACAGGGCATCGTTACACCAGAGTAGACTAGCGTATACGCATCTTGACCTATATGATGGGCGATGGATGATCCCATATCCATCGGTGTTAGACATCAGAGATGGTGTACGGGTGCTCAGTGGAGACTGGGTACACAAGACGGACTCGCCGAGAACTCCCAGATGGTGTTATACCACACGTCAGATGGCAATTCTCCGGTGACACAGGTACAGGGTAGTCTGAAGACCCAAGATCGTCATAGAGTCTTGTGTGATTCCCACTGTGCTTTGATTTCCACCTTACCACGTCCAAGAGGGCGTACAAAACGGTGGCTTTTGGGTACAGTCCCGAATCACATGGAGGCAATGAGCGATAGGAGGGGATTCTTCTCTCCCGGTATAGGGAGTTGATGTTATGCTGTGTTCGATTGGCTATAACCGGAAGTCCCTGGCCAGGGCTGATATGGAGATTTACTGGTAAGTGTTACTAGTAGTTTCTCGACCCGTTATAAGCCACACATCGACACGACTTATCGGTTACTGAGGTCTGACGTATACCACCCCTAGACTTGATATGCGACATATCAGACGAACAGACCGGACTGTACGGGAGTGTTACTGGTTGGATTCACAGGAGAACGCACAGGCTAGCTTGTTGATCTTCTGATCTCTCAATACCTGGGTGGCTGTTACATTTAGCTGACCGCTTGCAGCTTGTGGGTGTTTGATATGATCATCACCTGCTACCGGCGTATTGACGATTCTTTAGAGTCCTACACAGAGGTTTCTTGGCTTAGTCGAAACGGAGTAGTGGCACATATGTGATATGCGCAGGAGAGAGAATGATGCGATATGGGATACCGTATTATATTCTCGCGATATTTAGTTATGAACTGGGTCATCGGATCAAGTGTTGATTCGATGAATCGGTACATGATATATTAGTCGGTAATATTCGATATAGCCGGATCGTCGGATCAAGTGTTGATTCGATGATTTAATGTATAATAATATATATGATATATTATTACATTATCTAATATTGGCTCGCTTTATTATTTCATTTTCTCAGTGGATGATACATTGATATATATGCGATATATGTTAATTGTATTATTTTCCTTTATTGCAAATATATAATATATATGTTATATATATTATTGTGACATGATATGATTAATTGTTAAACATGTTTAAGGATGATTAATTGAGGTTAGGGTTTGATTAGGGTTAGATGCTTCATGCACCTTCTAGAAGCTTTATTCTTTTGTCATTCTTAAGATATTTTACGATGATACATTCTTAACCCAACCAAACCTTAACTCTAGTTTATTCTCTACTAAATCCTAGCCTCTCATCCTTGACCATGGTTTACAATTCAATCATATAGTCTTCTTTCTATTCATCACAAAAGGTTTAATCTCATTATTGATTTTCCATTATCTTCTTCTTCTCTCTTGAAAAGCTTGATAGAAAATCTTTAAGTGATGAATAAATATGAGATAATGATTTAAAAAGAAAGCAAAAATACTACTCTCCCATCCTCATCTCATCTAGCCCATGAGATTAGTGTGTTCATCTCTTTAGAGTGAGAATGCTTGAGTCTTTGCAACTTCGAGGTAGATCATCGAAGATTTGGAATACTTCAAGCTAGCATGGATCGTTCGAGTCGTGGGGCCTCTCATGAGTCCGGGAGATCGTGGATCGCGGCAAAGGGACTTCTACTCGGAGCTTGTGAAGCGAAGGAGCGGACTACAAAGGTTGTAATCCCTCACACTTAGATAAAAGTTATCATCTTGCTTGTTAAACCCTAATAATCTAGCAAAGATCCCGGCTTTGGGTTGTTCGGCACGTCTAAAATTTAATCCGGGCATGTTTGATGCCTTATGAACCTTCACAAGAGTGCCAAGGAACCCTACAGTGGTATCAGAGCCTAGCTAGAGCATTAGGCGATGTGTTTACGAAGTTAAAACTCCGATCGAACCCGAAACGACGAAACTAGACCCCTCTCTGGAAATTTTTTAAATTTTGGGATTTTTCTGAATTAAAAATATGTAAAAAAATCAGCAGGGAATTCTAAGAATTACCGTAAAACCCGAGCCCCCAAATCGACTAAACGGCGGCGGAACCGCGGCGCGCAAGCATGCTTGCGCGGCGGTTCCGCGGCGGAACAGTGGATTTCTGACACGTGGATTTTATGGTAATGTCCGTAGGTACTTTTTGATGCTTCTGGATATTTTTAACAGTGATTCCAGTATTGTTTAAATCTGGGGTTTATTTTGTAATAGTAGATTCGATCGGAATATTTAAGTTCGTATTTCTTTCCGGGTATTTAGAAACTGTTAAACTATTTGAACGGATATCATTAACTCACTGTTTCCCGATACGGCAAACTTTCAAGTGTTGAAATTTTTTCGGGTTTAAATCTTTCGGAAAAATTGTACAAGTTAAGCGGTGGACCCTCTAGAAGACAACAAAGCTTAACTCGATTATGTGACCGTCTTGAACTTCCTTTTGAACCTTCGGGTTTGGGGCAGTACGGCGTGCCATATGTGAGGCGTTGGCTTGACCCTTCTACGGCTGGATCACCGGTACTGTGACATATTCTGGGATTATTTGAACTCCGCTCAAGTGTTGAGTAGTTTAGGAAATTTTGGGTATTTGATTATCTGTTTGAAAAGTTTGATACTGTCTATTTATCTGGAATGTGATACAATATGTGGAATTCATAGAGTTAGGCATGAAATACGGAGTATGTGATATTTCGGATTTACGATGTCTAAAGTGATTGTGGATTCCAGATATTGTAATTTTACACTTTCTTTTCTGTGACCGTAAGTGTAATATGTGATATCGCCGGTTTCGTTGCTATATGTCAACGACAATTGGGATGCGCGTATTTACTTACGTTGATGATATGAGATATTATGTGTTGCTGTGATATGTTATATTGGATCATCGCGTTCTGAATAGCCGGGGGTTTTATATGAGATGAGGGTTTTTATTTTCATTCATGTAAAATTCATTTGTAATGTAATATTCTTTTATTTGAGGCACTTCCTAGTTGCGGTTGCTGTCACCAGTGTATATTATTTACTTTTCCGCATTAGGTAGACCCAAGGTGGGGAGCACAAGTAACCGGGTTCTAGGGTCCAGTGGGAGGCCATCTCGAGGAGTCGAGACCGGGTCTTCTAACCCTAGAACTGGCAGTGTTACTTGCCGCTCTCGTAGGGGTCTTGGGATGTGGGTTTGGCTATTCGTCGCGACCGTGGAATCCGTGTTTTATACAGGCTCATATTGAAAACACGGACGTCCTAGTATATCCAATATTTCATATATATGTTCTTCTGCTGCAATGTTCTGTGATGAGATCATATTACTGCCTGAGACGAATGCTTATACTATATATATATGCTGATATATAAATATTACTGCTTTCGTTTCTTCTGTGATGCTTAGGAAGCATAAGCTGATGGGATTTTTATTAATGAGATTAATAAAAGAAAAGAAACCTAAAAATGTTGTAGAATCAAAACTTTATAAAAAGGGTAGCTACAGTTTTGCTTTGCACAGCGATATATATGATATATCCTGCACCTTATTCGATGGGGAAAGGGCCGACGATCCCTTCACCGGGAGTGACCCCTTTAGCAAAACTGGCAGATGCTACAAAACGCGGTTTGTCTTTTGATTGCTTTTAAAGTTTTGCTTTGCACAGCGGTATATATGATATATCCTGCACCTTATTCGACGAGGAAAGGGCCGACGATCCCTTCACCGGGAGTGACCCCTTTAGCGAAACTAAGAAAAGTCTCAAAAACACTCTTTTTCAAAACTTCACTCGATTCAACGACGATATCAAGTTCATTACGCTCAGGGTTTTTCTGAAAAACCTGTGTAGCCCTCCGTCATTTCAGATAAATCCTACTTAGTATTCGTGCTGTGTTTGTTGACCTTGTCAAGGCACAGTGTATGGAAGCTAATTAGTGTTTATCTGCTAAAACATGAGATGTGATTGGATTAGGGTATTCGTACGGCCTTGTTGACCTTGTCAGGGTCATGCGGATGGGTTTAATTCAATCAGGAAATGACGGGTTAAACTTGACTTGCGATTTATGGTTTGTTGACCTTGTCAAGGTCATAGATCGCTAGGAGCAAAAGATTATCGGGAATTTCAAGTGTTGAAATTCGCAATGAGATTGCATACCTCCTATAAGATAGTTGGATCCCGATACCCACTGCGAGTAAGAGTTACTCCTGGGAGAGTTTTACACAAGACAATTAGCCAATCAAGTAGGTGTCTAGAAAAGTGTTAACGGGGTTACGCCTCTGGGAAAACGAGGTTTACTTTAATTAGGTCCGTGCGAAAGCACGGGGAACCTCCCTCAAAGTACCGACACTGATCTGGCTGAATGATTGATGAAATTGTAGGGTGTAATTAATCCCGGCTAATCTTACCTTTTAGGGTTTTAAGGTAGATTTGATAAAAACAGTGGGAGACATCCTGATTAGATAAGATAATAACCAATCTAATCTTGCAAGAGCATACGCTAAAGTGTTTTCTTCTCTCTCTCTCCAGGTAGCGACCATGTCAGGCCATAATCAAGATAATAATATGGATGTATTGACTGAACCCAATTATTGTACTGAGCTAGGGAATATTGGACCCGTTCTTTCTTATAAGAGTTATAAGACTGAACAGGAAATATGAGAATATCTAGATTCTCACGCCGCCCAAAAGAACATGCATGTTGATGCATCTTCTTCGGGTGTGTTAGTTATTAAGAACTGTTTCTCAGTTCACCCTACGTCCTGGGTATTAGATACCGGATCAGGATCCCACATATGTAAACAGTTCCATGGGCTACGTAAAGGTAGAGAACTGGGAAAAGGTGATCATTCCGTTCAAGTAGGGAACGGTGCAAATGTTGCAGCCAAAGCAGTTGGCGAATATCACCTAGTATTACCAAGTCGTAATACACTGATTCTAAATGAGTGCTATTATATACCGAACATGATGTGCAACATTATATCTGTTTCTTTATTAAGTAAAGAAGGATATAATTTTGTAGTAAAGGATAATGTTATGAACATATTCCTAGATCAAAAGTTGATTGCATCAGGATCGTTAAATAATGGCATATTCATTCTAAATCAGAATACAGTCCTGAATATACAAAACACACACAAGAGGAAAAGTTCAGAAATGAACGAATCCTACTTGTGGCATTGTAGACTTGGTCATATCAATGCAACACGACTAGCTAAGTTACATAGAGATGGTTATTTGAATTCGTTCGAATTATCATCTTATGATACTTTCCATTCATGTCTCAAAGGAAAAATGACCAAAGCTCCGTTTAGAGGACACGGAGAAAGAGTTACCGAACTCTTAGGACTGGTACATAGTGATGTATACGGTCCTATGTCTACGCATGCCAGGAACGGTTCTTCCTACTTCATTACATTCACTGACGATCTCTCTAGATTCGGACATGTGTTCCTGATGAAACACAAGTCTGAAGCTTTTGAGAAATTCAGAGAATATAAGCACGAAGTAGAGAATCAAACGGGCAAAAGTATTAAGATTCTTCGATCTGATCGAGGAGGTGAATACTTAAGCAATGAGTTCCTAGATTATCTAAAAGAAAATGGGATTCTCTCTCAGCTTACTCCTCCTTATACACCACAGCACAATGGTGTATCGGAGCGGAGGAATTGCACCCTATTAGATATGGTGCGCTCTATGATGAGCGAGGCTGAGTTGCCTATTTCCTTCTGGGGGTATGCGCTTGAGACAGCAGTATACCTATTGAATCAAGTTCCAACTAAATCTGTACCTACCACACCATATGAGATATGGAGTGGGAAGAGACCGTATCTTAAACGAGTTAAGATATGGGGTTGTCCGGCCTATGTAAAAAGGCAAAATCCGGACAAACTCAAGGCACGGTCAGTTCTTTGCAAGTTTGTAGGATATCCGAAGAATTCTTATGGATATTTTTTCTATCACGGTGATGAGTAAAAAGTGTTTGTTGCTCAACATGCCACCTTTTTAGAAAAGGAATTTCTTACAAAAGAGATTAGTGGCTCTGAGGTAGAACTGGAAGAAGTTCCAGCAACACAAACTGCAACTGAAGATTTAGTGGAACCAGAGGATTCAGTAGTACCCGACGAACCCCAGCCTCTCCGCCGATCTAGTAGGGTTTCTCGTCCACCTGAGAGATACTACGGTTTTCTCATTGATGGTGGAAGCGAGGATTGCATCATAGATGATGATGACCCGACTAGTTTCGAGCAGGCCATCATAAGTGGTGACTCTGTGAAATGGCTGGATGCAATGCGATCTGAGATGGAATCCATGTAAACCAATAAAGTATGGATTTTGGAAAATACTCCTGAAGGGGTAAAACCCATTGGGAGCAAGTGGATTTTTAAAAGGAAATTTGGTGTAGATGGAAAAGTTGAGACTTTCAAAGCTAGACTGGTAGCAAAGGGATTTCGTCAACGACCAGGTGTAGATTATGACGAAACCTTTTCTCCAGTGGCTATGCTTAAGTCCATCTGGATCTTACTTGCCATTGCTGCATACCATGACTACGAAATCTGGCAAATGGATGTTAAGACCGCTTTTCTAAACGGTGATTTAGAAGAGTGCGTGTACATGACTCAGCCAGAGGGCTTCGTAGATAGTGGGAGCAGCGGAAAGGTGTGCAAGCTGCTTAAATCCATTTATGGGTTAAAGCAAGCATCGCGGAGTTGGAACATCTGTTTTGATGTTGTAGTCAAAGAGTTTGACTTCATCAAAAATATAGATGAACCTTGTATCTATAAGAAGGTAGCAGAGGGTAAGGTTGTCTTCCTCGTATTGTACGTGGATGACATACTCTTGATAGGAAATGATATTCCTATGCTGCAATCAGTCAAGCTCTTCTTATCACAGAGATTCTCAATGAAAGATCTAGGTGATGCCTCCTGCATATTGGGAATCATGATCTATAGAGATAGATCTAAACGGATACTGGGATTGTCCCAATCCAGGTACATTGACACCATACTAAAGAGGTTTAGTATGGAAGAATCCAAGCGTGGGAACCAACCCACGATCTCTGGACTCACTCTCTCCAAAGAGATGTCTCCCAAGACTGATTTGGAGAGAGCTCGTATGCAAGGGATACCCTATGCTTCGGCAGTAGGCTCTATCATGTATGCGATGCTATGTACCAGACCCGATGTAGCATACTCACTAAGTGTAGTGAGTCGGTATCAAGCAGATCCAGGAGAGAGTCATTGGACAGCAGTGAAGAACATTCTCAAGTACTTACGAAGGACTAAGGAGATGTTCTTGGTGTATGGTAACGGAGAACTCCAGGTGGAGTCCTTTACCGATTCGAGCTTCCAGAGTGATAAGGACGACTCTAAGTCACAGTCGGGCTTTGTCTTTACCCTTTACGGAGGGGCGGTTAGCTGGAAGAGTTCCAAGCAGGAAACCGTGGCAGACTCGACGATAGAGGCTGAATACATCGCTGCCAACGATGCTGCCAAAGAGGCTGTCTGGATCAAGAAGTTCATTAATGAACTTGGTGTGGTTCCAACCATTGAGCATCCATTACCTCTGTATTGCGATAACAATGGAGCTGTGGCATTAGCCAAGGAACCCAGATCCCATCAAAAGTCCAGACATATTCTGAGGCGATATCACCTGATCAGGGAGATGGTTGATCGACGGGAGATCGAGGTCAGGAGAGTAGATACGAAGGACAACACTGCGGATCCATTCACGAAGGCTATTCCCCAGATACAGTTTGAGAGATTATTCGGGATGCTAGGTATGAGATACTACAGCAGCTGGCCTTAGTGCAAGTGGGAGATTGTTAGTTATGTATATGCCCTAGAGGCCATTGTTGTACATATGATGTATATTATAATGGATGCTTGGTTATATATAGAGAAGACTTTCTTGCTCGTCATGATAGTATGCTATTTGGTTTCACTTTATCTTAACATGTTGACTTGTATTGGTTTACTGTTTTACTCTCACATGTTGATAAAGACCTTAGGATTTGTACTCGACTACTGGGACTATGATGAGATCATACTAGTGGGGTCGCGGTAGTCGATGAGTACATCTTATAATTGTTCCTAGTCGAGGGTATATCGAGATAGGGCATCGATACACCAGAGTAGACTAGCGTATACGCATCTTGACCCATATGGGGCGATGGATGATCCTATATCCATCGGTGTTAGACTTCAGAGATGGTGTACGGGTGCTCAGTGGAGACTGGGTACACTGGACGGACTCGCCGAGAACTCCCAGATGGTGTTATACCACACGTCAAATGGCAGTTCTCCGGTGACACAGGTACAGGGTAGTCTGAAGACCCAAGATCGTCATAGAGTCTTGTGTGATTCCCACTGTGCTTTGATTTCCACCTTACCACGTCCAAGAGGGCGTGCAAATCGGTGGCTTTTGGGTACAGTCCCGAATCACATGGAGGCAATGAGCGATAGGAGGGGATTCGTCTCTCCCGGTATAGGGAGTTGATGTTGTGCTGTGTTCGATTGGCTATAACTGGAAGTCCCTGGCCAGGGCTGATATGGAGATTTACTGGTAAGTGTTACTAGTAGTTTCTCGACCCGTTATAAGCCACACATCGACACGATTTATCGGTTACTGGGGTCTGACATATACCACCCCTAGACTTGATATGCGACATATCAGACGAACAGACCGGACTGTACGGGAGTGTTACTGGTTGGATTCACAGGAGAACGCACAGGCTAGCTTGTTGATCTTCTGATCGCTCAATACCTGGGTGGCTGTTATGTTTAGCTGACCGCTTGCAGCTTGTGGGTGTTTGATATGATCATCACCTGCTACCGGCGTATTGATGATTCTTTAGAGTCCTACATAGAGGTTTCTTGGCTCAGGCGAAACGGTGTAGTGGCACATATGTGATATGCGCACGAGCGAGAATGATGCGATATGGGATACCGTATTATATTCTCGCGATATTTAGTTATGAACCGGGTCATCGGATCAAGTGTTGATCGATGAATCGGTACATGATATATTAGTCGGTAATATTCGATATAGCCGGATCGTCGGATCAAGTGTTGATTCGATGATTTAATGTATAATAATATATATGATATATTATTACATTATCTAATATTGGCTCGCTTTATTATTTCATTTTCTCAGTGGATGATACATTGATATGTATGCGATATATGTTAATTGTATTATTTTCCTTTGTTGCAAATATATAATATATATGTGATATATATTATTGTGACATGATATGATTAATTGTTAAACATGTTTAAGGATGATTAATTGAGGTTAGGGTTTGATTAGGGTTAGATGCTTCATGCACCTTCTAGAAGCTTTATTCTTTTGTCATTCTTAAGATATTTTAGGATGACACATTCTTAACCCAACCAAACCCTAACTCTAGTTTATTCTCTACTAAATCCTAGCCTCTCATCCTTGACCATGGTTTACAATTCAATCATATAGTCTTCTTTCTATTCATCACAAAAGTTTTAATCTCATTATTGATTTTCCATTATCTTCTTCTTCTCTCTTGAAAAGCTTGCTAGAAAATCTTTAAGTGATGAATAAATATGAGAAAATGATTTAAAAAGAAAGCAAAAATACTACTCTCTCATCCTCATCTCATCTAGCCCATGAGATTAGTGTGTTCATCTCTTTAGAGTGAGAAAGCTTGAGTCTTTGCAACTTCGAGGTAGATCATCGGAGATTTGGAATACTTCAAGCTAGCATGGATCGTTCGAGTCGTGGAGCCTCTCATGAGCCCGGGAGATCGTGGATCGCGGCAAAGGGACTTCTACTCGGAGCTTGTGAAGCGAAGGAGCGGACTACAAAGGTTGTAATCCCTTACACTTAGATAAAAGTTATCATCTTGCATGATAAACCCTAATAATCTAGCAAAGATCCCGGCTTTGGGTTGTTCGGCACGTCTAAAATTTAATCCGGGCATGTTTGATGCCTTATGAACCTTCACAAGAGTGCCAAGGAACCCTACAGAATATAAGAGGCATCACCCAGGTCTTTCATGGTGAACCTGTGTGACAAGAATTCTTTGAAAGATTGTAGCATAGGAATGTCATTTCCTATCAAGAGAATGTCATCCACGTACAAGACGAGGAATACGATAGTTCGTGCTATAATTTTACTATATATACATGGTTCATCTGGATTTTTGATAAAGTCATATTTTTTGACCGTATCATCAAAACAGATGTTCCAACTCCTTGATGCCTGCTTCAGTTTATAAATGGACTTGTGCAACTTGCATACTTTCCCGCTGCTCCCACTCTGATTGAAACCTTCTGGCCGATCCATATAGACACACTCTTCTAAATTACCATTTTGAAAAGCCGTCTTTATGTCCATCTGTCTGATCTCATAATCATAGAAGGCGGCAATGGCAAGAAGGATCCGAATGGATTTGAGCATAGCCACTGGAAAAAAAGTTTCGTCATAGTCCGCACCAGGTCTTTAACGAAAACCATTTACAACAAGTCTAGCCTTATAGGTTTCTACCTGTCCATCTACACCAATCTTCTTTCTGAAGATCCACTTGCATCCTATGGGTTTTATCCCATCTGGAGCAAAGTCCAAAGTCCATACTTTGTTGGTGTACATGGACTCCATCTCGGTCTGCATTGCATCCAGCCATCTTACTGAGTCGCCGCTCTGAATGGCCTGCTGGAAGCTAGTAGGTTCATCATTATTAATGACGCAATCCTCTCTATCCCCATCTATGAGAAAACTGTAGTATCTCTCAGGCGGATGAGACGGCCTACTACTCCTGCAGAGGGGTGCGCGAATGTCCTGTTCTTCTGAAACTTCTGGTTCTACCAAACTTTCTGTAGTAGTTTGTGGTTCTGGAATTTCTTCCAGTTCTATTGCGCTCCCACTTGTTTCCTTTTCTAAAAACTCCTGTTCTAAAAAATGGGCATTACGAGAAACAAAAACCTTTTGTTCCTCTGCGTAATAGAAATAATATCCCTTGGAGTTCTTTGGATATCCCACAAACTTACACTGTACTGATCGTGCCTCGAGTTTGTCGTCATGCTGCTCTCTAACAAAAGCCGGACATCCTCGTATCTTCAGATACTGAAAATATGGTTTCTTCCCACTCCACATCTGATATGGTGTGGTAGGCACAGTCTTGGTAGGAACCCTGTTCAAAAGATATGCAGCTGATTCTAGTGCATAACCCCAGAAAGATCGCGGTAACTCAGCATTACTCATCATGGAACGTACCATATCCAATAGGGTTCGGTTCCATCTTTCCGATACACCGTTATGTTGTGGACTTCGGAATGGACTCAAATAGTTTCCTTTGTGTATGGAGGAGTAAGCTGAGAGAGAATTCCATTCTCTTTTAGGTAACCCAGGAACTCGGCACTCAAGTCTTCACCACCTCGATCAGATCTCAGTGTCTTGATACTTTTTCCGGTTTGGTTTTCTACTTCATTCTTATATTCTCGGAATTTCTCAGAGGCCTCGGATTTATGCTTCATCAAGAAAATGAATCCATACCTAGAGTAATCATCCGTAAAAGTAATGAAATATGAAAAACTTCCTCTTGTATGTGTAGACATTGGACCACATACATCGCTGTGTATGAGTCCTAAGAGCTCGCTCGCTCTTACTCCATGTCCAGTGAATGGATTCTCTGTCATCTTTTCTTTGAGACATGATTGACAAGTGGCATAAGATTGATATTTGAATGGATCCAAATATCCTTCTCTATGTTACTTAGTTAACCTTATCTCATTGATGTGACCCAGTCTATAATTCCATAAGAAAGCCTGATTTATATCTGGTGACTTTCTTTTTAGTGTGTTCTGGACATTGAAAATCTGTAATTGGTTTAACACGTATATACCGTTATCTAGTGTACCGGACCCAATCAAACCATGATTAAGGTGGATGTTAACAACATCGCTTACAAATGTGAAATCATAAACTTCTTTTGATAACAATGATACTGATATGATATTACACGTTAAACTAGGTGCACAAAAACAGTTGTACAAAACCAAAATATGTCCACTCGTCAATCCAAGGTGATAATCTCCTACGGACACAGCATTCACGCTAGCTCCGTTAGCAACCTGGAGAGTCATATCACCAACCTTCAGCACTCTACGGTTTCTCAGTGCCTGCAATGAATTGCATATATGAGATCCTGATCCGGTATCCAAAGCCCAGGAAGTAGAATTGATTGACAGACAATTTTCAATTACAAACACACCTGAAGCCGAAGCCACAACTTGCCTCGGGTCCTGGTTCTTGGCAATCCAAGCTTTGCAATCTTTCTTTCAATGGCCTTTCCTACGACAGTGGAAGCACTCGTCCTTTGCCACTATCGGCACCGCAACCTTTGTCTTTCCCTTGGCTCCCACCTTACCAACACCACCTCTTGGTTTGGTAGTGTCATTCTTCTTCCTTCCTTTGGCCCTTGCCTTGGACCTGGAAAAAGAAGCACCACGAACAAACATAGTGGGTGTTTCCCATGCCTTCTGCAAGGTGCCCTCTGCACTCCTCAACATGTTAAGGAGTTCTGGAAGTTCAACTTCTTTACCTTGAATGTTGAAATTCAAGATAAACTGGTCGTAGGTTGAAGGAAGG
The DNA here is from genome assembly GCA_030015575.1 of Agapanthus africanus. Classification (NCBI taxonomy): domain Eukaryota; kingdom Viridiplantae; phylum Streptophyta; class Magnoliopsida; order Asparagales; family Amaryllidaceae; genus Agapanthus; species Agapanthus africanus. The sequence continues at coordinate 305,322,575 of JASDDO010000010.1, read as the reverse complement.
GACTGGAGAATCAAGTCTGTATATAGCTTGTTCTCTAATGTTGTCCCGAGGTCTGCGAGCTCTTCAATATAGCCAATCATCTTAAGGACATGTTCCCCTACAGATGATCCGACGGCAATCCTCGACTGAAACAAGTTCTTCGAGGTCTCGTATCTAGCTATACGAGATTGCTCTCCATACAGTTCCTTGGTGTGGAGAAATATGGATTCTAGATCCATATTCTCGTGCCTCCTCTGATATTCATTATTCATAAAGGCAAGCACGATGCATTTGGCCTTCACGCAATCTAATTCCCGGGTCTTGCGGATTTCCTTATCCGCGACACTGGATTCAGGACCTGGACGGCAAGGGCCTTAGTAGTAAGGACATACCCCAATTTGTCATAGACAATTACCATCTTAACATTATGGAACCAATCTTTATAATTTGGCCCTGTCAAAATATTTTTATCTAATAATAACTTAAGTCTTGTTATGTTCTGGGTCGCTGCAATTAGGAGAGAGAGAGGAGACACTTTAGCATGATGCTCTTGCAAGTTTAGAGTGGTTTTTAGTTTATCTAAACAGGATGGCTCCCACTGTTTCTCGAATCCCTCCTCAAACCAAAAAGGAAGAACTAGTCAGGACTATTCTTACTGTACAATACTTGCTTAACCGTTCAGTAAGGCAAGTGTCGGTACTTCGAGGGAGGTTTTACGACGCTTTCGCGAAGTTCCTTAATTAAATAACCTCTTTTCCCTGGGAGCGTAGCCCCGCTGACACCTTTCTCGATACCTATTTGGTTTATAGCATTGATCGTTAAGTGAAAGAATCTCCCGATGAATAGCATATACTCATAGTAGGATCGGGATCCAAATATCATCGTGTGATAAAGAGGAAGGAATCCTACCAGAAATATCGCACTCCAAATGGTATGCAATACTAGCAAGTTTCAGTTTCTTTAGAAACTCCCGATATCGATTTCTGCCCCATGCTCTTATGACCTTGGTGTTGGTCAAAATGTCATAAGTCACATGTCAAGTTCTACCTATCATTATCTTGTTAATTTGAACCCACCCGTACATACCCCTGACGTTGGCCAAATGGCAGTACGACTGTCCCAAACCAATTCATCTATCTATGCAACATATGAATACCCAGCAGCTACCAAACACTATGCCTTGGCGTTGGTCAAAATACATAGCTTGAATACTACTGAATATCCAAATGAAATGACGGAGGTCTATGAATGGTTTTGGCGAAACCATGAACGTGGTGAACTTGATATAATCGAAGGAATCTGATAGCTTTTAAAAGGAGTGGTTTAAGCTCCGCAATTAAAAAAAACTTCCGTTTTAAAATAACCGAGTGGTTTCTTTTAAACTGTTCCAACGATTCATCATTGGTTTATTTTCTTTACATTAAAATAATGTGTCCCATCAATTAACCTATCATTACAGAAAACAACGAAAATACAACGTCCTCCTATGCCATCCGCCATCGCCACTGGGCCTCGTCATTCACCCGTTATGTTACTTAACTAATGACAGAGCGGGGGCTGGGCTAGCGCGAATGCAAAACATAAGTAACGCCTACCAGATATCATAAATAGATATTGTACAATCGTCAGATGCAATAATAGGCATTCCAGATCACAGATGAACATATTGGATATACAAGCAATCCTCATTTCTTTTGAGCCTGCAATGAAAAACGGATTACACAATCGCGATGAATAGCAAAACCCCCACCCTAGACCCCTATGGGTATGGCAAACTACCCGCCAAGTATCCGAAGTGAAGTGGTCTCCCTCAACGACGTGAGTAGGCCACTAAACACTTCAAAGTACCCGGTAGTATGTGCACCCCACATTTGGTCTATCCTCGGAGCAGAAAACAGTAAACGAAATAATACAACGGTGGCTAAAACCTCAATCCGGATGTACCCCGCAAAAGAATATTACAACAAATTACGATTTACATTTGAATTAAACAAACACTCGTCTCACATCCTCGGCTATCCATTCACGACAATCCAACAAGTTCATATTCACAAACCAGTAAAAACCATTACAGAAATGTGCAACCCCCTGCTAACCGACATACTAGCAATTAGGGGAGGTTTACGAACACATTAAATACAACACAGATATAATCCAGTTAGCCAAAGTTCTTAGAATTTCGATCAAGCAACACACATGAATCTACTCCAAATAATTCTCTGTGCACATAAAACCTGAGCAGAAACAAAACATCCCAGAAAACGCAACATCAACACAGAAGAATAACTGAGCAAATTTGGGTTGACTCGGTGTCAACTCGGCCGCAGATCCACGGCGGATCGCTTGGATCGGCCGCGGTTCCGCGGTGGTTTGGGCGAGTCACGATCCCAAATTTCTTCACAATTCTTTAAAAACCCTGCTTGTATTTTTAAGGGTCCCTGAAAAATTTTTAGACCCCGTTTTAAAATCGGCAGAAACTTGGTGAAAACGTCGGTTTTTCGGGATTATTTTGCGATCGAATTTCTAAAGACTTTGCTAACATGTTAGTTATGGTTTAGCTAGGCTCTGATACCACCGTAAGTCGACGTTAGACACCCCACAAGATGGGAGGAGGCGGAATAGGTAAAACTATCATTTTTTTTAAAGTAACATCGACTAACTTTACGGATCTTTGCTAAACCCTAACTAACAACTATCTAGAAGTGCTAAACTACTATGATAGATGAATATACCTCAAGATTCAAGTCCTTCTTGTGCTTGTTTTTCACCTCCTCGTCGGCCTCCTGGATGTGATAGAAGATCCACCCGAGAGTTCCTTCTCCAAGCTTTAACCTCTCACTTGAGGTAACCAGGTGGTTAGGATTGCTAATCCAAGTGACCTAGAAAATATAGAAGTGAATTAAGGATCTATTAGTCTTTCTAACGCTTGGGATCTCAACACATGAGAGGATTAGGGTTAGAGTGAAGAAGAGAGAGAGCTTGAGGAGAGAGAATGTGTTTGTTATTTTGAAATGAAAAATAACTCATTTGTGTATATATTATGAAGCATAAAATATCTTGCACAAATATCTTCATGCTTCATTTAATACAAATAAATGAATCATCTAATGAGTCATGGTTTCATTTAATGCAAATTACACATCATCTCCTCCACCTCATTAAGCTTCATAAATGAATTAAAACATAATGAGTCACCTTTCTTCTAGAAGCTTCTCGTGCAATTACGAGAATGCCCCTCCTATCCGAAAAACACGGATATACTGAGACTGAATAAATCCAATAATCCAATACTAGAATCTGGCTTAAACCAAAGCCTGCTAGTATAAACTGTCCAAACATCATACGTGCACAAGTACACGTATATGTCTGAACCCTGTCGTAAAACCATACGACCTCTATATCGTTTTGCCTGAAGCAGGGAAACTCTCTGTGTGGGACTCTAAAGACTCGACACTACGCTGGCAGTGGGTTTAACCACAGGCCGCAAGCGGTACTAGCTATACGTAACGGTCCCCAGGTAGATATCGATAAGAAGGCCGATGAGGAAACCATCCGAAATCCTAATGAGCCTGATGTGACAATCTCCGTACAGTCCGGTCTGTTCGTCTAAGACTATCGCATATCGGGCCTACAGGGTGGCAATCGTCAGTCCCCTAAAAGCGGTATAAGTCGTGTAGGAGTGAAGCCAATTACACCTTGAGAAGCTACTGGAATCCTACCAGTAAATCTCGTTTGCCCTGGCCAGGGACTTTGCGTAATGGCTCTCCAAACACAGTGCGATATCAACTCCCAATACTGGGAGAGACGGATCCATTCTAACTGCCATTGCCTCCAAGTGCTTCGGAATTGCACCCAACTGCTACCTGTTTGCACGATTCCTTTGAGCCGTGGTTGGGTAGCAATCTAAAAACAGTGGGAACACACTCGAGACGCAGCAGCAGTGTCAAGTTAACGGACTATGTTGTACTCATGTCACCTGGGAACTGTTAACTGACGACGGGTATAATACCAACCAACAGTTCCCTGCGAGTCCTGTCCGGTGTACCCGTAACCCAACGAGCACCTGCATACTCTCTCCAGTACAACGTACTAATGTCTGTGGGACAGACCATTTCCACAGCTGGGATGAGAAGCATACACACTAGTCTATTCTGGAGTATCAATGCCCTGTCTCGATAATCCTACGACTAGGGACCTGAAAAAGGATGTGCTTGTAGACTACCCAGCCCACACTAGTATGACTGCCATAACAACGCTGGTAGTCAAGCAAGATCCTATGGGCTCTATCAATATATATTCGTGATATTCTAAAAGAAATATATACACATATTAAGATAGATATAAACCAAGTAACATACTACTATGTTTAGCAAGACTGTTAATACATCTGTGAATATCCCAAGCTTCCATTAAGTAATATACAAGCTAGTATGATACAATAATGGCTCCTAGGGCATATACACTAACACTCCGTTACCATACACCAAGAACATTTGTTTAGTTCTTCTCAAGTACTTCAGAATGTTCTTCACAGCAGTCCAGTGTTTCTCCGCTGGGTTGGATTGATACATGTTTCCTGCACTCAGTGCATATGCTATATCTGGGTGAGTACACAATATTATATATTATAGATTTTACCGCCGAAGCGTAGGGTATAATGCTCATGCGAGCCCTCTCCTCATCAGTCTTTGGAGACATCTCTTTGGAGAGGGTGATCCTGTGACAAGCGGGTAAATTACCTCGCTTGGAATCATCCATACTAAACCTCTTGAGTATGGTGTCGATGTATCTCGATTGGGACAATCCCAATAATTTCTTAGATCTATCTCTATAGATCTTAATCCCTAGAATGTACGAGGTATCACCCAGGTCTTTCATAGACAACCTCTGCGATAAGAATAGTTTGGCTGATTGTAGCATAGGAACATCATTTCCTATCAAGAGAATGTCGTCCACGTACAATACGAGGAATGTAACAGTACTCTCTACAATCCTTTTGTAAATACATGGTTCATCTACATTTTTTATAAAACCAAACTCTTTGATTGTATCATCAAAGCAGATGTTCCAACTCCGTGATGCCTGCTTTAATCCATAGATGTATTTAAGCAACCTGCATGCTTTTCCGCTGCTCCCACTATTAATGAAGTCTTCTGGATGATCCATAAAAGCATTTTCTAAATCACCATTTAGAAATGCCGTTTTAACATCCATCTTCCAGATCTCATAGTCATAGTGAGTAGCTATAGCAACCAGGATCCGAATGGATTTGAGCAACGTGACTGGTGAAAAGGTTTCATCATAATCCAAGCCTGGTCTTTGACGAAATCCTTTTGCAACCAGTCTAGTTTTATAGGTCTCCACCTGACCATCCACACCGACCTTTCTCTTAAAGATCCATTTGCACCCTATGGGTTTTTCTCCAGAAGTTGCTACCTCCAAAGTCCATACTTTGTTGGTGTTCATGGATTCTATTTCGTATCTCATGGCATCCAGCCTCTTCACTGAGTCACCACTCGTGATAGCTTACTGAAAACTAGTAGGATCATCATCATCCATGATGCAATCTTCTCTATCACCATCAATTAGAAAACCGTAGTATCTATCAGGTGGGCGGGAAGTCCTACTAGATCTACGGAGTGGCTGAGCTTCGTCAGGTTCTATTGAAACCTCAGGTTCAACCAAATCATCGGTAATTGTTTGTGTATCTAAAATTTCTTCCAGTTCTACCGCATTGCCAACATTATCATTTGTAAAAAAAATTCATTTTCTAAAAATGTGGCATACTGGGAAACAAACACCCTTTGTTCCTCCTTGTGATAGAAAAGATATCCATACGAGTGTTTTGGATATCCCACAAATCTACACAAAACCGATCGTGTCTCGAGTTTGTCCGTATTCTGCTTTTTCATATAAGCCGGACAACCCCATATCCTAACTATTTTAAGAGATGGTCTCTTCCAATACCATATCTCATATGGAGTGATAGACGCGGTTTTAGTCGGAACCCTATTCAATAGATAAATCGCAGTCTCAAATGCGTGCCCCCAGAATGATATTGGTAACTCAGCATCACTCATCATAGATCGTACCATATCTAATAGGGTACGATTCTCCTTTCCGACACACCGTTGTGCTGTGATGTGTACAGAGAAGTGAGCTGAGAGAGAATCCCATTCTCTTTTAGGAAATCTAGAAACTCTGAGCTTAGATACTCTTCTCCTCGATCCGATCGAAGTTTCTTGATACTCATGCTTGTTTGTTTTTCTACTTCGGATTTATACTCCTTGAACTTTTCGAAGGCTTCAGACTTAAGTTTCAACAAGAACACGTGTCCGAATCTCGAGAAATTATCAGTAAAAGTTATGAAGTAGGAAAAACCACCTCTCGCATGTGTAGACATTGGTCCACATACATCACTATGTATGAGGTCTAAGAGTTCAGTAGCTCTCTCTCCGTGTCCACTAAACAGGGTTTTGGTCATTTTACCTTTGATACAAGACTGGTAAGTCGCATAAGATTTATTTTCAAAGGAGTTTAAATATCTATCTTTATGTAGCTTGGTTAGTCTTGTTTCAATAATATGACCAAGTCTACAATGCCAAATGAAAGCTTCATTTATGTCTGAAATCTTTCTTTTGTTTGTGTGTTGTATATTGAAAACTATGTGGGTTTAGGACGTATATCCCGTTATTTAATGTACCAGAATCAATCAACTCTTGATTAAGGTTAATGTTCATAACATTAGATTGTAATACTTACATAACATCGAAGATACAAAATAACATGGGTTCAAAACCAATATACAACCCGACGGCAAACCAAGGTGATACTCTCCCACTGCTGTAGCTTGTAAAGAGAAACCATTCCCAACCCGGAGAGAGTGATCACCTTTCTTCAAAAACCTGCTATTTCTCAGCCCCTGCACACAATTGTAGATGTGAGATCCTGACCCGGTATCTAATACCCAGGAAGTGGAGTTAATTGAAAAACAGTTTTTTGTTACAAACACACCTGAAGTGGAAGCATCACAATGCTTCTTCTTCTTGAGGCCGGCCAGGTATCCAACGCAGTTTCTCTTCCAGTGCCCAGTCTGGTGGCAGTGGAAGCATTCCCCTCGTCCTGTCGCAGCAGCCCCTATCATGTCCTTTCCCGGTTCCTTTTTCACTCCTCCTCTCGGCTTGATGGGATTCTTCTTCTTCTTTCTCTTGGCCTTGGCTTTCGGGATGGAAGAGGAAGATGGCCCAGCAATTAGAGCAGGAGTTTTTGCTACCCTTAGCATGATCTCTACACTCCTCAACATATTGAGGAGTTCAGGTAATGACTTCTCCATGTTGTGCATGTTGAGTTTACAATGAACTGAGCAAAGGCGGGGGGAAGGGACTGTAGGACAATATCAATATACTGTTCGTTCTCCATGGTCCAACCCAGGTCCTCTAGTTCTTTGATAAGTCCAATCATCTTCAATACATGGTCACCTACAGATGTGCCAGCAGCCATCCGCATCTGAAACATCTTTTGAGATGCTTCGTATCGGAGAGTACGAGATTGCTCTCCATACAACTCCTTTGTATGGAGAAAGATGGATTGTACATCCATCTTCTCGTGCTGCTTCTGATGTTCATTGTTCATAGAAGAAAGCGCGAGGCACTTAGCTGTTGCACAGTCTATACCCCTTATCTTGCGGATTTCTTTATCTGCAACTGAAGAATCATGGCCTGGGCTAGGAGGGGCTGGAGTAGTCAGGACGTATCCGACCTTATCATAGGTCAGGGCAATATTTATGTTCCTCAACCAATCTTTGTAATTCGGTCCCGTGAGTTTATTCTTGCCTAATAAAAGCTTAACTCCAGTCATAGGTATCTGCCATTAGGAGAGAGAAAAGAAGACACTCAGCGATTGCTCATGCATGATTAGATTGGTTATTAATCTTGTCTAATCGATGTTTCCCACTACTTTTTATCAAATTTTCCTTCAAACCTTAAAAAGAAAATTAGCCAGGATTAATTGCAATCTACAAGATCGCTAACTGGTCGGCCAGGCCAGTGTCGGTACTCCGAGAGAGGTTCCCCGTGCTTTCGCACGGACCTAGTTAAAATAAAACTCATTTTCCTTGAGGCGTAACCCCGTTGACACCTTTCTAGACACCTACTGGATTAGCTAATTGTAAAGTGCAAAACTCTCCCGGGAGTAACTTTTAATCACAGTGGGATCGGGATCCAACTATCAAATAGAAGGTATGCAATCTCATTGTAAATTTCATCTCTTGAAATTCCCGATATGGTTTTTACCCCTAGTGTCTTATGACCTTAACTATGGTCAACAAATCATAAGCACTAGTCAAGTTCTACCCGCCATTTCGTGATTGATTTAGACCCACCCGCATGACCCTTAACTATGGTCAACAAAGTCATACGAATGTGCTAATCAATCGCATCAAATGTTTTGTAGGAAAACATCACTTAGCTACCGTACACCACGCCTTAACTATAGTCAACAAACGTGGCAAGAATACTAAGTACTCTGCTTCCTAAAATGGCGGAGGGCAACGGATGGTTTTTATGAAAACCCTTAACGTTTTGAACTTGATATCATAGTAGAATCTAGTGAAACTAGTGGTTTAAGCTCCAGTTTTAAAAGTCGAATGGTTTTGTAGTATCTTTCTAATTTTGCTAAAGAGGTCACTCCCGGTGAAGGGATCTCTGCTCTTTCCTCATCGAATGAGGTGCTGGATATTCATGAATACTACCATGCAAAGCAAAAGTTAAATCAACTATAAAAACAATCGATTGCTTTGTAATATTTGCTAGTTTCGCTAAAGGGGTCACTCCCGGTGAAGGGATTTCGGCCTTTCCTCATCGAATGAGGTGCTGGATATTCATCAAGGAATACCACTATGCAAAGCGAAAACTAGAGTTACCCATTTTAAATAGTTTGATTCTACAACATCTTTAGGTTTCTTTATCTTAACATTAATCACATTAATGTTGTCCCATCATTTACGTTTCCTAAACATCACAGAAAGAAACGAAAATAGAATGTACGCTTATGCCATCCGCATTTGCCACGGGGCCCCGTCATGCACCGTTAGGTTACTTAACTAACGGCAGAGCGGGGGCTGGACTAACGCGGGTGCAAAACATAAGCAACGTTTATTATATATCTCATATATAAATAGCCATTCGTCGTACGCATTTATAAATATTTCAGATCACAGATGAATACATTGGATATACTAGGAATTCCGTACTTCATTTAAGCCCTTAATGAAAGACGGGTTCTACGATCGTGATGAATAGCCAAACCCCACCCTAGACCCCTACGGGTGTGGCGAACTACCCGCCAAATTCCTGAAGTGAAGCAACCTCTCTCAACAAAGTGAGTAGGCCACTCTCCACTTTAAGAACCCGGAAGTTTGTGCACCCCACCTTGGGTCTATCCTTGGAGCAAAAACAGTAAAAAGAAATTATACAATGGTGGCTACAACCTCAACCCGGATGTGCCCCGCAAAATAATATTACATTGATTTTTACAAATTACATGAATGAAAGAAAAGTGCTCTTCTTACATCCATGAACTATTCAACACGACGATCTAACATATTCATATACACAAAGCATCACTTGATATCAATACCGATGTGTGCAACCCCGACTAATCGACATATAGCAATTAGTCGACATTTCTAAACACACATACACATCACTATGCTTGTAAACTAACCGTGACATTTGAATTCCGCACGAGATTAGCAAACTAAACCATTTTTCAACACTTGAAAAAATCCAGCGAGCTAGTGTTCAAAAACCGATCATTTTGAGCCAATCCGGGAGTCGAAAAGAACTCGAAACCCGCCCGAACATCGCGAAGGCAAAGAACATCATATTAACGGTTGAATGGGGGGCTCGGGGGGTACCCAACCCGGGGCCCACCTCGAGGTGGCCCCAAGGAGTTGGCAGACCGGAGAGCACCCTGTTGGGGTACTCTCGGGTCACCCACCCCCAAGGCCAACTCGAGGTGGTCTTAGGGTGTGGATATGCCCTCTGGCCTACCCGAGGTATCCCCGGGGTGCGCACTCTCCACCCCATGGCTTCACGGTTCAAACCGTGAGCCCGCGGGGTGTGCAAACAACTCAAAACTTCGATTTTTAAAACTGTTTTTTTGGCAGTTTTTGCATGAGAAAAACCGGCGGAATTCTAACGTTGGTACAAGCTATTTAAGGTTTAAGATATACTCTGATACCATGTTAGTGGATGTTGCACACTCTCACAACACTTGTGAGGATGCGGAAGCGATAAACAAAAATTTCTTGCATGCAACACCCACATAAACCAAGATCTTGTGCTTAAACCTTAACTAACAAAACTATCTAAAGATCTAATCTACTATGATAATGTTATACCAAGGAACCGGTCCTTCGGGTCTTTATTTGGATGTGACTCCTAGGCTCCTTATGGTCGCAAAGATCTCGGTCTCCGGCAAGCTCATGATCCAAGACGATCCACCCGAGAGCTATCGAACAAGCTACAAACTCTTCACAAGAGTTTTACTAAGAGTTAAAGTTTGCTGGAAGAGATCACTTAGATGATGTAGAGATCATGTATTAGATTATCTTTTTGCTTTAAGATTTTGATTCATAACTCATGTGAAGGTTAAAGCAAAGAGGAGGAAGAAGAAGTTAATGAGGAGAGAGAATGTCAAAGTGATGAATGAAAAAATCAAGCATGGAAAAAATGATATTGCTCAAATGAAAATAATTGAAGCATGCAATAAAATAAAGCACCATGCTTCAATAGTAACTCCAAATGAATAAAAAATGAAACAAGCCATTCCTTCATCCATGCTTAGACTTTCTCCAAATTCCACCTCATTTATTTATTTTCACAAAATAAATATCCATTTATGAGGTGTCTCCTTCTAGAAGGTATTGTTGTAACAATTACAAGAATACCCCTCCACCATATAACGTATAAGTATACCCGTATCCGAATTCCAAAAAATACGAATACAAATAATCCAATAATATAATGCCAGTATCCGGCTTAAACCAAAGCCTACCAGTATTATCCTTCCGATCATTATTCCTGTAACAATTACACGAACATGATCAAAACCCTGCCGTAACAAATTACGGCCTCTACTTATTTTGCCTGAACCAGGGAACCCTCAGTGTGGGACTCTAAAGACTCGACAGTACGCTGGCAGTGGGTTTAACCACAAGCACGTCAGCGGCACTAGCTATGCGTAACGGCTACCCAGGTACATGACGAAAAGGAGGCCGACGAGCGAACTCATCACAACCCTAGCGAGCCTCTAAGAAACACTTACCGTACAATCCGGTCTCTTCGTCTGATACGTCGCATATGACGTCTAGGGGTGGTAAATGTCAGACCCCGATAACTCTATAAGTCATGCTGATTTACGGCCCATAACGGTTCGAGAAACTTCTGATAACTCTTATCAGTAAATCTCGAGAACCCTGGCCAGGGATTTTATGTTATGGCCGATCAAGCATAACGCGACATCAACTCCCTTTACCGGGTGAGACGAAACCCCTCCTATCGCTCACTGCCTCCATGTGATTCGGGACTGTACCCAAAATCCACCTGTTTGCACGACTCGGTAGAGCCGTGGTAAGGAGTAAATCAAAGCACGGTGGGAATCACACAAGACACTATGATGATCTCGGGTCTACAGACTAACCTGCACAAGTATTACCAGAGAACTGCTATCTGAAAATAGATATATATACCATCTAGGAGTTCTTGGCAAGTCCTGTTCGGTGTACCCATTCTCCAATGAGCACCTGTGTACAATCTTTGATGTCAAACACCAATGGTTGTGGGATCAACCATCGCCCCCAGGGTCAAGAAATGTACACACTAGTCTACTCTGGTAATATCGATGCCCTGTCTCAATATACCCTCGACTAGGAACTATTAAAGGATATGCTTATAGACTGCACAGGCGCCACTAGTATGATCTACATCATAATCCCGGTAGTCAAGCATAATCCTAAGGGCTTCATCAACATGTATATAAAGATATGAAATACAACACATCACACGTTAAGATGAAGATAAAACAGATAGCATACTATCATTTCGAGCAAAGATTATTTCTGTACATATACATGCCTAGCATCCTATACAATACAGGCTTCTAGGGCATACATATCTAACAACTACCATACCCTAATTCCCAATTCCCCCCAAAATTTCCCCACCCACGCTTCCTCCCTCGTCGATCGTCACCTCCAACCTCCTCATCTCCTCCGACCTCCTCTAAGCCTCCTCCCTCGTTGCCTCCTCCCTCCTCGTCGTCTCTTCTGATATCCCGTTGCCTCCTTTGAGCTCTCGGCCTCTCATCTGACCTCGTCTTCTCCTCCAACTGCGTCGCCTCCTCCCTCCTTGTCTTCTTCATCCTCCTATGACCTCCAGCGCCGCCTCCATCACCTCCAGCACCGCCCTCTTCATCAACATCGATCTCCTCCCCGACTTCCTCGTCACCGTCGAAATCATCAGCAGGTTAGTTAATTTATTGATAAATTTAAATTTTTATTTCCGTAAATTGAATTAGGTGGGTAGGGCTTCAATTTGGGGATTTTGAATTGTGGTGATAGTTGTGGTGGTTGGTGGTAGCTGTGGTAGGCGGTGGCGGCTGTGGTAGTCGCTGGTGGGTGGCGGCGGCGACGGTAGCTGTAGTGGCGGCTGTGGTTTGGGGATATGGGTGGCGGTGGTGGTGGTTGTGGTGGTGGTGGTGGGTGGCGGCGTCTATGGGTTATAGTGGCTGCTCTATAATTAGGTCTAGGGTTAGGGTTAGGGTTATGGTAGTTAGCGTTAATTAGGTCTAGGGTAATGGTTAAGGTAATTAGGGTTAGAGATAAGGTTAAGGGTTAGTGTAAATTTATGTGTGAGAGATAAAGAGAGAGATAATTTTGATGATAATATACGTGTGTTTGTGTGTGTATTTGTCATAATGATGATATTGATCTCTCATATTAAGCAAGACCAAACCCTAATTTTAAACTTAACACCAGAACTAAATCCAAAATCTTAAACTTCATACCATAACTAAATCCAAAATCTTAAACTTGATTATGAAAACTCTTAACTTTTTAAAACTTTACCTAAACTAAAACCTTAAAAATCTTGAAATTGGAACGTAAACGTAAACCCAATTTAAGTTAAATCTTATAATAAGTGTATATATGATAATCGATGATAATATGAAATTTTCATTTGCTCATCGATCATCATATGTGAAAATCAAAGCGCGACTTAGTCCCCGTCTATCGGTTAACATATTTTCGATGTTCGTCGTGACATAGAACTATATAAAGCTAGTTAAATATCGGACGGTATCGTTCAGTGCTAACAACCATCGTGTAGTCTATATGATGAGAAGATTCAATCATATGATAACCGATAGATTTGTCCAGTTTGGATAGGTTAGGAATGTATAAAGAAAATACCTGCATTCACTTGTGTTTTCAATCGTTTCGAATTATTTCGTCGGTACTTTTTCGCTGGTTCTCCGTGTAGAAAGATAGATTAGATGTTTATTTCAACGTCATTTCACAGTATTGAAATGATTATCTATTCTATTACAGTGTACTCAGAGAACAGCGGGGTGGTGCTGCCAAAATGTACTCGAAACGGATGAAAGCACGAGCGAATGGGTGTTTGCTCTATACATTCTTATTGGGATAGAAGTCTTACCCCCGACAGCCGAAACACACACATACAACACGAATACACAATAAACGCATACACAAAGCACATACACACTAACAACCCTACACCTAAGCGAAATCATAAATTGAAATACACATACAAAGAATACAACTCATACATGGGTATCTTCAAACCTAACTTTGTTAATCGGTAATTTATCCTTTTCAATGACAAACTTACCCATACGGATTTTCTTCCTTGTCAATAACCATCTTGTTCTTATATTTCTTAATATAGTCACCATAAAAATCCAAAATCCATAACTTACAATTTATATTTTATGCAGTCTAACATGGCCCATGAGTACATCAGAGTTAAGGATTGGATGTACGTAGATTGGAAACAACGTATGCAATCTAAGTTTGTCGCAGGAGTTGCTGCTTTCATTGAATTTGCACGCGCACATAATAAGATCGTGTTAGAGAAGACTCTCTGTCCATGCGATAGATGTAGGAATAAGTTCTGGCAGAAGGTAGAAATCGTAGAGCTTCACATCGTTAAACATGGTTTTACTAGACTTTATACAACAGGGCGGAATGGATCTCACTCTAAAGAACTGAACTATATCACAGGGAAAGACAAGAAGAAGACGGTAATGCAGCGGAAGTAGAAGGAGAAGCTGATAATGCGGCGGAAGAAGAAGATAACTTCTTTCCAGAAGAAGAAATGGAGAAATGTTAGAGGCTACCCTCGGTGATAGTTATCCTACCGAAGAAGACATTCCTTCCGGTCAAGGACTACGTGCGGATAAGTATGAAAAGTTCATGAATGATGCTAGAAAACCATGAGAATGCAAAGTATTCTACCCTATCGTGGTTCGTCCAACTTTTCCAGATTAAGTTCTTAAATGGTTGGAGCAACAACTCATTCACGATACTTCTGAAGTTCCTAAAAGATTCTATGCCCCCGGGAAATAACGTGGTCGAGAGATGGTATGAAGCCCAGAAAATGATGTCTGATTTGGGTCTGAACCATAAGAAGATTCATGCATGTCCCAAAGATTGTGTGTTGTACCGGAAAGAGAATTCAGATTTGAAAGAGTGTCCAACATGCGGAGAGGCCAGGTATAAGCCGAAATAATATGATTAGAAGCCTAATATACCTGTCAAGATAGCACGATACTTTTCCATTACACAGAAGCTGCAGAGGCTACTCAGGTGTAAGAAAACAGCCGAGGTAATGATTTGGCATCACCATGCTGCTCCAAACGAAGATGGAAAAATGAGTCATCCAAGATATTCACCGGTATGGAAGGATTTCGATAGGAGGCACCAAACATTTAGTAGTTATCCTCATAATGTCAGGCTTGGACTGGCTAGTGATGGATTGTACCCATTCAACTATATTGCTGGAAGCCACAACACATAGCTCATTGTCATGATGGTTTATAATCTGTCGTCTTGGTTGGTTATGGATCAATCCTACTTTACGATGCCTCTTCTTATTGATGGACCAAACTCACCGAAAAACAATATCGACGTCTATCTCCAATCTCTGATCGATGATTTAAAATATTTATTCATTAATGGTGTAGAGATTTACGATGCAAACACAAATACAACCTTTACGATGTGTGAGGCTTTAATTCGGACAATTAATGACTTTCCTGCGTATGGAATGCTATCAGGTTGGTCCTTACATGGTCACAAAGCATGCCCTTACTGCCATCAAGATACAACATCTAAATGGTTGAATTTTAGCAGGAAGGTATGTTATAGCCATCATCGGCATTTCCTGCTACTAGAACATCCCTAAAGGTTAGATAATGCTCACTTTAATGGTCATCAGGAGCTTCTTAGGCCTCCAGCCACATTGTCCGGAGAGGGCATGATTACTCAGTGGGATGTTACAATAACGTGACTTTCAAGATAGATCCGGCAAAACAGAACAAACCACCATACTGGAACAAGTTAAGCATTTTCCATGAGCTTTCGTATTGATCAACAAATTTAGTGCGTTATTGTCTGGAAATCATGTATATAGAGAAGGGAGTATCCGAGCACGTACTCAACTTATTTCTTTGTAAAGACGGAAAATTAAAAGATAACCTTCGTGCACGGATGGATCTTCAGGACTGGGAAATTAGAAGTGAATTGTATTCTAAACCGATAGCGGGTAACCCAGGAAAATTTTTACTTCCCAATGTCGTGTATCATATGTCACAATCGGAGAAGAAAAGGTTCATGCAGGTGTTGCATGATTTGAATGTTCTCACAGGCTTCTCAAGATCATTTAGCAAGAAAATAAAGATTGTGAAAGGCAAGATCAATGGGCTGAAAAGTCATGATCACCATATTATTATGGAGCACCTTCTCCCATTAGCCATTAGAACTTCCCTTTCCGAATTGCTTGGTCTAATAATCAACGACATTTGTTGTTTTTTAGGGAATTGTGCGCTAAAACCATAGATGTTGTAACGCGGGAGAGTCTAGAAAATTCTATTTTCTTGATACTTTGCAAGCTTGAGCGTATTTTCCCGCCATCGTTCTTCGATATCATCATACACCTGACAATTCAGCTTGCAACCGAGTTTATGTTTTCTAGACCGGTACAATATCGATGGATATATCCCGTCGAAAGGTACGTTGAATTTTTTGTTTCACGCATTTTGTAAAATTGTTGTTTTCTTATATGCCCGTATTTATTTAACATATTTTTCTTTAGGTACCTCTACATTCTAAAAAATTATATATGAAATAGAAATCGAATAGAGAGTTCTATCATGTAAGGTTGTCTTTTAGATGAAGTAACTACATTTTGTTCCCGCTATCTGAACGAGAACATTGAAACGAAGCTTAACTGATCTCGGAGAATTCAAGACGGGCCATATGGTAAAGCTGATTATAAGAGAGTAAACTCCATGTTTATCAATAAGATATATCGGTTTATCTTCCTTAATAGCATATGTCTTGAAGAAATTAGAGAGTATGTTTTTTGGATTAATTGTTATATTTGTGTATGTATGTATGCATGTATGTATGTATGTATGTATATAAAATGATATAATATCGATATCATAATTTATTGTTGAGAACGGAATTCATATTCATAGGTACGCGAAGAGCATCCTGATTAGAATGATGAATGATTGGAAAAATATAATCAGGATATTTTTTGCGATTGGGTTGCAGATCATATAAGTTATTCGAATAACATGTTATTACGACGGGTTGTCTTAATCTAAACTTATATCGTCATGTATTTGTCATAAAAAAAAATTTGTCAGATCCACGATCCGAACTTGATTGTATTTGTCATAAAAAAAATTTTGTCATAAAGAAAGATTCAAGATGTTTAGCTCAGTTTCCTAGTAACGAGGTTACATACTATAAAGGATCCGGCGTCCTTAGATACAAATTTGAAGTTAAGGATATAGAAATATCTCAAACCACTCAGAATAGTGGGATTTCGATCGTAGGATCGGATGGTGTGATTTATTATGGAAGAGAACTGTCAGGCCGCTGTGGGAACGATACGAAGAAGGCTATGATAGATAGTATACTTGGCATCCAACATCCTGGACGATTAGAACAATTTTATATATTTTAGCGTATTTGGTACAATAAATGAACTGATACGGATAAGTAGGGAAATAATCTCGGGACTTGTAAAGATGAATATGGATTGACTAGTGTAAACACACTTTGATTTTACGGTCATGACGATCCATTTATCTTTAGCATTTTAAGTATACTACTCATAGTACTTGAAACATCCGGGATGGAGTGTCGTATGCCATTGGAAACCCCGGAATATTTACAATGTCCCAGAATTCTAGGATTGTATGGAGAACGGCGATGAGGATGAAAAAGAGAGAAGACTTAGAGTGCTCCGACCGTCTGTCTCCAAAGACGGGTTGTCTTCAGCTGATCGTGAAATTACGTGTGTTAGGAATGATATCGATGATGAAATACAAGTAGACATGTCTAACGTGTCTACGAAACGAAATAGGTTATCAGTAATGTTATATTATTACTTCACATTTTTACGATATATATATATATATATATATATGAAAGTGTTTGTTAGCACCACCACTGGGTTTTACTAGTATCAAGCATGCCAATTTAAAAAATTTCGGGGTGCTAATTAACACTAAACAAGATCGTAAACTAGATGATTCGGGTTTTAAGCATGATATCAAAAACTATACTAAAAGAAAGAGGTTACAACTTTTGTTGACCGTGTCCTTCTCTTCAAAAGCTCCGTATAGTAGTCCACGCGACTCCACTAGGCTCCACTTGAAGTTGGATCGAGCTTCTTTTGCGATCATTGTGCCGAAGATGATCCACCTGAAGCTCCGCTAATCCAAGCTACCTCTTCACTAAACTCTTTAGTGAAGGAAACACACTATATCAAAGTGCTAATCTAGTGTAGGATGGTGACGTAGGGGTGTTGTTTTCTCATCAGGGTTCTCACAAGCTCAAGGGTTTACAACTCATATGAGGGATTTAGCTTGGAGATGGAGGTGAAGAAGATGATGGAGAGCTAGAGAGAAGAACTCATCAAATGAGCTCAAGTGTAGAAGAATGAATAAGTGTGTAAGCATCAAGTGAAAATTGATGGGAAGAATGGCTTATATCTTTTTTCAATAATTGAAGCATCCATTTTAAAACTATAATCAAATGGAACCATGCTTCAATAGTGAGTCAAGACTAATATAATAATCATCAAAGACATGCTTCACCATTCCACAAAAGTCTCCCTATTTTCCACCTCATATTTTCTATTTTCCAAAAATAGAAAATCCATGCCATATAATATATATATATGAGAATAATGGAGGAAAGAGGCCATAGGAGGGAATTTCCTCCTATGGGGTCGAAAAAGTATATCCTCCTTCCTATTTTCCGACGATTGGAATCCATCATCTTCATTGTTATCATCTAAAATGTGGGTACACCAAATTTCATTTGATTTTACAACCTTTTCACCGTTGATTTAGCAATGTAAAAAGTTCTATTGTCGGTAAACCGTTAATTTTGAACCCACTAATTCAACGGTGAAAAGGTTGTAGAATGATAAGAAATTTGGTGTGCCCACATCTTAGATGATGACGATGAAGATGATGGGTTCCGATCGTCGGAAAAAATGATGAAGATTGATGTATGTTTTATATGTGCGTTTAAAATTTAAGAATACCGCAATCAAGACGGTGTCGCTTAGTAGCTAACCGGTTGAGTACGAGTCGATCAACAGGGAAATGGTGTTCTTTTCTTTAAGTTCTAACGAGTTAAGTCCTAACTTTGGTAGGTTTTAATCTAAGATCTAAGAATGAGAATAAATTGATTTAAAGGCTTGCTAGGGTTAGAATTAGGTTAGTTCGAATTAAGGATTCTTCTCACTTCTATCAATGCACTAGTTAAGAATATAGGTGCTAGGGTAATAGTCAACAACGGGGATTAGCACGACTAGGAAGAAACTTAGTTTCTTCCTTTTGGTCCTTGTTCGTCCGTTCTTAACTCTTAGCCCTTAACCTCCGGTTAATTCAACCACAACCGGTCTAACTAGGGAATCACCGCTATCATATAGAATAGGGTGCCCTAGTGAGCGGAGTGCGGTTGAATTAAATAGAGTCCTAATTAAATTATATGGGCAAGGAAATGAGTAAGTGAGATTTCCTTCCCTCAAACCACCCTATCCTAACCCTAACAAGTGAGGAATTACTCACTAATTAGGAAAGTGACAATAAAACTCATTTTTATATTTTTTATATTAGAAAACTAAATTGCAGATAATAAAAGAACAGATAAAAATTTGCAGGAATTAAATTCAGATAAAAAGAATGCAAGATAAAAATAAAAACTCACTTTATTGATGAACTCTCAACAGTGCATTACAACTTGAATTAAAATTTAAATCTACGAATTAAAAAGAGGCATAAAACTAAAGAGAGGCCTGTCTTCATTTAGCTTTTGGCTTTCCTATTATAGATAGGAAAAAACCCTAGGTTACATTCTGATCCACACTTGAATTTACAAGACTACCCTAAAAAAGCCGGGTCAAAGCACCGACACCCACCGACACATGCACCGACACGTGCATTATACGGCCGCGGAACCGCGGCAGAAAGGCCTGTTTGGCCGCGGTTTCACGGCCATTTAGTTGGATCTCTGGCTCGATTTTTCAGAGTTGCTTCATGTTGCTTTTAACTTTTGTTTTCTTCACTTGGTTCCTCAAAATCTATTCTATTTTCTTCCAGATTTCCAACAGTGCAGATGATGTGGACTTTTACTGTGAGCTTCACGTTGAAGTCTTGAATCTTGTGCTGCCCTTGTGCTTTGCGCATTGAATTGTCTACTGATCTTCATTTGTTCCTTGAACTGGTAGGCGGCATCATACGGATTAATCTATTGTTGGTCGTAGTCTCACATTTGTAGCGACTTTTCATGAATTTCACTGTAACGGTCTGAGAATCTGTAACCTGCAACTATTTAGCAGACATGGATCAAAATCACCTATTTATCTATAATGTGATTATGAATGGGCGATATAATAATGCAAAATTCTGATATGAACAAATACCCCCAAACTTATCCTTTCCTCGTCTCGAGCAAAGCTAATTTTATTCTCGAAAAATCCTAACCTCACTTTCGCAGGGAACTCGATTGCACTGAGCTCGTGCAACAAGCCGTTAAACCTCTAGGTGTCCCTAGTAGGAGGAGTGTTGTCTCCTGAGGGTTTTCAACGGATACTACCCACAAATTCCGATCAATTTGGCATGTTGACTCTCATTCTTCAATTCAGTATTCTAGCAAGAAATTCTGTTATCTTTAACTTAGAAATCATCGACCTGTATTTTTCACACTCACTTATCATTTTACTTAAGATCGTATACGTTTTGGAAATTTATTAAGCTTTCAGCATCTTCTGAATTTTCCTTCTAAGATGCAGTTTCAACTCAGGAATTTTTATCATCTTTACTGAAGGTATAAGCCTTATCTTTCATTCATATCTCCCATCCAAACCCCAATCATATACCCCTACATGTGTGTAATTATCACCCCTACACTTGAAAATTCAATTCAAACTATCATACTCTTGTCCATTTTCCAAAATACTTTTATTTGGTGAATTTTAGATTGAATTGCTCACACATCCTTCATAGGACCGTTAATACTTCTTGAGATACTAAACGACCGATTACAAAATGTGCTCGCGGAATTAGGCGTAATTCCTCGTCTTGTAATACCTAAGGCTTAGCAGTGACTCCCAAACCAGTTGGTTTAGGCACTAGATGATAAAGCACCCTCGCTATATATATTTTATTTATGCAGCCAATAGTAATTACAAAACCAGTGTTCATTTTTTATCTCTTTATTCACCACTTATACTTTTATTTTTTTTTTCATACTAAGGATTTTAGACAAGTGCATTTCAAGGTATCCTCTACTATTCCAAGTTTCAAGGTGCATATTTGTGCAAGTTGTAGGGTATATATTTTCAGAATTTAGACTTAAGGTTCATAATTATTTTTCAAACATACATTTCAAATAAAAAATTCAATACACTTCCCTTATTTTGATTTAGCCCAAGAACTGAACTCAAAATTTGCCTATTTCTAAATAAACTAAAAGGATATATATTTTCTACAGTTAAACTTTAAGAAGATTATTTTTAGGGTTTTTAATTTACTAAGTTTAGGATCTAGTTTTTCCCTATTATTCAACCGCCATGTTGAACTTAAGTCAAATATGGACAAAATTGAATTTTTCAATTTTTATAATTTTTTAAAATTTTTCAATTTTTTATTTGATTTTATTTTTATATATAATTTTTTTTATTTTTAAAATTTTTATATTTTTTTTATAAAGATGCAATGCGAAATTAAATATGCAAAGAAAGAAAGAAAAAACAAATATGTAAAAAAATAGAAATATGCAAATGCAATGCAAAGATAACTATTTACAATCCACCTCCACCCCCAAACTTATCAAAAGCAGTGTCCTCACTGCTCATGGCCTCGCCGTCCCCTCGATCTTGAGCGGGATCGTTCCTCTCTTGCCAGCAGGGTGGTCATGCCATGCTCCAACCCTGTTACTCATTGATCCAGATTGGTCACCATCGCTATCAATCTTTCTATCCCCCTATTGGTTTTTCTAAGTAAGCGCGCTTGTGCAGCGGGGGTAAGCTCTTCGTCGCTCGCTGTTGAGCTCGAGCTGGGTTTCTTAGCGGGTACGTCCTCGGCCGGCTCGGTGCGCGACCATACATCATGTAAGCGTGTGTAGCACGTGGATACGCCCTCAAGAAGAGGTCTAATAGGGATCCTTCTATGCATATAAAATTCAAATTCCTCTGCAAGGAGGAAATGGCGGCACAGTTGTGTCACCAGCATAGGGCATGGATAGTTGGCAGCCCTCTTGCCCGCACCAATTGAGTGAAGTAATACTGTGCTCATATCATTGGGGTTTCTAGTCATCAAAATGTGCATGATATGAAGGGATGGTGTGAAAAATGTCTTATTGTGCGAACTACCAAAAATATTATTTTGTGCCCAACGGTACACAGCTAATACATTCCCAAAAAGGGTACTAGCCTGGATGCCCTTGCGTGGCTCCCTCGAACAGGCATTACCCATCAAGAGTAGGTAGTCCTCAAAGCGGAGGGGTTGGTCATGAATAGGTAGTCATGGTATTAGATGACTTCATGGATGGAGTCCCTATCGATTATTATTTCCCTATCCCCTCAAATTAACCCAATGTAACCATGTTGTGAGAGGCAACCATCCTCCATGCACTTGTAAAATCGGATGACAAGATCTGGAAGCACGAAAGAATTTGGATAGTTAAAATGTAAAAAGTTCCACCCACGCCTTCGGATCTCATCACCGAAATAGCTAGCATAGATCGTGTGTGCAAACATTTGTGAAAAGTCTTTTTCAATTTGCAATGTCGGTGCCATCATAGAGAAGTGCAGATTTTTAAAAATTGTAACAGAGAAGATCAGAGAATACAAACCTCCTCTGAAGTTTTCAGAGGGAAAGGAGGCAGATCGGCGGCGGTTGCGCGGTCAGAAGGCCTCTTGTGCGGCGGAAGCGCGGCTTCGGGAGGCGATCGCTCTGATCTTTCAGCTGTAGCGACTAGGGTTTTAAGGAAAAGAAAATTAGGGTTTGGTAATTGCAAAGGAGAGGTCGGGTTGTATTTATAGGGAGTGTTTTGGTTTTTTGCAAAAAGCCCTTATTACAAAGAGGAATTTATTTGTAAATTATTTTTAATTATATTTTCTTTTCTTTTATTATTTATTAAAACTGAAATTTTACAAAAATAACCCTAAAAATGGAGAGAAAAAATTTAATTTAATTTTTTTTATTTTGTTTTTATATAATTACAAGTGTGACATACCCCCAAACTTATTTGAAACAGTGTTTCCACTGTTTATGGCTGGTTAACCAAAATTTGGGGGTAGATGGAGGAAGATCGGTCTTTGTAATCCGGCTCCTGCAATATCAGGAGCTCCTCTAAAGAGTCCGCAGTGAGGAATGGTTTAAGTCTATATACATTCACTTTGAATAGTGAACCGTCCTCAGAATTTCCTAAATCGACCGCACCGTGCGTATATATATACAGTGCGTACAAAAATGGCCCTTTCCATCGACATCTGAGCATGCCGGGATGGAAATGTAGCCGGGTGTCGTAAAGTAAAACTTGTTGACCAGGTTTGAATGATTTGCGCATAAGGTGTTTATCGTGAAACACCTTCGTTTGGTTTTTGACGACAACCGCATTCTCGTAAGCTTAATCCCGAAGCTCACTTAATTCATTTAATTGCAGTTTTCTATGGCTGCCCGCATCTTCGATAGATAGATTCAACTCTTTTATCGCCCAAAAGGCACAATGCTCAATTTCAACTGGAAGGTGGCAAGCCTTTCCATAAACAAGCCTATACGAAGACATGCCAAGATCAGTCTTATAGGCAGTTCGAAATGCCCAAAGGGCATCAGTAAGTTTTGAAGACCAATCCTTATGGTTTTTGGAAACCGTTTTCTACATTATATGTTTAATTTACTAATTTGAAATATCGTCTTGCCCACACGTTTGGGGATGATAGAGCGTTGATAGCTTGTGGTTAATGGAATATTTCCGCATTAAGGACTCGAAAGTTCTATTACAGAAATGAGTTCCATTGTCGCTGATGATTGCTCGGAGGTGCCCAAACCGAGAGAAAATGTTTTCTTTGAGGAATCTAACGATAACCTTGTTGTCATTAGTCCAGCTGGGCATAGCCTCGACCCACTTAGAAACATAATCAACGGCGAGGAGAATATACACGTTCCCAAAAGAATTGGGAAACGGTCCCATAAAATCTATCCCCCAAACATCAAAAATTTCCACAACCAATATTGGTTGGAGCGACCTTTCGTTTCTCCTAGATGTCCGGCCCAAGTGTTGGCACCGGGAGCATATCTTGCAGTAATCATGTGCATCTTTAAAAAGTTGTGGCCAGTAGAAACCACACTGTAAGATCTTTTCGGCTGTCTTTTTAGGGCCAAAATGCCCGCCACACGCTTGATCGTGGCAGAATGACAACACGCTCTTAAATTCATTTTCGGGGACACACCGACGAATAATTTGGTCGGGACAGTATTTGAATAAATAAAGTTCATCCCAGTAAAAATGTTTTACCTGGGATAGGAATCGGAGTCTGTCATGATTTGACCATTCATTTGGTATAAGTCCGGTGGCTAAATAATTCACAATATCTGCGAACCAAGGTTTGCATGATACAGTGAAGAGCTGCTCATATGGAAAAACGTCTTTTATAGGAAATTGAAGTGTCGGCGAAGAAGGGAGGCGTGAAAGATGGTCTGCAACTATGTTTTCGCATCCTCTTTTGTCTTTAATGACAATGTCAAACTCTTGTAGTAAGAGAATCCAACATATCAGTCGAGATTTAGCATCCTTCTTCGCAAAAAGATGGCGAAGATCTGAATGGTCAGTGTATACGATGACTGGAGAGCCGATTAAGTAAGGCCTGAACTATTCTAATGCAAACACAATAGCTAAGAATTCCTTCTCGGCTGTTGTCACGACCCGAAAGAGCACGTGACTGGCCCTTGAACCATATGAAGTCTATAGGACCCCATCTGATCCAAGTAAGCCAAAAGCCCAGAAATCTAAAACCATTTTTAAGAATAAGTAAAGAAACTGTTTGAAAATCAAGTTTTAAATAACTAAGCCGAATATGAATTTTAAAAATGTGCATTTTTTCCTAAAAATTTCGGCAGAGTTTCCTTTGTAAAACTGGCCCCGAATGGGGTACAACAAAATAATAATATATATGCAATGATAAAGGCATCCCCAAGCGGGAGCTAGCTCTTCGTCAATCGACGGTCACAACCACACAAGATAAAATATACAACGCCAAGTGGCGAGGATCAAATCCAAATAAAACTCAAAGGCAAAAAGAAAACCGCAACACTACTAAGCGCGACTCTAAGGTCGAAATAATACAATACTGTCTCTAAGTCTGAAAGAATATACAAGTTTTGGTTGATGGACAATTTCTAGATACAATGAAGTAAAATAAATACAATGGTGGCTCCTGATGCGAAAGAACCCACCTACCAAAAGCAAGTCACCCGCAAGAAGTAGTGTGCCAGAAATACCGCAAAGGAACCTGTACGGCAGAACCTGCAAGAACTGTGGCACAACGGGGGTGAGTTGCCAACTCGTGAATAGAAACATCTACAAGCAGAAACCGAATGCAAGACATAAACCTAAGTCAACGATCGGTAAGAAAATCCTCAATATAAAGCATGCAGCCTATAGCAAGGCTAGGGTAAATATCTAACCCGAATGCAATATCAATGTGTCTGTGTCAGTGCCTCAGATAACAATATAGCAAATGAATGAGATATGAATGCGAGAAAACAGAATACATCTGCATGAAGAAACAGTTTTCATACTTTAGTGAGATTTCCCTGTATTTTAAAAGATGAGGTACCATAATGAAATCAGCATAAAACTGTGCCTAGCATCGGCACCAACGAAATCCCAATATCCTGATATCTCAAAGTCTCAACCATCATATCTAGGGCGCCGTCAGTCCAGACCGGCCCCTACCATAAATCTCAGACCACGACGGTATCCTCCGGATATCCGACGCGTCGGGTAAAGTCACCGGTAGGCAATCTCCCCCTGCCAGGCTCATCGTCATCACCACGTCTTCTTGCCCCGGGGTACCTTACCGGGTCCACCATGTACCCGCAATCGGCCTCATCCGCCTCCTCGATTCGGGTTTTCACATGTCGCTCTCAGCACCGAGAAAACACATGGTGGACGCACCAAATATCATATCAAGGGTAACCGGGTTTTTAAAGCAATAATGTATTCTCTTTTAAAGACATCCTCGGTTCCCAAATCCAGAAATCACATGAACATCCAACATCAAGAAATAAATCCAATGCGATGTGTTATGCAATCAATCCATGATGTATGCTACATGTAAAGAAGGTATGTACATCATCATGTCATGTAAGAATCATATAATGAATGTAAGGGTACTACAGTGTAGTGACATAGCAATTATCGATGATGAGTGTGTGAGCCGACAACAAGTGTACGTGGAACAGATGCATCATCGATAATGGTGCTGGTGTCCTAGCAGCATGATATAAATACTGGAGCATGCAACATAGTATGAAAATGCGATGCAAAGCGAACCACAGAAAGGGAGTGGGAGCTGAAACTAAACGTAACCAAAACTTATCTGCATAAATCTAATATAAGTCCTACGAGTGATGCCTTTTGAAATAACACGAATCATGGGGTTTTGAAAATAGGGCTACGGTGTTTTTTATGAAAAGATACGTCGTTTTTGAAATATCCGTAGATTCCCTTGAGCTGTCTTTAAAAATACCCACGATTCGTCAGTTTTGAAAAAGGTAGGAGTCTACTCTAGTCTAATATCTACACTAAACTAAACAGCTGACTACAGGTAAGGAAACCGCCTAACAACTGAGTCGATATATATATATATATATAGTCGGTGATCCCGCCTCAATGTCATATCGTAAGGTATCCTCGAGTTATGAGTGCGGATCTATCATCAATATCGGCTCGTACGGTAAATCATCGTACGGCATCCCCAATAGCTGGGTAGGGTCAACATCTCACTATCTCGTCACATAATAGGTATCACTATCATCAGACCAAACAGTCTGGGGTACTACTCTATGCCTAGTACAATCGATACCATCAATGAAGTAAGCATGCGGGGTAACACATATCCCAAGCCCGCAAGAAACACAAATCATATCCCATATATGAATCAATATCAACTCGCCGATCTCGCGGCGCAAAGTCCACATCATCGACTCATCTCCAAAGTCATCCCAAATCATCAAACACTGCAAGTATGAGCAGTATGCAAGGGTGTGAATGTAGGTATGTAAGTATGTGTGTAAGTATGTGCAATCGCTACCTAGGGTTCGTACTATACCCAAACCATATATCTCATCATCAATAAGACCATTATTCATATCAATGATCCTAACAACATATAATAAATATACGTGGGTATACGTATTCGTATACCACACTACGGACTGCGGGGGTGCTATACGCCATCCACCCGACTTCCCCCTGTAGATATAATCTACTCACCTGTGTCCTGCGTGTCGGTGTCGACGTCACTGTCATCCTCCGCATCGTCTCGGATCGTCGCGGTGTACCTACACATAACACACGTATCGCATCGCATCAAAACCAAATCAAAGCTAAAACGGCATACGAAGTCCAAAACGACACGATAAGGGGCCTATAGGTGAAAACCTATGGCACGCCTTCAAAACCATCAATAAATCCTCTATATCGTCGTATAAACGCCAAATAGTCGAGGTAAAACGAAACAAACCAATGCAGAAATGAAAATACGGAAATACGGAAACAAAAATCCAAAACAGCAACTCTTGAAATATGTCCCAGATTTCACCCTAGGTCACTTTATACAAAACTATATATACCAGGGGCCTAAACTAACAATGTAGAAGCTACAGAACCAATACGAGACAGAATGGTGGGACCCAGGCCGCAATTGGCGGCCAAAAGGAGGAATTTGGCGGCCGTACGGATGAGTTGGGGGCTGGGGTTTGGGGTGTTGGTTCTATGGTGCCTGCACATCTCGATTTCCACTCAATATTATTTTAGGGTCCTCGGGGTGATAGCAGATTCAAGTTAACATGCACAGATTTCACATTTTCCCCGACATCGGTTTCTAAAATCCGTATTTCTAGTTCTAGCTTCAGGTTTTGGGTTCCAATTCATGCACTAGGGTGTTTATATAACCTCAATTAAACTCAATTTCACATTACAACTCAAGTTTCCCTCAAACCCTAACTAGGTTTTCATCAAGTCCATAATATCACACAATATCGATTAACAACTTGCATAGGGGTATAGGAAATGCTAAAATTAAGACAATGGTTCAGAAATTACCTCATTTGGCAACTCAAGAATTTTCTTGAGTTGCCCCTAGTGACCAAAATCCATGCTTTCTTAGTCCATCTTGTAGATCTCAAGCTTGTGCACACTTTTTGTGAAACCGAAATAGGGTTTTGGGATAGTTTTAGAGAGGAAATGAGAGCTTGAAGGTGGAGGAATGGAGAGGGAGCAGCAGCAGCTGCAGGAGAAAGAGGAGGAGGGAAAATGAAGGGAAGAAGTGGCTAAGGGTTGAAGTCAATGAAGCCCATGCCTCTCTCTCTCTCTCTCACCAACTCTCATTTCTTTAATCCTTTTCTTTTCTTTTTCTTTTCTTTTAATCCCTAATTCAAACCTTCTCACCCCAATAGTAATCCCAAATGATAAATCATGGCAAGAAAAGTGCACAAGTGTGGAAAAAGTAGTGTGTGCATGTTTTGCTCAAAATTTGCTAAAAACCCGATTAGCGATTTTTAATCGCGATTAGCACTAAATTAGTGTCAAAATGATCACAACAACTTAAAAATGTCATAATTCACTAATTTACCCTATTTTAGAATTTTTCTTAATTTTCCACAATTTTTCTCATATTTTTCCTATTTATTTGTATTTAAAAATACCTAAATATTAAAATATTCAATAAAATAATATTAAATTATAAAAATTCCCCAAAATTAATATTTTATTATTTCGAAATGTTACAATCTACCCCCCTTAAAGAAATTCGGTCCCCGAATTTAAATTTAAACCCCCAATACAATTTCCAAAACATTTCAGAAAACTCCAATTTTGTCGGGGCTCCGAAAATATCAATACAGAGAGAATATCATAAAATGTACTGCCATACTAGAAATCCATCCTCAAAATGCATATATAGGAATATCCTATGCGTCTGGTGCGCAAGGAATCAAAATCCAAATATGTGTCAAACAGGTGTATAGAACAACTATGTGCAACGGGTGTGCACGAAACATCTGCCGTAGGCAACGTGCATGCCTGACAGCAACCAAATCAGGTGCATATAACATGCACGAAGAATCCCGATTCAGTGCATCTGGTGTGCACTAGAATCGTATGTCAAAACACTAAAGGTGCATGAAAGCTACGCTGGAAGTGCAAATCAAATCACTGAATACGATAGGCATGAAATCTCAATCAATATATCAATGTAATAACTATGCGTGAAATATATAAATATCCAGTGGGTGCATGAAACAAATATCAGGAAACTCAATTATCAAAACTAAATCATGCAAACAGAACGCCCAAAATACCGAAATCCAATAATGACGGATACGTGATAATCGAATCACAAAATCACAAATCATAAGTACCGTCGTCGGTAAATTCATCCTTCAAGGTCGAGAAGGAGTCGGTGCAATCCACTGCTAGCAGCGCAGGATATCTACATGCCTCTTGCTCGCGGTCTGGCGTCTTCTGACTCTGGGTCCTTATCTTCTCTGCGGATTTCCTATCTCGCAGTCAATCGGCTCATCGGCCCTGTCAGGTGTGCTAACGGGGACGATTCCATTCTGGCATTTCTCTGGTCACCTCTCGGTCAATCCTCATGACCACTCGTAAGGCAGCACATCACTGGCGTCGGCCTCTGGCTCTCTGAATGCACGTCACACATCTGATACTGGGTGCAAACATCATTGCAGCAATGCCCTGGAAGGAATCCTGCTCAGGGTCTCTTCCAATCATGCCTATGCCGATCTGTACAGATGCTGGCTCTCTTGTACTACCTCTTCTCGCTCAAAGGGCATCTGTGTCCTCAGCACAACATTTCTCGGAAACCGGTCAATCTGAAGTCTCTCGCACGGACTCGAAATCGCGTACTCTGTAGCTTCATCATCCTGTAGAAGCTGTCTGGTCGAACAGATCCTCGGAAACACGTCTCAACCATCGGAGGAATACTCATCTCTCGACTGTCCTTGCTCAATTCGCAACGCATCTGGGTAAGTTCCTTATCCGATCCTGGTCAACTACCTTGTCGACAATGCCGAACTCTGGCCTGCTAGGTGTGCGCAATCATGACCACTCCTGGGTCTAGGTCTTCTCGTGTCGTATTCCGGAAAAGTCCTGTCGAGGTTCCTTTCTTAAATCTCAATCCTGCCGAATTGCCGGGAAGTCGTCATCCAATGCTGAAGCTAAAGCTTATTCCGGAACAGCTGCATACTTATCGCGCTTCTTTCTGGAAGTTATATCCATATACCACGCCTCGGGGTGTATATCACATCTGTAATGTCAGCGGAGTGAGACGTCATCTCGTCGAAATCTCGCGAACTCTTTTCTTCACTCTGCGTCAATGTCGACTGATCCGGACTCGTCTCATCGTGGCTACACGAACTGCGCTCCGACGGCTATCCTCGTCTCTGGAGTCTCCCAAGCAGTATCCCATCACGATATCCGAAAGATGTCGAATCATCAGATCGACTCGTCAGAACCTCATAATCCCCCAAGAGCTCACATCTCGGGTACAGTTTAATAGTATCGAGTACATGCCACAGCGTCGGTGGTCCAGCCGTAGAAGGGCAAACCCAAGCCTCACTAATGGCGCCGAGGAACCGCCGTAAACCCGAAAGTTCAAAGGCTTTCACACGGTCATTAAGTCGAGTTAGGGTTTCATTCTTCTAGAGGGTCCATAGAATCACCTGCATGTCTTTCCGTATACTTTAAACTTGGAAAATGGCTCCTGACATTCGATCGTCTCAATCGACTCTCAACGAACCTGCGTGAAGTCGTCTCTAGCTGGAAACAATCTATCTGATGTCCTCGCATCGGTAACGAACGAACCACATGTCCTAGTCATTCATCCTCAGGTGACTAGCGACTCGCTATCCTCTCTCTGAGTATATGCTCACGCTGCAACAGCTCCAACCATCTGGGCGATATCTCATCATTTACAGCAGCAACTGGCTCATACGCCTGTACGCCGAACAGCGTCTTAATCCTCCAGGAAAGGCAACACATAAGCGGTCATCTCTGCGTCGGTCCGCTCTCGATCTGAGTAAGATTCTCCATACTGGAAATCTCCAACTCAACTGGGCCCGCTCTGGCGCAAAATCGGACGAATCACCCTCGTCTCTCAAATCAGGTAGACTAGCTATCATCTGTCGCATATCTGCCTGAAAGCTCCGGCGAATCTCAGCTCGTAAGCTCCGAAAGCAACATCCCGTCAATCTCAGCAATCGCTGGTCCATCTGTCTGCACGGTAGGCGACATCACAACCTCTGAGGTACGCTGTACATCAACAGTCCTCTCTCAACTGGCAGCTCTAACAATGGCCCGATCATCCGGTGCAAAACCAAGCACCCGCCTCCACTAGAGGTCACAATCACCAATACTAACTCGAGACATTCCCATGTCACCAGAAAACACAACGGTCGGCCCCCGTACCAAACGAGCTCACACCGGCCGTAACCCTAGCAGCAGCCCAACTGCGCTCAACCATGGTGACAGGAATCTCAATCGAGTATCAAAGAGAGCACATCAGTGGCAAGAAAGGAAACAACAGATCCAGAGTGGATACATGATCATAGGGAGGAACAGCATCAATGAAGGTATGATCATGAAACTAATAGAATCGGGGATCTCAAATGGATGAATAATCCTGGATATGAAAAGAATCACTGATCTCAAAACAAATGTCCATCCTAAGGTTCCTTAAGCGGAGTGGCGTGTCGTAAGTATGCCGCGGAACATACCAACGGTACGTCACTCTACTTTAGTCACCTAATCCATCAACCAAGGGTCATCCTACGCGACGAAAGTTCGGGTCTAATACCCCCTCGACCAAGTCTAAGTTCCGTAAGGTCAAGCCTAAGTTCCGTATATAATCAACGCCCTAGGCTCCACATAGTCAAACTCAGACTCGAACCAAGGTCAACCTAGCGCTCTGATACCAACTTTGTCACGACCCGAAAGAGCACGTGACTGGCCCTTGAACCATATGAAGTCTATAGGACCCCATCTGATCCAAGTAAGCCAAAAGCCCAGAAATCTAAAACCATTTTTAAGAATAAGTAAAGAAACTGTTTGAAAATCAAGTTTTAAATAACTAAGCCGAATATGAATTTTAAAAATGTGCATTTTTTCCTAAAAATTTCGGCAGAGTTTCCTTTGTAAAACTGGCCCCGAATGGGGTACAACAAAATAATAATATATATGCAATGATAAAGGCATCCCCAAGCGGGAGCTAGCTCTTCGTCAATCGACGGTCACAACCACACAAGATAAAATATACAACGCCAAGTGGCGAGGATCAAATCCAAATAAAACTCAAAGGCAAAAAGAAAACCGCAACACTACTAAGCGCGACTCTAAGGTCGAAATAATACAATACTGTCTCTAAGTCTGAAAGAATATACAAGTTTTGGTTGATGGACAATTTCTAGATACAATGAAGTAAAATAAATACAATGGTGGCTCCTGATGCGAAAGAACCCACCTACCAAAAGCAAGTCACCCGCAAGAAGTAGTGTGCCAGAAATACCGCAAAGGAACCTGTACGGCAGAACCTGCAAGAACTGTGGCACAACGGGGGTGAGTTGCCAACTCGTGAATAGAAACATCTACAAGCAGAAACCGAATGCAAGACATAAACCTAAGTCAACGATCGGTAAGAAAATCCTCAATATAAAGCATGCAGCCTATAGCAAGGCTAGGGTAAATATCTAACCCGAATGCAATATCAATGTGTCTGTGTCAGTGCCTCAGATAACAATATAGCAAATGAATGAGATATGAATGCGAGAAAACAGAATACATCTGCATGAAGAAACAGTTTTCATACTTTAGTGAGATTTCCCTGTATTTTAAAAGATGAGGTACCATAATGAAATCAGCATAAAACTGTGCCTAGCATCGGCACCAACGAAATCCCAATATCCTGATATCTCAAAGTCTCAACCATCATATCTAGGGCGCCGTCAGTCCAGACCGGCCCCTACCATAAATCTCAGACCACGACGGTATCCTCCGGATATCCGACGCGTCGGGTAAAGTCACCGGTAGGCAATCTCCCCCTGCCAGGCTCATCGTCATCACCACGTCTTCTTGCCCCGGGGTACCTTACCGGGTCCACCATGTACCCGCAATCGGCCTCATCCGCCTCCTCGATTCGGGTTTTCACATGTCGCTCTCAGTACCGAGAAAACACATGGTGGACGCACCAAATATCATATCAAGGGTAACCGGGTTTTTAAAGCAATAATGTATTCTCTTTTAAAGACATCCTCGGTTCCCAAATCCAGAAATCACATGAACATCCAACATCAAGAAATAAATCCAATGCGATGTGTTATGCAATCAATCCATGATGTATGCTACATGTAAAGAAGGTATGTACATCATCATGTCATGTAAGAATCATATAATGAATGTAAGGGTACTACAGTGTAGTGACATAGCAATTATCGATGATGAGTGTGTGAGCCGGCAACAAGTGTACGTGGAACAGATGCATCATCGATAATGGTGCTGGTGTCCTAGCAGCATGATATAAATACTGGAGCATGCAACATAGTATGAAAATGCGATGCAAAGCGAACCACAGAAAGGGAGTGGGAGCTGAAACTAAACGTAACCAAAACTTATCTGCATAAATCTAATATAAGTCCTACGAGTGATGCCTTTTGAAATAACACGAATCATGGGGTTTTGAAAATAGGGCTACGGTGTTTTTTATGAAAAGATACGTCGTTTTTGAAATATCCGTAGATTCCCTTGAGCTGTCTTTAAAAATACCCACGATTCGTCAGTTTTGAAAAAGGTAGGAGTCTACTCTAGTCTAATATCTACACTAAACTAAACAGCTGACTACAGGTAAGGAAACCGCCTAACAACTGAGTCGATATATATATATATATATAGTCGGTGATCCCGCCTCAATGTCATATCGTAAGGTATCCTCGAGTTATGAGTGCGGATCTATCATCAATATCGGCTCGTACGGTAAATCATCGTACGGCATCCCCAATAGCTGGGTAGGGTCAACATCTCACTATCTCGTCACATAATAGGTATCACTATCATCAGACCAAACAGTCTGGGGTACTACTCTATGCCTAGTACAATCGATACCATCAATGAAGTAAGCATGCGGGGTAACACATATCCCAAGCCCGCAAGAAACACAAATCATATCCCATATATGAATCAATATCAACTCGCCGATCTCGCGGCGCAAAGTCCACATCATCGACTCATCTCCAAAGTCATCCCAAATCATCAAACACTGCAAGTATGAGCAGTATGCAAGGGTGTGAATGTAGGTATGTAAGTATGTGTGTAAGTATGTGCAATCGCTACCTAGGGTTCGTACTATACCCAAACCATATATCTCATCATCAATAAGACCATTATTCATATCAATGATCCTAACAACATATAATAAATATACGTGGGTATACGTATTCGTATACCACACTACGGACTGCGGGGGTGCTATACGCCATCCACCCGACTTCCCCCTGTAGATATAATCTACTCACCTGTGTCCTGCGTGTCGGTGTCGACGTCACTGTCATCCTCCGCATCGTCTCGGATCGTCGCGGTGTACCTACACATAACACACGTATCGCATCGCATCAAAACCAAATCAAAGCTAAAACGGCATACGAAGTCCAAAACGACACGATAAGGGGCCTATAGGTGAAAACCTATGGCACGCCTTCAAAACCATCAATAAATCCTCTATATCGTCGTATAAACGCCAAATAGTCGAGGTAAAACGAAACAAACCAATGCAGAAATGAAAATACGGAAATACGGAAACAAAAATCCAAAACAGCAACTCTTGAAATATGTCCCAGATTTCACCCTAGGTCACTTTATACAAAACTATATATACCAGGGGCCTAAACTAACAATGTAGAAGCTACAGAACCAATACGAGACAGAATGGTGGGACCCAGGCCGCAATTGGCGGCCAAAAGGAGGAATTTGGCGGCCGTACGGATGAGTTGGGGGCTGGGGTTTGGGGTGTTGGTTCTATGGTGCCTGCACATCTCGATTTCCACTCAATATTATTTTAGGGTCCTCGGGGTGATAGCAGATTCAAGTTAACATGCACAGATTTCACATTTTCCCCGACATCGGTTTCTAAAATCCGTATTTCTAGTTCTAGCTTCAGGTTTTGGGTTCCAATTCATGCACTAGGGTGTTTATATAACCTCAATTAAACTCAATTTCACATTACAACTCAAGTTTCCCTCAAACCCTAACTAGGTTTTCATCAAGTCCATAATATCACACAATATCGATTAACAACTTGCATAGGGGTATAGGAAATGCTAAAATTAAGACAATGGTTCAGAAATTACCTCATTTGGCAACTCAAGAATTTTCTTGAGTTGCCCCTAGTGACCAAAATCCATGCTTTCTTAGTCCATCTTGTAGATCTCAAGCTTGTGCACACTTTTTGTGAAACCGAAATAGGGTTTTGGGATAGTTTTAGAGAGGAAATGAGAGCTTGAAGGTGGAGGAATGGAGAGGGAGCAGCAGCAGCTGCAGGAGAAAGAGGAGGAGGGAAAATGAAGGGAAGAAGTGGCTAAGGGTTGAAGTCAATGAAGCCCATGCCTCTCTCTCTCTCTCTCACCAACTCTCATTTCTTTAATCCTTTTCTTTTCTTTTTCTTTTCTTTTAATCCCTAATTCAAACCTTCTCACCCCAATAGTAATCCCAAATGATAAATCATGGCAAGAAAAGTGCACAAGTGTGGAAAAAGTAGTGTGTGCATGTTTTGCTCAAAATTTGCTAAAAACCCGATTAGCGATTTTTAATCGCGATTAGCACTAAATTAGTGTCAAAATGATCACAACAACTTAAAAATGTCATAATTCACTAATTTACCCTATTTTAGAATTTTTCTTAATTTTCCACAATTTTTCTCATATTTTTCCTATTTATTTGTATTTAAAAATACCTAAATATTAAAATATTCAATAAAATAATATTAAATTATAAAAATTCCCCAAAATTAATATTTTATTATTTCGAAATGTTACAGCTGTTGTGTAATTTAATTGGGCCTCGTTCAAGGTTCGGCTAGCGTAATAAATTACATGTGGCATCTTCTTGATGTGCTGTCCAAGGACAGCACCAATGGCAAAATCAGATGCATCACACATAATTTCAAATGGATGCGTCCAGTCAGGAGACGAAAGAATGGGAGCAGAAGTAAGTGAGTTTTTCAATGACTCGAACGCCTTCATACAGCTCGAGTCAAAATCAAATGTGGTGTCCTTGGCCAACAAAAGAGTCAAGGGTCTAGCAATCTTGCTAAAATCCTTGATGAACCGTCTATAGAAACCGGCAAGGCCAAGGAAGGCTCGAATGTCTCGGACGCATTTGGGAAGAGGGATATTGGAAATGACTTCAATCTTCGCTTTATCTACCTCAATGCCATTTTGCGAGATGATATGTCCTAAGACAATACCTTCTCGTACCATGAAGTGGCACTTCTCCCAATTTAAAGTAAGGTTCTTATCCTTACACCGGATAAGGACTATGTCGAGATGTAGCAAACACACATCAAAGGAGTCGCCGAAAATAGAGAAGTCATCCATGAAGATCTCCAAGAATTTTTCCACCATGTCTGAAAAAATACCCATCATACACCGCTGGAAGGTAACGGGTGCATTGCATAACCCAAAGGACATGCGACGGTAAGCAAACGTATCGAAAAGACAAGTGAATATTGTCTTGTCTTGGTCTTTTCGGCGATGGGAATTTGATTATAGCCGGAGTAGCCATCCAAAAAGCAATAGTATTCATGCCCAGCTAATCGTTCTAGCATTTGGTCAATAAAAGATAATGGAAAGTGGTCTTTCTGTGTCGCGGCGTTGAGTTTTCTATAATCGATACATACTCGTCACCCAGTTTGGGTGCGAGTAGGTATTAACTCATTCGCCTCATTAGTTATGACCGTTATACCCGATTTCTTAGGAACAACGTGAATGGGGCTAACCCACTGGCTATCAGAGATAGGGTAAATGATACTACTATCAAGACATTTTACGATCTCCTTTTTAACGGTCTCTTTCATGACTGGGTTGAGTCACCTCTGTGGATCCCTTGCTGGCTTAGCATCATCCATCATATGAATATGATATTCAACTATTAGGGGACTAATCCCCTTGATGTCCTCCATAGTCCAGCCAAAAGCTTGCCGATTGCTTTGCAAGACCGTTAAAAGGGCTTTCTCTTTCACTGGGGCTAGAGAAGCCGAGATGATAACAGGAAGGATTTCATTCTCACCTAACTAAGAGTATTTAAGGTGAGATGGCAATAGCTTGAGTTTGAGTGTTGGAGGTGAAACAATTGAAGGTAAAATCGGTGAAATTGTCTCAAACTCAAAGGATTCCAATAGAGCTTTAAAACGAGTGTAAGCAATCGAGTCGGATGGTTCAACTAACTCATCCGAAAATTCAAAGGATTCAAATTCGGGTGGTGATTGTTCGAGATCATTCGAGAAAGTGAAACACTCGTAGTCATTATCGGGCGTAAAAGCAGTATCAGATTCAAGGAGGAACGCACTAGTGGCGTCAAAATTTTTGTGATCGAACAGAAATTTCTCAAGCTCATAGCCGTCTTGGGTGATCTCTTAGATCGAGCAAACATTAAGTATATTAGCATTAGGTTCGGAGGGCAGATTTCCCAACTTAAAAATGTTGAGTTCAATTGTCATGTTTCCAAAAGATAGGTTCATCGAACCATTTCGACAATTGATCACCGCATTAGAAGTTGCAAGGAATGGACGACCGAGTATCACCGGAATTTGACTCCGGGGGTTAGCTACAGGCTGTGTATAGAGAACAATAAAATCAACGGGGAATATGAAGTCCCCAACTTTAATCAACACATCCTCTAACTCACCCCTAGGATGGGTGATGGATCGGTCGGCCATTTGGAGAGTACAATGCGTATGTTTCAGCTCTCCTACACCTAATTGTTCATATACCGAATAGGGAAGCGGGTTAACACCGGCACCAAGATCTAAAAGTGTGCGATTGATGTTCTTATACCCAATAGTTATTGAAATTGTTGGACAGCCAGGGTCCTTCCGTTTTTGAGGTAAAGGTTGGATAAGAGCATCACTTACTGCGCTAGCCAAGAAATCTTTCTTAGGTACCCGTGATTTCCTCTTCTTAGTACATAAGTCCTTCAAGATTTTAGCGTAAGAAGGGACTTGTTAGATTGCATCCAAGAGGGGAATGTTAATACTAACCTGTTTAAATAACTCCACAATCTTCTTGTCATGACTCGAAATAGCTCGTGACTGGCACTTGAATTATATGAAGTCTATAGGACCCCATCTAATCTAAGTAAGCTAAAAAGCCCAGAAATCTAAAACCATTTTAAGGAGTAAATAAAAAAAACTAGTTTAAAGAAGTGAAGAAAACATGTTTTGAAGTCAAGATTTTTAAATAACTAAGCCGAATATGCATTTTAAAATGTATAGTCTTTTATGAAAATTTCGGCAGAGTTTCCTTAGTAAAAACTGGCCCCGAACGGGGTACAACAAGAATAATATATATGCAATGATAAAAAGCATCCCCAAGCGGGAGTTAGCTCTTCGTCAATTGACGGTCATAACCACGCAAGCAATATAATATACAACGCCAAAGGACGAGGATCAAAACTCAAAAAAAAAACTCAATAACATGAAAACCGTAATACTACTACATGCGACTCTAAGGTCGAAGTAATACGTCACTAGTGTCTAAGGCTGAAACAATATACAAGTTTTGGTCGATGGAATTTCTAGATACAATGAATAATACATATACAATGGTGGTTCTAATGCAAAAGAACCCACCTACCAAAGCAAATCACCTGCAAAGAACCAGTGTGCCAGAAATGTCGCCATGGAACCTATACGGCAAAACCTGCAAGAACTGTGGCACAACGGGGGTGAGTTTCCAACTCATGAATAGAAAATATCTACAAGTAGAAATCGAATGCATGACATAATCCTAGGCCAATACGATCAGATATAATATAAACCTCAAAGAGTAAGTCTGAAGCATGATAAGGTGGCAATATAACATCTAAACATGTAGGTAGTTCTAAGTGCTTGTGTCAGTGCTTCAGGTAATAACATGTCATAAATATAAGGTATGTCTGCATGAAGTAAATATGATGAAGTATTTAAATTGATATCAATACACATATACTAGCGTCCCATTCCACTAATATTGGTGTAAGGGTATATATAACAGCGCCCTCATACCCTGTTATATATACAAAAGAAGTATGATCAATGAAATCAAAGTCTCTATGTGAACAATGTCAGTATATACGTGGATCCCGTCCACCAGTCACCCAATGACAATAAGTATCATGCGTTTAAATATGAGGATATAATCAAATCATGAAACTAATGTGCCAAGCATCGACACAGAAATACCGATCTATCAGGTGTTGTCACATAGACTGGCACCCTGATAGTTACGTATCTTACGCTATCTCAAAACTCGAGTGCCCAGCTTCGACCCTCGAATTTCGACGTATCATACGTACATAACTACAGTCGGTATACCCAAGATAACCGCCGAGTAAAAGGTAATATCACCGGACGGTAGGGTTCCCCTGACAGGCTCATCGCTTACTGCGCGACAGATCCGTTCTCGCTCTGGGGTACCTCCGGGCCCCACCATGTACCCTCATACGGCCTCTACGCCTCCTCACATGGGGTATATATATATATATATATATATATATATACATATATATATATATATATATATATATCAGAACCGATAAAACTCATGGTGGTTGCTGAAATATCATATCAAGGGTAACCGGGTTATTAAAACATTTACATAATCTCTTTGAAATACCCACGGTTCCTAAATCCAGAAATATCATAGAAACAACATATCTCAATGCGCAAAATCAGAAAGCAAGATGTATGTGACATAAAAATGAAATGCAAGTATAACAGTATATCATGCAACATGGAATAATAGTATGCACATACAAGGTCATATCCTGATGCAATAATACTACTGTGTAGTGACATGGCAATTATCGATGATGAAGTGTGTGAGCCGGTAAGCAAGTGTACGTGAAATATACGCATCATCGATAATGGTGCTGGTGTCCTAACAACATAATGGTAATATAGCAATAAACACATGCAAGCGATGTGAATAGCATAAATTTGCGGAAATCAAATAATCAACACAACAGTGAAGAATCTACATCAATATGTATATGTCATGCAGTTATGCCATTTGAAATAAGACGAATCGGGATTTTTAGTAAAATAAGGGCTACGGTGTTTTTAAGAAAAGATGCGTCTTTTAAAGTACCCGTAGAATCCCTTTTTGCCTGTCTTTAAAATACTCCCGATTCGTTAGTTTTGAAATAGGTATGACTCGAGTCTAGTCCAACATCTACTATACTAACTACTGATCTAACTACCAAGTCAATCAGGAGGGGTATGAAAACCATCTAAATCTGAGTCGATATATATATAGATATAATAGTCGGTGATCCCGCCTCAATAGTATCACGTACGATACAGTATATCATAAGACATCCTCGAGTCATGAGTGCTGATCAATCATCAATATATAGCACGTACGGTAAATTGTCGTACGGCATCCCAATAGCTGGGTGCGGGTCAATATCACATTATCTCATCAATTATCTGGTATCCTTATCATCATATCACATAATCTGGGGTAAAGATCTATGTCTAGTACAAATCGATACCATCTACATAAGTATGAATGCGTGTGTGAAGCACGCGTCCAAGGCCCGCTAAAATCACATGTCGTATCCCAAATACGAATCATATTATATCACCGATCTCATGGCACTATGTCCAATATCATCGAATCATCTCCAATTTCATCCAATATCATCATCAACACCATGTAAGTATAAAGAATATGCAAGGGTGTGCGTGTGGGTGTAAACCTATTCTAGGGCTCGCGACTATGAACTACACTAGTTTACTTCTAACCCTAAACTATCCATAATATACCTAACACAAGAACCATGACACACTATAAACTATCATATATATAATATATACATATATAGTATACCAACTACAGACTGTGGGGGTGCTATACGCCATCCACCCGACTTCTCCCGTAGATATAATCTATTCACCTTGCGTCTTCATTTGTCGACGTTGCCACGCGCTTGCTTGTCGTCCCGAAGTCTTCATGGGGTACCTACACAACAAAGTATCGTAAATGCATATTAAAACCAAATCAAAGCTAAAACGACACACGAAAACCAAAACAATACGCTAAGGGGCTTATAGGTTAGAACCTATGGGTACACTTTCAAAACCATCAATAAATCCTCGATATTGTCGTATAAACGCCAAGTATTCGAGGTAAAACACTGATACACAATTCCAGAATTCAAAATACGAAATACGAAAACAGAAATCAAAACTGCAACTAGAGAAAAAGGTCCCAGATTCTACCCTAGGTCAAATTGGACAATTTTGCACAAGCCATGGGTATAATCTAGAGATGTAGGAGCTGCAGAACCAAAACGGGACATTTCTACCATGGTCTGGCCGCAATTTGCGGCCGGGGGGAATAAATCTGCGGCCGAGATTGGGAATTAGGGTATGGGGCTTTGGTGATAGCTTCCTGGGTTCCTGCACATATCACCGTCCAACCAAAATAATTTTCTGAGTTTCGGGGTGATAGCAGATCTCATATAACCTTCACAGATTTCACAAATCTTCCGATATCGGTTTCTAAATCCGTATCTCGGGTTTCAAGTCTCAGGTTTGGGTCTCAAATCTGGCACTAAGGTGTGTGTATGGCCTCTACTGAGCTCAATTTCACAGAAAACCCAAAATTCCCTCAAACCCTAACTAGGTTTTCCTTAAGTCCACCAAATCAAACAATATCGGTTCTAAAATAGCATAGGGGTATAAGTAATGCTAAAACTAAGCTAATGGTTCAGTAAAATACCTCATTTGGCAACTCAAGAATTTTCTTGAGTTGCCCCTAGTGGCCAAAATCCTTGCTTTCTTGGTCCAATGTGTTGGTCTTGAGCTTGTGCACACTTTTTGTGAAATGAGAGTGGGCTTTTGGAGTGTTTTTGGATGTGATTTGAAGAGTTGAAGAGGGTAGGGAGGTGAGGAGCAGGAGGAGCTGCAGCAACAACAGGAAGAGGGAGGGAGGAAATGAGAGGAAGGAATGAAGAGAATGGCTGAGTCTTTGGTCAAAAGAAAACCATACCTTTCTCTCACCATACCTCAATATAATAATCATTTTCCTTTTCTTTTATTTTCTTTTCCTCTTCAAAATCCTTCTCACTCAAATAGTAACCCTAAATGAAACATGATAGAAAATGCACAAGTGTAGAAAAACAAGATATGTGCATCTTTTGCACAAAATTGCTAAAAAACCGATTAGCGATTTTTAATCGCGATTAGCACTAAATTAGCATATAAATGATCATAAAAACTTAAAAAGGGCACAATTCCATAAAATAACATATTTTAGAATTTTCCAAAAAAAATTTCCCATTTATCTATATTTAATTATACCGAAATATTAAAATATTCATTCAAATAATATTAAATTATAAAAATTCCCAAAAATAATATTTTTTTTAAATGTTACAATCTTCCCCCCTTAAAGAAATTCGGTCCCCGAATTTAAATTTAAACCCCTAAGTTCTATAACATTTCAGTAAAAATCCAAATTGTCGGGGCTCCGAAATCATCAACAAATAAAACGCATCATAGCGCAATGCATGCGCATAAGTAATAAGTAGATAACTCAAAATCGAAACTCCGTCAAGCATCTCGCAATCATCGGAGTCATGGTAAAGACACCAATGTCAAATCCAGCGCAAAACCAATATGATGTATATCAAAATTATACATGTATATATGAAAGCTGTATATGTAAATAACTAAGGTAAATGCATGCAAAAATATGCGGGTACTGTCCTCTGACCAGTCCCGCTTAGTACAAAATCACATAGTGAATATCATAAAAACGTACTGCTCTTATAAGAAATCAATCCCCAAAGATGTATATAAGAATATCTGGTGCGTCTGGTGCGCACGGAAATCAAAATCCAAATATGTGCCATACTGGTGCACAAAAACAACATCTAGGTGCAACGGGTGTGCACGAAACATCTGTCATAGGCAACGTGTGTGCCTGACAGAAAAATCAGGTGCATCTGACATGCACGAAGAATCCCGATTTAGTGCATCTGGTGTGCACCAAAATCGTATCTCAAAACATGCGCTCCTCACGCGCGAAAATCCAAATCAAATGCACGGAGTGCAAGAAATCAACATCAAAATCAGAATCAAAATCGACGGTATACAATACGACTCAATCCAAATCAGGTATACCGCAGTGTATAAGCTCACAATCATATGCATCAGCGTGCATAAATCAAATCAAAACACAAAAGGTGCATAGACACTATGCTGGAAGCGTAAATCAAATCACTGGCATAAAATAGGCATGAAATCACAATCAATACCTCATTTGTAATAACTATGCGCAAAATATAAATACCCAGTAGGTGCAACCATGGTGCAAGAAAAAAAATATCATGAAACTCAGTCATCATGACTAAATCATGCAAACAGAATACCCAAAATACCGAAATCCAAGATGACGGATACATGATAATCGAATCACAAAATCACAAATCATAAATACCGTCGTAGGTAGATCCTCCTTCAAAATCGAAAAGGTATCGGTGCATCCAATCCCAGCAGCACAAGATATCTACTTGCCTCTTGCTCGTGGTCTGGCGTCCTCTGTCTGTGGGTCCTTATCTTCTTTCTGGATTACCAATCTCATGATCAATCGACTCATCAGCCCTGTCCGACGTGCTAACGGGGATGATTCCATTTTTGGCACTTCTCTGGTCATCTCTCGGTTAATCATCACGACCACTCGTAAAGCAGCATGTCATTGGCGTCGGCCTCTGGCCCTCTGAATGCACATGACACATCTGATCCTGGGTGCAAATATCATTGCAGCAGTGTCCTCGAAGGAATCCTGCTCAGGGTCACTTCCGATCTTGCCTATGCCGAACTGTACGGAGGCTAGTACTCTCACATAATCTCTTCCCGCTCTCGGGACATCTGCGTCTTCAGTACAACATTTACTCGGAAGCTGGTCGCATCCTAATGCCTCTGTATGCATATTGCATCTCTGATGTCAGCGGAGTGGAACGTCATCTCGTCGAAGTCTCGTGCGAACTCTTTACTTCACTCTGCTCAATGTCGACTGATTCGGAATCGTCTCATCATGGCTACATAGACTGTGCTCCAATGGCTATACTCGTA
The DNA here is from genome assembly GCA_030015575.1 of Agapanthus africanus. NCBI lineage: Eukaryota > Viridiplantae > Streptophyta > Magnoliopsida > Asparagales > Amaryllidaceae > Agapanthus > Agapanthus africanus. Next base: position 305,278,128 of record JASDDO010000010.1, on the reverse strand, counting down.
TCTGGAGTCTCCCAAGCAATGTGTCTCATCACATGATATCCGAATGATGTCGAACCATCCGATCGATTTGTCAAAACCTCATAATCCCCTAAAAGATCAACATCTTGGGTACAGTTTAATAGTATCGAGTACATACCACAGCATCAGTGGTCCTGCCGTAGAAGGGCAAACCCAAGCCTCACTAATGGCGCTGCGGAACTGCCGCAAACCCTAAGGTTCAAAGGCTTTCACACGGTCATTATGTCAAGTTAGGGTTTTATTCTTCTAGATGGTCCATAGAATTGCCCGCATGTCTTTTCGAATACTTTAAATTTGGAATAATAGGTTTCTGACATTCGATCGTCTCTGTCGACTCTCAACGAACCTGTGTAAAGTCGCCTCTAGCTGAAATCAATCTATCTGATGACCTCGCATCGGGGTAAGCGAACGAACCACATGTCCTAGTCATTCATCCTCGGTGACTAACGACCTTCCATCATATCTCTAAGTATATACTCATGATGCAATAGCTCCAATCATATGGGCGATATCTCGTCATTTGCAGCAACAACTGGCTCATTCGTCTGTACACTGAACAGCACCTCAATCATCATGAATAAGCGATATACCAATGGTCATCACATCCTGGCTGGCCTCTATCAGTAGCCTGATCCTCTGGTACCGATCGGCACGTCTGATAAATCTCGTAAAAGCGATCTGTAAAATGCTCATGGCGCGAAAACACAGTAAGACGACGCCTCCAATGCAATTGTATGTCTCTGGGATCATGCCCTGGTCAGTCCTCGTCCATGACGAGCTCATGATGACGTGTCTCTGGCCGTAGCACTCTCTGCCCGTGTGATCGTTGCAGCACAATCATAACCAGTATCGATGAGGATAGATCGGGAATGAATATAATACTGTGCAAGGAAATGTACATCCTAAAGCTCCTTAAGCGGAGTGGCGTATCGTAAGTATGCCGCGGAACATACACACGGTACGTCACTCTACTGAAGTCACCTACTCCATCAACCAAGGGTCATCCTACGTGACGAAAATTCGGGTCTAATACCCCCTCGACTAAGTCTAAGTTCCATAAGGTCAAGCCTAAATTCCGTATATATATAAACGCCCTAGGCTCTACATAGTCAAACATAGACGCAAATGAAGGTTAACCTAGCGCTCTGATACCAACTTTGTCATGACCCGAAATAGCTCGTGACTGGCACTTGAATCATATGAAGTCTATAGGGCCCATCTAATCCAAGTAAGCCAAAAAGCCCAGAAATCTAAAACCATTTTAAGGAGTAAATAAAAAAAAACTAGTTTAAAGAAGTGAAGAAAACATGCTTTGAAGTCAAGCTTTTTAAATAACTAAGCCGAATATGCATTTTAAAATGTATAGTCTTTTATGAAAATTTCGGCAGAGTTTCCTTAATAAAAATTGGCCCCGAACAGGGTACAATAAGAATAATATATATGCAATGATAAAAGGCATCCCCAAGCGGGAGCTAGCTCTTTGTCAATCGACGGTCACAACCACGCAAGCAATATAATATACAACACCGAAGGGCGAGGATCAAAACTCAAAAAGAAACTCAATAACAAGAAAACAATAATACTACTACACGCGACTCTAAGGTCGAAATAATACATCATTAGTGTCTAAGGCTGAAACAATATACAAGTTTTGGTTGATGGAATTTCAAGACACAATGAATAATACATATACAATGGTGGTTCTGATGCAAAAGAACCCACCTACCAAAGCAAATCACCCGCAAAGAACCAGTGTGCCAGAAATGCCGCCATGGAACCTGTACGGCAAAACCTGCAAGAACTATGGCACAACGGGGGGGAGTTGCCAACTCGTGAATCGAAAATATCTACAAGAAGAAATCGAATGCATGACATAATCCTAGGTCAATACAATCAGATATAATATAAACCTCAAAGAGTAAGCCTGAAGCATGATAAGGTGGCAATGTAACATCTAAACATGTAGGTAGTGCCAAGTGCTCATGCCAGTGCCTCAGGTAATAACATGTCATAAATATAAGGTATGTCTGCATGAAGTAAATATGATGAAGTATTTAAATTGATACCAATAAACATATATTAACGTCCCATTCCACTAATATTAGTGTAAGGATATATATAATAGTGGCCTCATACCCTGTTATATATACAAATGAAGTATGATCAATGAAATCAAAGTATGTATGTGAACAATGTCTGTATATATGTGGATCCCGTCCACCCGTCACCCAATGACAATAAGCATCATTCGTGTAAATATGAGAATATAATCAAATCATGAAACCAATGTGCCAAGCATCGACACAAAAATGCTGATCTATCAGGTGCTGTCACCAAGACTGGCACCCAGATAGGTACGTATCATACGCTATCTCGAAACCTGAGTGCCCAGCTTCGACCCTCGAATTTCGACGTATCATACGTACATAACTCCGGTCGATATCCCCAAGATAACCGCCAAGTAAAAGGTAATATCACCGGACGGTAGGGTTCCCCTAACAGGCTCATTGCCTACTGCGCGACAGATCCGTTCTCGCCCAGGGGTACCTCCAGGCCCCACCATGTACCCTCATACGGCCTCTACGCCTCCTCGCATGGGGTATATATATATATATATATATATATATATATATATATATATATATATATATATATCAGAGCCGATAAAACTCATGGTGGATGCTGAAATATCATATCAAGGGTAACCGGGTTTTTAAAACATTTACATAATCTCTTTGAAATACCCACGGTTCCCAAATCCAGAAATATCATAGAAACAATATATCTCAATGCGCAAAATCAGAAAGCATGATGTATGTGACATATAAATGAAATGCAAGAATAACAGTGGATCATGCAACATGGAATACTAGTATACACATACAAGGTCATATCCTGATGCAATAATACTACTGTGTAGTGACATGGCAATTATCGATGATGAAGTGTGTGAGCCGGCAAGCAAGTGTACGTGGAACATACGCATCATCAATAATGGTGCTGGTGTCATAACAACATGATGGTAATATAGCAATAAACACATGAAAGCGATGTGAATAGCATGAATATGCGGAAATCAAATAATCAACACAACAGTGAAGAATCTACATCAATATGTATATGTCATGCAGTTATGCCATTTGAAATAAGACGAATCGGGATTTTTAGTAAAATAAGGGCTACGGTGTTTTTAAGAAAAGATGCGTCTTTTAAAGTACCCGTAGAATCCCCTTTTGCCTGTCTTTAAAATACTCCCGATTCGTTAGTTTTGAAATAGGTATGACTCGGGTCTAGTCCAACATCTACTATACTAACTACAGATCTAACTACCAAGTCAATCAGGAGAGGTATGGAAACCACCTAAATCTGAGTCGATATATATATATAGATATAATAGTCGGTGATCCCGCCTCAATAGTATCGCGTACGATATAGTATATCATAAGACATCCTCGAGTCATGAGTGCGGATCAATCATCAATATATAGCTCGTACGGTAAATCGTCGTACGACATCCCGATAGCTGGGTACGGGTCAATATCACATTATCTCATCAATTATCTGGTATCCTTATCATCATATCACATAATATGGGGTACTGATCTAAGTCTAGTACAAATCGATACCATCTATATAAGTATGAATGCGTGTGTGAAGCACAAGTCCAAGGCCCGCTAAAATCACATGTCGTATCCCAAATACGAATCATATCATATCACCGATCTCATGGCACTACGCCCAATATTATCGACTCATCTCCAATGTCATCCAAAATCATCATCAACACCATGTCAGTATAAAGAATATGCAAGGGTGTGCGTGTGGGTGTAAACCAATTCTTGGGCTCGCGACTATGAACTACACTAGTTTACATCTAACCCTAAACTATCCATAATATACCTAACACAAGAACCATGACACACTATAAACTATCATATATATAATATATACATATATAGTATACCAACTACGGACTGCGGGGGTGCTATACGCCATCCACCCGACTTTCCCCGTAGATATAATCTATTCACATTGCGTCTTCATTTGTCGACGTCGCCATGTGCTTGCTTGTCGTCCCGAAGTCTTCATGGGGTACCTACACGTCAAAGTATCGTAAATGCATATTAAAACCAAATCAAAGCTAAAACGACACACGAAAACCAAAACGATACGCTAAGGGGCCTATAGGTTAGAACCTATTGGTGCACTTTCAAAACCATCAATAAATCCTCGATATAGTCATATAAACGCTAAGTATTCAAGGTAAAACACTGATACACAATTCCAGAATTCAAAATACGAAATATGAAAACAGAAATCAAAAAAACAACTAGAGAAAAGGGTCTCAGATTCTACCCTAGGTCAAATTGGACAATTTTGCACATGCCAGGGGTCTAATCTAGAGATGTAGGAGCTGCAGAACCAAAACGAGACATTTCTACCCTGGTCTGGCCGCAATTTGTGGCCAGGAGGAATAAATCTGCGGCCGAGATTGGGAATTAGGGTATGGGGCTTTGGTGATAGCTTCCTGGGTGCCTGCACATATCACTTTCCAACCAAAATAATTTTCAGAGTCTCGGGGTGATAGCAGATCTCATATAACCTTCACAGATTTCATAAATCTTCCGATATCGGTTTCTATATCCGTATTTCTGGTTTCAAGTCTCAGGTTTAGGTCTCAAATCTAGCACTAAGGTGTGTGTATGGCCTCTACTGAGCTCAATTTCACAGAAAACCCAAAATTCCCTCAAACCCTAACTAGGTTTTCCTTAAGTCCACCAAATCAAATAATATCGGTTCTAAACTAGCATAGGGGTATAAGTAATGCTAAAACTAAGCTAATGGTTCAGTAAAATATCTCATTTGGCAACTCAAGAATTTTCTTAAGTTGCCCCTAGTGGCCAAAATCCTTGCTTTCTTGGTCCAATGTGTTGGTCTTGAGCTTGTGCACACTTTTTGTGAAATGAGAGTGGAGTTTTGGAGTGTTTTTGGATGTGATTTGAGGAGTTGAAGAGGGGAGGGAGATGAGGAGCAGCAGCAGCAGCAGCAACAAGAGGAAGAGGGAAAGAGGAAATGAGAGGAAGAAATGAAGAGAATGGCTAAGTCTTTGGTCAAAAGAAAACCATACCTTTCTCTCTCTCACCATATCTCAATATAATAATCCTTTTCCTTTTCTTTCCTTTTCTTTTTCTCTTTAAAATCCTTTTCACTCAAATAGTAACTCTAAATGAAACATGATAGAAAATGCACAAGTGTAAAAAAACAAAATATGTGCACGTTTTGCACAAAATTGCTAAAAAACCGATTAGCGATTTTTAATCGCGATTAGCAATAAATTAGCATATAAATGATCATAAAAACTTAAAAATGGCACAATTCCATAAAATAACCTATTTTAGAATTTTCCATAATTTTTCCAAATTTTTTCCCTATTTATCTGTATTTAATTATACCGAAATATTAAAATATTCATTAAAATAATATTAAATTATAAAAATTCCTAAAAATAGTTGATTGGATCTTGTTTATTGGATACAAAAATGTAGAAAAACCATTTGTGGATTTTGTTTATTAGATCTCAACCTGTTTGGAAATGGAACATTTTGAAATTTGGTTGAGTCCGATGTTTGTGGAAGAGATTGCAGAGTTGGAATGGATCCCAGTGTTGGTGTTTTTGTGGAGTGAGATGTGGGTCTGTTCGGGGCAGTAGAAGAAATAGAGCCTTGTGAAGAATGGAGAACAAGCCCTGAAGAAGATGAATATAAAGAAGAAGAAGAAGGAGAAGAAGAAGCAGCTGCCGGGGTGTCATCATCAGTGCCAACATTGTTGTGCAACATCCTTCCAGATCTCAATGTAGTCATGACACTCACATTATGGTTTTGTTGTTCAAGAGAAACATGTGCATTTTGTGGGTGACCAGGATTTGGTAGTGGTTGAGATGGAAGCTTCCCCTTCTCTCGCTCGCTTAAAGCTGCATTCAGTTGTGCAATCTGGGCTTCAATGGTTTTGATACTTTGCCCATGTGATGCAGTGTGTTGCACCAAAGACTGAATAGAAGACTGGATGTTGGCTGAGGATTGAGTTGATTGTTTTAAAAATTCCTCCAGACTTCGTTCTAGCGAGGAAAGCTTATCGTTATTTGATGGAACAAAATTGTTTTGAGGAAAAGACTTGTTAGGTGCAAAATTGTTCGTTTGATTTGGTAAGGTTGGGGTTGGAAAGGTTGCTGATATTGAGTTTGTTGAGGAGCTTGTTGTTGTGGAGGAGGCCTCTGGAAATTGTTGTTGCCTTGGAATTGTTGTTGATTTTGATTCCAAGCAAAATTGGGGTGGTTCCTGCAACCAGGATTGTAAGTTGAAGAGTATGGATCATTTCTTTGTATTTACTGAAAGGAAGTATTGACTTGATCCTGTCCTTGAGCAGATGGATTGTAAGGACACTCTTCAATCAAATTGGATGGATCCGAACAACAAGCGCATATAGTGCGAGGGGGTAAAGCAGGGGCAGGAAAAAGGCGATGAGAATTTGCTCTCAATTGCTTCTAGTTTTCGTGTAATTGCTGTCATTTCGGTTTTCATTGCAATTGACATATCAAGTTGATGAATGCCTGCCTTAGACGGACCGAAGGAAGTAGATGAAGTGGATGAAGCGGTCTATCTAGTGCTTTCCCACTGAAGCGTTTGTTCAGCAAGATCGTCGAGAAATTGCCAAGCTTCCTCGTCAGATTTACTTAGGAAGTGACCTTGACAAATGGTTTCCTGCAACTGCTTAGTTGCTGGGTTCAGTCCTCCGTATAAAGTTTGGCAAAGTTGTCATCTCTCAATACCGTGATGAGGGCACTGAACAAGAAGGTCTTTGAATCATTCGAAACACTTCCAAAAAGGTTCGGAAGGAAGCTGGGAAAATTGGTTTTACGAATTCTTGCGGTCTTGTGATGTGGGTAAAACTTTTTAGGAAACGCTTTAACAAACTCTTCCCAACTGTTTATGGAATGCGATGCAGTACTATATAACCACTTTTCAACTAGGTCACATAATGTGAAAGGAATGACTCGTTGCCTTATAGCATCATCGGACAGTTGGGTGGTCTTCATCATTGCACAAACATTCTGGAATTTGTTAATGAAGATATAGGCATCTTCGGATTCCAGCCCGTGAAATTTAGGCAACATATTGATGAAGTGGGGCTTAATTTCGAAATTATCCCCATTTGCCGGCGGTAGTGAAATACAAGTAGGAAGTGCGGAGCGAGTAGGATAGAAACGGTCCTGGAGTGTGATTCGCTGTGGCGCTTCGACAGGAGGTTGTTGCGGGTTATTCGCACCCAGTTGAGGTGGAATCAGTCCCGAGGTAGGTAAAGGGTTGTTAGGATTGAATCCTGACATCTTTTTAGAAGATGATGAATATGAAGATGAAGGTGAATGGACAGAATTCCGGTCAACATTGGAGTTGGCCGGCAAAGGTAAGGATGAAAAAGAAGTGGAGGGAGTTTCGACTTCGGAGGCGTTCGCGTAGTCGGTAGCGACTAACGAAATACGGACTAAGCGGGCGCTAGTGTCCCGAGTCCAACCGGACATACACTAAACGAGTTGTAGTGTAGTCAAAACGTAGAATGTGAGGGTAAGAAAAGGTCAATGGGGAAATGTGAATGAAGGTTGGGTGGAATGGAATTCTAGCGACAAAGGGCAAGTTTTTGTAAAAAATTTGTTTTGTGTTTTTTTTATAAAGAGTTTTGCTAAATTTTTTTTATGGAATTAAGGCTCAATTTCAAACAACTACAATTTAAACATGCACAATCAAACCTAAATCTAAGGTTTCCTAGGTTAACTAGACTGCTCCTAACTGTTCCAAAGCGACAAGTTGTGAGATATCCCTCGAATCGCCTCTTCACCGCCAATTATAGCCAGGTAAGCACAAATGAAGAAAGGAGGGTTCCGCTCATGAACCACCGTGAGACGGGCCTTTTAAAATTACCTTTCTTACTTGTCTAGCCTAGGCGCCACAAAGTCAGGTTTAGATAAACGACTGAATGCCCACAACCTTCCTCTGTCCTAATGAGCGCGACAGTCCTTAATTGGCCGAGTCTAGATATTTTTTAATTAGCACAAGGGTGACGCATATGCTTTTTGTGATTTCTGGGGTCTTAGGAAGGGTAATGAAATCCCCACCCAATCTTAATTGGTGTTATAGCCCCTTAGATTCCGTTTTAAATATGCAAAGCAGTAACACACAAAATCTAAAACACTTGCCAAATTTTTTTTTTATCTGCAGCGCAAAGAATCCTGCATAAAATGATTTATTGTAGAGGAAGAAGAAGTTGATGTGCAAAGAAACCTGCAGGAAATTTTTTTTAATGGAGTGCAGAGGGTAGGAGGAAAGAAATGGAATGCTTACAGAGAAATATGGGTTGCTGACGTCAGCAGTTGACCATGAAACCGCGGTCAAATGCCTACTTATGCTGCGTTTCCGCGGTGGTTTAGTAGGTTTAGATCTCCAAAAATTTTCTTTGTTCTGTTGTGGTTCTCCTCTGTCTGTTCAGATCTTCTGTTTCTGGATCGGTTCACTGAGCTTGCTCCAGATCTGAATCTGTCCGTCTTCCTTTCCTGTACAATTCGCACAAAAACCAATCAAAAATAACAAGATTATTTTTCATGTTTTATTTATTTATTTATTTATTTATTATATTTTTTTATTTAATTAACCCGATATTACATAAAGAAAAAAAACTACCGTTTCCCCGGCAACGGCGCCATTTGATTGATATAAGTTTTGTATGTGCGTTTAAAATTTAAGAATACCGCAATCAAGACGGTGTTGCTTAGTAGCTAGCCGGTTGAGTACGAGTCGATCCACAGGGAAATGGTGTTCTTTTCTTTAAGTTCTAATGAGTTAAGTCCTAACTTTGGTAGGTTTTGTTTTAAGATCTCAGAATGAGAATAAATTGATTTCAAGGCTTGCTAGGGTTAGGATCAGGTTAGTTTGAATTAAGGATTCTTCTCACTTCTATCAATGCCCTAGTTAAGAATATAGGTGTTAGGGTAATAGTCAACAATGGGGATTGGCACGACTAGGAAGAAACTTAGTTTCTTCCTTTTGGTCCTTGTCCGTCCATTCTTGGCTCTTAGCCCTTAACCTCCGATTAATTCAACCACAACTGGTCTAACTAGGGAATCATCACTATCATGTAGGATAGGGTGCCGTAGTGAGCCGAGTATGGTTGAATTAAATAGAATCCTAATTAAATTAGTTGGGTAAGGAAAGGAGTGCGAGAGATTTCCTTCTCTCAAACCTTTTCTATCCTAACCCTAACAAGTGAGAAATTACTCACTCATTAGGAAAGCGACAATAAAATTCATTTTTATATTTTTTATATTAGAAAACTAAATTGCAGATAATAAAAGAACAGATAAAAATTTGCAGGAATTAAATTCAGATAAAAAGAATGCAGGTTAAAATTAAAAACTCATTTTATTGATGACCTCTCAACAGTGCATTACAACTTGAATTAAAATTTAAATCTATGAATTAAAAAGAGGCATAAAACTAAAGAGAGGCCTGCCTTCATTTGGCTTTTGACTTTCTTATTTATAGATAGAAAAAACCTTAGGTTACATTCTGATTCACACTTGAATTTACAAGACTACCATAAGAAAGCCGGGTGAAAGCACCGACACCCACCGACACATGCACCGACACGTGCATTATACGGCTGCGGAACCGCGGCAGAAAGGCCTGTTTGGCCGCGGTTCCGCGGCCATTTGGTTGGATCTCTGGCTCGATTTTTGAGGGTTGCTTCATGTTGCTTTTAACTTCTGTTTTCTTCACTTGGTTCCTCAGAATCTCTTCTATTTTCTTCCAGATTTCCAATAGTGCAGATGATGTGGACTTTTACCGTGAGCTTCGCGTTGAAGTCTTGAATCTTGTGCTGCCCTTGTGCTTTGTGCATTGAACTATCTACTGATCTTCATTTGTTCCTTGAACTGGTAGGTAGCATCATACAAATTCATCTATTGTTGGTCGTAGTCTCACATTTGTAGCGACTTTTCATGAATTTCACTGTAACGATATGAGAACTTGTAACCTCCAACTATTTAGCAGACATGGATCAAAAGCACCTATTTATCTGTAATGTGATTAAGAATGGGCGATATAATAATGTAAAATTCTGATATGAATAGGACTCTAAAGACTCGTCAATACGCCAGTAGCGGGTAATGATCACATCAATTACCCACAAGCGGTCAGCGGTACTAGCTGGACGTAACGGCTACCCAAGCATTGATCGAATAGAAGATCAACAAGCAAACTTATCCAAACTCCCATGAAGCATATAAGTAACACTTAGACCCCAATAACTTGATAAGTCATGCCGATGTGTGGTCTATAACGATACGCAAAACTACTGATAACACTTACTAGTAAATCTCATCAACAGCCCTGGTCAGGGACTTCCTGCTATAGCCATTCGAGCATAGCGCAACATCAACTCCCTATACCGGGAGAGACGAACCCCTCCTATCGCTCATTGCCTCCATGTGACTCGAGACTGTACCCAAAATCTACCTATTTGCACGACTCCTTTGAGCCGTGGTAGGGAGGAAATCAAAGCACAGTGCGAACCACACAAGTCTCTATGATGATCTCGGGTCTACAGACTAACATGTACCAGTGTTACCAGAGAACAGCTATTTGACGATCGATATAGTACCATCTAGGAGTTCTCGATGAGTCTTGTTCAGTGTACCCATTCTCTAATGAGCACCTGTGTATAATATTTGATGTCAAACACCAATGGTTATGGGATCAACCATCGCCCCATATAGGGTCAAGAAACGTACACACTAGTCTACTTTGGAATATCGATTCCCTGTCTCGATACTCCATCAACTAGGAACTGTTAAAGGATGTGCTTATAGAATACATAAGTCTCAGTAGTATGATCTGCATCATAGTCCTGGTAGTCAAGCCAACATCCTAAAGGCTTTATCAACATGTATATGAGAGACAGTATAATAATACCAGTGAACATGTTATGATAAAGGCAACCAGATAGCATATTATCATGTCGAGCAAGAAATTCCTCTATATATATGTCCAAGCATCTACTATATCATACAATAATGGCCTCTAGGGCATACATATTCCTAACAATCTCCCACTTGTACTAAGGCCAGTTGTTGTAGTATGTTATACCCAACATCCCCAAATGTCTCTCGAATTGTATCTAGGGGAGGGATTTCGTGAGTGGATCCGCTGTGTTATCCTTCGTGTCAACTCTCCTGACCTCAATCTCCCGGCAATCTACTATCTTCCTAATCAGGTGATACCGCCTAAAAATATGTCTGGATCACTGATGGGACTGGGGTTCCTTAGCCAAACCTACAGCTCCATTATTGTCACAATACACAGGTATTAGATGCTCAATGGATGGAACCACACCAAGTTCAGCTATGAACTTGTTCATCTAGACAGCCTCTTTGGCAACATTGTTGGCAGCGATGTATTCAGCCTCCATCATCGAGTCTGCTACGGTATCTTACTTGAAACTCTTCCAACATACCGCCCCTCCATTGAGGGTGAAGACAAAACCCGAGACTGACTTACTATTGTCCTTATCACTCTGCAAGCTCGAATCAGTAAAACACTCTACCTGGAGTTCACCGTTACCAAACACCAAGAACATATCTTTAGTCCTTCTCAAGTACTTAAGAATATTCTTAACAGTTGTCCAGTGTTTCTCCCTTGGATCTAATTAATACCTACTCACTACACCTAGTGAGTAAGCTACTTCCGGTCTTGTACATAACATCGCATACATGATTGACCCGACTGCCGAAGCATAGGGTATCTCTTGCATGCGAGCCCTTTCCAAATCAGTCTTGGAAGACATCTTTTTGGAGAGAGTGATTTCTGAACAAGCGGGTAATTTACCAAGCTTAGAATCTTTCATACAAAACCACTTTAGTATGGTGTCAATGTACCTGGATTGGGACAATCCCAACATCCGTTTAGATCTATCTCTATAGATCTTTATCTCCAGAATGTAGGAGGCATCACCTAGATCTTTCATGGAGAAATTGTGTGATAAGAAGAGCTTGACCGAGTGTAGCATAGGAACGTCATTTCCTATAAAGAGTATGTCTTAAACGTACAATACGAGGAAAACAATCTTACTCTCTACAACCTTCTTGTATATACATGGTTGATCTACATTTTTGATGAAGTCAAACTCTTTGATAGTTTCATCAAAACAGATGTTCCATCTCCGCGATGCCTGCTTTAATCTGTAGATTGATTTAAGCAGCTTGCACACGCTTCCGCTGCTCCCACTGTCTATGAAGCCCTCTAGCTGTGTCATATACTCGCTCTCTTCTAAATCACTATTTGGAAAAGCGGTCTTAACGTCCATCTGCCAGATTTCGTAGTCATGGTATGCAGCAATGGCAAGTAGGATCCTGATGGACTTAAGCATGGCAACAGAAGAAAAGGTCTCATCATAATCGACACCAGGTCGTTGACGAAAACCTTTTGCTACAAGTCTAACTTTGAAAGTCTCAACTTTTCCCTCTACACCAATTTTCTTCTTAAAGATCCACTTACTGCCGATGGGTTTTACCCCTTCAGGAGCAACTTCCAATGTCCATATGTAACATTTCAGAAAAATAAAATATTATTTTTGGGAATTTAAATAATTTAAATAATAAATATTATGAATATTTTAATGTGTGGAAATTAGTTTTAATGATATGGTATAATTAAATACCGATAGTTTGGAAAATAGTGGATAATTAAATTGAATGGTGATTTTTGTAGGGATTTATGAGATTTAGGAAAATTATAAATTTTTATAATTAATTATATTCATGTTTATCCTAAACTTGATTAAGGTTCACTAATCACACATTGATTTGTTTTGTGCATGTGACATGCACCATGTCATATTACACATTTGTTACATTTTTCTACCATGGCTTTTTCTTTTTCAAGCTTGGTTTTGTTTTATCATGAAATGAAAAGGAAAAGGAAATAAAAGAAAAAGAAAATAAAAGAAAAGGATAAAGTATTGAGGTATGGGCAAGAGAGAGAGAGGTGAGAGGTCTTCATTGACCATGGCTCATTGTTATTCATTCATCATCTTCATCATTTCCCTCTCCTTCTCCTCACTTGGCTGCCTCTCTCTCCACCACCTCAAACTCCTCACTACAACCCCAAAGCCACATCAAAACACTTCCTTACCTTCACTAAAATCATGCACAAGCTCACTACAAGCATGGAGAACCAAGCAAGTTACGATTTTGAGCACTTGGGGCAACTCAAGAAAATTCTTGAGTTGGCAAATGAGGCAATTCTTACACCATTAGTGTAGTATTTCATTTCCTTTAGCTTCCATGTTAGTTTAGAATCGATTTAGTGAGGTTTTGTGTCGTTTGAAAATTCCTAGAAGAGGTTTGAGGAATTCTTGAATTGAGATGGTGCAATTAAGGTGTAGTAGTGATCTTAAACCCCTTTAGCGTTAGAATATTGGACTAAATCAGAGACTAAAACCCCGAGAGTTGAACTTAGAAATACCCGACATCAGGTTTTTGTGAGAAATTTGATGACTTTTAGAGATCTGCTGTGACTCGAAGACTTGAAAAATTATTTAGCAATCACAGTGAGTTATGCAGGCAACCTAGAAGCTAACCCCAAGACCCGAGACCCCAACCTTCTTCCTTGGCCGCAAATTTATTCTTTCTGGCCGCAAATTGCGGCCAGGGTAGGGGTGAGTGGATTGGTGTTTGGTCCATGGCTTTATCTTTAGTAACTAGACCCTCTACATATGCGAAATTGGCTAATTTCACCTGGGGTAAAATCTGGAAGTGTTTTTCATCGTTTCTGATTTCGGTTTTGCGAATTCTGTAACTTGAACTTGGGTATTTTTTGTGTTGTCTCGATCGATTGGCGTTTGTACGTCGATGTCGAGGGGTATTGGTTCTTCTTGCATGCGTAGACCATAGGTTCTAACCTATGCGTGTTTCGTATGTCGTTTTGGTTTTCATCCGCGATTCGGTTTACGATACTATGTGTTATATATATAGGCACCCTCGCGTGGACTTCGAATAGCAAGGAGGAGCATGGAGACATCCACGGCAAGTAAGAATCAAGGTGAGTAGATATAAATCTACAGGGGAAGTCCGGTGGATGGCGTATAGCACCCCCGCAGTTCGTAGTGTAGCCTATGATATATTATATTTATATATGAATATGTGTTATGTGAAACGTTATTGTTTAGGAAGAAAGGTTTAGGAGATCATGGGTGAAATTCTAATGCAATTGGATGATAGTGTCGTCGGTTAGTTTCTTAGTCGCGAACCCTAGAATAAGATTGGCACACACGCACGCACACACGCATACATTTGACTTTCTTGTGCGTATATGGGGACACACACACACACATATGTATGTGAGTATGTATGTATATATATATATATATATATATATATATGTATGTATATATATATATATATGTATGTATACATACATATACACGGATGATGAGAATAGTATATGATACTTGGAGATGAGTCAATGTGTTTGGGCGTGATGCCGTGAAATCGGTGATGTGAATTGGGTCATGTTATGTTATACTACATGATAGTATAGTGAATCGATAGGTGTTCTGTTTTATTCACACGCGGATATATGTATGATGGTATCGGAATGTACTAGACTTTAGATCAGTACCCTTATTCAGGATATGATGATATTGATACCAGATAAATTATGAGTTATATGTGATATTGACCCTTACCCCGATTTGCGATGCCGTACGATGGATTTTTCCGTACGATGTATAAATATGATAATAGATCCGCACTCTTGACTCGAGGATGGCGTATTATATGTTTCATCGTATGTGACGCTATTGAGGCGGGATCACCGACTACTAGATATATATATCGACTCAGGCTTAGATGGTTTTCCTTACCCCTTTTCGATTAGTCTCTTAGTTTAGTCATGTAGTTTATCAGGTAGATGTTAGATTGGGCTCGAGTCATACCTATTTTCAAAGCTAACGAATCGTGAGTATTTTAAAGACAGGCCGAGGGACACTACGGATATTTCAAAGGACGTGCCTTTCTTAAAAACACGTTAGCCCCCATTTTCTAAAAACTACGATTCGTGCGATTTCAGTTACCAAAAATTGTATGACTCATATATAGAAATGTATATTTCTTTATTATTGCATTTACTATTCATTTTCCATATATTCTTTTTGTTCGCATCGCATTGCATGCTTATATGTGATTCCTTTGTTTATTATGAAACACATGCTGTCAGGACACCAGCACCATTACCGATGATGCGTATACTTCACGCACACCTGCTTGCCGGCTCACACACATCATCATCTGTAATTTTTATATCACATACGCTTTAGAGAATATTATTTCATTGATATCGCTGGCTAGCTTATAGTTCCGATATATCATTACTGTGCTAGTTTAGATATTGCATTCTTTATTTAGATATCCATGCATGTCTATATTCATTTGTCATGAAATATTATGGGGCCTTATGCCAGTAATTCACTGCTATTTACTCTCGAGATTTGGATTCGGATTTTCCATGAGATTTTCTGGATTTGGAGAAACCGTAAGATTTTATAAACTCATTTTATTTCAAAAGATAAAAAGTTGGTTTTCTCGTGATATGATGTGAGATGTGTCCACCATGAGTTTTCTCGGCTCTTGAGCGATATCATACACCCGATTCGAGGAGGAGGAGAAACTGTCTGTGGGTGCATGGTGGACTCGGTGCGGAACCCCGGGGCAAGATGGTCGCAGATGATGGCGTTGAGCCAGGCAGGGGAGCACTACCGACCGGTTATTGTTACACGGCGGATATCCCGGAGGATACCAACATGGTCATGAGATTTGATGATTTGGGTCAGTCCGAATTGCCGGAGCCTAGGGCCAGTCCTGATTGCCGGAGCCCGAGATATTGAGATATTGAGATACCGAGACTTTATGTTATGGGCCAGTCTGGATTGCCGAAGCCCGAGATATTAAGATATTGAGACCTATGTTTTGTGTCGATGCTTGACACGGATTTCTCTGTTGATTTCATTGATGATACTCGGTTTTTATATAGAAATCTCACTGAGATATGAAAACAGTTTTCTCATTTAATTGCATTCTGTTTTCATGCATTCATACATCATATATGTATTATGTTGATACCTGAGGCACTGACACGAGCACTTGATATTACACTTATGTATAGATGTTTCAGGGCTATATTATTTTGAGGATATTATTATCGTATGACCTAAGATAGAGTCATACATACGATTTCTACTCAGTGATGTTTTCTACTCACGAGTTGGCAACTCACCCTCGTTGTGCCACAGTTTCTTGCAAGTTTTGCCGTACAGGTTCTGTTGCGGCTTGCTAGCACACTACTTCTTTCGGGTGATTGCTTTAGTACGTGGGTTCACTCGCATCGTGACCACCATTATACCTTAGTTATATTCAGTTGTATCTAGCAACTCCATCAACCAGACTTATATTAACTTATAGACTTAGAAGACCCGTATGTATATTCTTTCGACCTTAGAGTCGTGCTTGTATTATTATGGTTTTCTGGTGGATATTGGTTTTCTTTCGAGTTTTGATCCTCGCCTTCGGCATTATATATTATATTGCTTGCGTGGTTGTGTCCGCCAATTGGAGAAGAGCTAGCTCCTGCTTGGGGATGCCTTTATTCATAATGTTTATTATGCATGTTTGTACCCGTTTGGGGCCAGTATTTGAAAAGGAGACTGCCAAAATTTTTGGAAAAGGCTTGATATTTTAAAAATGTTTAATACGACTTTCAAAGTGATTTATATGCAAACTTTTAAACAAGGTTTCCTTCACTTTCTTCTTTTAAATGGTTTAGATTTCTGGGCTTTTGGCTTACTTGAATTAGGTGGGGTCATATAGACTTCACATGATTCAAGTGCCAGTCACGTGCTATTTCGGGTCATGACACCATACTTTGTTGGTGTATATGGATTCCATCTCAGATCGAATAGCTTCTAGACATTTCACAGAGTCTCCACTTGTGATGGCCTACTCGAAACTAGTTGGGTCACATCTTCCATAATGCAATCCTTGCTCCCACCGTCTATGAGAAAACCGTAGTGTCTCTTAGGTGGATGAGGAACCCTACTAGATCTGCGGAGTGACTGAGATTCATCAGGGACTATTGAATCCTCCGGTTCTACTAAAACGTCAGTTATAGTTTGTGTTGCTGGAACTTCTTCCAGTTCTACCTCATTACCACTAATTTCTTTCACAAGAAATTCCTTTTCTAAAAATGGTGGCATGTTAAGAAACAAACACTTTTTGTTTCTCGGTATGGCAGAAAATATATCCATATGAATCCTTTGGATATCGCACAAACTTTCACAAAACAGACATTGCCTCAGGCTTGTCCGGATTTTTCTTTTTAACATAGGGCGGACAACACCATATCTTAACTCGTTTAAGAGATGGTCTATTCCAATTCCATATCTCATATGGAGAGGTAGGCACGGATTTGGTCAGAACTCTATTCAATAGGCATGCAACTATCTCAAGTGCATAACCCTAAAAGGAAATAGGCAACTGAGCATTACTCATCATAGAGCGCACCATATCTAATAGGGTGCGATTCCCCCGCTCCGAAACTCCATTGTGTTGTCCTGTATACGGAAGAGTAAGCTGAGAGAGAATCCTATTCTCTTTTAAGTAGTCTCTGAATTTCGTTCTCAAGTATTCTCCTCCCCGATCAGATCGAAAGATTTTAATAATTTTACCCGTCTGGTTCTCAACTTCGTACTTATATTCCTTGAATTTCTCAAATGATTCAGATTTTTGTTTCACCAGGAATACATGTCCGTATCTTGAGAGATCATCGGTGAATGTAATAAAGTACGAGGAACCATTCCTGGCATGTGTAGACATAGGACCGCATACATCACTATGTATCAATCCCAAGAGTTCGGTAGCTCTTTCTCCGTGTCCAGTAAACGGAGTTTTGGTCATCTTGCCTTTCAGACATGACGGCAAGTTCATAAGATGTAAATTCGAACGGATTCAAATATCCATCCTTATGCAACTTAGCCAGTCTTGTTGTATTGATATGACCTAGTCTACAATACTACAGGAAGGCTTCGTTCATTTCTTAAATGTTCCTCTTGTGTGTGTTCTATATACTTAGAACTGTTTATGATTTAGAACGCATATACCGTTATATAACGTACCATACCCAATCAACACTTGATTTAGGAAAACATTCACAATATTTTTGGTACAAAATAACAGTCGCTCAGAATCATTGTGTTACCACTTGGCAATATAAGGTGATATTCGCCAACTTCTTTGGCTGCAACAATTGCACCATTCCCTTCTCTGAGGGACATATCACATTTTTCCCAGTTCTCTACCTCTACTTAACCCATGTAACAAATTACATATATGGGATCCTGATTCGGTATCCAATACCTAGGACGTAGAGCAAACTGAGAAACAGTTCTTGGCACCGAACACACCTGAAGAAGATGCATCAGCATGCTCCTTCTTCGTATGGGTGGTGTAGGAATCCGGGTATTCTACTATTCCTTGCTCAGACTTATGACTGTCATAAGATAGAGCGGAACCTAGCCCAGTATAATAAGTGGGTTCGGTCAATACATCCATATTATTATCTTAATTAAGGCGTGTCATTGGTCGCTACCAGGAGAGAGAGAAGGATAATCACTTTTACGTGCTCTCTTTGCAAAATTAGATTGGTTATTATTTTATCTAATCAGGATGGCTCCCACTGTTTTTATCAAATCTTCCTTCAAACCCTAAAAGGTAAGATTAGCTGGGATTAATTACACCCTACAAGTTTGCCAATCATTCGGACAGGTAGGTATTGGTACTCCGAGAGAGTCTCCCCATGCTTTCGCATGGAACTAATTAAATAAGCTCGTTTCCGCAGGGGATCACCCCGTTAACACATTTCTTAGACACCTAATGAATTGGCTAATTGTAAAGTGGAAAACTCTCCGAGAAATAACACTTACTCACAGTGGGTATCGGGATTCAACTATCATATAGAAGGTATGCAATCTCATTGCAAATTTCAACACTTGAAATTCATGATATCTGTTTTTACCCCATTCGATTTATGACCTTGACAAGGTCAACAAATTATAAATCGCAAGTCAAGTTCAACCCGTTCATTTCGTGATTGAATTAAACCCACCCGCACGACCCTTGACAAGGTCAATAAGGCCGCACGACTACCCTAATCTAATCGCATCACATGCGGCAGATAAGCATTAATCAGCTACCGCACACTATATCTTGACAAGGTCAACAAACGCAGCACGAATACAAAATAGCACTTATCTGAAATGACGGAGGGTTACGACAGGTTTTTTAGAAAACCTTTAACGTAATGAACTTGATATCGTTGTACAATCTAGTGGTTTGAAAACGAGTGTTTTTTGTATCTTTTTCTAGTTTCGCTAAAGAGGTCACTCCCGGTGAAGGGATTTCGGTTATTTCCTCATCGAATGAGGTACTGGATATTCATTAAGGAATACCACTATGCAAAGAAAGAACTAGATAAGCTATAAAAACAAAACCGAGTGGGTTTTAGCATTTGCTAGTTTTGCTAAAGAGGTCACTCCCGGTGAAGGGATCTCGGCTCTTTCCTCATCGAATGAGGTGCTGGATTTTCATCAAGGAATACCACTATGCACAGCAAGAACTAGAGATACCTTTTTAAAATTTCGATTCTACATCATCTTTAGGTTTCTTTTCTTTTCATTAATCTCATTAATGAAGTCCTATCATTTATGTTTCCCTAAACATCACAGAAAAAGAAACGAAAATAGAACGTACGCTTATGCCATCCGCATTCGACATGGAGCCCCGTCATGCACCGATAGGTTACTTAACTAATGGCGGAGTGGGGGCTGGGCTAGCACGGGTTCAAAACATAAGCAATTTTTATTATATATATCATATATATATATAGCATTCGTCTCACGCAGTTATATGATCACATCACAGAAAACAGCAGCAGAAGTCAACATATGAAATATTGGATATACTAGAAGGTCCATGTTTTAAATTCAGCCAGTAATGAAAAACACGGATTCAACGGTCATGATGAATAGCCAAACACACATCCCTAGACCCCTACGAGAGCGGTAAGCAACCCTGCCAATTCTAGAGTTAGGAGACCCGGTCTCGACTCCTCGAGATGGTCTCCCACTGGACTCCAGAACCCAGTTACTTGTGCTCCCCGCCTTGTGTTTATCCTAATGCCAAAAAGTAAATAATATACATCAATGGTTACATCATCCTCAACCCGGAATTATACCAATAAAAGAATATTACATACATCTTTTACATGAATGAAAATGAAAAGACTCTCATCTCACGTAGAAAACCCCGGCTATTCAATCACGACGATCCAATATAACATATGACAGCAACACATAATATCACATGTCATCAACATAAGTAAATATGTGTATCCCGAATGTCATTGACATATAGCAATGAGATTTGGGATACCCCACATATTACACTTACGGTCGCAGAAAATAAATGAAAAACTACAATAATTAGAATCTACATTTCCTTAAACATCATAAACCCGGAATATCTCATATTCTGAATTTCATGCCTAACCCTATAAACCTTGCATTTTAGTCTCATATTGAAAACACTTTTCAATAACTTAGTCGGGTAATACAACAAGATTCCCGACTACCCGATCGAATACTTGTCGGGAAATTTAGCAGATGGCCGCACGCCCGATGCCGTCGACCAAGTGCACTTAGGCGGAACACCGTGACCGCGAGCACCTGGGTGGATGATTTTGGCAACGGGGTTCTCCTAAATTCACTTGGTCGGGGCTATGGGGCATGGCTACCTAGTAAGTTATCTGGCGAGTATTCGCGTACGATATGCGATTGCGACAGTGTTTCGATCCGAATTGAAACTTCGTGGCAATCGATCAATAGAAACTAACATGCTAGATTTACAAACAAACTATTTTTCACAAAACTAATTTAATGTAGATTCCAACTACTGCATCACATCTCAAACTTAAACCCGAAACGACGTTAAAACACGACTATGAAACACTCCGATTAGCCCTAATAGAAAAGTTAACATAACATGCAAAATGGGCTAAATAAACATAACCTGAAACCCTAAAAGCAAGTGAGCAGAACACCACAAAAATTCCAAGTTCAAAGTGCTACAGTAAACAGGTGAGATCGGGAAATTACACTATGTGGTCGGCCACATTTTCTTCAAAATGCCTCAATTTTTCTGGTGTTCTAGACACTTTATAAGTAGCACTCGGCACTTGTTTTCAGAGGCTCTGAAAAATTCGACAGAGAATAGGGTTTTAGTGCGACTGTTTCAGAGTTGTTTAAGTTTCGTAATTTTAGCTACATCGTACAATCTTCTAGCTTTGGCTCTAATACCATGAAATTTTTTGTTAGCACCACCACTGGGTTTTATTAGCATCAAGCATGCCAATTTAAAAAAATTTGGGGTGCTAATTAACACTAAACAAGATCTTAAACTAGATGATTAGGGTTTTAATCATGTTATCAAAAACTATACTAAGAGAAAGAGGCTACAACCTTTGTAGACCGTGCCCATCTCTTCAAAAGCACCGTGTAGTAGTCCACGCGACACCACTAGGCTCAACTTAAAGTTGGATCAAGCTTCCTTTGTGACTTTCATGCCGTAGATGATCCACCCGAAACTCCGCTAATCCAAGCTACCTCTTCACTAAACTCTTTAGTGAAAGAAACATACTACATTAAAATGCTAATCTAGTGTAGGATGGTGAAGTAGGAGTGTTGTTTGCTCAGTAGGGTTCTCACAAGCTCAAGGGTTCACAACTCATGTGAGGGATTGAGCTTGGAGATGGAGGTGAAGAAGATGATGGAGAGCTAGAGAGAAGAACTCATCAAATGAGCTCAAGTGAAGAAGAATGAACAAGTGTTCAAGCATCAAGTGAAGAATGAAGTGATGAATGACTTATATCTTTTTTCAATAATTGAAGCATCCATTTTAAAACTATAATCAAATAGAACCATGCTTCAATAGTGAGTCAAGACCAATATAATAATCATCAAAGCTATGCTTCACTATTCTATAAAAGTCTCCCAATTTTCCACCTCTTAGTTTCTATTTTCCAAAAATAGAAAATCCATGACATGCTTCACACACACACACACACATATATCATATATATTAATATATATATATATATATATATTATGAAGAATAATTAGTGAGCTAATAATATTAGTTAATATATAATTATATCAAATATAAAATATATCAAATTATTAAACCAACACTTGATTTAATAATTAGGTTATATCACATATAACCGACTAATTTCATTTATCTGTATATCACATTATCAAATCAACACTTAATTCAATAATCCGGTTATATCACATATAACCTAACTGTCGCGCCCCGCTTCCTAGAGTGCGCTAAGATCGGCACGTGACAGAGCCAACCATGCTACCTGTGGATAGGAAAGATTCTTCCACAGTCACATTACGGCTGTTTAGAGATATCAATTACATTAAAATAAACTAAACTATCTAACACAGGTCCATAAGCCAGAATAAACAAGTCATGAAATAAAATAATGCGGAAGCAAAAGATCCAAGTACAATAATGATCTGGAATGTACGTCCCATAATGTGGGCTTACATCAGGAATGAAAATACTGAAAGGAAACTAAACTAAACTAATAACAGGTCCTCACTGCTCGGCCTGTTGATCAAAATACTCCTGGACTGCCAGCGATAAGGATAAGGGATCTGGGCCAGGCAAAACCCAGACGTCAGTGCATCATAATATCAATAGTTCTAAGCAAGCAGGATGTAATGAAATATGCAGGCATGAAGTATAAGCAGTAACAAATTATCAGGAAATAAATAGTAACATGAAAAAAGATCAGTGAACATGATATATTATAGGTGAGGTGCAGTGAGTAGTCTAAACTGTGTTATAGGGATATCTACTCTAAAGTTATTTGAAATCAATTAATGTAATCTTTATCGTAACCCATCGGTCTATGCCTCGTTCATTCCCCACGGGACCACGGTACAATATATAATAGACTGTGAGTCTATGTCCTGTTCATACCCCACGGGACCACGATACAGGATGTAATAGTCCTTTGAGTTACGTTCAGTTACAATCTTTATTTCCCCATACCCCCAAGGTTATGTGTGTAAGTCAGGTATTGATAAATAGGGAGCTAATGCCAACACTGGATCAAGTAGGTACATATTTGTCTAAATAGACACAGGATATGTCCGTAGGGACAACAGGTCAAGATTGTTGGCATTAGCAACAAGATCACGTAATAAGTCAAGTAGTAATATATCAGGTCATGTCAGGTAGTGCACATGTATCAAGTCATGTCAAATAGCGTATCCGGTAAAGTCAGGTAATGCATAGGTAACAAATGGGTAATCATAATCAACTATAGTAAGTATGAATGCACGAAATCAAATATAACAATACAATGAAATAATGTAACATGGTAGGTATAAAATCAATGGATGCACAATTATCGATTAGGGTTTCATTTATAGTTCTAATACTAATTAGGATGCACTTTATTAAACATGGGGTGTTACAACAACAATATTAGGTTATTAATGAGATCAGTAGATGCAACTATATGTATTCTATATGATATGGATGCAAACGGATATCGTATACCCGTAAAATGATAAACTGGTAATTACGGAAAGTACATTTTAAATAATATGAACTGTTATACTAAACTGGATGCAATATATTATAGTATAATAAGTAACAATACAGGTTTCATGCCCTAGATCTAAAATGATATGAATGGATCTATATGGACATCGTAAAACTGTAAAACAAGAACTTGGGATGCACGATTTGAAATCCAAATATTATATTTGTTAAAATAGATGTATATAAAGTAATGTAGCATATATTAAGATTGAATTGCATGCCCTAGATCTGAAATGTATTATATGAATGTAAACGGACATCGAATAAATCGATAAAACTGAAAACAATAATGTGGATTTCAAAATTAACCATTTTGAAGTATTATATTTCAAATAGATATAGATTATGGTATTATAGCATGTAGCAAGATTAACTTGCCTAGACGGAACGTGAAACGGATATGTACGGTACGTCCCACGTAGGCGAAATGTCGCGACGCGCGCACAGTACACGGAACGGGTCCAAATAACGCACGAGGGTGATCACGCGGGTAAGGTACGTCGTCCGGATCGTCGGCGTCGATCCCGACTCCGTCGAACTACGCAAAACAGAGAATAAGAATCAAAGAAAAGAAAAGAAAAGAAAGAGGAAGAAGAAGAAGAGAGGGAACGAGGGCTTATTAGATTGTGCACTGTGTTTGCAGAGAGGAGGTGATGGTGTCGACGGCAGTGAACGGAGCTCCGGTGAAGAGGGTTGGTTGTTAGGGTTATGCTAGGGATAGGTTTGGCTCGGTTGCTGTGTTGGCTGGGGGTGAGTCAGGATTGGTGGTGGTGGTGTCAGGAGAGAGTGGAGAAGATAGATGAGGTCGTGGAGGCGACGACGAGGTCGTCGGTGGCGAGGTGCCGGAGCAGGGAGATGGGCACGAGCGAGGGCAGTCGGGGTTCTTAGTTTTAGAGCTTGGGATCTTGAGGAGAAGGAGAGAGGAAGGTGAGAAGGTGGTTGTGGAGAAGAGGAGGCGAGGTCGAGGGAAAAATGAGAGAAGAGGATGAAGACGATGAGGGAGGTGCGAAGGTTAGGGTTTGGGTTTCTCTCGCGGCCACGAACACGAGAAGAAGAAAGAGGTGAGCGTAGTAGCATGGGTGGTGACGGGATCCCCCACGAGGGGGTTTTAAAAAAAGAAGAGAGAGAGAAAGAAAGAGAGGGAGAAAGATTGTGTTGATAAAAAAAAATTAAAAAGATTTAAAGAAGAGAGAGTGACTGAGGAATGATTAGGGAGTTAGAAAAATATATTTTGGTTATAATAAATATAAATAGTAAGTTTATATTTTATAGCAATAGTAATAATCTATTATAATATAATATTAGTATGTTTTGAGATTTTGGCAAATACAAACTTTCTACAAAACACGTCCGGGTTGGGTCTAAAAATCCGATTTTAAAATATGAAAAATATATGTGACGTACAAATTTCAAAATGAATGTTCGGCTAACGAAAATGCATACCCCCAAGAACGGATGCACGTACGTGCGCGTAGCCATCCAAACAAGTCTGTTTTACTGAACGGGACAAGAACAAGATGCGCGGATGCTCCGACAGGGTTAGGGGTATCATGCAGGCCATGCAATGTATTTTTAAAATATTTTACGTGACTTAAAATGTTATATGGTAAAAGATGCAATACCAGATAAAATGCCAGTATGCAGTATTTATGAAAGTGCACCTGTCTATGTAACAAGTCAGGATAATTCATAATTATAAATCAAACAAGTTTCAAGAAAGCGGGTGGGTCGAATGCAATGTAAAATGTAAAAAATACCATTCGCACCCAAAATACAATACATCAGTAAAATACCATAGTTAAGGAAATACGGGAACTTGAATTAGTATAAATGAACTAGGGTGTTACATTATACCCAACCACAAAAAGAATTTCGTCCTCGAAATTCCAAGAACAAGGAACAATAAACAATCAAGAAACTATAAGAATAGATATGGAAATTTCTGTCGGATTTCATCTTCACGTTCCCAAGTCGATTTTCCATGCGAGCGATTCCCCTAAGAAACAAGTACAAGAGGGATAACCTTGTTCTTAAGGACCTTTTCTCTTCGATCAACAATCGACATCGGTCGCTCCTCAAAGGTCAAATCCTCTCTCACAGTCAGCTCCGAATGATCCAGCACGTGTGTTTCATCTTGAACATACTTACGGAGTTGAGATACATGAAACACGTCATGAACTTTCGCCAAAGATTGTGGAAACGGCAATCGATAAGCCACTTCTCCAATACGCTCCAAAATCTCGAAAGACCCTACGAATCGAGGACCAAGCTTGCCTCGACTCCCAAAATGAATCACTCCTCTAGTAGGTGATATCTTCAAGAACACAAGATCACCAACAGTGAACTCTAGAGGTCTTCTCGATGTATCGGCCTAACTCTTCTGCCGATCTTGGGATGCCTTCATATGATTCCGGATAGTATTAACCTATTCAACTGCTTGCACGATCAAATCCGGTCCCAACAATCTTCGCTCTCCAACATCATCCCAATAAATAGGTGAACGACACTTACGACCATACAATGCTTCGAATGGAGCCATCTAAATAGTCGCCTGAAAGCTGTTGTTGTAAGAAAACTCCACCAAGTGTAGATGATCCTCCCATGAACCTTTGAAGTCTAACATGCAAGCTCTTAACATGTCTTCAAGAGTTTGAATTGTTCTCCCCGAATGGCCATCTGTCTGAGGATAATAAGCTGTGATAAATTTCAATCGAGTCCCAAAACATTCCTGTAAGCTCCTCCAGAAGTGCGACAAAAATCGAGTATCACGATCAGAAATGATGCTCACAGGTAGTCCATGCAATCTTACAATCTCCTGCATATATCGTTCTGCTAACGTTTCCGTTGACTGACCAACTCGAAATGGTATGAAATGAGCTGACTTGGTCAATCCATCAACAATCACCCAAACTGCATTGTTGCCCTTTGGACTCCGCGGTAATGCTGTCATGAAATCCATGGTTATATGTTCCTACTTCAATTGAGGAATCAGAAGTGGTTGCAATAAACCGGCAACCCTTTGATGTTCAGCCTTAACTTGCTAACACACCAAGCACTTCGCTACAAAGCAGGCAATCTCTCGTTTCATGCCTTCCCACCAGAAATGATGTCGAATATCACGGTACATCTTCGTGCCTTCTGAATGCACGGAATATGCTGAACTGTGCGCCTCCTTCATAACTTCTTCACGAATGTCTCCTTTTGGTACACACAAACGGCTACCATATTGCAACAAACTATCTTCGTGAATCAACAGGCCCGTTCGAAGTCCGGTTTCAACTTGTTCTCAAAACTTTTGCAATCTAAGGTCCTTTGACTGCGCTGCTTTAATATTATCGAGCACCGAAGACTGTACTTGCAGCTGCATCAACTGTCCCGAAGAATGCGGTAGCACGATCTCCAGCTCGAATCTCCGAAAGTATTCAATAAGTTGCTTCTGTGCAGTCAACATCTGAATTACTGGCAACCGACTAAGCGCATCTGGTACTACATTAACTTTCCCCGGATGGTACTTAAGATCAAGATCGTAGTCAGCCATCAGCTCCAACCATCTACGCTGCCTCATATTAAGCTCTTTCTGCATGAACACGTACTTCAAGCTTTTGTGATCGGTGAATACTTCGACTCTTTCTCCCAACAAGTAGTGTCTCCAAATATTCAAAGTAAAAATCACAGCTGCTAGCTCCAAATCATGAGTTGGGTAATTCTTCTCATGGATCTTCAATTATCTTGATGTGTAGGCTATAACCTTTCTATGTTGCATCAAAACACATCCCAATCCTTTCCCCGATGCATCGCAGTGAATCATCAATCCTCCGGAACTATCTGGTACGGTCAGGATAGGAGCGGTTATCAATCTCTGCTTCAACGCCTAAAAAGATGACGCACATCAATCCGTCCATACGAACGGTACTTCCTTACGCGTAAGCTTTGTCAAAGGCTCAGCCAAACGACCAAATTCTCCACGAACCTTCTGTAATATCTGGAAAGTCTAAAAAAAATTCTTATTTCTGCTACGTTCTTCGGAATCGGCCAATCTCGAACTGCTGCAATTTTCTCAGGATCAACGGCTATTCCATCTCCGGATACGACGTGCCCCAAAAACTTCAATTCTTCAAGCCAAAACTCGCTCTTGCTCATCTTTGCATATAATGTTTCTTGCCTCAATGTCTGCAGTGCGATCCTCAAGTGTTCTGCATACACTTCTGGGCTCCTCGAGTAGACCAGAATATCATTGATGAACACAACTATAAACTGGTCCAAGAACGGTGAAAAGATTCGGTTAATCAAGTCCAAAAATATCGCCGGTGCATTCGTGACTCCGAACGGCATCACTAAATTCTCGTAATGTCCATACCGAGTTCGGAACGCAATTTTGCAAATATCCTCTGGTTTAACTCGGACATGATGATATCCGGATCGCAAATCCAGCTTCGAGAATACCCCCGCACGACTAAGCTGCTCGAACAATTCGCGAATACAAGGGATCGGGTACTTATTCTTAATAGTCACCCGGTTTAATTCTCGATAATCGATGCACATCCTCCTTGTGCCATCTTTCTTATTGACTAGAAGAACTGGAGCTCCCCAAGGTGAATTGTTGCTGCGAGTCCAACCCTTCTCAAGCAATTCGGTAACCTACTTCTTTACTTCTTCCAACTCCACAGGTGCCATTGGATAATACGCCTTTGAGATTGGCGCTGCACCAGGAACAAGATCTATCGTGAACTCCACATCTCGTTTTGGCGATAAACCCGAGATGTCCTCGAACGTGTCCATGAACTCTTGGATTACAACTGGCGCTTCCCTCTTATCAACTTCCATCGACGAAAGAACACTGTGTGTCGGCCTAGCCTTAAACTCGACTGGCCCGACAGAACTGCTTCCTCCAGCAAAAACAAACTCCGGATGTCCGGGAATCTGGAAAATCACTTTCTTTGCCCTACAATCAATGTGAGCGTGGAAAGTGCCGAGGAAATCCATTCCCAAGACAACAACATAACTGCCGGTATCGATCACCGAGAAATCTGCAAAACATGAGCTGGTAAGCAATGAAACCGAGAGAAGAAAGGTAATATCACGACCATGAAACAAGGAAATGAATCAAGACCAGGACTCCAAGTTACTTAAATAGAGTACCGCATTGTAACCATACTGCAGTTCATAGGTACAATCACATAACTCCGTTCAAGTCGCCCAAATCCTAGTATCAGAATCAAAGGAACAGGGAGAAATAATAAGGAACCAAAAGGTTTCAAGCCGAGATGCAAAGTTGTTTGCATGTCGTCAAGACAAGGATCAAGAGAAAGATTTGCTTCAAGAATCACGATAACAATGTGGCAGGACATGTTCCTAATTACAGGTTTTCTGATTCGTGTATTGGGTCTAATACCCAACTACAAAAGAATCAAACTCGATTAATCTAAATCCTATGGCTCTGATACCAAACATACCCTGTCACGCCTCGCTTCCCAGAGTGCGCTAAGATCGGCACGTGACAGAGCCAACCATGCTACCTGTGGATAGGAAAGATCCTTCCACAGTCACATTACGACTGTTTAGAGATATCAAGAACAGTAAAATAAACTAAACTATCTAACACATGTCCATAAGCCAGAATAAACGAGTCATGAAATAAAATAATGCGGAAGCAAAAGTTCCAAGTACAATAATGATCTGGAATATACGTCCCATAATGCGGGAATGAAAATACTGAAAGGTAACTAAACTAAACTAATAAATGGTCCTCACTGCTCCGCATGTTGATCAAAATACTCCTGGACTGCCAGCAATAAGGATAAGGGATCTGGGCCATGCAAAACCCAGACGTCAGTGCGTCATAATATCAATAATTCTAAGCAAGGAGGATGTAATGCAATATGCAGGCATGAAGTATAAGCAGCAACAAGTTATCAGGAAATAAATAGTAACATGAATAAAGATCAGTGAACATGATATATTATAGGTGAGGTGCAGTGAGTAGTCTAAACTGTGCTATAGAGTTATCTACGCAAAAGTTATTTGAAATCAATTAATGTAATCTTCATCGTAACCCATCGGTATATGCCCCATTCATTCCCCACGGAACCTCGGTACAATATATAATAGACTGTGAGTCTATGTCGCGTTCATAGCCCACGGGACCACGGTACAGGATGTAATAGCCCTTTGAGTTACGTTCAATTACAATCTTGATTTCCCCTTATCCCCAAGGTTATGTGTGTAAGTCAGGTATTGATAAATTGGGAGCTAATGCCAACACAAGATCAAGTAGGTACAGATTTGTCTAAATAGACACGGGATATATCCGTAGGGACAACAGGTCAAGATTGTTGGTATTAGTAACAAGATCATGTAATAAGTCCAATAGTAATATATCAGGTCATGTCAGGTAGTGCACATGTATCAAGTCATGTCAAATAGGGTATCAGGTCAAGTCATGTAATGCATAGGTAACAAATAGGCAATCATAATCAACTGTAGTAAGTATGAATGCATGAAATCAAATATAACAATACAATGAAATAATGTAACATGGTAGGTATAAAATCAATGGATGCACAATTATCGATTAGGATTTCATTTATAGCTCTAATACTAATTAAGATGCACTTTATTAGACATGGGGTGTTACAACAACAATATTAGGTTATTAATGAGATCTGTAGATGCAGCTTTATGTATTCTATATGATATGGAAGCAAACGGATATCGTATACCTGTAAAATGATAAACTGGTAATTACGGAAAGTACATTTTAAATAATATGAACTGTTATACTAAACTGGATGCAATATATTATAGTATAATAAGTAACAATACAGGTTTCATGCCCTAGATCTAAAATGATATGAATGGATCTATATGGACATCGTAAAACTATAAAACAAGAACTTGGGATGCACGATTTGAAATCCAAATATTATATTTGTTAAAATAGATGTATATAAAGTAATGTAGCATATATTAAGATTGAATTGCATGCCCTAGATCTGAAATGTAATATATGAATGTAAACGGACATCGAATAAATCGATAAAACTGAAAACAATAATGTGGATTGAAAAATTAACCATTTTGAAGTATAATATTTCAAATAGATATAGATTATGGTATTATGGCATGTAGCAAGATTAACCTGCCTAGACGGAACGTGAAACGGATATGTACGGTACGTCCCACATCGGCGAAATGTCGCGATGCGCGCACGGTACACGGAACGGGTCCAAATAACGCACGAGGGTGATCACGCGGGTAAGGTACATCGTTCGGATCATCGGCGTCGATCCCGGCTCTGGCGAACTACGAAAAACAGAGAATAAGAATCAAAGAAAAGAAAAGAAAGAGGAAGAAGAAGAAGAGAGGGAAGGAAGGCTTATTGAATTGTGCACTGTGTTTGCAGAGAGGGGGTGATGGTGTCGACGGCAGTGAACGGAGCTCCGGTGAAGAGAGAGTGGAGAAGATAGATTACGGTTATGCTAGGGATAGGTGTGGCTCGTTTGCTGTGTTGGCTGGGGTTGAGTCAGGATTGGTGATGGTGGTGTCAGGAGAGAGTGGAGAAGATAGATGAGGTCGCGGAGGCGACGACGAGGTCGTCGGTGGCGAGGTGCCGGAGCTGGGCACGAGCGAGGGCAGTCGAGGTTCTTAGTTTTGGGGGTTGGGGTCTTAGGGTGAAGGAGAGAGGAAGGTGAGATGGTAGTTATGGAGAAGAGGAGGCGAGGTCGAGGGAAAAATGAGAGAAGAGGATGAAGACGATGAGGGAGGTGCGAAGGTTAGGGTTTGGGTTTCTCTCGCGGCCACGAACACGAGAAAAAGATAGAGGTGAGCGTAGTAGCAGGGGTGGTGACGGGATCCCCCATGAGGGGTTTTTAAAAAAAGAAGAGAGAGAGAAAGAAAGAGAAGGAGAAAGATTGTGTTGATAAAAAAAATTTAAAAAGATTTAAAGAAGGAGAGAGAGACTGAGGAATGATTAGGGAGTTAGAAAAATATATTTTGGTTATAATAAATATAAATAGTAAGTTTATATTTTATAGTAATAGTAATAATCTATTAGAATATAATATTAGTACGTTTTGAGATTTTGGCAAATACAAACTTATTCCAAAAGACGCTCGGGTTGGGTCTAAAAATCCGGTTTTAAAATATGAAAAATATATGCGACATCCAAATTTCAAAATGAATGTTTGGATAACGAAAATGCATACCCCAAGAACGGATGCACGTACGTGCGCGTAGCCATCCAAACAAGTCTGTTTCACTGAACGGGACAAGAACAAGATGCGCGGATGCTAATACATGGTTAGGAGTATCATGCAGGCCATGCAATGTGTTTTTAAAATATTTTACGTGACTTAAAATGTTATATGGTAAAAGAAGCAATGCCAAATAAAATGCCAGTATGTAGTATTTATGAAAGTGCACATGTCTATGTAACAGGTCAGGATAATTCATAAATATGAATCAAACAAGTTTCAAGCAAGCGGGTCGGGTCGAATGCAATGTAAAATGTAAAAAATACCATTCTCACCCAAAATACTCAGTAAAATACCATAATTAAGGAAATACGGGAACTGGAATTAGTATAAATGAACTAGGTTGTTACACTAACCGATAACAAATAACTGCCAGATTAGAATACGGTATTACATACTCATATTTAATCAGGCCCCCTGCACATATTAGCATATGTGCCCTACTTCGTTTCGTCTGAACTAGGAAACTTCTGTGTGGGACTCTAAAGATTCGTCAATACGCCAGCAGTAGGTAATGATCACATCAGTTACCCACAAACCATCAGTGGTACTAGCTGGACGTAACGGCTACCCAGGTATTGAGCGAATATAAGATCAACAAGAAAGCTTGTCCAAACTCCCATGAAGCCTATAAATAACATTTCCCGTACAGTTTGGTCTCTTCATCTGATATGTCGCATATCGAGTCTGGGGGTAGAATTGTCAGACCCCAATAATTTGGTATGTCATGCCAATGTGTAGCCTATAATGGTACGAGAAACTACTGATTACACTT
This sequence comes from Agapanthus africanus, assembly GCA_030015575.1. Taxonomy (NCBI): domain Eukaryota; kingdom Viridiplantae; phylum Streptophyta; class Magnoliopsida; order Asparagales; family Amaryllidaceae; genus Agapanthus; species Agapanthus africanus. Next base: position 305,245,250 of record JASDDO010000010.1, on the reverse strand, counting down.
ACCAGTAAATCTCTTCAACAGCCCTAGCCAGGGACTTTCTGTTATAGCCAATCGAGCATAGCGCAACATCAACTCGCTATACCGGGAGAGACGAGACCCCTCCTATCGCTCATTGCCTCCATGCGACTCGGGACTGCACCCAAAATCCACCTGTTTGCATGACTCCTTTGAGCCGTGGTAGGGAGGAAATCAAAGCACAGTGGAAACCACATAAGGCTCTATGACGATCTCAGGTCTACAGACTAACCTGTACCAGTGTCACCAAAGTACTGCTATCTGACGATAGGTATAGTACCATCTAGGAGTTCTCGGCGCATCCTGTTCAGTGTACCCATTCTCTAATGAGCACATGTGTACAATCTTTGATTTCAAATACCAATGGTTATGGGATCAACCATCGCCCTATATAGGGCCACAAAATGTACACACTAGTCTACTCTAGAATATCGATGCCATGTCTCGATACTCCCTCGACTAGGAACTGTTAAAGGATGTGCTTGTAGACTATACAAGTCCCAGTAGTATGATCTGCATCATAGTCATGATAGTCAAGACAACATCTTAAGGACTTTATCAACATGTATATAAGATACGGTACAATAATACCAGTGAACATGTTAAGATAATGGCAACCAGATAGCATACTATCATGTCGAGCAAGAAAGTCATCTATATATATATATCCAAGCATCCTTTATATCATACAATAATTGCCTCTAGGGAATACATATTTCTAACAATATATATATATGAGAATAATGGAGGAAAGAGGCCATATGAGGAAATTTCCTCCTATGGCGTCGAAAAAATACACCCTCCCTCATTTTTTCCGACGATTGGCAACCACCATCTTTATCGTTATCATCTAAGATGTGGGTACACCAAATTTCATGTGATTCTACAACTTTTTCACCGTTGATTCAGCAATGTAAAAAGTTCTATTGTCGGTAAACCGTTAATTTTGAACCCACTAAATCAACGGTGAAAAGGTTGTAGAATCACATGAAATTTGGTGTACCCATATATTAGATGATAACGATGAAGATAGAGGGTGCCAATCGTCGGAAAAAATGATGGAGGGTGTATTTTTTCGACGCCATAGGAGGAAATTCCCTCCTATGGTCTCTTTCCTCCATTATTCTCATATATATATATATATATATATATATATATATATATTGCATGCATGCATGCATATATAATGATTGTACTTTTATCTAGATCAGATGACGGCCAGGAGCAACGAGGGGCGGCAGGAGCACCTGCCGCGGCAGCAGCAGAGGTAGAGCGGTTCTGCAGCCCGGGGAGCTGTGTAGGGAGCTCCAGAGGGCTGGTCTTGCACCCTGATCCTTATCCCCTTCGGATGAATCCTTCCGTATGGACTTTTTCACACCTCTAGGTATATTACACGCATATTTATTTCGAATGTAATATTATAGATATACACACATATTTATTTTAAAGTTACTTATATAGTCAGTTTTTAATTGTCTAGCTGTGGGTGATGCGTCCACATCAGAGGCAGAGGCCACAACCGCACCTGCAAGAATGTTTATATATCTTATATTGCATGCATATTGATTTAGAATGTTATATTATAGATATATACACATTCTTTTTGCAATTACTTATATAATCAATTTTTGATTGTCTAGTTGTAGGTGGTGCCTCCACATCCCGGGCAGAGGCCGCCACCGCACCTGCAGGTATATTTATATATCCTTTATTGCATGCATATATATTTATATTGTTATATTATAGATATACACATATTCTTTTTGTAATTACTTATATAATCTATTTTTAATTGTCTAGCTGTAGGTGGTGCATCTACATCTGGCGCAGACGCCACTCCTGCCACTTTCGTACCCTCCAAGCAGTCCGCAGGTTAGTATTCTTAAATATAAAATCTTTTATCGTCAATTTTTACATATACTCTAAGAATAACCATGAACTTCATGTCATTTTATCGTCAATATTTATTTTCTAGTTGGAAGGGATACTTCCACATCTGGGTCACCAGCTGTTCCTCATCGAAGGAACTATCGTCTCGCTCGTGCTACTACCCGGGCCCAGGATCGTGCTGCGGCCACCGGAGGTATATATCGCACTTCAATTTTCGTTAATCTTTGATTTTGAAATATTGTTTTGTCTAGATATTTTTTGTCTTGATATTTCTTGTAAATGCAAGGCAGCTCCACCCAGAGAGGGGGACTCAAATGTCGAATCTGAAGGGTTACCCTAGTGCCCCGGTCAACTACCGTGGCCAAATGCGGAACAAAAATTTTCTAACGATAAAAAACTTAGCACTAGTTTAACTCTAAACCCCGGATCTTTCCATAAAACTAACTAGCTACACTAGGAGAGCTATCTACTATGATGAGGAATTCTTACCAAACGAACCAAGTCCTTCGGTCTTCGTTCTTCATCCTTAGCTCCTACTAGCCACCTTAAACTTACTTGATCTTCTATCCTTGCTCTGTCGGTTCTCCGGGATCGAGCTTGTTCTCTGGTCTTCCTTGGTCCTTGATGAACCCCTGGGGGAGTATGATCCGTGGCTCTAGCTTCTAACTATATAACAAAAGGAGCAACTAGAAAACATGGTTTGCTAAACCAAGTAGTCTAGGATGTAGTGAGGGTGTCTAAGTGTTTACTATCTCTTTTCTAAGCTCTTCACTTGTTTCTCAACACATGAGAATGTTAGTGAAGAGGAAGAAGATGAAGATGGAGGAAAGCAAGAGGAGGGAGGAGCTTGGAGAGAAAATGGAGCTCAAGAAAATAATGATCAAGCATGAGAGAGAAATTCACACACAAGAGTTTTGTATGTTCATTTCTTTCATTAAACAATAGTAAACACAAAATGAATTATAAATTCATTTATAAACTATTGAAGCATGGTCAACTCCATACCTCCCTCACCTCTCACTTTACACCTCATTTCCAATTATCAAATAAAAGGAAAATACATAATGAGGTGGCCACCTTCTAGAAGGATATCTGTAATAAATACGGATTTCGGTCTACTGTACATATATACCGGCAATCAGATAAAAATCTGAACGCCCAAAGAGATATAATAACACGAAGAACGTAATACTAGAATATATGTATCAAAATACATATATGTAAATTATTAAATCAATACCTGATTTAATAATCCGGCTCAAACCTGAGCCGTCTAGTATTACCAACTGTCCAATCAAAAGTCCGAGTACAAAGTACATCAATACATCGAACCCTGCACGTATCCAATATGGCTACTACATCATTTCGCCTGAATCAGGGAAACCCTCTGTGTGGGACTCTAAAGACTCGACAGTACTCTGGCAGTGGGTTTAACCACAAGCACGTCAGCGGCACTAGCTGTACGTAACGGCTACCCAGGTACCTGTCGAAAAGGAAGGCCGATGAGCAAACCCATCCGGATCTCCTACTGAGCTTATCTGTGACAATATCCGTACAGTCCGGTCTCTTCGTCAAAGAGTATCGCATACCGGGTCCAGGGGATGGTTACCGTTAGACCCAAATAACCTGATAAGTCATGCCGATGTGGCTCAGGACCAATCCGGGAAACTACTGATCAACCTATCAGTAAATCCCAAGTGCCTTGGCCAAGGTCTTATGGTCCTGACCAATCGAATCACAGTGCGATATCAACTCCTTATACCGGGAGAGACGAATCCTCGACAATCGCTTACTGTCTCCATATGGCTCGGGACTGAACCAAACCAAAACCTATTTGCATGACTAGGTAGAGCCGTGGTAGGGTAGTGATCAAAGTTCAGTGGGAACTCACACGAGACAAATGCTGATCTCGGGTCCAAAGACTAACCTGTACACATGTCACCTGAGAACTTCCATCTGACGATAGGTATAGTACCACATGGAAGTTCTCGGCAAGTCCGTCCAGTGTACTCACACCCAGTGAGCACCTGTATACGATCTTAGGTGCATCAGACCAATGGCTGCGGGACCAACAATCCCCCGACGTGGCTAGAAACGTACACACCAGTCTACTCTGGAGTATCAGTGCCCAGTCTCGATACTCACGCAACTAGGGACCATTTAAGGATGTGCTTATGGACTACCCTGCTCTCATAAGTATGATCGCCATCACAACACAGGTAGTCAAGAAAGATCCTAGGGGCTTTATCAACATGTAACCGCAATATGTAATAACGAGTATGACATATGCCATGTTAAGATAAAGACAAACCACAATAGTATACTACCGTATCGAGTCTTTATCAATATGTGCAAACCAGATAAAACAACAATACAAATAAATACACATATCCCGATAAAGACAAGTCAAATAATATACTATAAAACTGAGCAAGATTGTTCTGTACATACATATCCCTAGTATCCATATATATACATATACAATACTGGCCTCTAGGGCATATACATCCAACAATCTTCCACTTTCACTAAAGGCCAGTGATTGGCGTACCGAATACCCAACATCTGCTCTAAGGCCAGCTGCTAGCGTACCGCATACCCAACATCCCAAAAAGTCGCTCAAACTGTGCTTGAAGGAGGGCCTTTGTAAATGGATCCGCCATGTTGTCTTTCGTATCCACTCTCGACCTTGATCTCATGGCGATCTACGATCTCCCTGATCAGATGATACTGCCTTAAGATGTGCCTGGATTTCTGATGGGACCGTGGTTTCTTCGCTAAAGCTATAGCCCCATTGTTATCACAATGCACTGGTATTGGATCAACAATGGACGGAACCACCTGCAGTTCAGCTTTGAACTTCTTTATCTAGACCACCTCTTTTGCGGCATCGCTTGCATCAATGTATTCAGCCTCCATCGTCGAGTCTGCGACGGTATCCTGTTTGGAACTCTTCCAACATACCGCCTCTCCGTTGAGGGTAAACACAAAACCCGAGACAGACTTGCTGTCATCCTTGTCACTCTGGAAGCTTGAGTTGGTAAAGGACTCGACCCTGAGGTCTCCATTACCGTAAACCAGGAACATCTCCTTTGTCCTTCTCAGGTACTTGAGAATGTTCTTTACTGCTGTCCAGTGGTCCTCGCCTAGTTTCGACTGATACCAGCTCACCATGCTTAGTGCGTAAGCTACATCTGGTCTTGTACATAGCATCGCATACATTATAGATCCAACCGCCGAAGCATACGGCATAGTGCTCATGCGAACCCTCTCCTCGTCAGTCTTGGGAGACATCTCCTTGGAGAGGGTGATTCCGTGCAATGCGGGTATGTTGTCGCGTTTAGAATCTTCTATACTAAATCTCTTTAGTACGGTCTCTATGTACCTGGACTGTGAAAGTCCCAGTAGTCTCTTGGATCTATCTCTATAGATCTTGATCCCCAGAATGTACGAGGCATCACCTAGGTCTTTCATAGAAAACTTTTGTGATAAGAATAGCTTGACCGATTATAGTATAGGAATACCATTTCCAATCAAAAGAATGTCGTCCACGTACAAGACTAGAAACACGACAGTTCATCCTACAATCTTCTTATATATACATGGCTCATCCTCGTTTTTGATGAAGTCAAAGTCTTTGACTGTCTCATCAAAACAGATGTTCCAGCTCCATAAAGCTTGTTTCAATCCATAAATGGATTTGAGCAACTTGCACACCTTCCCGCTGCTCCCACTGTCTACAAAACCTTCCGGCTGATCCATAAAAACGCACTCTTCTAAACTTCCATTTAGAAAAGCCGTTTTTACGTCCATCTGCCAGATCTCAAAGTCATGGAAGGAAGCAATGGCAAGTAGGATCCGAATAGATTTGACCATAGCCACTGGAGAAAAGGTTTCGTCATAGTCCACTCCTGGTCTTTGACGAAAGCTTTTACAACAAGTCTAGCCTTATAGGTTTCTACCTTCCCATCTACACCAAACATCTTCTTATAGATCCATTTGCATCCAACGGGTTTTACCCCAGGTGGAGCAACTTCAAGGGTCCACGCTTTATTGGTGTACATGGACTCCATTTCAGATTTCATAGCATCCAGCCATTTATCAGAGTCCCTACTGATAATAGCCTGTCTGAAACTAGTAGGATCATCTTCTTCCAAGATGGAATCCTCTCGATCCCCATCTATGAGAAAACCGTAGTATCTCTCGGGCGGATGAGAAATCCTACTAGATCTGCGGAGTGGCTGAGGTTCATCCGGGGTTATTGAATCTTCTGGTTCCTTCAAACCTTCAGCTATAGTTTGTTCTTCTGGAATTTCTTCCAGTTCTACCGTGCTCCCACTAATTTCTTTTGCAAGAAATTCCTTTTCTAAGAAGACAGTGTGGCGAGCAACAAACACTTTCTGTTCCTCAGTGTGGTAGAATAGGTATCCATGCGAATGCATTAGATATCCAACATACTTACATAAGACTGACCGTGCCTATAGCTTGTCCAGTTTCTGTGTTTTCACAAAGGCCGGACATCCCCATATCTTTATACCCTTAAGACATGGAACATTTCCTTTCCATATTTCATACGGAGTTTTAGGCATGGATTTAGACGGAACCTGATTCAAAAGATATGCCGCTGTTGCCAGAATGAAAGATGAAACTCAGCATCACTCATCACGGAGCGAACCATGTCCAATAGGGTATGATTCCTCCTCTCCGACACACCATTGTGCTGTGGTGTATACGGAGGAGTAAGCTGAGAGAGAATTCCATTCTCTTTTAAGTATTCTAGAAATTCCGTGCTTAAGTACTCTCCTCCTCTATCAGATCGGAGGATCTTGATACATTTGTTAGTATAGTTCTCTACTTCGTTTATGAATTCTTTGAATTTCTCAAAAGCTTCATATTTGTGTTTGATAAGATACACATATCCGAATCTAGAGAGATCGCCAGTGAATATGATGAAGCACGAGAACCCACCCCTTCCATGTATAAACATCGGACCACATACATCACTGTGTATGAGTCCCAAGAGCTCTGCTGCTCTTTCTCCATGCCCGGTGAATAGAGATTTAGTCATCTTTCCTTTGAGACAAGACTGAAAAGTTTCATAAGATGAAAATTCGAACGTATTCAAGAGTCTATCTTTATGCAACTTACTTAGTCTTTTCTCTCCGATATGACCAAGTCTACAATGCCACAAGTAGGATTTGTTCGTATCTGAACTCTTCCTCTTGCGTGTGTTTTGTATATTGAGAACTGTGTTTTGATTTAGAACATAGATACCATTACACAGTATACCTTCTGCAACCAGTACCTTATCAAGGTAAATGTTCATGATATTTTTATCAAGAACAAAGTTATATCCGTCTTTATCAAGTAAAGAAACTGATATGATGTTGCAAAGCATGGAAGGTACATAGTAACAATTGTTCAAAATCATAGTATTGCCATTTGGCAATACTGGGTGATATTCACCGACGGCTGCAGCATTAACTTGTGCTCCATTCCCTACTCTGAGGGACATATCACCAGGTCCAACTTATCCTACTTTTTCTCAGTCCATGCAATAAATTACAGATATGAGATCCTGATCCGGTATCGAGTACCCAGGAGGTAGGACTGACCGAAAAACAGTTCTCAATAACAAGAACACCTGAAGAAGACGCAACAGTATGCTTCTTCTTCGATGGGGTTATCAAGGAATTCAAACTTTCCTCTTTCCCTTGCTCATACTTTTGATAGTTGTGTAAGTCCACGTTACCTGTCCTCGGTTCTTTGGAGTTACGGAAATGATGAAAAACGATTTTTTCGGGGGAGGTAACATGGACCCAAAAAAATGGGATCTTTGCTAAACAAACTATCTAACAACCTAACTAAGAGTTTAACTACTATGTTCGAGGTTATACCTTAACTTGAACTCCTTCTCTTCGACTCCTTGTGGTGGTCGGATCGGCCTTACCTCGTCGTCTCTTTGTGCCGAAGATGGATCCACCCGAAAGCTTCTACCTTTGCCTCCAACCTCAATCTAGAGGAAACTAAAATACTTGGCTTGCCAGACCTTGTACACAAGGATGAGTAGAGAAGTGTTTTGGGTTTTATCTCTATGGTTCTTGTTTCTCAACTCATGAGACAATAGAACCATGAGCTAGAGAGAGAGCAAGAGGAAGAGGGAGAGCTTGAGGATGAGGAGAGATTTGATGAGAGAGAGAGAGCAAATGATAGAATGATCAAGACTTTTTCCACCATCCTCTCATAATCCAAAATAATCATGATAATAATAGTAATTGAGTACTTTTGTGATGGTTCATTTCAAATGGCAATATCATTTCATGCACTCATTTTGTAAAGAATAACAAGCAAGCAAAAGTCTTAGCCATGAAATGATAGCCATTGTAATGATAATGGTCAACAAGTCCAAGCAAGTCAATCGGTCAACAAAGTCAAACTTTCAACCCAACCATGGCACACTAATACTTAATTAATATTATTATTAATCATATTTCTTATTCTTATTAGGGTTTAGAAAAAGTCAACTGTCAACAACCCTAATGAGAATCCTCTACCTCTGTCTCTGTCAACTGTCATACACACCCGCATCCGTGTTCCGAGGAACACGAATACAAAGAGATCCTCAGCATCTGTCACTGTCAACTGTGCATACACACCCGCATTCATGTTCCGAGGAACACGAATACAAAGAGATAAAACCAATCCCAAAACGCATACTAGAATCTGGCTTAAACCAAAGCCCGCTAGTAATAACTGTCCGGACACCAAACGTGCACAAGTGCGCGGATGTGAACGAACCCTGTCGCAAAACTATGCGGCCTCTACTCTTTTTGCCTAAAGGCGAATAGCTCTTTGTGTGGGACTCTAAATACTCGACACTACGCTGGCAGTGGGTTTAACCACAGACCGCAAGCGGCACTAGCTGTGCGTAACGGCACCCAGGTAGATTCCCATAAGAAGACTGACGAGGTGAACTCCTACCGAGCCTGAATGTGACATTCTCTATACAGTCCGGTCTCTTCGTCTGAGAATATCGCATGGCGGGCCTAGGGAGACGGTAAACGTCGGTCTCCTAATAGCGGTACAAGTCGTGTCGGAGTGTAGCCCAGAACACCCTGAGATAACACTGAAAACCTACCAGTGTATCTCGCTTCCCCTGGCCAGGAACAACTGTGTGTAATGGCTCTCCATGACACAGCGCGATATCAACTCCCAATACCGGGAGAGACGAATCCTGTCTAACCGTCACTGCCTCCAAGTGCTTCGGGACTGCACCCAACTACTACCTGTTTGCACGAATCCTTTGAGCCGTGGTAGGGTAGTAATCAAAGTACAGTGGGAACACACTTGAGGAGAAGTAACAGTGTTAAGTCAGCGGACTAAGCTGTACTCATGTCACCTGGGAACTAATAACTGACGATAGGTATAGTACCAACCAATCAGTTCCCGACGAATCCTTTCCAGTGTACTCGTAACCTAATGAGCACCCGCATACTATCTCAAGTATGACATACTGACGACTGTGGGACAGACCGTCTCCCCTGCTGGGATGAGAAGTGCATACGCTAGTCTACTCCGGAGTATCGATGCCCTGTCTCGATAATCCTACGACTAGGGACCTGTATAAGGATGTGCTTGTAGATTACCCAGCCTCCACTAGTGTGACTGCCATCACAATGCTGGTAATCAAGCAAAGATCCTAATGGCTTCACTAATGTGTATAGGCGATATGTTAAAAGAAACACATGTACACACATTGAAGTAGAAACAAACCAAGTAGTATACTACTATTTTGAGCAAGATTGTCTATACAAATGTGAATATCCTAAGCTTCCATCAAGTAATATATAAACTAGTATGATATAGTAATGGCCTCTAGGGCATATACTCTAACAATCTCCCACTTGCACTAAGGCCATGTACTGGCGTATCGAAGACCTATCATCTCGATCAGCCGCATGAACTGTGTCTGGGGTAAGGCCTTCGTGAGTAGATCTGCAGTGTTATCTTCTGAATTTACTCTCTTCACCTCGATCTCCCGGCGATCTATGATCTCCCTGATCAGGTGGTACAGCCTCAAAATGTGCCTTGACTTCTGATGGGACCTGGGTTCCTTCGCTAAAGCTATAGCGCCGTTGTTGTCACAATACAGCGGTATTGGATCAACAATGGTAGGAACCACCTAAAACTCCGTGAGGAACTTCTTCATCCAGACAGCTTCCTTTGCGGCATCGCAAGCAGCTATGTACTCCGCTTCCATAGTTAAGTCAGCAACGGTTTCCTGCTTGGAGCTCTTCTAGAAACCCGCCCCTCAATTGAGGGTAAAGACATAACCCGACATGGACTTGGAGTCATCCTTGTCACTCTGGAAGCTGGAGTCAGTAATGGCCTCGATCTGGAGGTCTTTTCCGCTATACACCAAGAACATCTCCTTAGTCCTTCTCAGGTACTTGAGAATGTTCTTTACTGCTATCCATTGTTTCTCCCCTGGGTCCGACTGATACCGTCTTACAACGCTCAATGCGTATGCTACATCTGGTCTGGTACACAACATCGCATACATAAGAGAGCCTACCGAATATGCGTAGGGTATTGATGACATGCGAGCCCTTTCTAAATCAGTCTTGGGAGACTTCTCTTTGGAGAGGGTGATTCCGTGACAAGCCGGTAGATTACCGCGCTTGGAATCTTCCATACTGAATCGTTTCAGTATGGTGTCAATGTACCTGGACTGTGAAAGTCCCAACATCCTTTTAGATCTATCACGATAGCTCTGGATCCCCAGAATGTAGTTGGCATCGCCCAGGTCCTTCATGGAGAACCTCTGTGACAAGAATCCTTTGACTGACTGTAACATAGGAATATCATTTCCTATTAGGAGAATGTCATCCACATACAAGACAAGGAATACCACAGTTCTCTCTACAATCTTACTGTAAATACATGGTTCATCTGGGTTTTTGACAAAGTCGAATTCTTTGACAGTATCATCAAAGCAGATGTTCCAACTCCGTGATGCCTGCTCCAGTCCATAGATGGACTTGAGCAACTTGCACACTTTTCCGCTGCTCCCACTCTGAATAAATCACTCCTGCTGATCCATATAGACACACTCTTCCAAATTTCCATTTAGGAAAGCAGTCTTTACATCCATCTGCCAGATCTTATAATCGTGGAAGGCAGCAATGGTAAGAAGGATCCAAATGGATTTGAGCATAGCCACTAGAGAAAAGGTCTCGTCATAGTCCAAGCCAGGTCTTTGACGAAAACCCTTTGCAACAAGTCTAGCTTTATAGGTTTCAACCTGCCCATCTACACCAATCTTCTTTTTGAAGATCCATTTGCAGCCTACGGGTTTTACCCCTTCTGGAGCAAAGTCCAAAGTCCAAACTCAGTTGGTGTACATGGAATCCATCTCGGTCCGCATTACATCCAGCCATTTTACTGAGTCACCGCTCTGAATGGCTTGCTGGAAGCTAGTAGGCTCATCATAATCAATGGCGCAATCCTCTCTATCCCCGTCTATGAGAAAATCGTAGTATCTCTCGGGCGGATGAGACTGCCTACTACTCCTACGGAGCGGCACAGGAATGTCCGGTTCTCCTGAAACTTCTAGTTCTTCCAAGCATTCAGTAATAGCTTGTGGCTCTGGAATTTCTTCCAGCTCTACTACGCTCCCACTTTTTCCTTTTTCTCAAAACTGATGTTCCAGAAAGTGGGCATGACGAGAAACAAAAACCTTTTGTTCCTCTGCATAATAGAAAAAATACCTCCTGAAGTTCTTTGGGTATCCCACAAACTTACACAGTACTGAGCGTGCTTCGAGTTTGTCCGTATGCTGTTTTTTAACAAAAGCTGGACATCCCCATATCTTCAGATATTGAAGATGGGGTTTCTTCCCACACCACATCTGATATGGTGTGGTAGGCACAGTCTTGGAGGGAACCTTGTTCAAAAGATATGCAGCTGATTCTAGTGCATAACCCCAGAAGGATCGCGGTAATTCATCCTTACTCATCATAGAACGAACCATATCCAATAGGGTTCGATTCCGCCTTTCCAATACACCGTTGTGCTGTGGTGTGTATGGAGGAGTAAGCTGAGAGAGAATTCCATTCTCTTTTAAGAAGTCCAGAAACTCGGCACTCAAATATTCACCACCTCGATTAGATCTCAGTGTCTTGATACTTTTGCCTGTTTGTTTTTCAACTTCATTCTTGTATTCCCGAAATTTCTCAAAGGCCTCGGATTTGTGCTTCATTAAGAAGACATGTCCATACCTAGAGAAATCATCTATGAAAGTAATGAAGTATGAATAACCACTTCGCACATGTGTAGACATTGGACCACACACGTCACTGTGTATGAGTCCCAAGAGCTTGTTCGCTCTTACTCCGTGTCCAGTGAACGGAGTCTTTGTCATCTTTCTCATGAAACAAGATTCACAAGTGGCATAAGATTGATACTCGAACGGATTCAAGTATCTCTCTTTATGTAACTTTGTTAACCGTGTCTCATTAATGTGACCCAGTCTACAATGCCATAAGAAAGCCTGATTTAATTCCGGAGACTTTCTTTTAAGTGTGTTCTGGACACTGAAAATCTGAGCTTGATTCAATATGTATATCCCGTTATTTAATGTACCTGACCCAATTAGAACTTGATTTCGGTGGATGTGGACCACATCGCTTACAAAAGTAAAATCATATCATTCCTTAGAAAGTAAGGATACATATATGATATTACAAGTCGCACCTAGTACATACAAACAGTTACGCAAAATCAATATCTGCCCAGTTGTCAGTCCAAGATGATATTCCTCTACGGATTCAGCGTTCATGCTCATTCCGTTAGCAACCCTGAGAGTCATATCACCTATCTTGAAAACCCTACGGTTTCTCAGAGCCTGTAATGAATTACAGATGTGAGATCCTGATCCGGCATCCAATACCAAGGAAGTAGGGTTAACTGACATACAGTTCTCTATTACAAACACACCCAAAGCTGAAGCCACAACATGCTTCGAATCCTGGCTACTGGCTTTGCTAGCCCTGCAATCCTTCTGCCAATGTTCATTCTCGTAATAATAGGAACGTCCCTCCTTCACTACAACCAGTCCCGAAACTTTTGCCCTTCCCTTCCCATCTACTTCCCTGGTTTCCTTCAGGGTATAAGCAGAGGGCAGAGACTGTAGAATCAAGTCAGTATTTGACTCGTTCTTCAACGTGGTCATCAGGTCCGTGAGCTCAAAATAGCTAGTCTCTGTACGGACGTTACCCCCTACAGATGACCCGACAGCCAACCTCGCTTGAAGCAATTCGTTCGAGGTCTCATATCTTGCGATACGAGATTGTTCTCTATATAAATCTTTGTTATGGAGGAAGATAGAAACTTAGTTCATCTTCTCGTGCTACCTCTGGTATGCACTATCAACTGAGGCCAACACGAGGCACTTGGCTCTCGCACAGTCCTTTTCCGAAGTCTTACGGATATCAATATCCGTGACAGGGGAAACTGGTCCTGAGACGGCAGGGGTTTGATTAGTTAAGAGGTGTCCCAACTTGTCATGGGCAATGGACATCTGGACAGACCTTTGCCAATCGTAACAGTCAAGTTCAGTCATTTTATTATCTGGATGTAACCTATGTGTGGTCACTGGGTCGCTGCAATTTAGAGAGAGAGAAGAAAACACTCAGTATGATGCTATTGCAAGTTTAGATTGGTTTTTAATTTATCTAAACAGGATGGCTTCCACTGTTTCTCGAATCCCTCCTCAAACCAAAAAGGAAGAATTAGTCGGGATCAATCTCACCGTACAAGACTTGCTTAACCTTTCAGCCAGGCCAGTGTCGGTACTTCGAGGGAGGTTTTCCAACGCTTTCACGAAGTTACTTAACTTAAGAACCTCTTTTCCCTAGGGGCGTAGCCTCGCTAACACCTTTCTAGACACCTACTTGGTTTATAGCATTGATCGTTAAGCGAGAAATTTCCCGAGGAGTAGCATATACTCACAGTAGGATCGGGATCCAAATATCATCGCGTGACAAAACTGAAGGAATCCTACCAGAATCATCACACTCTAAATGGTATGCAGCGCTAGTAAGTTTCAGTTTCTTTTGAAACTCCCGATGTGGATTTTTGCCACATGCTCTTATGACCTTGACGAAGGCCAACATATCATAAGTCACATGTCAAGTTCTACCCGTCATTATCCAGGTTAATTTGAACCCATCCGTACATACCATTGACGAAGGCCAAAATAGTAGTACGACTGTCCCAAACTAACGCATCTATCTATGCTACAAATAAATATTCGGCAGCTACCAATCACTATGCCTTGGCGAAGGTCAAAATACATAGCTTGAATACTTCTGAATATTTAACTGAAATGACGGAGGGCTACGAATGGTTTTGGCAAAACCGTGAACGTAGTGAACTTGATATAATCGATGGAACCTTGATAGCTTTTAAAAGGAGTGGCTTAAGCTCCGCGTTTAAAAGTTGTTTTTGAAAAGAAACCTTTGAAATTGTTCCAACAACTTTAACTTTGGTTTATTTTCTTGCATTAATTTTAAAGCGTCCTATCGTTTAATCCTACCATTGCAGAAAACACGAAAATATGACGTATGCGTATGCCATCTGCATTCTCCACGGGGCCCCGTCATTAGCCGTTAGGTTACTTAACTGACGACAGAGCGGGGGCTGGACTAGCGTGGATGCAAAACATAAGCAACGCCTAAATAGATATCATATATAGATATATACATTCGTCAGATGCAATGATAGCCATTCCAGATCACAGATGAACACATTGGATACACTAGGAATCCGCATTTCGTATGAGCCTGTAACAAAAAGTGGATTACACGGTCGTGATGAATAGCCAATACCCCACCCTAGCCCCCTACGGGTGAGGCAAACTACCCACCAAATACCCAAAGTGAGGTAACCTCCCTCAACAACGTGAGTAGGCCACTCGGCACTTCAAGGTACCCGGTAGTTTGTGCACCCCTCCTTGGGTCTATCCTAGGAGCAAAAACAATAAAAAGAAATTATACAATGGCGGCTACAACCTCATCCCGGATGTGCGGCCAAACAAATAATATTACATCAATTTACATATTACATGAATTGAAAGATAAAGAAAACTCTCATCTCATAACCCCCCGGCTATTCATCCGCGACAATCCAATGAATTCATATACACATACCATCAACATTACAGATCACAGATATGTATAACCCCCACTAATCGACGTATAACGATTAGCAGACGTTCAATACATATATCACATCACAGATATAACCCGTTAGCTAAAGTCTATAGAAGTTCGATCAAAATACGGATTTGTAACCATCCCAAACACAACTTGGTTCTATGAAAAATCTGGGCAGAAACAAACTATACTAAAAATCCCAAAACAGCACACAAAACAATCTGTAGCCAAAATGAGTCGCGGCAGAGTCAACTCGGCCACGGTTCCATGGTGAGTTGGTCGACTCGCTGACTCATTTTACTCCTGTGTTTCTAAAAAAGCCTGCGTCGATTTTTAAGATATGTCAAATAATTTTTGGAGCAATTTAAAAATCGACAGCAAGTTCACATTTTGTGCTTATTTTGCGGTTTTTTCTCCGATCGAAATTCTAGATCCTTTACTAACATGCTAGATAGTGTTTAGCTAGGCTCTGATACCACTGTAAGTCCACGTTACCCGTCCCCAGTTGTTTGGGGTTGCGGAAATGATGAAAAATGATTTTTTCGGTGGAGGTAACATGGACCCAAAAAAATGGATCTTTGCTAAACAAACTATCTAACAACCTAACTAAGAGTTTAACTACAATGTTAGGAGTTATGCCTTAACTTGAACTCCTTCTCTTCGACTCCTTGTGGTGGTCGGATCGGTCTCACCTCGTCGTCTCCTTGTGCCGAAGATGGATCCACCCGAAAGCTTCTACCTTTGGCTCCAACCTCAATCTAGAGGAAACTAGAATACTTGGCTTGCCAGACCTTGTACACTAAGATGAGTAAAGAAGTGTTTTGGGTTTTATCTCTATAGTTCTTGTTTCTCAACTCATGAGATAATAGAATCATGAGCTAGAGAGAGCAAGAGGAAGAGGGAGAACTTGAGGATGAGGAGAGCTTTGATGAGAGAGAGAGAGCAAATGATAGAATGAACAAGACTTTTTCCACCATCCTCTCATAATCCAAAATAATCATGATAATAATAGTAATTGAGTAATTTTGTGATGGTTCATTTCAAATAGCAATATCATTTCATGCACTCATTTTGTAAAGAATAACAAGCAAGCAAAAGTCTTAGCCATGAAATGATATCCATTGTAATGATGATGGTCAACAAGTCCAAGCTAGTCAACCGGTCAACAAAGTCAACAAGTCAACAAAGTAAAACTTTCAACCCAACCATGGCACACTAATACTTAATTAATATTATTATTAATCATATTTCTTATTCTCATTAGGGTTTAGAAAAAGTCAACAGTCAACAACCCTAATGAGAATCCTCTGCCTCTGTCTCTGTCAACTGTGCATACACACCCGCATCCGTGTTCAGAGGAACACGAATACAAAGAGATCCTCAGCATCTGTCTCTGTCAACTATGCATAAACACCCGCATTCTTGTTCCAAGGAACACGAATACAAAGAGATAAAACCAATCCAAAAACATATACTAGGATCTGGCTTAAACCATAGCCCGCTAGTAATAACTGTCCGGACACCAAACATGCACAAGTGCGCGGATATGAACGAACCCTGTCGCAAAACCATGCAACCTCTACTCTTTTTTCCTAAAGGCGAATAGCTCTCTGTGTGGGACTCTAAAGACTCGACACTACGCTGGCAGTGGGTTTAACCACAGACCGCAAGCGGCACTAGCTGTACGTAACGGCCCCCAGGTAGATGCCGATAAGAAGACTGACGAGGTGGAATCATCTGAAATCCTACTGATCCTGAATGTGACAGTCTCCGTACAGTCCGGTATGTTCGTCTGAGAATATCGCATGGCAGGCTTAGGGGGCGGTAAACGTCGGTTCCCTAATAGCGGTACAAGTCGTGTCGGAGTGTAGCCCAGAACACCCTGAGATAACACTAGAAACCTACCAGTGTATCTCGCTTTCCCTGGCCAGAGATGACTGTGTGTAATGGCTCTCCATGACACAGCGCGATATCAACTCCCAATACCGGGAAAGATGAATCCTGTCTAACCGTCACTGCCTCCAAGTGCTTCAGGACTGCACCCAACTACTACCTGTTTGCACGACTCCTTTGAGTCGTAGTAGGGTAGTAATCAAAGTACAGAGGGAACACACTCGAGGCGAAGTGACAGTGTCAAGTCAGCAGACTAAGCTGTACTCATGTCATCTGGGAACTGATAACTGACGATAGGTATAGTACCAACCAATCAGTTCCCGACGAGTCCTGTCCAGTGTACTCGTAACCTAACGAGCACCCACATACTATCTCAAGTATGACGTACTGACGGCTGTGGGACAGACCGTCTCCCCTGCTGGGATGAGAAGCGCATACGCTAGTCTACTCCGGAGTATCGATGCCCTGTCTCGATAATCCTACGACTAGGGACCTGTATAAGGATGTGCTTGTAGATTACCCAGCCCCCACTAGTATGACTGCCATCACAACCCTGGTAATCAAGCAAAGATCCTAAGGGCTCCACTAATGTGTATAGGCGATATGTTAAAAGAAACACATGTACACACATTGAAGTAGAAACAAACCAAGTAGCATACTACTAATTTAAGCAAGATTGTTTATACAAATGTGAATATCCCAAGCTTCCATCAAGTAATATACAAAAAAGTATGATACAGTAATGGCCTCTGGGGCATATTCACTAACAAGTTGTCGTAAGTTAGAGCCGAACCGACGTTCCCCAGCCCCGAATAAGAATTCGGATCGGTCAAAAGATTCATTTTATTATCTTGATTAGGGCGTGAAATGGTTGCTACCCGGAGAGAGGGAGGGAAAACACTCTGCGTGCACGCTTGCAAGATTAGATTGGTTTATTAATTTATCTAATCAGGGTGGCTCCCACTGTTTCCTCAAATTCTTCTTCAAACCCTAAAAGAAGAACTAGTCAGGATTAATCGCATGTCACAATACTTGCTTAACCTTTCAGCCAGACTGGTGTTGGTACTTCGAGCGAGGTTTTCCAATGCTTTCGCGAAGTTCCTTAATTACATAACCTCTTTTTCCTGGAGGCGTATCCCCGCTAACACCGTTCTAGACACCTACTTGGTTTATAGCATTGATTGTTAAGTGAAAAAATCTCCGAAGAGTAATCCTACTCATCAGTGGGATCGGGATCCAACTATCATTGTGTGATGCACAAGATGGAATCCACTCTAGTCACCACACTCCAGAAGGTATGCTAAATCTGCAAGTTTTCTATATGTTTGAAACCCCTGATGTGGTTTTTGCCCCTAGTGGTCCATGACCTTGACGAAGGCCAACAAATCATAATCCACTAGTCAAGTTCAACCCGTCATTATCCTGGATTAATCTCGACCAACCCGTACATACCCTTGACAAAGGCCGCAAGGTTGTACGACTGTCCTAGATAATCGCATCTTACTGTGCAACAAACAAGCAATATCTAGCTACCGTACACTACGCCTTGACAAAGGCCAACAAATGCAGCACGAATACTAGGTACAAATCATTTGAAATGACAGAGGGCTACGGCTGGGTTTTTGGCGAAAAACCCGATAACGTAATGAACTTGATATCGTCGAAGGAACCTGAGTAGTTTTGTAAATATATAGTGGCGAAAACTTTTGCTAAAGAGGTTACTCCCTGTGAAGGGATCTCGGCTCTTTCCTTGTCAAATGAGGTGCAGGATATTCCAAACTGAATACCACGATGCAAAGTAAAAATAATCGACTATAGTGAAGTTATTACCCTGACGCAAACTTTCACTCAAGGGGTCACTCTCGGTGAAGGGATCTCGGCCCTTGCTTCGTCGAATAAGGTGCTGGATATCCATAACTGAATACCATTGTGCAAAGCAAAAGAGAACGACTGTAATGTCAGTTTTTAAAGCTTGGTTCAAACTACATCTTTTAGGTTTATTATCTTTCATTAATCAAAATTAGTGCGGTCCCATCAATTTGTAACCTATCACACCAGAAAAGAACGAAAATAAAATGTATGTATATGCCATCCGCATTCGCCACAGGGCCCCGTCATCACCCGTTAGGTTACTTAACTAACGACAGAGCGGGGGCTGGACTAGCGCGGGTGCAAAACATATACAACATATACTAGTATATATATATATGTATATATAACATTCATCCCAGGTATGATAATAAATAACATCACAGATAATAATACAGAATGGTGGATAATCTTGGAGCCCCGGGTTTCATTTGAGCTATAAATAAAACCCGACGTTCTCGGTCGTGTGGATAACCTGTGCAATGAAAACCTATACCCCCTATGAGTGCGGCGAATAGCCCGCCAATTCTAGAATGAAGCCCCCTCTGTCTCACCGCCATGAGATGCGGGCTTGTTGCCTTCTAGAACCCGGCTATTCGTGCACTCCACCACGGGTAATCCTAATACAGAAAAAGAAAATAATATATACAAGCGGTGACATCGACCTCAGCCCGGTCCTGCCCCAAAATAATATACAACCTGGCAAAGACGGCAGTCCACATGTCGGACGCTCGCCCCGCAATAACAAATGTACAAATGAAATTATAAACTGTATTTCTAATATTGCACCACAGGCTATCCACCACGACAATCCAACCACAAACAAAGCATAAGCATAAAACATCAACACGAATGTCATGTTCGCAAAACCCGTCTAAAGGAACATATAGTAATTAGACGAGTTTTACCGATCGAGTGACATTCCCGGTCGTAGATAAAAGTGAATATACTGAAAATAAAATACGTAGTTTAAAATTACGATCAACTAAACATTCCAAATGGGCCCTAAGTATTAAACCAACACTGTAACAAATTTGGGCCCAAATATTAATTATTCCAGAAACCACAATTCCAAAAATAAGAGGCCCAGAAGAAATTTTGTTCACGTGAGCCCCAAAACGGCCGCGGAACTGCCGCCAATAAGGGGTTTTCGCGGCGGTTCCGCGGTGATTTGGAGGGATCACGTGACCAATTTTCTTCTGTCGTCTTAAAAAAGCCTGCATGATTTTCTGAGACCATAAGATTGATTTTTCGAGCACTTTTAAAAATCGACAGAAACTACATGAATTGAAATGCGGTTTTTGAAATTTCCAGTTGATCGTTATTCTAAACACATTTAAACAAGCTGGTATAGGTTTTATGGGATGGTTCTGATACAATGAAGGGTTTACCCTAGTGCCCCGATCAACTACCGTGGCCAAATGCGGAATAAAATTTTTCTAACGATAAAAAACTTGGCACTAGTTTAACTATTAATCCCGGATCTTTCTATAAAACTAACTAGCTACACTAGGATAGCTATCTACTATGATGAGGAATTCTTACCAAATGAACCAAGTCCTTCGGTCTTCGTTCTTCATCCTTAGCTCCTACCAGCCACCTTGAACTTGCTTGATCTTCTTTCCTTGCTCCGTCGGTTCTCCGGGATCGAGCTTGTTCTCCGGTCTTTCTTGGTCCTTGATGATCCACCCGGGGAGTATGATCCATGGCTCTAGCTCCTAACTATGTAACAAAAGGAGCAACTAGAAAACTTGGTTTGCTAAACCAAGTAGTCTAAGATGTAGTGAGGATGTCTAAGTGTTTGCTATCTCTTTTCTAACATCTTCACTTGTTTCTCAACACATGAGAATGTTAGTGAAGAGGAAGAAGATGAAGATGGAGGAAAGCAAGAGGAGGGAGGAGCTTGGAGAGAAAATGGAGCTCAAGAAAATAATGATCAAGCATGAGAGAGAAATTCATACACAAGAGTTTTGTATATTCATTTTTTTCATTAAACAATAGCAACAATGCTTCAATAGTAAACACAAAATGAATTATAAATTCATTTGTAAACTATTGAAGCATGATCAACTCCATACCTCCCTCACCTCTCACTTTACACCTCATTTCCAATTACCAAATAAAAGGAAAATACATAATGAGGTGGCCACCTTCTAGAAGGAAATCGGTAATAAATAAGGATTTCAGTCTACTGTACATATATACCGGCAATCAGATAAAAATCTGAACGCCCAAAGAGATAGAATAACACGAAGAACGTAATACTAGAATATATGTATCGAAATACATATATGTAAATTATTAAATCAATACCTGATTTAATAATCCGGCTCAAACCCGAGCCGGCTAATATTACCAACTGTCCAATCGAAAGCCCGAGTACAAAGTACATCAAAAGATCGAACCCTGCACGTATCCAATATGGCTACTACATCATTTCGCCTGAATCAGGGAAACCCTCTGTGTGGGACTCTAAAGACTCGACAGTACTCTGGCAGTTGGTTTAACCACAAGCACGTCAGCGGCACTAGCTGTACGTAATGGCTACCCAGGTACCTGTCGAAAAGGAAGGCCGATGAGCAAACCCATCCGAATCTCCTACTGAGCTTATCTGTGACAATATCCGTACAGTCCGGTCTCTTCGTCAAAGAGTATCGCATACCGGGTCCAGGGGACGGTTACAGTTAGACCCTAATAACCTGATAAGTCGTGCCGATGTGGTTCAGGACCAATCCGGGAAACTACTGATCAACCTATCAGTAAATCCCAAGTGCCTTGGCCAAGGTCTTATGGTCCTGACCAATCAAATCACAGTGCGATATCAACTCCCTATACCGGGAGAGACGAATCCCCGACAATCGCTCACTAACTCTATGTGGCTCGGGACTGAATCCAACCAAAACCTTTTTGCACGACTAAGTAGAGTCGTGGTAGGGTAGTCATCAAAGTTCAGTGGGAACTCACACGAGACAAATGTCGATCTCGGGTCCAAGGACTAACCTGTATACATGTCACCTGAGAACTTCCATCTGACGATAGGTATAGTACTACATGGAAGTTCTCGGCGAGTCTATCCAGTGTACTCACACCCAGTGAGCACCTGTATACGATCTTAAGTGCATCAGACCAATGGCTACAGGACCAACCATCCCCGGACAAGGATAGAAATGTACACACCAGTCTACTCTGGAGTATCAGTGCCCAGTCTCGATACTCATAAGACTAGGGACCATTTAAGGATATGCTTATGGACTACCCTGCTCCTATAAGTATGATCACCATCACAACGCAGGTAGTCAAGCAAGATCCTAGGGGCTTTATCAAGATGTAACCGCAATATGTAGTAACGAGTATGACATATGCCATGTTAAGATAAAGACAAACCACAATAGTATACTACCGTATCGAGTCTTTATCAATATGTGCAAACCAGATAAAACAACAATACAAATGAATACACATATCCCGATAAAGACAAGTCAAATAATATACTATAAAACTGAGCAAGATTGTTCTGTACATATATATCCCCAGTATCCATATGTATACATATACAATACTGGCATCTATGGCATATACATCCAACAGAATCAGTCCCACAGGCTGAGACCCGATAGAGCTAGGGTGAGGCACCATTCCCCCTCTTCTTTACCCCCGATTATCGTTATACCGACGATTATGCCGAGAGGTTCTGCCAGTATATGGAGGATGAGAGTCGTGTTCAAAAGAAGTATTCTCTTCACGTTGAGTGGGAAGATCAGCACCAGCGCTCCTTTGCCCTCTTCTAAGATAAGGCTTGGGTATTAATATATATTTTCATTTGACTTATCAAATAATTTTTTTATTATTTCACACATATAATTTAAATACATTATTTTCTTGTATTTGCAATTGGATTATGACTTTCATCCTGTACCCGACCCTGCTCACCCTGACAGTGTGCTCAATCTTCACGCTCTTTACCTGGGCCTTATGAAGAACATGCAATCTAAGGTCCGAAATAATAGAAACGAGCTGAAGATCGATTGTTACATACTATGGATGGCGAGCCCTGAGGCGGAGAGAGCGGCTCTCCTATATTCTCCGGTCTTTGCCAGAGTCGACGTAGATACATGGCCTCTCTTCTACCGGTATTATGAGTCTGAGCACAAACAGGTTTGTAATTTAAATGTAATTCATTTTTTAGTATATAATTTTTTTTGTTTCTTAATTAGAAAACTAAATCTGATTGTGTTGTGCAGAAACAGACCGATCAAAACAAGGAGAATAGGAAGTCGGCGAAGAAGGGTCGCCCCACTTATACAGGTGGCTTGAGGAACATTACTCGTGCCATGGAGGCATCAGTAAATTACAATAGATCTATTTTAATATAATGCAATATTAAGAGTTTTTTATAATATATGTAAATTTTTGGTGAATTGCAGAGAGCTCAGACCCTGACGCAGGGTGGTACACCGAAGTGTTGACCGCGTATCTTACCGTCCATGGCACCTCGACAGATCCCGCCACAGGCAAGTTTCGATTCCCTGACACTGCTACCCAGGAGTATTGCGTAAGTGTTAATGAAATTTTTGTTTTGATAAGTTCAAATTTTAATGATATATATACTTATGTTTTAATTCTTAACGTGGGTGTAGAAGCGGGTGGTGGAGCATGCGGAGGCATCGGGGATCGATTTCAGTAGACAGACCGATCCGATCATACTGAACCCAGTCTTAAATGCCACTCACGGAAGGCACCACGGAGGTTGGGAGAGAAGCCGGGGACTTGGTCCTAGCAGAACCCATATGAAGTCGGCCTCCACTCCGGCGGTTACTTTCCCTATCCCCCGTGAGTGATGTCTGGAGCATGATGTTGTCACATTGAAGACCACTGTCGAGGAGTTGAAGGAGATGTTGGTACGTATATTACTTATTATTAAAATATTATATCACATTATAGATAGTAGCATATGCAATATTAGTAGTCTGAGCTTATTTGGTTTTAAACTTAAGTTTGATTCATCAAATTTACATAAAACTATTTACTCTATAGTCATAACCATGCCACATCTTTCTTCATTTTGGAGTTTAAAAAGTTATGACTATCCAAACTCAAAATTTGAGAAGAAAACATTGCTTTATAAATTAGATAACTCCAAAACCAAGCATCCAACAATTAAGGAGAGATGCAGGTTTATAAGTTAGAGTAAGCATCATTTCTATCTCCAGTTAAAATAAAATACGGTTTTCCAAACTAGGCCTAAGTACCTAAGTATTCTTAGATTGGGGGGAAAAAGCATAGCCCTGAATGTGTGCAATTTCAATATGTATAAATTCTCATACATAACATATGAATTTCAAGAGAACATGTGGAATCTCAACAAAGCATATATAAATTCGTGGTTCCGCAATAATCCGATAATTATACGAATTCGACTAAAATTTAATACACCGTTCTTACTCATTTATTACATAAACACAAATTTTACAGATTCGGCAGGCTACTTCGGCCGCGGCTCCACATGCCTCTCCTTCGGCTTTGGCTCCGCAAGCCACTATCTCGGCTGCAGCTGAGCTGGCCACTCCTATAGCTCCACAGCCTACCCTGACTCGCTGCTACAAAGTACAGATTTGGTTACGGTTTTAACCGTGACCACAAATATATATCGTCACAGTTAAAACTGTTTCACAACCGTCGCCTAAAACCCCGTCATGAGAACCGTATTCACGCCCGTAACCATGACCATATGTTTTTTAAATCACAGTTATAACCGTGACCATATACGTGGAATTACCAAAAACGGTTAAAACAACTAAATGAAACATGTGTGGGGTCCACATATATGGTCAAGGTGTAAACCGTGACAGTAGGTGATATATGGTCACGATTATAACCGTGACCAAAAAGTTAAAACGTAATGTAGAATACCTTCTATAGCAGGTAACTGTGACTATATAGTCCCTATGGTCATGGGTTAAACCGTGACTATAAGGGAAAACCATGGTGAAGGTTCTCTGCATTGGTAGGTAACCGTTACTATATCCTATGGTCACGGTTGTAATCGTAACCACATATTATTTGGTTACGGTTACAACCGTGACCAAATACATTATTATTTTTTTTTACTGAAATCTATGCGCCCCACGTGCTCTACTTTTCAACTACAATCAGCGATTGATAATAATTATGATCAAATCTCATGAAATTTTAACAATCAAGAAGTAATATGATTGGAATCAAACACAATAATAAACAAAATATATACACCAAACGGTATAATCAATAAAGCAATAAAACAAATGTTTGTATAAAAAAATAATAATCTATGGTCGTTGGGACGATCCAGCTCCATCGCCCCATGACTTGAACGTACTCCCAAACTCATCTCGTATAGCCTGCCTGATGGCCTCCGCATTCGATCGCCTCAGCTCCTCGATCTGCGCTTGAAGCGTATCTACCCGTACATTCAAGTGTTGCACCTGATCTTAGAGCCGACGAATCACCTCCTGTGACGTAGCAGCCGCATCTGTCCGTGTCTGGGCCACATCATAATCGTGGACGGATGGATGCCTGGAAAAGTGTCGGTAGGCCCCGGGACCAACCCCATGTTCATAGCCACCGTGATGTTCGCCGGATATCGAATCCAGAACAGGGACAATGGCGGTAATCAAGTCGTCGAGGCCAAGTCCTAAGGTGTTCGTCCTCTCCTGGAAATGGGTCAGTGAAGAAGATATATATATATATATATATATATATATATATATATATATATATATATATAAAAACATATTAACTTAAATACAGTATCGACTTGATTTTATGAAACTTACCATGTACTCGCTCGTGCCCCTGTATAACGCAGACCATCCCCTGGAAGCAATGTAGTTGGCAAGGACTTTCTTTTTCTGCGATAAAATTAGGATTTATTTCAATAAGTAATTTTCGACAAAGAAAACATATATTCTTAAACGTCAAAATACTCACGAGCCGGTGTTAAGCGCTAGCCTGAGACCTCTTCCCTTGGATCAGGATAGCGCGTTCTCTGACGCCGTTGTTCCGGTTCTCCCTATTGCGAACCGATACTCCCTTACAAATATAAAGAAGATAATATTATATATCAAAAAATATGATTTCATATTATATTATTATAATCTTAAAGATTAAATTTATACCTGAACATCATTACGCTCGTAATACGCGACCACCTGTGGCCAATCCTCTCTCTGGACATATCGAAAAATGGCCTCCATCATCACCTCCCGCTCCTCCTCAGTAGTCGTGGCCCAGGGAATGTAATTTTTCTTCCTTACTTCATATCGACATCTCCTCTTGATAGCCTGGCACTCGGATATGACCCAATCTATAGCCCGATGTGTATCGAACGGCATAGGAACGCCATCCTCGCCGATGACGCCAATGAATCTGTAATGTCCCTGCGTCTCAAATTACAAATATATATATATATATATATATATATATAATGATGATTAAATTTAAATGTATAAAAGGTTATGTGATACCATGGCCACTACAAAAAACTGTCGAACATAGTCGGTTTGTCGTGGGCTCCATCTAATATGGAGCGGGTACCTATAGTAGGTACAGATCTCCGCTCCCCGTGTAATCCCCCCCCCCACTTGGTCAAGTAGTCACCAACGGACACAGCTGACGCGGTCCACTCCAGCGTCCATGGAGAAGCGCCTGGGGCTGGCCTAGAGGAGGAGGGCCTAGTTGGACCCCTCATCCTAACACTGGTGGAGCCTGAAAGAAATAGATATACGGACACAATATTATAATATTCAGAGTATGCATATAGAATTTGAAAATTTTTAATTACAATCGTTAATTAAAAGATTTAAGCAATAATGATTATACCTGACGACCGCGGCGTGGCGCTAGAAATGACGCCAGACCCTTTCCCGTCAGTACCATGCATGACTGTAAACAATAAACTATTAGATGATTCGATAGAAATATTTTAATAGAAAACTGAAATATGAATAGATAGCTATATACCATGCGCATGAAGAGTGTATGGGGTAGGAAGATCTGCTACCTCGCTAATAGAGGTAGGCAGCGGGTCCTGTGGCACTACGGCTGCCGAGGATGGTGGGGGTCCTGTAGTAGGGGCGCCGGTAGGAGGGCGGTAGGAAGGCCTATGGTAGGAAGGACGGTAGGAGGGTTGCCAGTAAGAGGGACTCTAGTACGTGGGACGCGGGTAAGGGTAGGCGTTGTTGCCGCCGCTGCTGCAGCTACTGACATCTCACCAATCTCGTCTAGAAGTCGTTTCCTCTGACGTCTAGAACCGGATCCACAGCCTCCCATCAGACCCTACTTATTTATTCAAATATTAAAAATTTGCTTATAAACAATATACAATTTAAAACATTTAGTTCAATTTCATTACCTAGCACGTTTGTTTGGTGTATTAGCTGAAGATTCGTTGAGTGGATTATCGAAATCTTGATCTGTGACAATCTCTTGGCTGATGCCACGTCTTACTAACGTATTGAGGGACGGCGTAGAATGGTTTGGATCGTTGGTGGAAAGATAATGTCGAAAAATGAAGGTGGAAAGATAGTTTCGAACTTGCAATGGATCATAGGAATATCTTTTTCGAACTCGGCTATCTTATTGACGTCGACGTTTTTGGAACACAATTGTCAAAAATACGTGCCGAAGTCATTAAGAACAAGACCAATTTTGGATTTTACCGATGCTCTCAGGCATAAAGGAAGAAAATGTTGCATCAATATGTGGTAGTCATAGCTCTTGAGTCCTACGAATTTTCCATTTTCTATTTGTACCTGTTTGGAAATGTTTGATGAGAAACCGTCAGGGACCTTCATTTCTTTCAACACCTGCAGGAACCGCCGCTTTTCCTCTTTGTCCAGGTTGTAAATTGATGGATGGATCTCGTAATAAACTGGTTTACCAGCCACAGGCTGAGGATGCAATTCTTCTTTAATGGACAAACCATCCAAATCCGTCAAATCACAGCAGGCATTGAGATTGTCCTTCGTTTTTCCATCCTTACACGACAGAAGATTGATGATGTATTCAGAGACGCCCTTCTCGATATGCATAACATCTAAATTGTGGCAGAGCGGTAGATTGGACCAGTACAGAAGTTGAAATAAACCACTTAACTTCTTCCAACTAATTGGGATGGCATTGCATCTTTGTTTTATTTCTTTCCGAATGTGATATCTGATAACCTCTCTATTGTTGCAATATGTCGTTTCCGGACTATGGTTTATGAGGCCTATCAGTCTTTGTCTTACCGTTGAACAATTCTTTATTCTTTCTAAATCTGTGAGTTATAAGAAAGAAATGTCGATAGCCTATAAACGACTCTTTCCCGCTAAACTTCAAGCGTGCGACACTCGTATGCGTATGACAACTGGGGCAAGCAAACTTACCTTGAGTTGTCCACCCCGACAGCATGTCATAGGCTGGAAAATCATTAATAGTCTACAACAAAGCAGCTCGTATCTGAAAATATTGTTTACCATCTGCATCATAAGTTCTCACGCCAGGTTCCCACAACAACTTTAACTCATTGATCAAGGGTTGAAGGTACACGTCGATATTTTTTCCAGGAGACGATGAACCGTCGATTAAAACGCCATCGTAAAATAAGACTGCGTCATAGCCTTCCATGGTGGCAGGTTGTATATAGTCACCACAATGGGCCAAGTACTGTGAGTACGCCTGCCGCAAACCATCCCAAATGGAATGAAACCATCGTTCGCAATTCCCAGCCTCACGTTATGAGGGCTTGCACCGAATGAAGAATATTTTTCATCTAAAACTTTCCACGACATCGAATCTCTGGGATGACTCGTTTTTCCCTTTTCATGAGGTGCTTTATAGTGCCATTACATTTCGGACGTCATCTCCTCACACATAAATAACCGTTACAGTTTCGGTATTAATGGAAAATGAAAAAGAATTTTCACAGGCACATCACTCGACTGAGGGTTTTTCTTAAGTTTGAATCGGCCGGTCCTGTACACGGGGTAGTTTCTAAGTGTTGCGTATTCATTCTAGAACAAAACACAATCATTCTCACATGCATGTATCTTATGATACTTCAAGCCGATATTTGTGATTATCTTTTGCGCCTCGTACCAGCTCGGCGGCACTTCATTTCCGTCAGGAAAATCTTCCTTCAGGAGTTCTAGGAGATCAGTGAAAGACTGGTCACTCCATCTATTCTTACACTTGGTCGGGAAGAGCCGTACAAAAAATGACAGTTTTGAAAACCCTTTGCAATTTGGATATAGCGGGATCCTAGAGTCAGCCTTGTACTTCTCCAATAGCGAGGGTCCAGTGCTTTCCGTATCATAAGGAAGCCAAGCGTCATTTATAAGGTCATCCATGTCATCGATCGGCGCGAATACGACATCATCTTTCTCGACAACTTCATCTTCTTCAAATTGCCATTCATCTTCCTCCTCTTCTTCTACTATCCCTTTCCACTCTGCGTTTTCCGTTTTGATGAAATCGTTTCTCGTCTCTTGCACCCATACCTCGTCTCCTATTACAATGAATTTTTCTCTGTGAAGTTCCCACGTAGTGTAATCTCTAACGAAACCGTATCTCACGATGTGTAACTCAACTTCCAATTTCTTAAGCAATCGCTTATTCATACACTTAGAGAAAGGACAATCGATTTCATGCTCTTTCGGTAACCCAAGACATGCGTAGGCAAAATCGGTGAAAAAGTTAACACCGTCAACGAAAATGCGATTGACTCTCGAGGGAGTATCGACGTACATCCAACTCTTATCGTGGATGTACGGGAATGCCAAATTGGAACAGCTCGGACGAAGCAAGGTTTCTATAGACAAGACGCATCGGATTAAGATTCCTTGGCAAATACGCAATAGACAGAATACTAAGAAGAGTTAGTGCTAGGTTTATTTGAAGACTTGGTTAATTTAAATTTCAATTGATGATTTAGCTATAAAGATTATCAAGGACCAAGAGCAAATGCTCTTAGGTAGGGAGTTGGATTCTTCTTCCAAGAAAGATGATGATATTAAATGTTTTATATTGGATATCGAGGGTAGCGGCTGTCGGGGGTAAGGCACCTATCCTATTAAGAATGTATAAAGTATACACCCATTCACTTGTGTTTTCATCCGTTTTGAGAAAATTTCGGCAACACCTTCCTGTTGTTCTTCGACTACACTGTAATAGAATGCTGTGGAAAACCATTGAAACGAACATCTAATCTATCTTTGTACACGGAGAACCAACGGAAAGGTACCGATGAAATATCTCGAAATAAATGAAAAACTCCCGAAACGAATGAAAAACATAAGTGAATGCGGGTGTCTGCTTTATACATTCTTAATTTGTCCACACGGAACAAATTTATCGATTATAATAAGATCGAATATTAATTCTCGTCACATAAATTACGCGGCGGTTGTTAGAAACCGAACGATAACGTCCAATGTTTAACAGCCTTCGTGTAGTTTTATGTCATGACGAACACCGAACTTATGTTAACTGGTAGGCAGGAACTAAGTCACGTTTTCATTTTCACCTATGATTGGCTACGATAATATGAAAATTTCATATTTTCATCAACTATCATATGTGCAAGTTAATATTTAATTTGAATTAGTTTTACGTTTACGTTTCGATTTCAATATGTTAAAGTTTTTGTTTTAGGGTAAAGTTTTTAAAACATAGGGTTTTCTTAATCGAGTTTATGATTTTGGACTTAAGTTTGGGATTAGGGTGGTATTTGACAAGAGTTCAATGTAGAGCATAATGATTGAATATGAATTATGATTTGGAGTTGTACGTATGTATGTGTATGCTCATGTGTATGTGCACTCTTGTGTGTGCGCGCGCTTGTGTGTGTGTATGTGTGTGTGTGTATGCTTGTGTGTGTATGTGTTTTTGTGTATATTACAGTAAAATACCCTTAACTATTGTAAGGTTTTCACAAAAATACTTTAACAAATTTAAATAAACAACTCATATTCTTAAATTAACTATGTTAATATAAAATTTACTAAAATCCATTAATTATTGTTGTTTTTCACTAAAGTATAATTAAGTTTTTTAGTACAACACCCCTTCGCTCAACTTTATTTTTTAACACTAAAATACCATTAAATTTTATAACTATGTCACTAAAATACCCTTAACTATTCTTTCATTTCACTAAACTACATATCCCTAACCCTAACCCCAAACCCCTAACGTTAACCCCAACCCTAACCCTAACCCAAAACCATAACTCCTAATTAACTACCCTAACCACTGACCCAACACCCTCAGTCTCTAACCCTAACCCCCAATTAACTACCCTAACCGTAACCCAAAACCCTCACTCAATCCCTAACCCTAACCTAAAACCCTAATCGGCCATAAAATTAGAATTAACAAAAATTCACCAAATTACCCGAACACCAACATCACCACCAACATCAACTACAACAGCACCAACAATAACATCTGCAACAACAGTAGCATAAAAACGAAAACAAAAAAAATTGTGTATTCTGCAAAAATAAAAAATTAAACCCAAAAAAATTAAAATTTACCTCTTGATGACTACGACGATCATCGAAGACGGCGACGGCCTAGGGTTTCGATCAGATTCGACGACGGATTAGTGTAGAATTAAAATTAATATTAAACCAAAATATTTTGAAATTAACCTAATCCTAACCAATTTTACTTACCTCAAGACGACGACGGCGAGCTTCAACGATAGCGAGCTTTGACGTTGACCTAGTTTCGATGACGGCGATGAAGAGCTTCGACGACGAGCTCAATCGGGTCTGGGCCTTCGATGATGAGCTCGACCAGGGCAAGGAATTCAAAGGGAACGGCCACGGCGGAGACGGCAGGCAGCTCCGACGGCAGAAGAGGCAGTGCCGATGATTTTTGGCACTTGGTGAAAAATTGGGAGGGGGGGATGATCGAGAGAAAATTGGGATGAGATTTGGGGTTTTATCTTCGGTGCATTGTAGGGCTCACCATTTTGTTATTAGTAGTGGTTTGAACCGTGACCAAATTGTTTATAACTGTGACCATAATATGGTCATGGTTATAACCGTGATGAAATGACCATTATACTACTGGGCACATTTGAAGTAGTGGTATTCCTGTAGAGACCATTCAGACTCCTACACTGACCGTTCCTTCATTAGTCGAGTTTTTGATGATCCAGGGCTGCACGGAGGAGCAGATACGCTAGATTACGACGATTATTAATGGTGGAGGAACTGGACCGAGTTAGGATAGGTTTATTTATATTTTTTAGGATGGATGTACTTATTTGCTACATATTATATTTTTTGGACCATATCGGTGGTTGTTTGGATGTTCACTATGATGTTAGATTGATTTCATATTCTGTTTGTTTATTTCTTTTATATATTATGCATGAGATGTTTATGAATATTTCTGTATTCGGCTATATATATATATATATATATATATATATATATATATATATATACAGGACGGACAAAAAATGGATAGCCTCTTTTTTTTTAAAAAATCCTGATGTATTGTTCCTACGGATTAATCCATAGTGGAAACAGTTGCCCCTGTGAATTAATCCGTAGGGACGCGTGTTGTCCCTACGGAAAAATCCATAGAGACACGTGTTACCCCTATATATTTATCCATAGGGATAAAATATCAGAATATTTGATATTTTGTCCCTATGGACTCGGTAATATAGGCAAAACTTGCCCATACGGGTAAATCCGTAGAGGCATTTAGAAGACCCCACAGATAACACTATAGGGACAATTATTTTATTTTTTAAACAGATAAATTAAAAAAATATTATGTCCCTGCGGAATAATCCGTAGGCCAAATGTCCCTACGGATTACGCCGTAAAGGCAACATTTACTCCGTTGGGATATATTCAGGACAAATATTTTCACCTGCAGCGTTTGGACCTACAGAGCTATTTTATATCCCTGCGGATTAATCCGTAGAGGCTACGGTTTGCTCCTACAACTAAATCCGTAAGGACAAGTGGATATTGTAGTAGTGTTATTAAAACGGAGCAAGAATGAATAATATTACCATATGAAAAACCATAAGCTAACAAGGAATTGATGATTGCCATCTAAGTGGAAAATGCCAAGGGGTATTAATGTCTGCAGTGGCCTTGGGATGGGAATAATTGATTATAACCGGTTGTTTATGCTGTGACTGAAAATGAGAATGGTCATAGTTGGCATTAGTTTCTGCAGCAGTTGAAGATTGCATTGGGAGAACACAGAGAGAAGGTAGTGTTCATCAGTTACCAAGAAAAAGGCGTAGAAGCTGCCTTTCAAGAGTTTCTTCCTATGTGTGAGCACAGATTATGCATGAGACATGTCTGGAAGAACTATAAGAAATATTATCCTGGAGATTTCTATGAGACAGCGGTTTGGGATGCTGCTAGAGCTTTCAATGAGACTAGCAGAGAGAGACAACATTGTTTGAGCATAAGCAACAATCTCAAGCAGCTCATGATAAAATCACAATCTTGACCAAGTGGAGTAGGTCTTACTTTAGTACAGATTGCAAAAACCACCACATAACTAATTACTTTACTCGCGATCGCCTATTTGTGATCTCATTGAGTGTATCAGATTCAAGGTCATTGAGAGAATTGAAAGCAAAAGTAGATTGGCAGAAAAATAGAAAGGGTTTCTTATTCCTGTAGAAGAGAGGCACAACACTGACCTTAGCAGAAATATAGCCAAGTGGAAGCCAATAAGATCCACAAACTGTATATTTCAAGTTACCAGTGGCCCATTCACAAGAGTAGTTGATATAGAACTAAAAACATGCAGTTGTAGAAAGTGGAAAAGTTTGTGGATTATCTTGCATTCATGCTGCAGCAACCATTGTATCTATAAGAGGATCAAATTGGGATAATTATGTTGATCCATGCTTCACACACTACTACAATACGGGGTTGTCCCTACGGATGATTAAATCCGTAGGGGCAGATTTTTCTTGCCCCTACGGACTAAGCCGTAGGTCCAAATGGTTGTCCCTACGGTGCCCGATATTTTAATTTAAAAATATTAAATCGTAATTTGTTGTTTGGCCCTACGGAGCCGCAAACCAATAACCTACGGTTATATCCGTAGGGGTATCTAAATGGGAATTTAATAAAAAAAAAGGCACAGAAATGCCCTACGCCTCGATCTCTTTCCCCCTCGTTCCCAAAATTTTCTCTCGTTCCCGCGTCTCCAATTTTCTCTTCGTCGCCGCCGCGCGCCCTCCGTTATCGGCCCGCCACCGCCCTCCGTTATCGGCCCGCCATCGCCCTCGTTCTTCCTCGTCGAGTTCCTCGTCGCCGATTGCGTGCGTCGTCGACCGCCGAGCGTCTCCGTCGTCTCCTCCGCCGTCAACAGGTAAGTAAATCTCCAATTAAACATAATTGTGATGATGTTAGGGGTAGGGTTCAGGGTTCGGGTAGGGATGAGGGTTAGGGTTAGGCATCGGGTTCAGTTTATGTTATGGTTAGGGTTAGGGTTAGGGCTCGGCTGGGGCTGGGGCTGGGGCTGGGGCTGGGGCTGGGGTGGGGTTGGGGTTTAGCTGGGGCTGGGGTTAGGGTTAGGGTTAGGTTGGGGTTGGGGTTGGGGTGGGGCTGGGCTAGGCTGGGGCTGGGGTTAGGATTAGGTTGGGGTTGGGGTTTGCTGAATTTGGCAAACCTGAGAGGAATTTCCAGCAATTTTAGCCTAGTTTGATTACTAAAATTATTGTTGATCGAGAAAATCTTGAGTCCTTCTAATTAAACATTGTTTGTTACTGTATGTCAACGAGTACTGATAAAAGAAAAAACCGATTTCAAGTGGAAATTAGGTATGTACAATGTTCTAATATAAAAATTAAGAAATCCCTTTTATTTAAATATAAAGCATATGTTTCATGTTAACAATAGGAGTTTGGCAAATCAAGCATGGTTAATTATATACGGATCTATGTTTATAATTATGAAAAAGAGTATCAACTTAGAACTATCATACTATCATGTTAATCTGCATGGTGATCTGATGAATGTATCTAAATTTTATGTCATCTCCTAGAAATACCTTGATGCCTTGTATCGATAAATTTCAGGTTAATTAATTAATTAGGCATATGGATTGTTATATTATAGGTGAGCCGAATATCAAGAAATTGTAGGATTATTGGATTTATGAGTTTTGATAAACAATGATTTGATAAAAAATTGGTAATTTGTAATATCTTAGTTTTTCCCAAATTAGGGTTTCTATTTAATTAATGATGGGTGTATTATTTAGGACATTCATTTACTATCTAAAATATTAGTTTACTTAAAGACATACTCATGGGTGAGGCATATATTTAGTTACATGCGAACATTTCCATATTATTGCATTTTTCTCTAATACGAATTGTGCATGTCTATTGATCTAAAGAGTACTGATTTATATTTGTCATAACAAGAACATTGACATTACTTGTTAAAATTCTTCCATATCTACGAGCCAAGTTGATAATTCTCTTAATTAACTTCATGTGCATGTTTCAATGACGGAGCTAGGATTTGGGGTCAGGTGAGGCTAGAATCTAAATCATTGGAAACTAATTTTGCATGTGTTTCGCACGTTTGCATATATAGTTTCTGTTTTATATGTATATGTACGTATATGAGCGAGTCGGCTGTGGTGGGGTTGGATTTTTTTTATGTTGTAGGGAGGGGGCGGTTAGGTTGTGAGAGAGAAAGATTACTTATAGCGGGTTTGTGTTTCTCAAGTTCTCGATCTTTTTTTGCGGTATCTAATGGATGATCACAAGTTGATCTACACATCTTACATAAGATATGTATAGAAAAACACGTTGTTTGAAAATACTTTACATGTTCAAAACGGTCTTTTAATTCTATAAATATTACACTTCTGAAATTAGTCCATGTATTTATGTACATATTAGAGAATTAATAATACATAACCTGTGAATTCTTATTTCAAGACTATTTGTTTATTATGAACCTAATAAACTGCCTAATTAGTATGGTTCTATTATTAATTTGCAGGATCGCTATATCTGAGCAATTATGAATACATTTTCAGATGTGCCGCCAGGGCTCCGCTTCTACCCTACCGGAGAAGAACTCGTTGGTTACTACTTAAGAAAGAAAGTAGCTTCCAAAAGAATTGACCTAAATATCATAAGAGATGTAGATTTGTATAAGATTGAGCCATGGGATCTTCAAGGTGACGTATATGATTGATTTCCAATTATTTCTTGTCCTATTACATGGGTTACTCATTGACTAGTTTACTCAAGCAGAATATTGTAGGATTGCGGCAGAAGAACAAAGTGAATGGCACTTTTTTAGCCATAAAGATAAGAAATATCCAACAGGAACTCGCTCGAATAGAGCAACAAAAACTGGTTTTTGGAAAGCAACAGGAAGGGATAAACCAATATACTCGAAACACAATTTGATTGGAATGAGGAAGACCTTGGTCTATTATATCGGTAGAGCACCAAATGGGCAAAAGACGGATTGGATTATGCATGAGTATTGACTTGAATCAAATGAAAATGGTGCCCCTCAGGCAAGCATTAACTTTTATTTTGTTGATTTTTCTATCTTATATATTGATCATACCAATTATATTTCTTGTTAATTTACACAAATAAAATGGAATAGAAAAGTAATTCAAAGTCAACATTTTGTGTTATCTTGGGGTATCTCCTATATTGAAGAATGATGATTCATGGTGAATTTGATTTGTCCCATCGCCTTTAATTAATCTTAGAAAATCAGTACAATCTCTCTCGGGCCAAAAGGTTGCCCCTACGGTCCTTACATATTAATTTAAAAAATATTAAATCGTAAATTGTTGTTTAACCCTACGGAGCCGCAAACCAAGAACCTACGGACTATCCGTAGGGGTATCTAAATAGAGATTTAACTAAAAAGGCACGGATCGATCCCTACGCTCATTACCTAAAAATTATTTTCCCATCGCGCGGAGGGTTGCGGTTGGGGTTGGTGTTAGGGTTGGGGTTAGGCTGGGGTTGGGGCTGGGGCTGTGGTTAGGGTTAGGGTTAGAATTGGGGTTGGGGTTAGGGTTAAGGGAGAAGTGAAAATTGTTTTAATGAGGCAAGTCAGAGACTGTTTATTATTGATTTAAGCGAGGAAATGGTCATTAACAGAATAGAACGAAAGAAACAGAGTCATACAAACGGCTCTAAAATTTGGAATAAAACGAGGAAATGGTCATGTGATATGTATGCATGTGTTTATGTGATATGTGCGTATGTATGCATTTAAGTAAAAACAACGCTACACTTAAGCGAAATCATAAATTGAAACACACATATATAGAATACAACTCATACATGGATATCCTCAAATCTTACTTTGATTATCGATAATTTATTCTTTTCAATGACAAACACACACACAACGCATATACACGGATTTTCTGCTTTGTCAGTAACCATCCCGTTTTTAGATTTCTCAATATAGTCATCATAACCTACAATTTATATGATACAGTCTAATATGGCCCATGAGTACGTCAGGGTTAAGGACCGGATGTATTTGAATTGGCAACAACGTATGCAACCTAAGTTTGTCACTGGAGTTTCTGCTTTCATTGAATTTGCACGCGCACATAATAAGAAGGAGAAGACAGTAATGTGGCAGAAGAAGAAGAAAATGAGATTCCTTATTCTCTGTTTCAGCATCAATTTTCTGATATGAACTAATGATGGCTTTCACATTGGCTTTTCCTTTTAGAGACTTCTTAGTGTCCAATGGAAAGTATACATTAGATTTGTGCAGGTCGGGTTTTTCTATAACTTTCAAGAGTTTCAACTGATTCTGTAAATTACACCCTTGTTGGGTGATACTTTTACCACTTCCCACTGCAGGTGCGCTCTCTAATATCCATTTTGAATGTAATATTATAGATATTCATGCCCGTTTATGTCAAAATTACTTATATTGTCAATTTTTGATTGTCTAGTTGTTGGTGATGCGTCCATATTAGGGACAGGGGCCACTCCCGCTCCTCTAGGTATGTTTATATATTATATAGTGCATGTATATTGATTTAGAATGCTATATCATAAATAAACACACATTTCTTTTGCTCTTACTTAGATAGTAATTTTTATTATTGTCTAGCTGTAGGTGGTGACAATAGTTGACAATAAAATTTGTCATCCAAGAAACTATGATTTTTATATGTGCTCGCATGCGGGAATGATTGTAAGTCGTGGACCTGTACAATAAATTCTTATTTGGTATTTGTTTGAAATCAAATTGAATACTATATAATTGATAAGTTTGTTATATTTGTATTTAGTTTGGAATTAACACAAAATTTATTCACGCAGCATGCACTTATGAGAAATAGGGCACCACGCATCCAACTCATTATCATGTGCTGCTTGATGAGATTAGATTTGCGCCTGATGATCTACAAGAGCTTGTTCACTCCCTGTCTTATGTTTAAGCAGCGCCATATGCGAGTTTATCTTGTTAATATGTATCTACTGAAGTTAATTAATATTATTCAAATTTTGATATATGCAGATGCCAGAGGAGCACATCTGCTATCTCTATAAGAGAGCTTGAGGGCCACCGTTCAGGAGTTGAAGGAGATGCTGGTATGTGTACTACTTTATAGTAAAATATGATGTCATATTATATAGATATCAACATATCCATAATTAGTACGTAGCTTGAGCTTATTTGGGTTTAGACTTAAGTTTGATTAATCATACATACATATGTAATTAAATTAAACAACGGTTTTCCAAACTAGATATCCAAACGGGATTTCGAAATAACTTAATAATGATACGAATTCGAATAATACAAAGTTCTTGCACGCTTCTTACACACGTTAGGTCCAGTCGCGGCTCCGCAAGCGACTACCTCGACGGCGGCTGTGCAGACCATATCGCCAGCTCCACAGGCCGTTCAGACTCCCGCTCGCGCCGAATTGCAGAGTTTATTGACCGAGGAGTAGACGAGCGTTATTCTATCGTTATTCAGAGGTGGAGCTGGACCGAGCTAGGGTAGCTTTTTGGTTCTTATTTTTTGAAACGTGTATTTATTTATATCATACATATTGTACTACATTTTGAAACGATATTGATTTATATTTATTTCATTTTCAGTTTTTGGGTTTCTTTTGTATATTATATTCGTGAGATGTGATTATGAATACTGCGATATATGTTACGTGATAATTAATTTTATATTTGATTGATATATATATTATTGTGCACAGGGTAGGAAAAAATCAGGCAGCCCATTTTTAAAAAAAAATACAGATAATGTGTACCTACGGATTAATCCGTAGGTACACATGTTGCCCCTACGGATTAAACCGTAGGGGCATAATATCAGCAGTAACTGATATTTCCCCTTTGATCTCAGTACCAGGGGGTTGGGCGTGCCCCTACGGACATGTCCGTAGGGACGAACAATGGCCCCTACGTCGTTATCCGTAGGGGCAACATATCAGGATTTCTGATATTTTGTCCCTACGGATAGGTACCTACGCAGATATCCGTAGGACCAAGTACTTGGCCCTACGGATATATCCGTAGGTACAGTTAATATATTTAAAAAAATCGTAAATAAAATAACTTTTTTTACTCAACGGCCTACTCCGTAGGGGAACCTGGCCCTACATAGAACTCCGTAGGGGAACCTGGCCCTACATAGAACTCCGTAGGGGCAAGATTTTGCCCGTAGGGATAAGTTCAGGACTTCAACTTGCACCTGCGGCCTTTGCACCTACGGGGTGTTTTTTCGTCCCTATGCATATATCCGTAGGGGCAACCCTTATTTATAGTAGTGACAATAGAAAGGTAATCTATTTATGTTTCGTTTAGATAATTCTAAGTTCAGAAGGTACTGCTAACTACTGATTTTTAGTAACTATTAAAAACCTAATAACTATTGCTAACTTTATTATTTTAAATAGGTATTGCTAACTATTACTTTCTTTGCTAACTGCTGAAGATTT
Organism: Agapanthus africanus; assembly: GCA_030015575.1. Classification (NCBI taxonomy): domain Eukaryota; kingdom Viridiplantae; phylum Streptophyta; class Magnoliopsida; order Asparagales; family Amaryllidaceae; genus Agapanthus; species Agapanthus africanus. The sequence continues at coordinate 305,205,360 of JASDDO010000010.1, read as the reverse complement.
TAGAAACCATTGCTAACCTTAGTAACTAATGATATCTGCTGCTTTTGATTACTCATGAGCTAATTTTATGCAATATTAGGTTTAAACTAGCTTATAGATATCCAATCCATCCAGTTCTATCAAGAGATGAATGGGAGAAAGTGGAACTTGGTTATGAGGTACATCCAGTTCTATTAAGAGATGAATGGAAGGCCTAAGAATAAGAGAATAAGAGCTAGAGATTAGGATATACGGAAAAAAGTCAGTTAAGTGCCTAGAAATCCTTCTACATATAGCTGATGCAAGTGAAAGGTTATGCTTGCGTCCCGGCCAACTTCCGTGGCCAAATGCAGAACAAAAATTTTTGTACGAATCGAAACTTGGCGCTAGAATAAACTTATACCGGATCTTACCATAAACCTAACTAGCATGTAAGGGTTCTATCTATTATGATAAAAAGTATACCTAAAGAAACCAAGTCATTCGGGTTTTTGATCCTCTCCTTAAGCTTCTCGATGGAAATATAGATCGTGCTCGAATTTCGGCCTCCTCGCGTCAATGATGATCCACCCGAGAGTACCAACTAAAAGCTCATTCCTCCTAATTGAGGTAACTAGAATACTTAGGTTGCTAATCTAAGTAGACTAGAGTGTGTAGAGAGTGATTATGGAATTCTTTGTGTCACGCCCCGCTTCCCAGAGTACGCTAGATTGGACACATGATATAGCCAACCATACTACCTGTGGGTAGGAAGTATCCATCCACAGTCACATTACGGCTGTAGAGATATCAAGAACAAGATAAAACTATCTAAAATATGTCCATAATCCTGAATAACAGGAGTCAATAATAAATAAATGCGGAAGCAAATGATCCAATACAAATAACTGAAAAGTGTGTCCCATAATGCGGGCTCACATCAGGAAATAAATGCAAAAAATAAAACTAACTACTAGTGAACTCACAGCTCAGCCTGCTGGCTGAAGTACTCCTGCTCGGACTGCAACAGCGGTACGGAATCTGGGCCATGCAAAACCCAGACGTCAGCGCGTCATGTCATCAAGTAATATAATATGAACAGTGTAGCAGGCAATGTAATATAAAGATGAATACAGCAAGAATAACAATAATATGAATCATACCAGTACAGGGTAGCGTGCAGTGGGTAAACTAAACTGTTCTATCAGGTTTTCTATTCTAAAGTCTTTGAAATCAATTGATGAATCGTCGATGTAACTCAATAGTATCCCGTGCGTGCCCGGGACCACGGTCAAGATTCTCGGGGCTGAATCCGAGACGTGCCGCTAGGCAGTAACAAGTAGCAGGATGGGCGAGTGATGTTAGCATCATCACTCCGGGGCTGGCTTAGCCCGTAAGACTGATCAGAACAGGTATCGAACTGTTGAGTTATAAGTCGGTTTCACCTTTGATTTCCCCATACCCCCAAGTTATGTATGTCGAGTCAGGTATTCAGTAATCAAGAACTAATGCCAACACAGGATCAGGTAAAAGCAGGTTTGTATGGATAGACAACAGGAACGGTCCATGAGGACTACATGTCAGGTTTGTTGGCATTAGACACAAGATCAGGTAACGGGTCAGGTCATGGTACATCAGGTCAAGTCAACAGTATACGGTACCATGTCAGGTTATCAATACATATATATATATGTGTGTGTGTAGCAATGTCAGGTCAAGATGTAAACAATATCGTGGGTGTGCTCCCAATCAGATATATAATCACATGTGGGTATTAACAACATGAAATAAGCAATGAATTAAATAATAAGCATGTTTCATTCAATCACAAGAGTGTAGTAATACAATGTAGCTGTTTAGTCATGTTAACAGGTTTAAGCACCCTTAGCGGTGCAATAATTTATGTAAACGGCCCACTTCCTTCCTCAATTTGTTTTGTCCCACTTCCTGAGTTACACAAACTCCGACTTATCTTGCAACTGGACCAGGACGAACGGTCCAATACAGTTATTTTAGGTTAATGCATGCGAGTGTCCGAATGTAACAGAACTACAGGGATAATTGCTACCAGCTATTTTGACAGTAAAAATTTGATTGAACAGGTAGATTTGATTATTGGGTTCAAATTGGCAAACTGTAAATTCCATTTTTAACACTAAAATGTTATAATGCAATTTGTAACCGAAATGGAAAACGATTGTACCAAGCTAATTTTATAGGTTTAGGGTGTCAATACATATATAATTATATTGTATAGCATGTACCAAGGGGTACTTGCCTCGACGGGTCGCGAACCGGGAAAAACAGAACGTAACGTCGGCGGGGAAACTCGCGACGGATGCACGGTTCACGGATTGAACCCAAACAACGAACCAAGGAACCACACGGGTCAGAGTATTCTACTGGATCGTCGGGACACGTCGCCGGCACGGCCGAATTCCGGCGAGGTACAAAAATAGTGAATAGGGTTTATAAAGGTGTAGATCTAGAGAAAGAAAGAAATGAACAGAGAAAGAAGAAGATGGGGAATACTCACTGGTCTCAGAGGGCACTAGCAACGACGACGAGATCGACGGCGGCGAGAACGGCGTCTCCGGCGATCTGCAGAAAACATCCAGCAGGTTGTTCTCGATTTTGAAAAATGAAGAGAGGAAGGGTGAGAAGGAGAACACTTACGAGGTGTTCTGGGGTGGTCGGGGATCGTCGCGACGGCCAGGGCGGCGCAGGTGCTCGCCGGTGGCGAGCAGGCGACTGCAGCGGCAAGGGCGAGGCCGCTGCGAGGGTGCAGACACACAGGAAGGAGGACAAGGGGCTTGGTTGAGACGAGGAGGCGCGGTTGATAGTGAAGGCGCCGCCGGCGTTGAGACTGCGGCGGCGAGGATGGAGGCTGCTAGGGCTGAGGGCGAGGCTCGTTGGGTTTCCTGTTCTCGTGAGGAAAAAGAAAATGAGAGGAGGTAAAATATTTAAAAGAGAGAGAGAATGAGGTTAGAGAGAGAGACAGAGATTTAAGGGAGAGAGAGAAAGAGAGACGGTGAGGGAGAGAGAGAAAGAGATGTGAGAGATAGAGAGAGAGATTGAAGAGGTGGGGCCCACGGGAGATAAGGATCTCGTGGTGATTGGCTGAAGAAAAATTTTAGAGGTTTTAAAAATATTCAAAAAGATTAATTAACAGTGAAATATTTACATAAGTTACGGAATATATATGGTTAAATATTATTAAAATTTGGAATTTCGGCACTAAATAAAACATTTCCAAATCGCGCCTGGGTTGGGTCCAAAAATTTGAAATTTAAATAATAGGATGTTAAGCGGGTTCCAAATTTTCAAATTAAGTGTTTTATGATTAAAAAGCATACCCCCAAGACGGACACCTGTACGCGCGCGTAGCCGTCCAAACTCGTCCGTTTCACCGAACGGGATGAGAACACGATGCACGGACGCTACCACAAGGCTAGGGGTGTCGAGTAGGCCAAGATAGATATTTTTAATTTTATTTTAGGTGCTAAAATTTGTTATATGCAGAAATGACCTTTCCGAGTAAAATTTTACAGTAAGTGACAATCAGGCAGGCTAAATGAAATGAGTACCACACTAATGCTCAAACAGTAACTGAAAAACAGTAGCATTGAGCTCGGGTGTTACATTATACCCAACTATAAAAAGTATTTCGTCCTCGAAATTCCAAGAATAAAAAGATAGAAAACTACAGGAAAAGGTGAGGAAACTTCTGTCGGATTTCATCTTCTCGTTCCCAAGTGAACTCTCCATGCGATCGATTTCCCCAAGAAACAAGCACAAGGGGGATAACCTTGTTCTTGAGAACCTTTTCCCTTCGATCCACGATTTCAACTGGTCGCTCCTCAAAAGTAAAATCTTCTCGTATTTTTAACTCCGAATGATCCAAAACGTGTGTTTCAACTCGAACATACCTTCGTAGTTGAGATACGTGAAACACATCGTGCACACCTGCCAAGGACTGCGGTAACGCCAAACGGTATGCTACCTCTCCAACACGCTCCAATATCTCAAAGGGTCCAACAAATCGAGGACTAAGCTTTCCTCGACTCCCAAAACGAATCACCCCTCTAGTCGGTGATATCTTCAAGAATACCAAATCACCCACGGCGAACTTTAGAGGTCTTCTTGACGTGTCAACCCAACTCTTCTATGTGTCTTGTGCTACCTTCAGATGATTTCTGATAGTGTTAACCTTCTCAACTGTCTGCACCACCAAATCTGGTCCCAACAATCTTCGATCACCGACATCATCCCAACAAACAGGTGAACGGCATTTACGACCATACAACGCTTCAAACGGAGCCAACTGGATAGTTGCTTGAAAACTGTTGTTGTAAGAAAACTCCACCAAGTGTAGATGATCCTCCCACGAACCCTTGAAGTCCAACATGCATGCTCTCAACATATCTTCAAGTGTTTGGATCGTTCTCTCCGACTGACCATCAGTTTGAGGATGATAAGCTGTGCTAAACTTCAATCGAGTCCCCAAACTTTCCTGTAAACTCCTCCAGAAGTGTGATAAGAACCGAGTGTCCCGATCGGACACGATGCTCACCGGCACCCCATGCAATCTTACAATCTCCTGCATATACAGTTCTGCCAAAGTCTCCGTTGATTGACCAACCTGGAAAGGAATAAAGTGAGCTGTCTTGGTCAACCGATCAACAATCACCCATACTGCATTGCTGCCCTTTGGACTCTGCGGTAAAGCCGTCACGAAATCCATGGTTATATGTTCCCACTTCCACTGAGGAATCGAAAGTGGTTGCAATAAACCAGCAACCCTTTGATGTTCAGCCTTAACTTGCTGACACACTAAGCACTTAGCCACAAAGCGAGTAATCTCCCGTTTCATGCCTTCCCACCAGAAATGCTGTCGAATATCTCGGTACATTTTTGTGCCTCCTGAATGTACAGAATAAGCTGAACTGTGTGCCTCTTTCATAAGCTCTTCGCGAACATCTCCCTTTGGCACACACAAACGGCTACCATACCTCAACGAACCACCTTCGTGGATTAGTAAATCTGTTCGTAGTCCGGCTTCAACTTGCTCTCGAAACTTTTGCAGTCTAGGATCCTACGATTGTGCTGCTTTAATCTTCTCAATCAAAGACGACTGCACTTGTAACTGCATCAACTGTCCTGTAGAACGCGGTAGCACAACCTCCAAGTCAAATCTTCGAAAATCTGCAACGATCTCCTTCTGCGTAGTTAACACCTGAATTGCTGGTAACCGACTAAGCGCATCCGGCACAACATTGACCTTCTCCGGATGGTACTTAAGATCAAGATCGTAGTCAGCCATCAGCTCCAACCATCTACGCTGCCTCATATTCAGCTCCTTCTGTGTGAACACATACTTCAAGCTCTTATGATCTGTAAAGACTTCGACTCTTTCGCCCAAAAGGTAGTGTCTCCAAATTTTCAAAGCGAAAATCACAGCCGCAAGCTCCAAGCCATGAGTTGGATAATTCTTCTCATGTGTCTTCAATTGTCTCGATGCGTATGCTACAACCTTCCCAAGCTGCATCAATACACATCCCAATCCTTTCCCAGATGCGTCGCTGTGAATCACCAATCCTCCGGAATTGTCTGGCACGGTCAGAATAGGGGCGGTTATCAACATCTGCTTCAACGTCTCAAAAGCTAACGCACACTTATCCGTCCATACAAAAGGTACCTCCTTGCGCGTAAGCTTGGTCAACGGCTCTGCCAGACGAGCAAAGTTCTCCACAAATCTCCTGTAGTATCCGGCTAATCCAAGGAAACTTCTTATCTCAGCAACATTCTTTGGAATAGGCCAATCTCGAACTGCTGCAATCTTTTCTGGATCGACGGCAATGCCATCGCCAGACCCAACATGCCGCAAAAACCTTACTTCCTCCAGCCAAAACTCACACTTACTCATCTTCGCATACAACTTCTCCTGTCTCAACGTCTGCAGTGCGATCTTCAAATGCTCAGCATGCTCTTCAAAACTCTTCGAGTAAACCAGAATATCGTCAATGAATACCACAATGAACTGATCCAAGAATGGTGAAAAGATTCGGTTCCTCAACTCGATGAATACTTCCGGCGCATTCGTTACTCCGAAGGGCATCACTAAGTACTCATAATGTCCATACCGAGTTCGGAACGCCGTCTTGCAAATATCTTCTGTTTTCACTCGGACCTGATGATATCCGGATCGCAAATCCAGCTTCGGGAATACCCTCGCGCTACTAAGCTGCTCAAAAAGTTCTCCAATGCGAGGGATATGGTACTTATTCTTAATAGTCACCCGGTTTAATTCTCGATAGTCGATGCACATCCTTCTTGTGCCATCCTTCTTCTTTACTAGAAGAACTGGAGTTCCCCAATGCGAGTTACTGCTTTGAATCCAACCCTTTTCAAGCAATTCAGCAACCTGTTTCTTTACTTCTTCCAACTCTACTGGCGCCATTGGATAATACGCTTTAGATACTGGCGCTGCACCAGGAATAAGATCAATTGCGAACTCCACGTCTCTCCTCGGCGGTAAACCCGATATATCTTCAAACACGTCCATAGAATCACGAACAATAGCCGGCTCTTTACTTTCATCACTTCCATTGATGCAAGAATATTGTTTGTCATCCTAGCCCTAAACTCGACCGGCCAGACCGAACTGCTTCCTTAACGCAACTGCTGTCTGCTGCAAACCCCCTTTCATACCAGATAAACTCTGCTGCTCTTGGCTGCTGCAAGTATTTGTGAGAAAGTGGTCAAACCCAGGGAGACAATCTGTCTCTGGATGTCCACGTCCAGTCTGCGCATGAACCTCCGTGCCCTGTCTACATCGTTGGCAACTAAAGGTCCAGCGAAACTACCTCCGTGCCCTGTCTACATCTACGGGTGCTCCCTTCTACTTTAGTCCAATGAACTTCTCTTCCATTTCCTCCCGTGCAGTCCGCGGGAAGAACTTCTCCAGAAAACTCTTAGAAAAATCCGCCCACTTGAACGGCTTGGACAAGCGGGTCTCCTCAACAAGCCACCATTCTCGGGCGTAGTCCACTAGCTGAATGCGTACCACAACAACCTTTTTGTCATCTGGAATCTGTGCCGCAAAAAGCAAGTTCTCTGTGTCAACTAGCCACCGCTCCACTGGCAACGGCTCCTTTAAACAAGTAAATGTAGACGGACCCAACCACTTGAAATCTGCTACGGTCCCTACTCGGTCAACTGGTCTAGCTCCAACATTGTTCACAGACTGCTGAACGATCTGCAAACCTTCCTGAAATGAGTCTGCTTGCTTCTGGATCAGCTCGGTCTGTTTCTTTGATTCTCCAGCATTCCTCTTATCACTCCAAGCATGGCGGCTTCGTCCACACGCCTCTGGTATGTCTTCAATTTCTTACCGGCCATAATCCTGAACTCAAAATACCCAACATTAGAATGATGATAGATTTTGAATATAGATCAAGGCTAGAACTCCAAGATACTTAAATAGAGTACCGCATTGTAACTATGCCGCGGTATCATAGCCACAATTACATAACTCCATCCAAGCCGTCTAAGTCCTAGAGATAACAAGGAATCAGGTTTTCGAATCGATATGCAAAGGAAGTTTGCACATCGTAAAAGATATAATCAGGAAGAATGTGATTCAAGAATGGTAAAACGGTCAAGGTGGCAGGACATGTTTCCTAAACACGGGTATTCCGATTCGTGTATTGGGTACAATACCCAACTACAAAAGAATCAACCCGACTATCATATGGCTCTGATATCAAAAGAACCATGTCACGCCCCGCTTCCCGGAGTACGCTAGATTGGGCACGTGACATAGCCAACCATGCTACCTGTGGGTAGGAAGTATCCTTCCACAGTCACATTACGGCTGTAGAGATATCAAGAACAAGATAAAACTATCTAAAACATGTCCATAATCTAGAATAACAGGAGTCAATAATAAATAAATGCGGAAGCAAATGATCCAATACAAATAACTGAAAAGTGTGTCCCATAATGCGGGCTCACATCAGGAAATAAATGCAGGAAATAAAACTAACTACTAGTGAACTCATAGCTCAGCCTACTGGCTGAAGTACTCCTGCTCGGACTGCAACAGCGGTACGGAATCTGGGCCATGCAAAACCCAGACGTCAGTGCGTCATGTCATCAAGTAATATAATATGAACAGTGTAGCAGGCAATGTAATATAAACATGAATACAGCAAGAATAACAATAATATGAATCATACCAGTACAGGGTAGCGTGCAGTGGGTAAACTAAACTATTCTATCAGGTTTTCTATTCTAAAGTCTTTGAAATCAATTGATGAATCGTCGATGTAACTCAATAGTATCCCGTGCGTGCCCGGGACCACGGTCAAGATTCTCGGGGCTGAATCCGAGACGTGCCGCTAGGCAGTAACAAGTAGCAGGATGGGCGAGTGATGTCAGCATCATCACTCCGGGGCTGGCCTAGCCCGTAAGACTGATCAGAACAGGTATCGAACTGTTGAGTTACAAGTCGGTTTCACCTTTGATTTTCCCATACCCCCAAGTTATGTATGTCGAGTTAGGTATTCAGTAATCAAGAACTAATGCCAACACAGGATCAGGTAAAAGCAGGTTTGTCTGGATATACAACAGGAACGGTCCATGAGGACTACATGTCAGGTTTGTTGGCATTAGACACAAGATCAGGTAACGGGTCAGGTCATGGTACATCAGGTCAAGTCAACAGTATACGGTACCATGTCAGGTGTATTAATATATACATATATATGTGTGTGTGTGTGTGTGTAGCAATGTCAGGTCAAGATGTAAACAATATCGTGGGTGTGCTCTCAATCAGATATATAATTACACGTGGGTATTAACAACATGAAATAAGCAATGAATTAAATAATAAGCATGTTTCATTCAATCACAAGAGTGCAGTAATACAATGTAGCCGTTTAGTCATGTTAACAGGTTTAAGCACCCTTAGCGGTGCAATAATTTATGTAACGGTCCAATACAGTTATTTCAGGTTAATGCATGCGAGTGTCCGAATGTAACAGAACTACAGGGATAATTGCTACCAGCTATTTTGACAGTAAAAATTTGATTGAACATGTAGATTTGATAATTGGGTTCAAATTGGCAAACTGTAAATTCCATTTTTAATAGTAAAATGTTATAATGCAATTTGTAACCGAAATGGAAAACGATTGTACCAAGCTAATTTTATAGGTTTAGGGTTTCGATACATATATAATTATATTGTATAGCATGTAGCAAGGGGTACTTGCCTCGACGGGTCGCGAACCGGGAAAAACGGAACGTAACATCGGCGGGGAAACTCGCGATGGATGTACGGTTCACGGATTGAACCCAAACAACGAACCAAGGAACCACACGGGTCAGAGTATTCTGCTGGATCGTCGGGACACGTCGCCGGCACGGCCGGATTCCGGCGAGGTACAAAAATAGTGAATAGGGTTTCTAAAGGTGTAGATCTAGAGAAAGAAAGAGATGAACAGAGAAAGAAGAAGATGGGGAATACTCACTGGTCTCAGAGGGCACTAGCAACGACGACGAGATCGACGGTGGCGAGAACGGCGTCTCCGGCGATCTGCAGAAAACATCCAGCGGGTTGTTATCGGTTTTGAAAAATGAAGAGAGGAAGGGTGAGAAGGAGTACACTTACGAGGTGTTCTGGGGTGGTCGGGGATCGTCGGTGACGGCCAGGGCGGCACAGGTGGTCGCCGGTGGCGAGCAGGCAGCTGCAGCGGCGAGGGCGAGGCCGCTGCGAGGGTGCAGACGCACGGGAAGGAGGACGAAGGGCTTGGTTGAGACGAGGAGGCGCGGTTGATGATGATGGCATCGCCGGCGTTGAGACTGCGGCGGTGAGGCTCGTTGGGTTTCCTGTTCTCGTGAGGAAAAAGAAAACGAGAGGAGGGAAAATATTTAAAAGAGAGAGAGAGAGAGAGAATGAGGTTAGAGAGAGAGAGATTCAAGGGAGAGAGAGAAAAGAGATACGGTGAGGGAGAGAGAGAAAGAGATGTGAGAGATAGAGAGAGAGATTGAAAAGGTGGGGCCCACGGGAGATAAGGATCTCCTGGTGATTGGCTGAAGCAAAATTTTAGAGGTTTTAAAAATATTCAAAAAGATTAATTAACAGTGAAATATTAACATAAGTTACGGAATATATATGGTTTAAATATTATTAAAATTTGGAATTTTGGCGCTAAATAAAACATTTCCAAATCGCGCCCGGATTGGGTCCAAAAATTTGAAATTTAAATAATAGGATTTTAAGCGGGTTCCAAATTTTAAAATTAAGTGTTTTATGATTAAAAAGCATACCCCCAAGACGGACACCTGTACGCGCGCGTAGCCGTCCAAACTCGTCCGTTTCACCGAACGGGACGAGAACACGATGCACGGACGCTACCATAAGGCTAGGGGTGTCGAGTAGGCCAAGATAGATATTTTTAATATTATTTTAGGTGCTAAAATTTGTTATATGCAGAAATGACCTTTCTAAGTAAAATTTTACAGTAAGTGACAATCAGGCAGGCTAAATGAAATGAGTACCACACTAATGCTCAAACAGTAACTGAAAAACAGTAGCATTGGGCTCGGATGTTACACTTTGTCTCACTAACCCTAGATTTCTCAACTCATGAAACAATTAGGGTTGGTATTAGAAGAAGAGAGCAAGGAGAAGATGAGAGTGTAGAGTGAGCTAGAAAAATAAAGAATGGCTAAGTGAATGAGATAATAATGCAAGCAAAATTATCTCCACAAAATATCAATCATGGAAGAATAGTAAACCATGAGTCATATAATGAGTCATCAAGCTAGCCATGTTTCATTTAATGAAAATGTACACCTCATTTCCCCACCTCATTAATCCATTATCAAAAATGGTAAATCTAAATAATGAGGTGTTTTCTTCTAGAAATATCTTGTACAATTACAAGAGTGCCCCTCATTGTATATATATACCCGTATTCGTATTCCGAAAAATACAAATACAAAGAGACAAAATAATCCAAGAATATAATACTAGGATCCGGCTTAAACCAAAACCCGCTAATATTATCCGCCCGAACATCATACGTGCATAAGTGTACGCATGTGATCGAACCCTTCCGTAAAACCATACGACCTCTATATCGTTTCGTCCGAAGCAGGGAAATCCTCTGTGTGGGACTCTTAAGACTCAACAGTACGCTGGCAGTGGGTTTGACCACAAGCATGTCAGCGGCACTAGCTGTACGTAACGGCTATCCGGGTACCTGTCGAAAAGGAAGGCCGACGAGAAAACTCGTCCGAACTCCTACTGAGCCTATCCATGACAATATCCGTACAGTCAGGTCTTTTCGTCTAAGAGTATCGCATACCAGGTCTAGGGGGTGTTAGTGTATATGCCCTAGAGGCCATTACTGTATCATACTAGTATGTATATTATTTGATGGAAGCTTGGGATATTCACAGTTGTATAGACAATCTTGCTCGATATAGTGGTATGCTACTTGGTTTGTCTCTGCTTTAATGTGTACATGTGTGTTTATTTATTATATCACCTATACGCATTAGTAGAGCCCTTAGGATCTTTGCTTGATTACCGGCGGTGTGATGGCGATCACACTCGTGGGGGCTCGGTAATCCGCAAGCACATCCTTATACACATCCCTAGGCGTGGGAGTATCGAGATAGGGCATCGATACTCCGGAGTAGACTAGCGTATGCGCTTCTCATCCCAGCACGGGAGACGGTCTGTCCCACAGCCGTTAGTACGTCGTACTTGAGATAGTATGCGGGTGCTCGTTAGGTTACGAGTACACTGGACAGGACTCATCGGGAACTGATGGTTGGTATTATACCTATCGTCAGTTATCAGTTCCCAGGTGACATGAGTACAGCTTAGTCCGCTGACTTGACACTGTCACTTCGCTTCGAGTGTGTTCCCACTGTTCTTTGATTACTACCCTACCACGGCTCTACTGAGTCGTGCAAACAGGTAGTAGTTGGGAGTAGTCCCGAAGCACTTGGAGGCAGTGACGGTTAGACAGGATTCGTCTCTCCCGGTATTGGGGGTTGACATCGCGCTGTGTCTAGGAGAGCCATTACACGAGTAGTCCCTGGCTAGGGCAAACGAGATATACTGGTAGGTTTCCACTGTTATCACAGGGTGTTTTGGGCTTCACTCCGACACGACTTGTACCGCTATTAGGGGACTGACGTTTACCGCCCCCTAGGCTTTCCATGCGATGTATCAGACGAACAGACCGGACTGTGCGGAGATTGTCACATACAGGCTCAGTAGGAGTTCGGATGGGTTTACCTCATCGGCCTTCTTATCGACTTCTACCTGGGGACCGTTACGTACAGCTAGTGCCGCTTGCGGTCTGTGGTTAAACCCACTGCCAGCGTAGTGTCGAGTCTTTAGAGTCCCACACAGAGAGTTTCCCTGCACTGAGCGAAACGTGTAGAGGCCGTATGGTTTTACGGCAGGGCTACGATCACTTACGTACACTTGTGTGCGTATGGTGTTCGGGCAGGCAGTACTAGTGTGCTTTGGTTTAAGCCGGATCCTAGTATTGCACGGATGGATTTTCTTTGTCTTCTGCGCATCCGCATTCTACGGAATGTGGATGCAGGTGTGTATGCACAGTTTTCCGGAGCGATGAAGGAGGAGGTGCCTCATTAGGGTTTTGGCAGTTGGTTCGGCCAAAACCGTTATGTGGTAGACTCATTAGGGTTTTGACAGTTGATTCGGTCAAAACCATTTTGAGGCTGGCTCATTAGGGTTTTGATAGTTCGTTTGGTCAAAACCATTATGAGCCGGGGGCATTATTTACTAATCCTTTCATTGATAATTATGTTATGGCTAATTACATTGACCATTTGACCATCTTGACTTTGTTGACCGTTTGACCAAAGTTGACTAGGATCTTCTTGAAAGATCTAAAGTATTCTTTGGTTTTCTTTTTCTTTTGGTTATGATAATGGTCATGTCATTTGTAGCCATCAACTTTATCTTGATGGGATTAGTAATGATAATGTTTTGCATTATTGCAACCATGGTTGTGTTTTCTCTTGTTTAAGTTTTTCATTTGCTCATTTCTCATTCTCTCTCTTGAAATGAGAAGCTCTATGGTTGTTAGCTAGCTCCTCCTTCTTCTTCCTCTTGATTTATCTTTTAATCTCATGTGTTGAGAGATAAAGATCCCACAAAGACAAAACCATTCATCTACCACTTCTACACAACCTAGGGCTTCTAGATTAGCAATCTCCTTGTCCTAGTTATCTCGGCTCGAGGTGGAGCTTGGTGTACATCTCTCGGGTGGATCGTCTTCGACTCAAGGAGGCCGCGGAGGTGGCCAAAGTCCGGATCAACCATTGGAGCAAGTAAAGAGAAGAACAACAAGAAGAGAAGGAGTTCAAGTTGAGGTATAACCCCTAACCGAGTAGATAAATCTCTAGTTAGGATGCTAGTGTATTGTTTAGCAAAGATCCGGCTTTTACGGTCCATGTTACCAAGTCTAGAAAATTTTTTGTTTTACCGTTTCCGCAACCCCGAAAGTACCGGGAGAGGTGACGTGGACCTAACAGTGGTATCAGAGCCAGGCTAAACACACCCTAGTATATTAGCAAAGTATTTAGAATTTCGACCGGACGAAAAACCGCAAAATCACCCCGAAAAATTCAGTTTCTGCCGATTTTCAGATCTGTTCAAAAATCAATAAATCATGCACTAAAATTCGGCTCAGGCTTTTTAGAGAACACTGGAGAAAAACGATCCCCTAACTCGTCTAAAGCGCCGCGGTTCCGCGGCATAAGCTTGCTTATGCCGCGGAACCGCGGCCAAGTTTGCTCTGTTGGGGAATTTTTTTCCTACAGTTTTCTTATTTAGGTATTTTGGGATTTTTGGTATATGACTTTTCTGCCCAGATTTTCCAGAAAGCAAAATTTATTTTTGGGGCTTAAAAATCCGTATTTTTGGTCGGTGTTCTGTAGACTTTGGCTAATGGTTATATCTGTAATGTTATATGTGTATTGAACGTCTACTAATCGCTATACGTCGATTAGTAGGGGTTATACATATCTGTGATCTGTGTTGTTGATGGTTTGTTTATATGAGCTCGTTGGATTGTCACGGATGAATAGCCGGGATGGATGTGAGATGAGAGTTTCTTTTTCTTTTATTCATGTAATAAATTTGTAAATTGATGTAATATTATTTGTATGGCCGCACAACTGAGTCGGGGTTGTAGATGTCATTCTATAATTCTTTTTACTGTTTTTGCTCCTAGGATAGACCCATGGAGGGGGTGCACAAACTATCGGGTATCTCGAATTGCCGAGTGGCCTACTCACGGCGTTGAGGGAGGTTGCTTCGCTTCGGGTACTTGGTGGGTAGTTTGCCGCACCCGTAGGGGTCTTGGGTGGGGTATTGGCTATTCATCGCGACTGTGTAATCCGCTTTTCGTTGCAGGCTCGAACGAATCGCGGGTTCCTAGTATATCCAAAGTGTTCATCTGTGATCTGGATTGGTTATCATTGCTATATATTTATATATAATAACTATATAGACGTTGCTTATGTTTTACAGCCGCGCTAGCCCAGCCCCCGCTCTGTCGTTAGTTAAGTAACATAACGGGTGATGACGGGGCCCCCTGGCGAATGCGAATGGCATAAGCGTACGTCATATTTTGGTTGTTTTCTGCAATGGTAGGATTTAAATGATGGGACGCATTAAAAGAACTAATGCAAGAAAATAAACCTAAAAGACGTTGTTAGAACAAGTTTTTCAAAAAGCTGTTATTACAAGGACGTTCACTTTTGTTTTGCATCGAGGTATTCGGTTGTGAATGCCCAGCACCTCAGTCGACGAGGCAAGGGCCGAGATCCCTTCATCGGGAGTGATCCCTTGGACAAAAGTTTGCGTCAGGGTAATAACTTCACTATAGTCGATTATTCTTGCTTTGCATCGAGGTATTCAGTTTGGAATATCCTGCACCTCAATCGACGAGGAAAGAGCCGAGATCCCTTTACAGGGAGTGACCTCTTTAGCAAAAGTTTTCGCCACTATATTTTTCAAAAAGTCTATCATGTTCCTTCAACTACATCAAGTTCATTACGTTAACGGGTTTTTCGCCAAAAACCCAGCCGTAGCCCTCCATCATTTCGGATAATTAATACTTAGTATTCGTGCTGTGTTTGCTGATTATTCGTCAAGACACAGTGAACGGTAGCTGAGTAATAATTCTCTGTTGCACTGATAGATGCGATTGGTTAGGACGGTCGCTTGATTTTGTTGATTATTCGTCAAGGATCATGCTGGCGAGTCTAATGCAATCCTGGATAACGACGGGTTGAACTTGACTAGGACCTTTTGATTTGTTGATTATTCGTCAAGGTCACTTGGGTCCTAGGGGCAAAAACCACATCGGGAGTTTCAAAAGTACTGAAACTTGCAGATTTAGCATACCTTCTGGAGTGTGGTGACTAGAGTGGATTCCATCTAGGTCATCACACAATGATAGTTGGATCCCGATCCCACTGATGAGTTGGATTACTCTTGGGAGATTATTTTCACTTAACAATCAATGCTATAAACCTAGTAGGTGTCTAGAAAGGTGTTAGCGGGGCTACGCCCCCAGGGAAAAGAGGTTCTTAAATTAAGGAACTTCACGAAAGCGTTGGAAAACCTCTCTCGAAGTACCGACACTAGCCTGGCTGAAATGTTAAGCAAGTATTGTAACGTGAATTAAAATCCCGACTAGTTCTTCTTTTAAAAGGTTTTAAGAAGAATTTGAGAAAACAGTGGGAGACATTCTGGTTAGATAAATTAATAAACCAATCTAATCTTGCAAGAGCGTACGCTGAGTGTATCTTTTCTCTCTCTCCAGGTAGCAACCTTTTCACGCCCTAATCAAGATAATAAAATGTATCGCTTGACCGATCCAAATTCTTATTCGGGGCTGGGGAACGTTGGTTCAGCTCTAACTTGTGACAACAGTCATGAGTATGACAATGGGAAAGGGGATTGTATGGATTTCCAGGATACCAAGTTGAAGAAGAAGCATGGTTTTGCATCTACTTCAGGTATTCTTGTAATTGAGAACTGTTTTACGGTCAGCCCTACCTCCTAGGTACTTGATACCGGATCAGGATCTCATATCTGTAATTTATTGCAGGGACTGAGAAAAAGTAGGAAAGTTGCACCGGGTAATATGTCGCTCAGAGTAGCGAACGGAGCACAAGTTAATGCGGCAGCCGTCGGTGAATATCACCTAGTATTGCCAAATGGCAAGACTATGATTTTGAACGATTGCTACTATGTACCCTCCATGGTTTGCAACATCATATCAGTTTCTTTACTCGATAAAGATGGATATAATTTTGTTCTTGACAAGAATATCATGAACATTTACCTTAATAAGGTACTGGTTGCAGAGGGTACACTGTGTAATGGTATCTACGTTCTAAATCAGAATACAGTTCTCAATGTACAAAACACACGCAAGAGGAAGAATTCAGATACGAATGAATCCTACTTGTGGCATTGTAGACTTGGTCATATCAGAGAGAAAAGACTGAGTAAGTTGCATAAAGATGGACTCTTGAATGCGTTCGAGTTTTCATCTTATGAAACTTGTCAGTCTTGTCTCAAAGGGAAGATGACCAAATCTCCGTTCACCGGACATGGAGAAAGAGCAGCAGAGCTCTTGGGACTCATACACAGTGATGTATGTGGTCCAATGTCTACACATGCAAGGGGTGGGTTCTCCTACTTCATCACATTCACTGACGATCTCTCTAGGTTCGGATATGTGTATCTGATGAAACATAAATCTGAAGCTTTTGAGAAATTCAAGGAATTCAGAAACGAAGTAGAGAACCAGACTGGCAAAAGTATCAAGATCCTCCGGTCTGATAGAGGAGGGGAGTACTTAAGCACGGAATTCCTAGATTACTTAAAAGAGAATGGTATTCTCTCTCAGCTTACTCCTCCTTATACACCACAGTACAACAGTGTATCGGAGCGGAGGAATCGTACCCTATTGGATATGGTTCGCTCCATGATGAGTAGTGCTGAGTTACCTCTTTCATTCTGGGGACATGCGCTTCAGACAGCGGCATACCTTTTGAATCAAGTTCCGTCCAAATCTGTGCCTAAAACTCCGTATGAAATATGGAGCAGTAAGAAACCATGTCTTAAGTTTATTAAGATATGGGGTTGTCCGGCCTATGTGAAAACACAGAAACCGGACAAGCTAGAGGCACGATCAGTTCTGTGTAAATTTGTGGGATATCCTAAAGACTCACTGGGATATCTGTTCTACCACACTGAGGAACAGAAGGTGTTTGTATCTCGCCACGCCACCTTCTTAGAAAGGGAGTTTCTTGCAAAAGAAACTAGTGGGAGTTCGGCAGAACTGGAAGAAATTCATCGACCACAAAATATAACTAAAAATTTGGAGGAACCGCTAGATTCAATAACCCCAAACGAATCTCAGCCACTCCGCAGATCTGGTAGGATTTCTCATCCGCCCGAGAGATACTACGGTTTTCTCATAGACGGGGATCGAGAGGATTGCATCTTGGAAGAAGATGACCCTACCAGTTTCAGGCAGGCCATTATCAGTAGGGACTCTGATAAGTGGCAGGAAGCAATGCAATCCGAAATGGAGTCCATGTACGCCAATAAAGTGTGGACCTTGGATATTGCTCCACCTGGGGTAAAACCCGTTGGATGCAAATGGATCTACAAAAGGAAACTTGGTGTAGATGGGCAGGTGGAAACCTATAAGGCTAGACTCGTTGCAAAAGGTTTTCGTCAAAGACTTGGTTTGGACTATGACGAAACTTTTTCTCCGGTGGCTATGCTCAAATCCATTCGGATCCTACTTGCCATTCCTGCCTTCCATAACTATGAAATCAGACAGATGGATGTTAAAACGGCTTTCCTAAACGGTTGTTTGGAAGAGTGCGTTTATATGGATCGGCCAGAAGGTTTCGTAGACAGTAGGAGCAGCGGGAAGGTGTGCAAGTTGCTTAAATCCATTTATGGATTAAAGCAGGCATCGCGGAGCTGGAACATCTGTTTTGATGAGGCAATCAAAGAATTTGATTTCATCAAGAACGAAGATGAACCCTGTGTCTATAAGAAGATTGTAGGACAAACTGTCGTATTCCTAGTCTTGTACATGGACGATATTCTTTTGATAGGAAATGATATTCCTATGCTACAATCGGTCAAGCTATTTTTTTCACAAAAGTTCTCCATGAAGGACCTGGGTGATGCCTCGTACATTCTGGGGATCAAGATCTATAGAGATAGATCCAAGAAACAATTGGGACTTTCGCAGTCCAGGTACATAGAGACCGTACTAAAGAGATTTAGTATGGAGGGTTCTAAGCGCGGTAACGTACCCGCATTGCACGGAATTACCCACCCCAAGAAGATGTCTCCTAAGACTGACGAGGAGAGGATTCACATGAGCACTATACCCTACGCTTCGGCGGTAGGATCTATAATGTATGCGATGCTATGTACAAGACCAGATGTAGCTTACGCGCTGAGCGCGGTAAGCCGGTATCAGTCAGACCCAGGGGAGGACCACTGGACAGCAGTGAAGAACATTCTCAAGTACCTGAGAAGGACTAAAGAGATGTTCCTGGTTTACGGTAATTGAGACCTCAGGGTCGAGTCCTTTACCGATTCAAGCTTCCAGAGTGACAAAGATGACAGCAAGTCTGTCTCGGGTTTTGTGTTTACCCTCAACGGAGGGGCGGTATGTTGGAGGAGTTCCAAACAGGATACCGTCGCAGACTTGACGATGGAGGCTGAATACATTGCTGCAAGCGATGCCGCAAAAGAGGCAGTCTGGATAAAGAAGTTCATTAGTGAACTTCAGGTGGTTCCGTCCATTGTTGACCCAATACCTTTGTATTGCGATAACAATGGGGCTATAGCTTTAGCGAAGGAACCAAGGTCCCATCAGAAATCCAGGCACATCTTAAGGCGGTATCACCTGATCAGGGAGATCATTAATCACCAGGAGATCGAGGTGTGGAGAGTGGACACAAAGGACAACACAGCGGACCCATTCACGAAGGTCTTACCCTAGACTCAGTTCGAGCGGCTGATCGAGATGATAGGTCTTCGATACGCCAGTACATGGCCTTAGTGCAAGTGGGAGATTGTTAGTGTATATGCCCTGGAGGCCATTACTGTATCATACTAGTATGTATATTACTTGATGGAAGCTTGGGATATTCACAGTTGTATAGACAATCTTGCTCGATATAGTAGTATGCTACTTGGTTTGACTCTGCTTTAATGTGTACATGTATGTTAATTTATTATATCACCTATACGCATTAGTAGAGCCCTTAGGATCTTTGCTTGATTACCAGCGGTGTGATGGCGATCACACTCGTGGGGGCTGGATAATCCACAAGCACATCCTTATACCCGTCCCTAGTCGTGGGAGTATCGAGATAGGGCATCGATACTCCGGAGTAGACTAGCGTATGCGCTTCTCATCCCAGCACGGGAGATGGTCTGTCCCACAGCCGTCAGTAGAGATGTGGTAGGGTAGTGATCAAAGCACGGTGGGAACTCACACGAGAAAAATGACGATCTCAGGTCCAAATATAACCTGTACACATGTCACCTAAGAACTTCCATCTGACGATTGGTATAATACCATCTGGAAGTTCTCGGCGAGTCCATCCAGTGTACTCACACCCAGTGAGCACCTGTATATGATCTTAGATGCATCAGACCAATAGCTGCGGTACTAACCATCCCCCGACGGGGCTAGAAACGTATACACTATTCTACTCTGCAGTATCAATACCCGGTCTCGATACTCACACGACTAGGGAACATTTAAGGATATGCTTATGGACTACCATGCTCCCACAAGTATGATTGCCATCACAATGCAGGTAGTCAAGCAAGATCTTACGGGTTTTATCAACATGTGACCGCAATATGTAATAACGAGTATGACATATGCCATGTTAAGATAAAGACAAACCATAATAGTATACTACCGGCTCATGTCTTTATCAATATATGCAAGCTGGATAAAACATCAATAAAAACAAATACACATATCAGATAAAGACAACTGAAATAATATACTATAAAACTGAGCAAAATTATCCTGTATATACATATCCCCAGCATCCATATGTATACATATACAATACTGGCCTCTAGGGCATACATATCCAACAATCTCCCACTTGCACTAAAAGCCAGTAATTGGCGTACCGAATACCCAAGTTCTGCACTAAGGCCAGCTGCTGGCGTACCTGATTGATTCGAAAGAGTGTTTGTAGTTTAACCGCAATCAATAACGGTGTCGCACGTAGCTAGACCGAGATGAGTACGGGTCGTCCTCTGGGAAACGTGGAACCTTTTACTTTTACTTTAGATGTGTTGAGAAAGAGAGGAGGGATAAAGAATTTTATAGAAAGATTTCTAGATCTACGTTAAACAAGAATGTAAAATATAGATCTAGATTATTTTAAAGATGTAATTAATATAATAAGAGGGCTTGTAGGGCTCGTTAGGATTTAGTAGTTATGAACGATTAATTAAAAGTTACCCTTTTTATCCATTAATAGATTTAGAACTAGAACGACGGTGATGCGTGTAGATTAGGGTTTCTGGAGGGAAAATGAATCCCACTCTTAACCCTTATCTCGACACGGAACTCCGTTCATATCTAGCCTTTACCAAAACAATTATTAATCTAATCTCTAATCGCGGTCGGAACTAGCAAAGAATTGCTAGCGCGCCCGATTAGGATGTTAATGATTCTTTTGATAAAGTTCCTAAACTTTATAGGACTTAAAAAGGGTTTAGTTATTTTCATCGTCCATTAGCCTACCCTAATCCTACGAACCCTAACAAGCGGAGAATTACTCGCGCATGTTGGGAGAAGAAGATGAAAAGAAAGAGAGGGAAAACATAATGTAAAATGCAAAATAATTATATAAAATAACTACCTTTATTAATCAACTTGAACAATCTACACTTTATTCCGTAGAAAATGATTACAAACTAGTTGCTTCTCGATCTTTTCTAAGGAGGTAGACGAACAGTTGATGATCAGCCTGGATGCGTGAGCGTCTGGGGCTTCGTGATCTCTTCGGCTTGATAGCTTTTCCAAGAGGCTCTCGGTGCCCTTTTATAGTGCAAAGCCAGAATCTTATTGTTGAAAACTTGGTAAAATTCAGCAATGAATGATCTCCCAAAATCTTTCCTTCCAACTCCATAATATTGAGGTGGATCCGCGGCAAATGGGGGCTAAGGCCGCGGATCCGCGGCCAATGGGTGAGATCTCTTGATCCAAATTCTTGTGCTTTCTTCTTTTGACAAGTGTCAATCCTAGGCACCCTCATAATTCAGAAATCTTCTCTCGGTTGCTTCCAGACTTGGTCTCCAAGTTTTGCTTCTTAATTTGGCAAGTTTTCTTCAACAAATTGATTTGTTTGATAAATTCTGCATAACAACTTGGAAAATTCTGCACAATAATCTCAAATAATATTTAGTAGACCTATTTCTACTAGGATTTGGTCACTGAATTTATTTGCAAATATTTTTCTACCAAATACTAATTAAAATATATTAACACATGGAAAATGGTGTCTTTACACATAAACCCTCATATGTATAATATATCATAATAAAGTCCTTTTTTAATATGAAAATGGTAGGAAAAATGTAATACAAATGTGCAGTTTTATCAACTGAACAAATACCCCCAAACTTATCTTTGATCGTCCTGAGCAAACTAGTTTATTCAAGAGGAGAAAAAGAAAGGAGAAAACTAAACACACATTCGTAGGCAGACACGATTGCACTGAACACGTGCAACAAGCCGTTAAACCTCTAGGTGTCACTAATAGCAGGAGTGATGTCTCCTGAGGGTTTTCAGCGGATTACACCCACAAAATCCAATAACAAAAGAAAGATGGTGAAATTTACATATAAAGTTAAGAACCATGAAAGAAAGGCCTTGAAAAGAAGAGTTTCCAACTATACTAGCGTTTCAGTTGTCATGAGCCCTATCTTAATAGTCATGAAAAAATGTTAGAAATCACATCATCCCTCAATAAAACATCGTCTTTATTCTTCATTTCTACCTTTCATCCAAACATTGATCATATAACCCCACGTGTGTGTAAAGAACATCCCTACACTCGGAGAATTCAATTCAAGCAATCATACTCTTGTCCATCTACCTTAGTACTTTTAACTTGATGAATATTTAGATTTGCTCACATATTTTCATTCGACCGTTAATACTTCTTGAGGTACTAACCGACCGATTATGTAACACCTTAGAATGTGTTTTGTAGCTAATTATATTTTTATATATAGTTTTTAATAAAAAGTTTACCAAATTGGTTTTTAAATATTTTATCCTAATTATTGTGTATTTTATTAGAATTTTATTAGGCACACACACACTTGTGCATGATAACTAGGGTTATTTTGGGGTTAGCCATTTCTCTAATCTAGTGTTAGGTTTGTTTAAGAGTTATGGTTGTTAATAGTATGGGTTTTAAGCATGATGGTTTTCTTTTTTTTTTTTAATGTAAATGAATTTATAAAGGAGTTTTATTTCTTTTGTGGAAATGTTGACTTTGTGTGTGTGAGAGGGTATGGGGAGCATAGGGTGAACCTTACCTCATTAATGAGGAAAGAGTGAGAGAAGGAGGGGGGTTTTGTGTTACTCTCATTTGTTTCCTCATTTCCCTCACTCTCTCAAACACAAACACACTCACACACACACACACACTCACTGGAGAGAGAGAGAGAGAGAGAGAGAGAGAGAGAGCAGCAGAAGCAGCAGCTGAAGCAACAGAGAGAGAGAGAGAAGCAGCAGCAGCAGCAAGCCTTGGCAGTGACAACAACAACAACAACAACATCTACGACAACAACAGCATCATCATCATCACCTTCAGCAACAGCAGCAGCTTCCCCAGCAACAATAGCAACAGCAATAACAACAGCAACATCATCAGCACTTTATCATCATCATTATCATCATCAGCAACAGCAACAGGATCAGCAATAGCATCAGCAGCAGCCTCATCTCCCTCACACACTTCTTCACCTGCTCACTAGGGTCCAATTGGGTATATTTCTGAACCCCAAATCCCTAACTTGCTTATGGTGTATGGTTTTGTGTCGATTAGTGTTAAATTGCTAGTTTGTGCTTAATTGTGGTGTTTAAGTGGAAATTTGGTTGATTGTTGAATTGGTTAGCTACCTTAGGTTAATTAAGTGCTAATAAGGCCACTTCAACAGAGATAATCCCCAGATTACACTAAAATACCATATAGTTTGTGTTTTGTGCAATTGGTGTTTTTTTTAAAGCGATATTTGTGACTTTTGTGATCTGCTATAGACCCGGACCTTGCAGAGTAAAATTGAGAAAACTGGGGCATACTACCTAGGTCTAGAGCACACCGCATGAACACGAGCCCCAAACCCCATGTTCAGGCCGCCAATTTTGGCATTCTGGCCGCAATTTGCGGCCAGGAAGGGGAGTTGGGTCTTGGGGTTTTGGGTAGGGTACTCTGCAGTGTTTTCTAGGTCATTGGCATGTCTAGTTTTGTAATATTGTACCTATAGGAAAATCTGGGACTATATGTCGATTTTGTGTTTCGTTGTGTTTGCGCGATACGCGCGATACGTAAATGGGTTCTGTGATCCAGCGTATCGCGGCGTGTCGCGATGGTTTTAGACACGTACACACACGATTCAGCGTATCGTGCACACGCGCGTTTAGTTCGCGACGCGAGTTTCTCGTTTCGATTCGATATCGCGTTTCGCAGGATATTTGGCTTATATGTGTTTTCCATGTCGTATTTGCAGGTTTGCAGACAGGGGCTACGGACACGGCTACAGGGGGGAACAGATGATAGGATTCATCCAGCGTGGAGTTTAGGTGAGTAGATATAACATCTACAGGGGAATCGCCCGCATGGCGTTATGCGTCTGGGCTAGGGTTCTTTTACCTGTCGCACATTCTACGTCATTGTAGAATTGCGCCTTACTGCATTTCCTAGATATAGTTATATACTGTGACTAGCAGCCGTAGGACACTGCACACATTATTGACGGTCCATGTTGCACGAGCACGGATTGCATGCTACACACACACCGTCAATAATTGCCATGTCACACACTACCCTTATAGCTACCATTGCTTACCCCACTTGATATCTAGTTTATCGGTATACCTATAGTGTATCATACCTTTAGTGATAGGTATATTTTCACTTTGCGATACAGCTATAGGTATACCTCATACATATTTTACTTATACCGGGAGGGATTTCCTACATATGTTACTTATACCCAGGGGGGTATACGACATCAGTTCTTATAGGTAGATACCTATACTTTGCTACACCTGTATGTTAGATACATATTCAGTTGTTGTCGCATATTCACATTTACTGATGTTACTTAGCTGTACCCTATCATGATTTCGCATACATCTGGTTCAGCTATATACTTGTGTTTACCTGCTCGCATTCAGATATATCGCATACATTTATTCCTGTATTTATGCATTGTTTATCTGGATTTTATATGATGTTTTCGGGATTTGGGAACCGCGGGAGTTCATGAAATTATGCATACATGTAACAACCCGGTTTCCTTGATATGATATTTCGAGCGTCCCCCATGAGTTTTATCGGTGCTGATTCTATGCTCCATACGATGTGTGGTTGCCGTATGAGAGTACATGGTGGGGCCCGGTATGGTTCCCCTCGGCAAGAAGATCGATGGGTTTGCCGATTGAGCCTAGAGGCGGGCGAGTACCTACCGGTGATTGTTTGGACCTGGCAGTTGTCTGGAGGCTACTGGCCAGAGTAGAGAGATGGATGCGGGATGACCTGTACTGTCGGGGCCGAGGGCCGACACTGCAGACGGACCCCGTGGGCTGATCCGGACTGACGGAGCCCCATATACGAGGATTTCTGTGTCGATGCTTGGCACACGGTTTCATAATATTTCTTTAACCCCCTTTTTGTATATATAACAGGGGATTTAGCCGTTGTTATATATACCCTTACACCAATATTAGTGGTATGGGACGCTAGTATATGTGTATTGCCCCCATCATATTTATTTCTGTACATATATATATCTTTAGGATGTTAGATTCTTATTTGAGATCGGACTTGGGATACTAGGTGATTCATTGGGACTTAGACATTGGATATACCTATGTGATTGGTGACTGTACATTCGGGATATAGGGGATTACTCGATACTGTACATTGAGGAGATGTGAGACTCATTTGATGTGAGTGCCCAATGTGGGGGCCTGGTTTGAGGATTTGGGATTGGAGTATCTTGATGGATTGTGATCCTACCACGACGTCAGGTTTCCGTGGAAAATGACATATTCCACCCTATACCTCACCATTACCTATCTTATGCACAGATTCATATATTGGTAGTACTTGTAGTGTACCCTTATGATAGTTGCATATTTGCATTCTCATATCCTGTTCGCATAGACATTGCATACTACTATCATGCCATCATTGCTTCACATATTGATTGTACCTGCTGTGTACTCTCCCTATTTCAGCATTTGCATGATATATAATTATTGTAATCGTATATCTTAGATTCATGCTGTACGTGCATTCCTACGATTACCTGCATATGTTTTATACTATTCACGAGTTGGCAACTCACCCCCGTTGTGCCACAGGTGTTTCAGGTTTTTCCCCAGAGTAGTCGAGGCAGGCTATTCCCCTATCCAGCTATCCAGCTACCATCTTTTGCTACAGATACCGCATCAGCTCACAGTACCTTTTTGCATAGGTGGGTTAGACGGTTATCTGTATTATATATTGTACCTTCGTTGTATTGTACTCTCCATCTACTGTTGTATTATTGACATAGAGACTTGGTGAGGACGTAGTGTGTATTATGGTGGATTTGATGTCTTTATATATACATCTTTTTCTCTACTGTCTTTATTCTTCTGTTGTATTCATATTGACTGGTCTTTATAAAAATGGGGTGTTGCTAAAATTTTAAAGAAAGAAAGTAGGACTTTTAAAGAATTTGGGTTGCGATTTCAATTGTTTTTAAACTTATATTATCTTTTCCGTATTTTTCTTGGTTTAGATTTCTGGGTTTGGCTTTCTTTTACTACGTTGCGTCTTTAGGCGTTGCGGAGTATTAGGGCCGTCATGGGCCAATTTCTAGTCGTGATAAAGTTGATATCAGAGCGTTAGGTTTTACCTTTCGGAGTGTAGGATGACCTTAGTATGATGGAGTAGGTAGCTTAAGCAGAGTAACGTAGTGTGTGTATGTCTGCAGCATACCCACAGCGCGGTACCTTGCATTAAGTGACCTAAGTACAATTTGCTTGACATTCCTTCCTTGATGATTCATATCTTTGAGATTCGATTTCCTCATTCTTATCGAATCTCATCTTATATCTATTTATAGCCTTGCCGCCGATGACTATGGGGACTCAGAGTGATGCAGCGAGGGCCGAGGTCAGAGTTAGCTCGGGTGAGACGAGTACTGACCAGGATGGCACTCTAGTTGCACAGGTGCAGACGGAGCAGCCTACGATCTATACTATGGATAGACTTTTGGTAGAGATGCAGGAGTTCCGCCAGACGATGAGTTCTTTAGTTGACGTCGTTCGGGAGCTACGACAGGAGGTTGTCACCCCCGTTACTCAGGTATCCCTTACGATCAGTATGCAGCAGTCCGTCACCTACATAGCACCAGTGATTGCAGCTCCAGTTGACGAGGCACATATTACAGAGGCTCAGAGAGTTCCAGGACAGTGGAGGACTCGTACCAGCGTACCAGCCCAGAGACAGAGGTTTGGTCATCGAGACAGATTTCGTGGCCACTACGGGAGTAGCAGAGGCCTAGGACGAGGACAGTCGTTCAGCTCTCAGCCCCAGGATGGTCAGCAGTCAGCGCGTGGATGTTTTCGATGCGGAAGCCTTCAGCACTTCGTTAGGGATTGTTCCTTAGCACCTCGTCATGATCGTATTCAGAGAGGTCGTGGACGTGGAAGTTTCGCTCAAAGGGCTCAGGCTACCAGAGGAGTTCATCCAGCTGCGATTAGAGGGCAGACACAGGAGTTTGCTTCTACTCATCGGGACGCGCAGACGTCCAATTTGGAGTTTTCAGGTACCCTTGAGTTATATTTTCTCTTGGTGTATTTGTTTGTTTCTTGCTTGTACCGTGGTTGGGTAGATTAGTCGTAGTGGTGTTAACTTCTGTCAGCGATTCTTTTGTTGCGCGACACGTATTCAGTTTTGTGCCAATCGGATAGGAGATAGAGATTCGTCCGTCGTTTAATCCTTCTAGAGACGTTGGATTTGACGTCCTCCTGGGCACGGACTGGTCAGCTACGTGATAGGCGTCTGTGGACTACCGCGAGGAAACAGTCAGGGTTGTTTTCCCGGCAAGTCAGTTCTTGTTGTGCCGGCGGATAGTTGTGCCGCCTCTCACAGCTTGAATTCAGCCTTTTCGCTAGTCGGCTACTGAGGAGATGTCGTGGATTCTTGGCGTTCATTCGTGATACCGGAGCCACAGTGGGATTGTTGGACCGACTTCTTTTCGTGCGAGAGTTTTTCCGACGTTGTTCCGGATGAGCCGGCGAAGCTTGGGAGCAAAAGGATCAGCTGCAGGGTCTTGGTTTGGGGAGTTTTGTGTGTCTGAGTGTTTCGCTTTTGGAAACTCCTATTTCTATTCGTCGAGGAGGAAGACGGCAGTTTAGGGTTGCGTATCGACGGATCGTCAATTGAACCGGCTTACGGTGCGGATATGTATCCTTCACCTTGCCGTGGCGATTTCTTCGATCAGCTCCAGAGTGCGAGACATTTTTCTAAGTGTGTTTGGGATCAGGTCATCATTATTGCGGATTCGGAGTGACGGCATTCCGAAGACTGCCTTGTGCGTGCTACGGGCTTTGTGTGTTTTTGTGAGTCGTTGGATTTACTGTTGCCCTAGCAGCATTCGTAGATATGATGAACCAGATTTCTTCAGGCCGTTCCTCGACCAGTTTTTGTTGTGTTATTTACGACACTCTGGTCTATTTAATGTGTCTTGAGGGACAGGAGTAGCACTTGAGGATTTGTTATGCAGATGCTGGGAGAGTACCAGCAGTTTGCTAAATTCTCGGAGTGTTTCTTCAGGCTTGTTGTGTTGACTCCTAGGTCTTGTAGTCACGGGAGACGGTTCCGTATGGTTCCGAGGGAGATCGTGGCCGTACAGCTTAGGCCCAGATTTGTGTGCAGGACGGAGATCCGCGGATAGTTGGGCTTAGCAGGGTTTTTACCACCGTTTCATGCAGAATTGCTAGAGTAGTGCTGCACCGTCGACTGAATTGGCCAGAAGGGAGGTTTCTTTCTGTGGACTGAGGCAGGTGTACGGAGTTTTCGGCAGTTGAAGATTCAGTTAACAACTGCATCAGTCTTTCTTTGCTTTTGGTTCGGTCGACCTTGTTGTGTGTAACTGTAATGTTTCTTGAGTGCGCTCGAGGGTATACTGAGGTGACACTATAGAGATATCGCTTTTTCTTTCCCTACATTTGGAGGAAGTACGAGAAGGATATTCCACTCATGATCTGGAGATGGCCGCGGCGGTTTTGCGTTGGAGATTTGGAGACACTACTTGCTTGAGAGTCGTGTCAGATTTTCCACGGACCACTAGAGCTTAATGTACATCTTCCTGCAGCAGATTTGGATTGTTGTGTTAGTCTTCTGCAGATTTACAGTTCTTGTGTGATCGTCGAGTATAGCTTAGTTCGTCTCTACGGAGGGGACAGCTTGCTCAGGTCCGCGCCCGACCATTTTCCTTAAATCGTTTTCGCGAGACACTGCCCGTCGAAGCTCGTATGTCAGAGATACTTGAGCATATTCGGCTGGGTAATGATTCGGAGACCTTGATTGTGACAATGATGTGCTAAGTTAAGGACGCGTTTGTGTACCTGGTTTCATCGGGTAGAGACGTATAATCCTAGAGCATGCACATCTGTCAACTCTCTTTATGCATTCAAGTTCCACCAGCTTGGCGTGACTTGTGAGATAGTTACAAGTGGACAGGAATGTAAGGAGAAGTTTCAGGTTTCGTTTCAAGTGTTTGTCTTGTTGTGTGCTTTGGGTCGAGCATCTGAGGCCGGCCGGAGAATTGCAATCTTTTACCGTTCCGAGGCAGGAATGGAAGCAGATCGCCATGAATTCCGTTATGGTTTCTACCCAGTTAGTTAGGGTGTGGCTCCATTCGGATTCTTGTCATCCGGTTATACTCAGTTTGCTCAGTTGTTTTGTTAAGTTTGTGTGTTGGTTTGTTTGTTGGTCGTCAGCGGCTTGGGATCGTCACTCGCCATCGTTAGGGTTCTCCTTCGATAGCTGTTATCAGGAGACACTCCAATTGGCCACCCTTAGGCTTAGGGGTTAGGTCGTGTCGATCGCCAGCCTGTTGTCTTCTGACTCCGCGAAGGTAGGATTTTGGACCCCAGCTATGTCTAGAGAATTCGGAGTTGTCCAGTTGTGTTCAGGTCAGGATGAGAACTGTCCATTGCAAACAGATGTCTTATGCGACTGTGTTGGTCGCAGGCTTGAGTGCGCAGTGGCAAATCATGTATTCCTACGGACCTTCCGATGAATGACATGTTGGATTTTGGGAAGTTTGTCCCAGGATTTTAGGTCCTTTTAGATCCTATAAGCGAGTTAGTTTCGTTGCCTTTAACTTGGCACTTCCGCCCAGATTATTGGATTTTCACCCCGTATTACTTGTGATGATACTTTACAATAACCTTCTTGACCTTTCTCACATGTTTTGGCATCAGACCATTTAGCTAGACGCGATCTTTCGTTCACCCGCAGCCATGTGTGTTAATGGCTCGACAGGTGGAGAAACGTCGGTCAAGGGTCTTGCCATCTGTGAAGGGTTTTCTCGGGCGTAGCCGTGTAGTGAGATAGTCACTTGGGAGGCTGCGAGCGAGATTTGAGGATTTTAATCTTCTTTTTGAAGGTACAGGTAACAGTATAAGTTTTAAATTCGGGGACGAATTTCTTTTAAGAGGGGGAGATTGTAACACCTTAGAATGTGTTTTGTAGCTAATTATATTTTAATATATAGTTTTTAATAAAAAGTTTACCAAATTGGTTTTTAAATATTTTATCCTAATTATTGTGTATTTTATTAGAATTTTATTAGGCACACACACACTTGTGCATGATAACTAGGGTTATTTTGGGGTTAGCCATTTCTCTAATCTAGTGTTAGGTTTGTTTAAGAGTTATGGTTGTTAATAGTATGGGTTTTAAGCATGATGGTTTTCTTTTTTTTTTAATGTAAATGAATTTATAAAGGAGTTTTATTTCTTTTGTGGAAATGTTGACTTTGTGTGTGTGAGAGGGTATGGGGAGCATGGGGTGAACCTTACCTCATTAATGAGGAAAGAGTGAGAGAAGGAGGGGGGTTTTGTGTTACTCTCATTTGTTTCCTCATTTCCCTCACTCTCTCAAACACAAACACACTCACACACACACACACTCACTGCAGAGAGAGAGAGAGAGAGAGAGAGATAGCAGCAGAAGCAGCAGCTGAAGCAACAGAGAGAGAGAGAAGCAGCAGCAGCAGCAAGCCTTGGCAGTGACAACAACAACAACAACAACATCTACGACAACAACAGCATCATCATCATCACCTTCAGCAACAGCAGCAGCTTCCCCAGCAACAATAGCAACAGCAATAACAACAGCAACATCATCAGCACTTTATCATCATCATTATCATCATCAGCAACAGCAACAGGATCAGCAATAGCATCAGCAACAGCCTCATCTCCCTCACACACTTCTTCACCTACTCACTAGGGTCCAATTGGGTATATTTCTGAACCCCAAATCCCTAACTTGCTTATGGTGTATGGTTTTGTGTCGATTAGTGTTAAATTGCTAGTTTGTGCTTAATTGTGGTGTTTAAGTGGAAATTTGGTTGATTGTTGAATTGGTTAGCTACCTTAGGTTAATTAAGTGCTAATAAGGCCACTTCAACAGAGATAATCCCCAGATTACACTAAAATACCATATAGTTTGTGTTTTGTGCAATTGGTGTTTTTTTTAAAGCGATATTTGTGACTTTTGTGATCTGCTATAGACCCGGACCTTGCAGAGTAAAATTGAGAAAACTGGGGCATACTACCTAGGTCTAGAGCACACCGCATGAACACGAGCCCCAAACCCCATGTTCAGGCCGCCAATTTTGGCATTCTGGCCGCAATTTGCGGCCAGGAAGGGGAGTTGGGTCTTGGGGTTTTGGGTAGGGTACTCTGCAGTGTTTTCTAGGTCATTGGCATGTCTAGTTTTGTAATATTGTACCTGTAGGAAAATCTGGGACTATATGTCGCTTTTGTGTTTCGTTGTGTTTGCGCGATACGCGCGATACGTAAATGGGTTCTGTGATCCAGCGTATCGCGGCGTGTCGCGATGGTTTTAGACGCGTACACACACGATTCAGCGTATCGTGCACACGCGCGTTTAGTTCGCGACGCGAGTTTCTCGTTTCGATTCGATATTGCGTTTCGCAGGATATTTGGCTTAAATGTGTTTTCCATGTCGTATTTGCAGGTTTGCAGACAGGGGCTACGGACACGGCTACAGGGGGGAACAGATGATAGGATTCACCCAGCGTGGAGTTTAGGTGAGTAGATATAACATCTACAGGGGAATCGCCCGCATGGCGTTATGCGTCTGGGCTAGGGTTCTTTTACCTGTCGCACATTCTACGTCATTGTAGAATTGCGCCTTACTGCATTTCCTAGATATAGTTATATACTGTGACTAGCAGCCGTAGGACACTGCACACATTATTGACGGTCCATGTTGCACGAGCACGGATTGCATGCTACACACACACCGTCAATAATTGCCATGTCACACACTACCCTTATAGCTACCATTGCTTACCCCACTTGATATCTAGTTTATCGGTATACCTATAGTGTATCATACCTTTAGTGATAGGTATATTTTCACTTTGCGATACAGCTACAGGTATACCTTATACATATTTTACTTATACCGGGAGGGATTTCCTACATATGTTACTTATACCCAGGGGGGTATACGACATCAGTTCTTATAGGTAAATACCTATACTTTGCTACACCTGTATGTTAGATACATATTCAGTTGTTGTCGCATATTCACATTTACTGATGTTACTTAGCTGTACCTTATCATGATTTCGCATACATCTGGTTCAGCTATATACTTGTGTTTACCTGCTCGCATTCAGATATATCGCATACATTTATTCCTGTATTTATGCATTGTTTATCTGGATTTTATATGATGTTTTCGGGATTTGGGAACCGCGGGAGTTCATGAAATTATGCATACATGTAACAACCCGGTTTCCTTGATATGATATTTCGAGCGTCCCCCATGAGTTTTATCGGTGCTGATTCTATGCTCCATACGATGTGTGGTTGCCGTATGAGAGTACATGGTGGGGCCCGGTATGGTTCCCCTCGGCAAGAAGATCGATGGGTTTGCCGATTGAGCCTGGAGGCGGGCGAGTACCTACCGGTGATTGTTTGGACCTGGCAGTTGTCTGGAGGCTACTGGCCAGAGTAGAGAGATGGATGCGGGATGACCTGTACTGTCGGGGCCGAGGGCCGACACTGCAGACGGACCCCGTGGGCTGATCCGAACTGACGGAGCCCCATATACGAGGATTTCTGTGTCGATACTTGGCACACGGTTTCATGATATTTCTTTAACCCCCTTTTTGTATATATAACAGGGGATTTAGCCGTTGTTATATATACCCTTACACCAATATTAGTGGTATGGGACGCTAGTATATGTGTATTGCCCCCATCATATTTATTTCTGTACATATATATATCTTTAGGATGTTAGATTCTTATTTGAGATCGGACTTGGGATACTAGGTGATTCATTGGGACTTAGACATTGGATATACCTATGTGATTGGTGACTGTACATTGGGGATATAAGGGATTACTTGATACTGTACATTGAGGAGATGTGAGACTCATTTGATGTGAGTGCCCAATGTGGGGGCCTGGTTTGAGGATTTGGGATTGGAGTATCTTGATGGATTGTGATCCTACCACGACGTCAGGTTTCCGTGGAAAATGACATATTCCACCCTATACCTCACCATTACCTATCTTATGCACAGATTCATATATTGGTAGTACTTGTAGTGTACCCTTATGATAGTTGCATATTTGCATTCTCATATCCTGTTCGCATAGACATTGCATACTACTATCATGCCATCATTGCTTCACATATTGATTGTACCTGCTAGTGTACTCTCCCTATTTCAGCATTTGCATGATATATAATTATTGTAATCGCATATCTTAGATTCATGCTGTACGTGCATTCCTGCGATTACCTGCATATGTTTTATACTATTCACGAGTTGGCAACTCACCCCCGTTGTGCCACAGGTGTTTCAGGTTTTTCCCCAGAGTAGTCGAGGCAGGCTATTCCCCTATCCAGCTATCCAGCTACCATCTTTTGCTACAGATACCGCATCAGCTCACAGTACCTTTTTGCATAGGTGGGTTAGACGGTTATCTGTATTATATATTGTACCTTCGTTGTATTGTACTCTCCATCTACTGTTGTATTATTGACATAGAGACTTGGTGAGGACGTAGTGTGTATTATGGTGGATTTGATATCTTTATATATACAGCTTTTTCTCTACTGTCCTTATTCTTCTGTTGTATTCATATTGACTGGTCTTTATAAAAATGGGGTGTTGCTAAAATTTTAAAGAAAGAAAGTAAGACTTTTAAAGAATTTGGGTTGCGATTTCAATTGTTTTTAAACTTATATTATCTTTTCCGTATTTTTCTTGGTTTAGATTTCTGGGTTTGGCTTTCTTTTACTACGTTGCGTCTTTAGGCGTTGCGGAGTATTAGGGCCATCACGGGCCAATTTCTGGTCGTGACAGATTAATCATGTACTTGCTGATTCGGTGATAATATTTTCCTCGTTTTGCACCACCTAAGGCTTAGCAGTGACTCCCAGACCAGTTGGCCTTAGGGCACTAGGTGAAGAAGCACCCTCGCTATATTTTTTTATTGCTGCCTTGGCGATAACAAAACCAGTGTTCATTTTTTTGTTTTCGCCATTTTTATATTTTCTTCATTTTTTTTCTCATTTCCTTCATATTTTGGCTTTTAGACAAGAGCATTTCAAGGTATCCTCTACTATCCCGAGTTTCAAGACGTATGTAAGTGCATATAGTAGGGTATCAACATTCAAATGTTTGGCTTCCAGAATAGGAACTATTTTTCAGACTTATTTTTGTCCTCAGATTTGTGACTTCTTTCATCTTACTAACCCTTGGGACAACGGCTCATAACTACTTATTACTAGTTCGTTTAAGAAAACTTCTAATTTTCTAGGTTTCCATAAATTTTTCCAATCTTTTGGATGTAATTTTTCACTTTCTACTCTTTTGTTATAAAAGAAATTTTTTTTTGAAAATGTTGTGCTTATGCAAAATATGATGCAAATTGATGTGTAAATAAGCACAAACATCCCCCAAACCTGTTTACATCAGTGTCCTCACTGATGTCATCCGTTAAACTCAAAAATCTGTAGACTTGGGAGGAAATTATTAATGGGGGCAAGAATATATGAAAGTGAAAATCCTCCCCCAAACTTATTTTTGGCTCACAAATTTGAGGACAAAAGTAATGATCAAGAGCCAAAAATATACCCCTCCTCAAACATGAGTTAGACAATACGAAGCATTTTAAGAGGGGGTGAGTCATTTGGTCAAAGTAAGACTTTACAAAGACCAAAAGTCAACACCAACCATTCAAAGATTTTATCGGTATATCGTATAGGTTGGTAGAAGAATGTGTTGTATTGAGTCAAGAAAAAGTGGGGAAGGGATAAGAGGTGGTCTGGAAAGGGTTTGAAATTAGAGAAAAGAAAGAATGAGGATGAATGTGAATAATTAGGAAGAAGGAATGATGACGGTTCAACCTCTATAGGTGGAGATTGATTAATCACAAAATCAGTATTGTTTAAAAATTCAAGTTCGTCAGCAAAAAGTTCTTCAAAACATTTATCAATGGTGTGATTGAACATTTTGCTGTCAAAGAGTTTTATGCAAGAATTTATTCTACTTGATTCATAAAAAATCACTGAGGTAGAGGACTCGAAAAACTCATCTACCTCTTTTTCAAAAATATCCAAATCAAGTTGAATTTCTGGTATTACTGAACTTGAATTAACGGATTGTGATTTATCAAAACTCACTGAAACTATAGGAACAGAAGAAGAACCGGAGAAAGTAGAAGGTGAAATGGGTAAACAAATTGGTGTGTCGAGTGTTGCAGAACCAGATGTGGAAGATGGAGGCTGTATTTCTTCGGGTATACCTGTATCATCAACTTCAAGACATATTTGGGGTTCGGGAAGAATTAAAGGCTCAAGATGATGACCACAAGGAAGTGAAAGGATTTAATGAATTGGTGGGACAAAATCATCCAAAATTTCGGGTTCATCAATCAATATATCCCCAATGTCAATAACCTCATTCAAGTGAAGGTTAAAATTCTCAAACTCCTCATCAAAAGTATGGTTTTCAATCAGTTTTGGTTCAAGAGTGGAGGTGTAGAGATCACAAGGGTTGGGTATGGTTTCACTTGAAAGGGACCCTTCACAGTTGGGTAAATCAAACACTACAAAGTCACACAACTTATCAGACATTGCACTTGATGAATCTATGAAAATGGAGTTGTGGAGTTCAGTTTGGAATGGGGAGGTTTGATTAGGAAGGGTGTACAGTTCTGTCTTACTACGCAAATCCTTCATAATTTGATTTGTTAGTTCCATATATTTTTCTAATGTCTGCTCCAGACTAGTCTTGGGTTGATAAGGGGTTTTAGTATAAGATTGAAATTCCTGGGGATAATTAAAACTCCCAAATGACTGATTAGAAGAACTGTCTAGAGTAGGTGGAAAAGTCGGATTGGATTGATAGGAACAGAATGGTTGCTGAACTTGGGTAGGAGTAGGATCAATATTATGATAAGAAGAATATTGATATGGGTTGGTTGGTTGGTTATATACAAACCGCATATCAAACTCTTCTCCGGACAGTGGTGGTGATGGTTGATATTGGTCCGGGTTGAAACTTTGGCCTCTAAACCTAGCTATGTGCTCAGCAATGGACATTCGTCTAGGGGCTTCCTCACTCTGGGTATGAACTGAAACAGGTGTAGGATTAGGATATGGTTGATAAGACCTAGAATGAGGTGGCCAACTGTTTCTTCCTGCTTGTTCTATATGATCTCTTAAGGACATGGAAGAGCCGGACGGTATACCGAAGGGATTTCGAAAACAAGAGATATCTGGTTGTGGACAGCAATGCTCGGCAAGTGTTCTTCTGTTTAGGTCACCCATTATAAGAAGAGAAGAAGGGGGAAGGGGTAAAAAGGAGAGAAAGTAATTGGTTTGTTTTTAAAAGAAAGACGGATTTAGACAAATCACAAAAATGCACAACCCTAGAACTATGGTTACCTAGGTCCAGTCTCTAGACCGCTCCTAGACTTCCAAAAGACAAGCCGCAGGATAAATCCTCTACCGTCTCCGTACTACCCTTGTAGCCAGGTAAGTGCCAGGTAAGTGGGAAGGAACCACGTCGTGGGCCTAATTAAAAACCACTAGCCTTCGACACACTTGCCTAGGCACTACAAAAATAATGTGGATAAACGATAGATTACCCACGACCTTCCTATGTCCTTATTGAGCGCGACAGTCCTTAGAGTCTGGTCTAGATATTTTTTAAATTAATGAAGGGTTGATCTATATGCTTGGTTTATGATTTGTGGGGCTCAGGAAGGGTGATGAAATCTCCACCTAATCTTGATTTGGTCCTTGCCCCTTAAAGATCCGTATTAAAATATGCAAAAACAAACCGAAAAACAAAACTTTGCAAAAAGATTTTTGAGCGGCGATATTTTGCAAAGAATCCTGCAGAAAATGGATTTTATTGGATTTTAGAGGAGAGAGAAGGGAGTTAGAATCTTACCAGAGAAGTGTCAACCCTAGATCTCCCGTTTCCTCAAGTCCGTGACTCCAGATTTCCTCGCAAAAATTCACACAATAATCGTTGAATATATAATTTGCAGTTTTGTTTTAATAATGATATGACTCGTCTAAGAATTCAACACAAATAGTAAAAATAAAAAATTACGCACGTTTCCCCGGCAACGGCGCCATTTGATTGATTCGAAAGAGTGTTTGTAGTTTAACCGCAATCAATAACGGTATCGCACGTAGCTAGACCGAGATGAGTACGGGTCGTCCTCTGGAAAACGTGGAACCTTTTACTTTTACTTTAGATGTGTTGAGAAAAAGAGGAGGGATAAAGAATTTTATAGAAAGATTTCTAGATCTACGTTAAACAAGAATGTAAAATATAGATCTAGATTATTTTAAAGATGTAATTAATATAATAAGAGGGCTTGTAGGGCTCGTTAGGATTTAGTAGTTATGGACGATTAATTAAAAGTTACCCTTTTTATCCATTAATAGATTTAGAACTAGAACGACGGTGATGCGTGTAGATTAGGGTTTCTGGAGAGAAAATGAATCTCACTCTTAACCCTTATCTCGACACGGAACTCCGTTCATATCTAGCCTTTACCAAAACAATCATTAATCTAATCTCTAATCGCGGTCGGAACTAGCACAGAATTGCTAGCGCGCCCGATTAGGATGTTAATGATTCTTTTGATAAGGTTCCTAAACTTTATAGGACTTAAAAAGGGTTTAGTTATTTTCATCGTCCATTAGCCTACCCTAATCCTACGAACCCTAACAAGCGGAGAATTACTCGCGCATGTTGGGAGAAGAAGATGAAAAGAAAGAGAGGGGAAACATAATGTAAAATGCAAAATAATTAAATAAAATAACTACCTTTATTAATCAACTTGAACAATCTACACTTTATTCCGTAGAAAATGATTACAAACTAGTTGCTTCTCGATCTTTCCTAAGGAGGTAGACGAACAGTTGATGATCAGCCTGGATGCATGAGCGTCTGGGGCTTCGTGATCTTTTCGGCCTGATAGCTTTTCCAAGAGGCTCTCGGTGCCCTTTTATAGTGCAAAGCCAGAATCTTATTGTTGAAAACTTGGTAAAATTCAGCAATGAATGATCTCCCAAAATCTTTCCTTCCAACTCCATAATATTGCGGCGGATCCGTGGCAAATGGGGGCTAAGGCCGCGGATCCGCGGCCAATGGGTGAGATCTCTTGATCAAAATTCTTGTGCTTTCTTCTTTTGACAAGTGTCAATCCTAGGCACCTTCATAATTCAGAAATCTTCTCTCGGTTGCTTCCAGACTTGGTCTCCAAGTTTTGCTTCTTAATTAGGCAAGTTTTCTTCAACAAATTGATTTGTTTGATAAATTCTGCATAACAACTTGGAAAATTTTGCACAATAACCTCAAATAATATTTAGTAGACCTATTTCTACTAGGATTTGGTCAATGAATTTATTTGCATACATTTTTCTACCAAATACTAATTAAAATATATTAACACATGGAAAATGGTGTCTTTATACATAAACCCTCATATGTATAATATATCATAACAAAGTCCTTTTTTAATATGAAAATGGTAGGAAAAATGTAATACAAATGTGCAGTTTTATCAACTGAACAGTACCGCATACCCAACATCTCAAAATGTCATTCGAACTGCGCTTGAGGAAGGGCCTTTGTAAATGGATCCGCCGTGTTCTCTTTTGTATCCACTCTCCGGACCTCGATCTCCTTGCGATCTACGATCTCCCTGATCAGGTGATACCGCCTTAAGATGTGTCTGGATTTCTAATGGGACCGTGGTTCCTTCGCTAAAGCTATAGCCCCATTATTATCACAATACATAGGTATTAGATCAACAATGGACAGAACTACCTGAAGTTCAGCTATGAACTTCTTCATCCAGACCGCTTCTTTTGCGGCATCGCTTGAAGCAATGTATTCAGCCTCCATCGTCGAGTCTGCGACGGTGTCCTGTTTGGAACTCCTCTAACACACCGCCTCTCCATTGAGGGTAAACACAAAACCCGAGACAGACATATTGTCATCCTTGTCACTCTGGAAGCTTGAATCGGTAAAAGACTCGACCCTGAAGTCTCCATTACCGTAAACCAGGAACATCTCCTTAGTCCTTCTCAGGTACTTGATAATGTTCTTCACCGCTTTTCAGCGGTTCTCACCTAGGTCTGACTGATACCGGCTCACCACGCTTAGCGCATAAGCTACATCTGGTCTTATGTTAGCGATATATGCCCTAGAGGCCATTATTGTATCATACTGGATTGTATATTACTTAATGGAAGCTTGGGATATACACGGATATAGTAACAGTCTTGCTCGAAATAGTAGTATGATACCTGGTTTGTTTCTACCTCAATATGTGCATGTGTTTTCTTAGCATATCGCTTATACATATTGGTAGAGCCCTTAGGATCTTTGCTTAATTACCAACATTATGATGGCAGTCACACTAGTGGGGGCTGGGTTATCTATAAGCACATCCTATAAAGGTCCCTAGTCATAGGATTATCGAGATAAGGCATCGATACTCCATGGTAGACTAGTGTATATGCTTCTCATCCTAGCTGGGGAGATGGTCTGTCCCACAGCCATCAGTACGTCGTACTGGAGATAGTATGCAGGTGCTCATTAGGTTATGAGTACACTGGACAGGACTCATTGGGAACTGTTGGTGGGTATTATACCTATCGTCGGGTAGAAGTTCCCAGGTGACATGAGTACAGCTTAGTCCGTCGACTTAACACTGCTACTTTGCATCGAGTGTGTTCCCACTGTACTTTGATTACTACCCTACCATGGCTCAAAGGATTCGTGCAAACAGGCAGTAGTTGGGTGCAGTCCCGAAGCACTTAGAGGCAGTGGCGGTTAGATAGGATTCATTTCTCCCAGTATTGGGGGTTGATATCACCTTGTGTTCGGAAGGCCATTACACAAAGTCCTTGGTCAAGGCAAGCGGGATTTACTGATAGGTATTCCAGTAGTTTCTCATGGTGTATTGGGTTACTCTCCGAAATGACTTATTGCGCTATTAGGGCTCTGACGATTACTGCCCCCCCAAAGCCCGATATGCGATATTCTTAGATGAACAGACCGGACTGTACAGAGATTGTCACATTCAAGCTCAGTAGGAGTTCGGATGGGTTTTCCTCATCAGCCTTCTTATCGACATCTACCAGGGGACCATTACGTGCAGCTAGTATCGCTTGCGGCATATGGTTAAACCCACTGCCAGCGTAGTGTCGAGTCTTTAGAGTCCCACATAGAGAGTTTCCCTGCACTGGGCAAAAGGTGTAGATGTCGTATGGTTTTACGGCAGGGCTTCGATCACTTACGTCCACTTGTGCGCGTATGATGTTCGGGCAGATAATACTATTGGGCTTTGGTTTAAGCCAATTCCTAGTATTATATTGATGGATCAGTTTCGTTTCTTTGTATTCGTATTTCTTGGAACACGAATGCGGGTATGTTTATACGGATGAGAGGGGCACGGAAGGAGACACCTCATTAGGGTTTTGACCATTTACTTGATTAAAACAATTATGAGGTGGAGGAAAGTATTTGTTATTTTTGTAAATGATAATTGAGGCGTGGCTACTAGTTTTGACTACTTGACTTTATTTGACCATTTGACTTGGCTTGACCACTTGACTTGGTTTGACTTAGATATTTTTGTGAGATATTTTGTGACCTACATATTTTGATGAGATATTTTTAATGTCATGCTTGTGGTCATGTCAAGTTAGCCATCTAATTTTCATTTATCATTATCATTTATCAAAATCATTTCTTTTTTCTCAAGTGAGCTCTCAAGCTAACTCTCTTCTTCTTCCTCACTTCAAAACCTTAAAAGCTCTCATGTGTTGAGAATCCTAGGGTTTCAAGAGACAAATAAATCCATCTTTATACTCTACATCATCTAGGCCATCAAGTTTAGCAAGCTTGTTGCCCTAATTACCTCGATTTTGAGGTGGAGCTCGGACTATAGACTCTCGGGTGGATTGTCTTTGACTCGAGGAAGCCGTCGAAGAAGCTATGATCCGGATCGATCCTTGGAGCTTACATAGACGAGGAGGACAGCGATGAAGACCCGAAGGACATGTATCGTAAGGTATAACTTCGTATCCGAGAAGTTAAACCTCAAGTAGTTTGCTAGCTAGGATTTATGGACGATCCTTGGTTCTAGTCAATGTTGTGAAGCTCGTAAAAATCATTTTTTGCAAATTCCGCCTCCCCGCGAACACATGGGGTGCGCGACATCGAGTTACAGTGGTATTAAAGCCTCTCATAAACCTTAGATAGCTTGTAAAGATGTTAGAATTCCGCCGTTTTTGTCGCGGAAAAACTATGGTCAAAAACAGTTTTCAAAAGTGAGGTTTTGAGTTGTTTGCACACCCCGCGGGCTCACGGTTTGAACCGAGAAGTGGCGGGGTGAACTGTGCGCACCATGGGGACACCCCGGGGGGACCAACGGTTAGGACCACCCCCCAAGGCCACCATGGTTTGTCATGTGTCTTCGCCTCCGCGAAGATTCGGGCAGGTTTCGAGTTCGTTTCGACTCCCGGATTGGCTCAAAACTTTCAGTTTTGGAACTTTAGCTCACTGGATTTACATGTCTTGGAAAATTGTTTAAGTTTGCTAATTGCGTGCGGAATTCTAATGTCGTAGTTACTTTACAAGCTTTGTGATGTATATATGTTTTTGGAAATGTCGACTAATTGCTATACGTCGATTAGTCGGGGTTGCACATATCTGTAATGTTGTTGTGATTGTTTGTGTATATGAACTTGTTAGATCGTCGTGGAGGAATAGCTGGGGATGTAAGATGAGTGTTTTCATTCTTTCATTCGATGTATAAATTTGTAAAGTGATGTAATATTATTTTTGCGGGGCACATCCGGGTTGAGATTGTTGCCACCGTTGTATTATTTCTTTTA
Organism: Agapanthus africanus; assembly: GCA_030015575.1. Taxonomy (NCBI): domain Eukaryota; kingdom Viridiplantae; phylum Streptophyta; class Magnoliopsida; order Asparagales; family Amaryllidaceae; genus Agapanthus; species Agapanthus africanus. The sequence goes on along the minus strand of JASDDO010000010.1, from coordinate 305,163,291 downwards.
CTGTTTTTGCTCCTAGGATAGACCCAAGGTGGGGTGAAAAAACTACCGGGTAGTTTGAAGTGTCGAGTGGCCTACTCACTTTGTTGAGGGAGGTTGCTTCACTTCAGATATTTGGTGGGTAGTTTGCCGCTCCCATAGGGGTCTAGGGTGGGGTTTGGCTATTCATCAGGACTGTAGAATTTGTCTTTCGTTACAGGCTCAAACGAAACACGGAATTCCTAGTAAATCCAATGTGTTCATGTGTGGTCTAGAATGCCTATCATTGCGTCTGAAGAATGGATATTATTATATATTTATTATATAATAGACGTTGCTTATGTTTTGCATCCGCGCTAGTCCAGCCCCCGCTCTGTCGTTAGTTAAGTAACCTAACGAGTGATGACGGGACCCCGTGGCGAATGCGGATGGCATAAGCGTACGTTGTATTTTTGTTGTTTTCTGCAATGGTAGGTTAATTGATGGGACTGCATTATATTAATGCAAAGCAAACAAATTAAAGCTGAATCGTTGGATCAAATTTTAAAACCACTCGGTTATTTTAAAACAGCAGACTTTTAAATGCGAAGCTTAAACCACTCCTTTTAAAAGCTATCAGGTTCTTTCGATTATATCAAGTTCACTACGTTCACGGTTTCGCCAAAACCATTCATAGCCCTCCGTCATTTCCTATGAATAGTCGGTAGTATTCAAACTATGTTTGTTGGTCTTCGTCAAGGCATAGTGATTGGTAGCTGCCGGGTGTTCATATGTTGCATAGATAGATGCGTTGGTTTAGGACAGTCGTACTACTATTTTGGCCTTCGTCAAGGGTATGTGCGGTTGGGTTCAAATTAACCTGGACAATGACGGGTAGAACTTGACATGTGACTTATGATATGTTGGCCTTCGTCAAGGTCATAAGAGCATGGGACAAAAATCCACATCGGGAGTTTCTAATGAAACTGAAACTTGCTAGTGCTGCATACCATTTGGAGTGTGATAATGTTGGTAGGATTCCTTAAGGATTATCACACGATGATATTTGTATCCCGGTCCTCCTGTGAGTATCCGCTACTCCTCGGGAGATTCTTTACTTAACTATCAGTGCTATAAACCAAGTAGGTGTCTAGAACAGTGTTAGCGGGGCTACGCCTCTAAGGAAAAGAGGTTTTGTAATTAAGGAACTTCGCGAAAGCATTGGAAAACCTCTCTCGAAGTACCGACACTATCCTGGACGAACGGTTAACCAAGTATTGTACGGTGAGATCAATCCTGACTAATTCTTCTTTTATGGTTTGAGGAAGGATTCGAGAAACAGTGGAAGCCATCCTGTTTAGATAAATTAAAAACCAATATAAACTTGCAAGAGCATCATGCTGAGTGCATTCTTCTCTCTCTCCTAAATAAAGCGATAAGGTAACTAGATTAGGTTACAGATAAATAATAAAATGACTGAGTTATACTATAATGACTGGCAAAGATTTGTCTAGATGTCCATTACCTATGACAAGCTGGACCACCTCATTACTACTCAAGCCCCTGCCGTCCCACGTCCAGTTTCCACCGTCACGGATAATGATATCTATAAGACAAGGGAAAAGGATAGTGTGAATGCCAAGTGCTTCGTGTTGGCATCAGTTGATGGTGTATACCAGAGGAGGCCCGAGAAGATGGACTTGGTTTCTATCTTCCTCCATAACAAAGTTTTATATGGAGAGCAATCTCATATCGCAAGATATGAGACCTCGAAGGAATTGCTTCAAGCGAGGTTGGCTGTTGGGTCATCTATAGGGGACCACGTCCCTACAATGATTAGCTATATTAAAAAGCTCACAGACCTGGAGACCACGTTGGGAAATGGTTCATATGCTGACTTGTTTCTACAGTCCCTACCTCCTATATACTCCCAGGGGAAGAAAGTTATACTTCCAGTTGAGGGCACCTTGAAGGAAACCAGGGAGACACCCGCTCTGCTTATTGAGAAATCTTCCTCTTCTGGATCTAAGGCGGATGCCAAGGGTGAGAAGAAGAAGACCTCCACAAAGCCGATAGGCGGTGTCGGTAAGGTAGAAGAAAAGGGAAGGGCAAAAGCTTCGGGGTTAACTGTAGGGAAGGAGGTATGTTTCTATTGTTACGGGAAAGAAAATTGGCAGAAAGGATGCAGGGCTTGGAAAGCCAGAATCCAGGATCCAAAGCATGTTGTGTCTTCGACTTCGGGTGTGTTACTGGTTGAAAACAGTCTGTCAATTAACTCTACTTCCTGGGTACAAGATACCGGATCAGGATCTCATATCTGTATTTCATTACAGGCTTTGAGAAATCGTAGAGTTATCAGGGCAGGTGATATGACTCTCAGGTTTACAAACGGAAAGAGTGTGAACGCTGTATCCGTTGGGTATATCACCTAGAATTGAAAAGTAGGAAGATATTGATTCTACGTATTTTTTTGTGTGTACCAAGTCTAGGTTGTAAGCGATGTGGTTCACATCCACCTAAATTAAAGTTTGATTGGGTCAGCTACACTAGAGGACAATATATATTGAATCAAGCTCCGGTTTTCAAACGTCCAGAACACACTTAAGAGAAAGTCACCATAATTAAATAAAACTTTCTTATGGCATTGTAGACAGGGTCACATCAATGAAACACGGCTGTCGAAGTTACATATAGAGGGATATTTGGATCTGTTCGAATATCAGTCTTATGCAACTTGTCAATCTTGTCTCATAGAAAAAATGACAAAGACTCCGTTCACTGGACATGGAGTAAGAGAGAGAAAGCTCTTGGGACTCATACACAGCGACGCGTGTAGTCCAAAATCTATAGATGCATGAAGTGGTTATTCCTATTTCATTTCTTTTACGGATAATTTCTCTAGGCTAGGACATGTCTTCTTGATGAAGCATAAATCCGAGACCCTTTGAAAAATTCCGAGAATATAAGAATGATATGGAAAAACAAACAGGAAAAAGTATCAAGACACTGAGATCTGATCTATGTGGTGAATACTTAAATTGCTGAGTTCCTAGATTACTCAAAAGAGAATGGAATTCTCTCTAAGCTTACTCCTCCATACACACCACAACACAACGGTGTATAGGAAAGGCGGAACAAAACCCTATTGGATATTGTTCGTTCGATAATGAGTAACGCTGAGTTTCCGCGATCCTTATGAAGTTATGCACTAGAATAAGCTGCATATCTTTTGAATAAGGTTCCTACCAAGACTGTGCCTACCAGACCATATCAGATGTGGAGTGGGAAGAAACCCTATCTTCAGTATCTGAAGATATAGGGATGTCCAGGGATTGAAAGAATTTTAGTTACCGTAATCAGGACGGTGTCGCTTTGCAGCTAGCCGCGATGAGTACGGGTCGATCCTCAGGGAGACGGAGCGTTTTAAGTTCTTTTTCTCACGAGTTAATGCGCGAGCGCGGAAAGTTCATATCTAACCTATGTGTTATATGCAAAGTATAAAGCTTGTTAGGAAAAGATACAATAGTGTAAGCTAAGGAAATCCGCACTAAAACCTTTGAGCCGAACTTAACGATTGAAGCTAGAACAATCGGCAACAACGTGGATTAGGGGAATTAACCACGGTATTAGAAATCCGGCTCATTGACCCGTGTCCGTCCATTCTTGTCTCTTGCTTTCGCCTCCGGCCAAACCGAATGCAACCGGTCGCGGTTAGAAATCACCGTTACCTTGGAAGGGTAGGGTGCCTAACAGAGCGCTTGCGTAACGTTTGGACGGAGTTCAATGGAAAATACAAGAAAAGGAAATGAGAAACGGAACGTTAACTTACAATATCGTATTCTTTTCCTAACAACACATATTCACAAACATTACAATAACAAACCAAAAAGAGCAAAGAAAAGAACAAAGAAAAGAAAAGAAAATATTACAAGTACGAAAGTGCATAGAATTTAAAGTGCAAGTAAGTAAAGGCAAGAATGAAATTGCAAGAATGTAAAGTAAGTAATAAAAGAGCAAGAAAGTAAAATAGCAAGAATGAAAAGAGCAAGAATAACGAGGAACCCAAATATTCAAAATGATATCTTTATTATGTCCAAGATACAACCTTGAGATCAATAGCCAAATCTTAAACTTGCAAGCTCATTAAAGAGGTTGCAAGATCAAGAGAAGACCATGAACTCAAGGGAAAGCTAAGCTATGTGCAAGAGAACCAAAAAGAAAACAAAAAGAGTTACAAAGTGTATGAAATATTTAACAAAACTTGGACCCTTGACCCCTTGCCCACTGCCTGCTTTTATAGGAAAAAAAGAAGATTAAAAAAACAATAAAAATAGGGCTGCGTGGCATCAAGGGATCAACTGAAGAAAGATGGGGCCCATCAGGCACTACTTGGCTGGCCAGCTCGGCCAAAGAGGGTAAGTGCTCGGGCCAATTCCGACCACTGGGTCTCGAACTTGGTTTGTGGTCTTTTGTTGTCCCCGGTATCACTTTGGTGCAGTTTGTTTTCTCAGTAAAGGTTTTGGATGCACACAGGGTTTTTGGAGGGAACTTGAAACTTTAAGTCAACACACACTTTATGCATTGAATGCACATCACACTCATGCCCACTTGCTCCTAGCTGTCATGAGTGTGTGCTATGGAAGCCCCCCTAGGTTCTAGTATTCACTTGTGTACACACTTGTATTGTGTTGGTCCATTTAGATAAAAAGTACGTACACAAGCATGTTTCACAAAGAAACCCAAGAATTATCGGTCGGTTTGCGGTTCTGGTTGCATTTATGGCTCACAACTGTAATATCCATGATTTTAAGTGTATTTCCAGTATTTTGTCACGGATACCTATAATCTGTAATACTGAGCAAACACTGATTAATAGTACCGATAAATGCAAAAAATAGATAATGAATGAGCGGTATTAAAATGCAATATTCTGATCTGAACAAATACCCGCAAACTTATCTTTTGCTCGTCCCGAGCAAAACAAAATCCTAGCCTCACTTTCGCAGGGAACGCGATTGCACTGATCTCGTGCAACAAGTCGTTAAACCTCTAGGTGTCCTTAGTAGGAGGAGTGTTGTCTCCTGAGGGTTTTCAGCGGATACTACCCACAAAATCCCATCAAGCTAGTTTCATAAGTTAATATTGATTCTACTCCTATAGTTTAGTATCTAGGTTAGAAATTCTAATATCCTAAGTTAGAAATATCCAACCCTTATGTTTCACACCACCTTTCTATTTAACCTCAGATCCTATACATTCCAAAAAAGTTTAAAAAGATGTTGGTATCTCCTGAGTTTTCCTTCTAAAGTGCGGTCTCAAATCAGGGATTTTTATCAACTTTACAGAAAACATAAGTCTTATTCTTTATTTCTATCTTTCATCCAAACATCGATTGTATACATATACGTGTATGTAAATTATTCACCCCTACACTTAAGAATTCAATTCAAGCTATAGTACCCTTGCCCTAATACCTAATACTACTTCTTTTCATTAAATGATGGACGGGTTTGCTTACACACTGATTGATACGAAAAAGTGTGTTTGTAGAATAACCGCAATCAGAACGGTGTCGCGCGTAGCTAGACCGAGGTGAGTACGGGTCGTCCTCGGGGAAACGTGGAATCTTTTACTTTTACTTTAGATGTGTTGAGAAAGAGAGGAGGGATAAAGAATTTTATAGAAAGATTTCTAGATCTACGTTAAACAAAAATGTAAAATATAGATCTAGATTATTTTAAAGATATAATTAATATAATAAGAGGGCTTGTAGGGTTCGTTAGGATTTAGTAGTTATGGACGATTAATTTAAAGTTACCCTTTTTATCCATTAATAGATTTAGAACTAGAACGACGGTGATGCGTGATTAGGGTTTCTGAAGGGAAAAGGAATCCCACTCGTAACCCTTATCTCGACACGGAACTCCGTTCATATCTAGCCTTTACCAAAACAATCATTAATCTAATCTCTAAACGCGGTCGGAACTAGCAAAGAATTGCTAGCGCGCCCGATTAGGATGTTAATGATTCTTTTGATAAAGTTCCTAAACTTTATAGGACTTAAAAAGGGTTTAATTTTTTTCATCGTTCATTAGCCTACCCTAATCCTACGAACCCTAACAAGCGGAGAATTACTCGCGCATGTTGGGAGAAGAAGATGAAAAGAAAGAGAGGGAAAACATAATGTAAAATGCAAAAAAAATAATTAAATAAAATAACTACCTTTATTAATCGATTTGAACAAACTACACTTTTAATCCATAGAAAATGATTACAACTAGTTGCTTCTCGATCTTTCCTAAGGAGGTAGTCGAACAGTCGATGATCAGCCTGGATACGTGTGCGTCTGGGGCTTCGTGATCGCGTCGGCTTGATAGCTTTTCCAAAAGGCTCTCGGTGCCAATTTATAGTGCAAAGACAGAATCTTATTGTTGAAAACTTGGTATAATTTAGCAGTGATTGATCTCCTAAAATTGTAGCAAAAGATCTCTCTAGATTGCCGCGGATCCGCGGCCAAAGGGGGGGTATGGCCGCGGATCCGTGGCCATTTGATCACAACTCTTCATCAAATTTTGGGGTCTCTGTCTTTATGACATTTGGCAATCCTAGGCACATTCAGATTTCAGAAATCTTCTCTCGGTTGCTTCCAGACTTGGCCTCCAAGTTTTGCTTCTTAATTTGGAAAGATTTCTTTAACAGCTTGATTTCTTTGATATATTCTGCATAAAAACTTGGAAAATTCTGCACAATAATCTTAAATAATATTTAGTAGACTTAGTTCTACTAGGATTTGGTCAATAGATTTATTTTCATACATTTTCCTACCAAATACTAATTAAAATATATTAACACATGGAAAATGGTGTTTTTACACATAAACCCTCATATGTATAATATATTATAATAAAGTCCTTTTTTAATATGAAAATGGTAGGAAAAATGTAATACAAATATGCAGTTTTATCAACTGAACAAATACCCCCAAACTTATCTTTGATCGTCCCGAGCAAACTAGTTTATTTAAGAGGAGAAAAAGAAAGGAGAAAACTAAGCACACTTTCGTAGGCAGACACGATTGCACTGAGCACGTGCTACAAGCCGTTAAACCTTTAGGTGTCTCTAGTAGGAGGAGTGTTGTCTCCTGAGGGTTTTCAGCGGATTACACCCACAAAATTCTATAACAAAAGAAAGATGGTGAAATTTACATATAAAGATAAGAACCATGAAAGAAAGGCCTTGAAAAGAAGAGTTTCTAACTATACTAGCTTTTCAGTTGTCATGAGCCCTATCTTAATAGTCATGAAAAAATGTTAGAAATCACATCATCTCTCAATAAAACATCGTCTTTATTTTTCATTCCTACCTTTCATCCAAATATTGATCATATAACCCTACGTGTGTGTAAAGAATATCCCTACACTCGGAGAATTCAATTCAAGCTATCATACTCTTGTCCATCTACCTTAGTACTTTTTAATTTGATGAATATTAAGATTTGCTCATACATTTTCATGTGACCGTTAATACTTCTTGAGGTACTAACAGACCGATTACTTATGTGCTTGCTGATTAGGTGATAATATTTTCCTCGTCTTGCACCACCTAAGGCTTAGCAGTGACTCCCAGACCAGGTGGCCTTAGGGCACTAGGTGAAGAAGCACCCTTGCTATATTTTTTTATTGCTGCCTTGGCGATACAAAGCAGTGTTCATTTTTTTCTTTTCACCATTTTTATATTTTCTTCATTTTTTTTCACTTCCTTCATACTTTGGCTTTTAGACAAGAGCATTTCAAGGTATCCTCTACTATCCCGAGTTTCAAGACGTGTGTATGTGGATATAGTAGGGTATCAACATTCAAATGTTTGGCTTCCAGAATAGAAACTATTTTTCAGACTTATTTTTATCCTCAGATTAGTGACTTCCTTCATACTTTCTAACCCTTGGGACAACAGCTCATAACTACTTATTACTACTTCGTTTAAGAAAACTTCTAATTTTCTTGGTTTTCTTAAACTATTCCTATCTTTTGGATGTAATTTTTCACTTTCTACTCTTTTGTTATAAAAATTTTTAATGCCCGCTGTCAAAGATAATTCAGTGAATACAAACCTTCCCCCAAACCTGTTTTCAGCAATGTCCTCACTGATGTAGCCTTTTGAGAACAAGGACCTGTATACTAAGGGAGAGATACAAGGGGTAAAACAATAGCTAAATGAAAAATTCCCCCAAACTTATTCTTTGACACGCACAGATATTCAATCAAATCCATTTTTACTCACCTCCATTCTTAAAATGAGAAAATGTTAAAAAAATATGGAGGTGAGGCGGAGGAAATTTAGTTTTGATAAAGCGGCTCCTGTAAAAACAGGAGCTCCTCCGCGGGGTCAGCAGAAAAATACGGTTTTAATCTATACCCATTTACTTTAAAAATCGAACCGTTTTTCAAATTTTCGACTTCAACTGCCCCGTGCGGGTGTACATACCGCACCACAAAAGGTCCTTTCCAATGAGATTTAAGCTTACCCGGATGAAGATGGAGACGGGAATCGTAAAGAAGGACTTGTTGCCCCGATGTGAAGGTTTTTCTAAAAAGATTCTTATCGTGGAACACTTTGGTCCTATTCTTTACTATCACCGCATTATCGTAAGCTTCATCGCGGAGTTCGCTTAGCTCATTCAATTGCAGCTTCCGATAGCTGCCTGCATGATCAAGATCAAAATTAAGCTCTTTAATAGCCCACATTGCCTTATGTTCAATCTCGACAGGGAGGTGACATGCCTTCCCAAATACAAGGCGGTATGGAGACATACCAAGATCGGTCTTATAAGCGGTGCGGAATGCCCAAAGAGCATCCGTCAATTTGGTTGACCAATCTTTACGGTTCTTAGAAACCGTCTTCTCCAATATCTGTTTGATCTGCCTATTTGAGATCTCAGCCTGCCCGCTTGTTTGGGGATGATAGGGCGTAGAAAGCTTGTGAGTGATTGAATATTTCCGCATCAAGGCCTCGAAAGACCTATTGCAGAAATGTGTCCCGTTGTCGCTAATGATAGCGCGAGGGTGTCCGAATCGCGAGAAGTTGTTTTCTTTATGGAACTTAATGACATCTTTGTTGTCATTAGTGCGACACGGTATAGCTTCCACCCACTTCGAGACATAATCAACCGCTAACAAGATATATAGATTCCCAAAGGAGTTGGAAAAAGGGCCCATAAAATCAATACCCCAAACATCAAATATTTCCACAACCAATATAGGTTGGAGCGGCATCTCGTTCCTTCGTGAAATCCGACCCAAATGCTGACATCGCGGACAAGTTTTGCAATGTTCAAATGCATCTTTAAATAATGTTGGCCAATAAAAGCCACATTGCAAAACTTTCTCCGTCGTTTTTCGAGGTCCAAAGTGACCGCCGCATGCCTGATCATGACAAAATGATAACACGCTCTTGAATTCATCATTAGGGACACACCTGTGAATGATTTGATCGGAACAATACTTGAATAGATATGGTTCATCCCAGTAAAAATATTTTACTTGGGATAAAAATCGAAGTTTTTCTTGTTTCGACCAATCGCTAGGTATAAGTCCCGTAGCAAGATAGTTCACGATATCCATGAACCAAGGTTCATAGGATACATTCAAGAGCTGTTCGTCAGGGAATGAGTCATTTATCGGCACGGTCATAGTTGGCGAAGAAGTGATGCGTGAAAGATGGTCGGCTACAACGTTTTCACATCCACTCTTGTCTTTGATAACAAGATCAAATTCTTGTAACAATAGGATCCAACGTATTAGCCTGGCCTTTGCATCCTTCTTCGTTAAAAGATGTCGTAGGGCGGAGTGATCTGTGTAAACCACAATAGGCGAGCCAATCAAGTAGGGCCTGAATTTCTCTAAAGCAAATACAACTGCCAAGAGTTCTTTCTCGGTAGTTGTGTAATTTATTTGTGCATCATTCAAGGTCCTACTTGCATAGTAAATTACATGTGGCATCTTATCAATATGTTGTCCCAAGACAGCACCAATAGCAAAATCTGATGCGTCACACATAAGCTCGAACGGGTGGTTCCAACCCGGAGATGATAGAACGGGGGTTGTAGTGAGTGATTCTTTAAGCGATTCAAAAGCAGCCTCACAATCCGAATCGAAGTGAAAAGTAGTGTCCTTGGCCAATAGAAGGGTTAAGGGTCTAGCAATTTTGCTAAAGTCCTTAATAAATCTCCTATAAAATCCTGTATGGCCAAGAAAGGATCGTATATCTTTGACGCAGTTGGGACGAGGGAGGTTATGAATGACATCTATTTTAGCTCTGTCAACCTCAATGCCTTTTCGTGAAATTATATGTCCAAGTACAATACCTTCTTGGACCATAAAATGGCATTTTTCCCAATTCAAAGTCAAGTTCTTATCCTTACAGCGGGTAAGAACAGCGTCAAGATTACGAAGGCAGTCCTTAAAGGAGTCCCCAAAAATGGAGAAATCGTCCATAAAAATTTCTAGAAAATTTTCCACCATATCTGAAAATATCCCCATCATGCACCGCTGAAATGTAGCGGGAGCGTTGCATAACCCAAAGGGCATGCGTCTATAAGCAAAAGTTCCGAAAGGACAAGTAAAAATGGTTTTATCTTGATCCTTTTCGGTGATGGGGACCTGGTTGTAACAAGAGTATCCGTCCAAGAAACAGTAGTATTCGTGTCCCGCTAATCGTTCCAACATCTGGTCAATAAAAGGTAGAGGGAAGTGATTGATTAGTCGAAAATATCGTATATTTTAGCCGGCAATTTCCTCATCATTTGCACTCATTTAGAAGTATACGGTATTCATATTTCACATATTAGCAAAACAGTCACAGATTATCAGATTACATGTATTAGACCTTAAAACCGGCATTTCTAGGGAAATTGACTGCATTGCATGGCATCGCAATATTTCTATATGTCGAAACGCGTATTTTGAAGTCTGTGCAGGAAACTAGAAGCGTGCTCGAATCAACGCTGCTCAAAAGATACGCCAACTCACTAACTTCAGATCTGGTATCAATTCAAAGGAGCAATCACAAATCAATATATCAGAAGAAGCCCTAAAATACAGAACAAGGCCACACCAGAAGACCCAAAGCCCAAGCTCATCAAAGAGCCGCAGATCCGCGACAATGGCTTGCTTGTGCCGCGGATCTGCGGTGGAACCAGGGACTTACCTCCTCAATTTTGGTGCACAATGCTTCATTCAGGGCCCACTGTTCAGAAATGTATCTCAAATTCCAGAAGAATCTAGGGGTTTCTGCCAGATCAGCAAACTAGGGTTTCCAAGCCTAATTAAACCTAGCTTAAACCCTAAGCTAGCTCCTAACAAACTACCTTCTAGAAGACTCAACAAACTTTTGGAGGGAACTACCATTTCAAACCTAAACCTTGGGTTTGGGAAGTCTATAAATAGAAGTCTAGACCTAGGGTGAAATATCATGTGGAGATAGATAGAATCAAACCATTACTTGTGTGATTTATTTTAGTTCATTTTTTTAGCTAATCTCCTTCTTCATCTCCTTCCTCCACAAGTCTAGTGAGAGGGCTTGTGGGAAACCCTAACCCTAATTCCAATTAAAATCAAGATCCCGAGTACCCATTAAGCAAGAAGCCCTACAACCTTTATGAGCGAAGCCGATCTTCAACGGAGCAAGCGATCCGAGCCGATCCACGACTCACGAAGCCGAGCGACGCCCGATCAACAATTTAGATTCTTCCTCTTGTAGTTCTTGAAGCGAATGTAATCAAAATTGTTGAGATAAATAAAGGTGATATTCTTTTATCTTGTTTTCTTTAAATTCTGCATCATGATATCTTTACAATTCGTAAATATTTTCTGTGTGGTGATGTGTGAATAAAACTTCGCTCGTCGAGGAGTCGAGACGGTCAATAGAATGATGATGTAACATAGCTTTAATCGATTCTTGAGTCCTACGTGTTTTGAAAACCCTAGCAAGTTCAAGAAACGACGACCCATTTTGTTTCGATGCTTTCTTGATTGATATCGTTCGAAATTGGGGAGTTACGATCGTTTCTTGAATTTGGTAGAGGCTAGAAAAGGAATGATATCGATGAAAGAACAAGGGTTAAAAGATGAAACCCTAGTTTCATCAAGAAAGCCCTAACTCTTGTCGATTATCATCGATCTAGTATCAATCCTTCGAAGGACAAGAACACGAAATCTTAAGATTACATCACATCTATAGATCCGATCGATTCCTACGAGCCTCTTTAAGATTCTTTACTGTTGATTGGAAATATTATCGAAACCCAATTCTTGATTGTTTATCAGTTTCTTGATTCTTGATTAAACATCGTGACACCTGAATCAATTGATAAATTCTTGAATCATGTTTTCTTTTCTTGTCAATTAACTTTTCAATTCAAACGAAGCAAATATAAAAACGAATCGTGCAATCCCTGTGGACGATCCACACTCACTTACAATCTACATCCGACACCGTAGTTGATTGCGGTCAAATAATTTTTGGTTGTGATTTCTTTACAATTTCCAACAACACAATCTAAAATCGTATTCAATCAAATGGCGCCGTTACCGGGGATCGCGCGCTAGTTCGTTTCATTTTATAGTTTGAATTGAAAGATTTATTTCATTGTGATTTTTGAGATCAAAATTCGTGCAAACCCTAAACAATTTGTTGTGTTTCATTGCAAGGAAATCTGGAGCTGTTTGGGAATTGAGAAAATTTTTTGGAAAATACCAGAAAGCAGAGGGAGTCTACAGAGACTCTCTGGTGAATTTTGGTGGGGTGATCTCATCAAGAGACCGCGATTCCACTGTGGGAGTGCCCAATTGCGGCGGTTCGGCCGCAAGTTGAAGGGATCCCTGTGCCAAATTGCTTCAGGTGACTTCTTTACTTCTCCTCTCTCTTCTTTTTAGCTCCAACTAACACTTTGCTGTAGGATTCTTTGCAAATAATCGCAGCTTGCAAATTGCAAAAGTAAATTTGTGCGTGATTTTGTTTCTTAGTTGTTTGCATTCTAAATACGGATATTAAGGGGCACGGCCAAATCCAAATTAGGTGGGGATTTCATTACCCTTCCTAGGCCCCGAAAATCGCAAAACTTGCATCCGCATTGACCCACATTAACTAAAAGAAATCTAGAGATGACTCTAAGGACTGTCACGCTTAATTAGGACAGAAGAGGGCCGTGGGTAATTCATTGCTTATCCGCGTTTTCTTGTGGTGCCTAAGGCGAGTGTGTCTAAGGCTAGTGGTTTTTAATTAGGCCCACTACTTACGTATTGGAGTACCTTCCCACTTACCTGGCACTTATCCGGCCACAGGGGAACAAAGAGGCAGTGGAGGATTCTATCCTGCGACTTGTCTTTTGGCAGTTAGGAGCGGTCTAGAGTCGGACCTAGGTGACCACTAGATTCTAGGGTTTTGTGCTGCATTTGTTGTGTCGCATCATTTTTCAAAAATCCGTCCCTTTTTCAAAGCAAACACCGCATTCATTCATTTACCCCTAATTATAAATTCACGCTGCCACTTGTACTAACCCTTTTTAGTACAAGATAGGCTAGACACGGGATTCTAGTGCCCGTTTAGTCCACGTACCTCTTATCGACTCCGAAGTCGATATTTCTCCATTTACCTTTTCTTTACCTACTGCCACACACACACCGATGGACCCGAATCCATCAAACTTCTTTAACCCTAATCTGCCGCCGTCCATTGGTGCGCAGAATCCACCCCGCATTTCTCTCCAGGAGAGGTGCTACCCTATTAGAGGTCCTCTTTCGACCTGCTTATCCACACCACCAGCCAATCGGGATAACTTTGAAATCAAGCCCCGGTATATCATCTTTTACCCAAATACCACGGACTCGAGACTGAGGACGCATACGTTTTCATTACCAAATTTGAAAACGTATGCACAATGATGGGTACGTCACAACTTTCAGTGGATGCTATGCGTCTACGACTTCTTCCATTTACATTGTGCGATATAGCCGAGAAGTGCCTATATAACACTACCGCACATTCTATTACGAATTGGGAAGAATTCGTCACTGCATTCCTTAAGAAATTTTACCCAATACAAAAGACAGCTCGAATCCGTAGCGAACTAAATCAATTTGCCCAGCTCCCTATTGAACCATTCTCTAAATGCTTTGAACGTTTCAAGGATCTTTTGGTTCAGTGTCCTCATCACAGCATCCCGAGATGGGAGCTTTGCCGAATCATTTATGAGGGCATTAACTCAAACACTAAACAGAGCCTTGAAAACATGTGTCAAGGTACTTTTATGACCAAGGATGATGGGGAAGCTTGGAAGTATTTAGAAGAGTTCGCTGAAAAATCACTACAGTGGGAGAGTGGAACCCAACCATTGAATAGGGGTGGCGTTCACCAAATAGATGTGTCCATAGGTGTTCGAGCTGAAATGGCAGCAATGCAAAAGAAGCTCGACTCTATGGAACACAAATTTGCAGCAGCCTCCCTAAACCTAGTGTCACTCCCCAAAACTGTTTGTGGGTGCTGTTCTGATCCATCTCATTTAACGGAAGAATGTCCATTAAACTCTGCGTTTCAAGGTCACGAGTGTTCTAATGCCGCATTTCAAAGACCTCGAAACGATCCATATTCTTCTACGTACAATCATGGTTGGAGGAACCACCCGAATTTTGTTAGTGTATATGCCCTAGAGGCCATTACTGTATCATACTAGTATGTATATTACTTGATGGAAGCTTGGGATATTCACAGTTGTACAGACAATCTTGCTCAATATAGTAGTATGCTACTTGGTTTGTCTCTGCTTTAATGTGTACATGTGTGTTTATTTATCATATCACCTATACGCATTAGTAGAGCCCTTAGGATCTTTTGTTGATTACCGGCGTTGTGATGGCGATCACACTCGTGGGGGCTGGGTAATCCACAAGCACATCCTTATACACGTCCCTAGTCGTGGGAGTATTGAGATAGGGCATCGATACTCCGGAGTAGACTAGCGTATACGCATCTTTGTAAGTGCACGGCGGCGCCCCGGCCGTCAACCCGACGGCCGAACGCGGAAACGGTGATGAACTTTAAATTTTGCGGACTTAGCAAACCGGCACCACCGCGCACTAAACTCCGGATCGTGCCATTAAACTAGTCTAAGCTATCTAGAGAGGGGGTAGAGAAGTATACCATACGATCCGAGTCCTCCGGTCTTCATCTCCACTCCGATCTCCTCGCGGGATCTCCGTCCGTCTCCTCCTCGTCGGAAAGGGCACCACGAAGCCGGATACTTTTACGGGCTCCCACCTCAATACCGAGGCAACTCGCGCATGAAGCCGGCAACTCGACATGCTCAAGATATGCTGTAGGAAGTGTAGTGTAGAATCATAGCTCACTTTGGGGTTGGTTGCCATAGATGGAGGAATCGGATTAGGAAAAATAGTACTTTCATTTTTCCAAAACAAGAAGAAGAAGGAGATGAAGAATTCCTTCCAAAACTAAGATGAACTCTCTCATTCTTTTTCTTTCTCTCTTTTCTTTTTCTTCTTTCTTTCTTTCCTTTTTCTTCTTTCTTTCTTTCTACCATTTTTCATCAAGTGAGAAGAATAAGGTGCAGGAATGAATATGAAGCATAACCATAGAAGGAAGGTGAGTGTAGGAAAAGTAGAAAGGTGACTATATCCTAAACATCATCATAACAATCTTTCTTATCAACCTCAAATCCTTTCTAATCTCATTAATACAAATCAAGTGATGGTTGAAAAGAAAAGATGCTTTCATAATTAATCATCTTGCAAATAAGTCCTCCACAAAGTGTAATTTGCAAAACTGCAAATTACCCCCTCCATCGGAAAAGTCCGGCCGGGAAAGAACAAAGGAAAACCGGCCGGAACGGAAAGCAAAATGGCAACTCTTGAAAACTGGTCCCGTAATAAATTACAGGAAAACCCCCATACTGTGCATACACACCCGCATCTGTAATCCGTCCGGATACAAATGCAAAGAGACAAAATCTACACTGTACTATACTAGGATCGGCTTAAAACAAAGCCGGCTAGTAAAATCCGTTCGATCCTGATCCGTGCAATACCGCACGTATCTGATCGAACGCTGCCATATAACTATACGGCCACTAGTACAAACCGTCCGATCCTGATCCGTGCAATACCGCACGTATCTGATCGGACCCTGCCATATCTCCATACGGCCTCTACAGCGTTTCGCCCGAAAGCTTGAGTAACTGAAAGTGTGGTGGACTCTAAAGACTCGTCAATACTATGGCTGTGGATTTAACCACTAGCACGTCAGAGGTATAAGCCAATACGTGACGGGCTACCAACTATTGACTAAAAGGGACGTCGATGAGGAAGCTCACCCCGACACCCAACTGAGCCTGTCAGTGACAATATCCGTACAGTCCGGTCTGTTCGTCTATGAGTATCGCATGGCGGGCCTAGGGGGTTGGTAAAAGTCAGACCCCCAAAAGCGGTACAAGTCGTGTCGGAGTGTAGCCCAGAACACCCTGAGATACTACTGGAATACCTACCAGTAAATCTCCTGCCTTGGCCAAGGTCTTTGTGTAATGGCTCTCCTAGACACAGCGCGACCTCACCCCCAATACCGGGAGAGACGAAACCCCCGAAGATCCGCTCACTGCCTCCATGTGGCTCGGGACTGTACCCAACTAAAACCTGTTTGCACGACTCCTTTGAGCCGTGGTAGGGTAGTAATCAAAGTACAGTGGGAACTCACACGAGACAAATGACGATCCCCAGGTCGATGAACTAACCTGTACACATGTCACCTGGGAACTGCTATCTGACGTCAGGTATAAGACCAACTAGCATATTCCCGGCGAGTCCTGTCCGGTGTACTCATAACCCAATGAGCACCTGTATACATCTTAGGTGATCCAACTGACACCAGTGGCTTGTGAGACCGGCCACCGCCCCTCGTCGGGGTCTCGACTGTATACACTAGTCTACTCTGGAGAATCGATGCCCTGTCTCGAAACTCCCACGACTAGGGACCTATTAAGGATGTGCTTGTAGACTCCAGCTCTCACTTATATGATCGCCCTCATACTGCTGGCAGTCAAGCATGAATCCTAGGGCTCTATCAACGTGCAATAGCGACATGTCAGGTCACCTAAAGCAGTACACGATGATAAAGGTAAACCAGATAGCAAACTATCATCTCGAGTAAGACTGTCCTACCGGGATAGGTCCTCCCTCAATCATTGCAATCACGTGCCTGTGATCCAATAATCGACTCTGAAGGCACTATCTCCAACAATCTCCCACTTGCACTCAAGGCTAATTATTGCAATGTCGCATACTCACAGCCCGTGTGATACCGAACACCCAACTCCTCTACTTGTCAGTCTCACAAAATCCGTTTGCGAAACTATTGCGTTCGAGGAATAGCCTCAGTGAGTGGATCCGCCTTGATGTTTCTTTCTATGTCTCTCTATATCTCAAGTTCGCGGAGAAAGCCATCTCCCGAAATGAGCAATACCTGTCTTAGAATGTCTGGATGTCTGATGGGACCTAGCTCATAAATGAACTCCAAATCCAAACTTCTTAGACTGTATCGTCAACTGAACTTAATCAGTATCCTGCGCCATGCCACCCTCAGTATTGCCTTGGACCACCTGTCCAAAATACTGCCCCTCGTCAGAGGGAAAAACTATAACTCTGACAACCTCCTTGTCGTCCAGGTCACCTTGGAAGCCTGGAATGATAACCGTCTCCTAAAAGAGGCAGCCGTTATCATATCCCTAGAACAGCCACTTATGTTCTAAAACTGCTTCCGACTGTTTCTCCAGGATTGGATCAATATCAACTTATTGCATCTAGTGCAAGAACAACATCTGGTGTGGTACTTGACATCTCATGATTGACTCAATTGCCTAAGCAAGTGATCTGCCAATCATGCACATCCCTCTCTACTTTAGTCTAAAAGACACTTTTAGAGAGGGCGACTCCATTACTTGCAGGTACACTACCGTGCCAGGAGTCGTCCATTCTAAATACTCATAGAATGCTGTCAAGGTACCCAGATTAGGAAACCACCCAAATCTAGATCTAAAACTATAGATCTAGTAACCAGTATGTCAGATATAATGTCCAAGTCCTTTGTGGAGAAACCACTGTGTGACGACCAAAGTATAACCGATCGTAGTAAAGGAATATCACTTCCTACTACCTTCTCAACAGATCCATCCCCTATTCTGATGACGTCAAACCTATGACTGTCACATCAAAAATGGATGATCTATCTCCGCTACATCTGCTTTAGTCTATAAATAGACACAAGCCTGATGTCCACCAATGCTTCCGCTGCTCCCACTGACTACGACAACCCTCTGGCAGAGTCATATAGACGTGCACTTCTAAAACTAGTTTAGAAAGACTCTATACTCATCCTCCTGCCGGGTCTCGCAGCCTGGAACAACAGCAATGGCAAGTGTGGGTAAACAAGAACTTCCCTGTCACCGTCCTTGAGGCTACCGAAGTACCTCTCGGGTGCCTGAAGCTACCCACCTTATCTGCGGAGTGGCCAATGGGATGTCAAATCAGATTGAATCTTTAGGTTCCTTATCAAATCTTCAGTAATCGTTTGCGGTTCTGGAATCACTTCCAGTTCTACCATACTCCCACTACTGTTTTCTGAAAAAAAATCCATTTTTGTTAAAACTGTGGCGAGTCAAGATGGTAGAAAATCAACCCTCGTCATAGCCTGGGTCAACCCACAAACAGCCATTACAGAAACGTGCCTTGAGTTATCCAGAGTCTGGTTTTAATCATAAGCCGGACAACTCCCCGTACCTTAACAACGTTAAGATATGAACTGTTCTACATCCAATATAGAACCAGAGGCACTGATTTAATTGAACCAGATTCAAATCATGCAGCTATCTCCAGTGCATGTCAACTAAATGGAGAGAGGCCGATCAGCATTACTCAACTTAGGAATACTTCCAATTATGAGTAACCCGAAAGAGAAGCAAGTTCTCTTTATCATTACTATCAACTGAATACCATACACAAGTATCTACATCTTCGATCATTTTGAAGAATCCCGATACTTGCTACACCTGGTTCTCTACTCTATTCAAATACCTATAACTCCTCAAAACTTAGACCCTGTGTTTCAACGAAACACCTGTCGAAGAACTAGAGAAGTCATAAGTAAACAGAATACAGTACGAGGACCAACCCCTCTGTCCTGATGGACCCTGGACAACATACAATACTCTGTATAAGTCCCTTGAGTCTAGTGACTCATTCACTGTGTGTCGTAAGTTGAAAACTGTACTTTTGGTTAAGAAGAATTACACCGCTGTTCAATGCTCCTTACCTAACCATCCACTGATATAGGTAAATGTCATCGACATAATATCAAAAGGTATATCTCACTCTATGAAAATAGACGTACAGATATATCAATTTGAAATTGGTGCACATCAACGGATATTCAAAACCAAATATTTGCCGACCGGCAAACAGCCCAGGTGATTTCCTCAAATATCACTGATTCCAACGAATCCCGATATAATGAGGATGATCACCCAATTCCCAATAATTTACTCCCACTCATCATCTGTAAAACCATACAGATGTGAGAATCAAACCTGGTAAATACATACCCTGGAGTAAGTATCTAATCGGGAAATCAGTTTTCTTTTAACATTACACAGTGAGACTGAAACATTGAAATGTTTCGATGGGGTATCCCGGTATTCCTAGTAATGCCTCTTCCAGATTCACGACTGTAACCGTATAGTTCTTTGCCACCTCTCCAAATCCCTTCATATGTCTTTAGTCTTTACCTTCTGTACACCCCTTTAGGCCAAATGGTTTTCTTCCTTCCCTACCGTTCGGCACCAGCCTATGGTTTGGAAGAAGACTATCCAAAAAGCATAAAGGGTGTACTGTCCTAATCCTAGGAGCACTCGCATCGCGAGAGAAGGTGAAGATAAAAGACACCTGAATGTACTTTATTCCTATTTCTCCTGAACCAGGATCCATCCCCGAACTGGAATGAGTTCCTTTCGAGTTCGTATATAACCATACGATGGATTATCCAATAAAATGGGATCTTCGTAATGATACGGAGTGTCCTGGAGAAATACAAAGGTGATTTAGGATTGGCGAAGGAATACATGGTTTGGTCGTGAATATCTGTTGCAATTTACTTTGCCCTCTTACTAATCCCTTACTTTGTCTTAACTTAATACCTTCTGTACACCGTTTAGGCTAATTGGCTTTCTTCCTTCCCTACCGGTCGGCACCAGCCTATGGTTTGGAAGAAGACTATCCAATTTGCGTAATAGGTGTACTACTCCTAAACCAAGGAGTACTCGCAACCTGAGAGAGGGTGAAAAGAAAAGACAACTGAATAGTCCTATCCGTTTTCTCCAGGACCGGAAACCATCCTCGAATAAATCCCTTCGAGTTCGTATCTAACCATACGATGGTTTTGTCCAATGGAAGTGGACGTTCGTAGTAAAACGGGGTGTCCTGGAGAAAAGGGTAAAAGCAGGAGTGGCAATGAGGTTTGCAACTCTGACAATCCAAAAGCCAGTGTTAAGAAGGTTCGGTCAACTTGGTCACTGAGTCAAAATCTTAGGGTCGGGTCAATGGTCGCTGCCAAAGAGAGAGAGAAAAGAAACACTCAGCGTGCACTCTAACCTAGATCAGAATGGTTACCAATTTATCTAATCTGCAATCCTCCCACTGTACCTCAAATTCTCCTCCAAACCTGAAAGAAGAATTAGTCGGGGTCACCCGAGGAGTATACTAACTCATCAGTGGGAATCGGGATCCAACTCTCATCGCATGACAACGTGACGGAATCCGCTCACGGTATCACACTCCAGAAGGTATGCGCATATCTGGCAAGTTTCAGTTCTTTTGAAACTCCCGATGTGATTTCTGCCCCATGCTCTTATGACCTTGACTTTGGCCAACAAATCATAAGTCACATGTTAAGTTCTACCCGTCATTCTCCAGGTTGATTCGAATCCACCCGCACAAGCCCTTGACTTTAGCCAACAAGGCTATACGACTGTTCCAAACCAACGCATCTATCTATGCTGCATATGAATAACCAACAGCTACCAAACAATGTGCCTTGACTTTGGCCAACAAACACAGCTTGAATACTATTGACTACCCATATGAAACGACGGAGGGCTACGAATGGTTTCTGGCGAAAACCTTTAACGTAAAGAACTTGATATCGTTGAAGGAACGGATAGCTTTTAAAAATATAGTGACGACGACCGTTGCTAAAGAGGTCACTCCCGGTAAAGGGATCTCGGCTCTTTCCCCGTAGAATGGGGTGCAGGATATTCCAACTGAATACCACGGTGCAAAGCAAAAGTAATCGGCTATAGTGAAGTTAATGCCCTGACGCAAACTTCTGTCCAAGGGGTCACTCCCGGTGAAGGGATCTCGGCCCTTGCCTCGTCGACTGAGGAGCAGGATATTCCAACTGAATATCACGATGCAAAACAAAAGTGAACGTCCTTGCAATAACAGCTTTTTGAAAAAGTGTTCCAACAACATCAGATTAGGTTTGTTTTTAACTTGCATTGATCTGAATTAATGCAGTCCCATCAATTGATCACACCACAAAGAACGAAAATATACTGATGTACGTATATGCCATCCGCATTCGCCACTGGGTCCCGTCATTACCCGTTAGGTTAGCTTACTAACGACAGAGCGGGGACTGGACTAGCGCGGATGAAAAACATATACAACATCTACTAATATATATACCAATATATTATATTTCGCTCAAGGCGTGAAAAGAAATGCAACATCACAGAAATGTACAGCATCACAGAACAATACAGATATCTGGGATCCCCGGGTTTCACAGAGCCACTACTGAAACCCGACGTTCCCCTGGTCGTGTGGATAGCCTGTGCAATGAAATCCTAGACCCCTACGGGCGCGGCAAGTTACCCGCCAAAACCTGAAGCGAGGCAGCCCCCTTCAGCGCCGTGAATGGACCACCCAGCACTTCACGGAATCCGGTAACTTGGGCACCCCTCCTGGGTCAACCTGTACCCCCTACGAGTGCGGCGAATAGCCCGCCAATCCCAGAGTGAAGCCCCCTCCGTCCCAATGCCATGAGATGCGGGTTTGTTGCCCTCCAGAACCCGGCTATCCGTGCACCCCACCGCGGGGTAATCCTAGTACAGAAAGTAAAATATACATACACCGGGTACATCGACCGCAACCAGGTCGTGCCCCAAAAGAATAATACAAACAGGCAGTGACGGCAGTCCACATGTCGGACGCTCGCCCCGCAATATCAAATGTACATAATACAACAGCACTGTACTAGCATTGCATCCAGGCTATCCCCCACGACCGATCCGCAACATCACAGCATAAACATAGAACATCAACGTGAAAGTCACGTTCGCAAATCCGTCTAACCGGGCTATAGCAGTTAGACAGGATTTACCGATCGAGTGACATTCACGGTCGCAGATATAATGTAAATACTGTGAAAAATGTGTTTAAAATATCCGATCGATCAAAAATTAACAAGTGGGCCCTCAATCAAAACTGTAGCACTCACAGAAATCCTGGGCCCAATTTTAATATTCCAAAACCCATATTTTAAGCCCAGAAGGCCTCTGAAAAAATTTGGTGAAGTGATGTGAATAGTGCGCGGCGGAAGGGCCGCGCGAGGGGGGGTTTCGCGGCGGTTCCGAGCTCCCACTGTGGAGTTACTTCGTCAAATTTTTACAGAACTCTTAGATTTTCCAGTACATCAATATTTTACAATCTGAAAAATTTTTCGAGACCAAAAATTTTCAACAGAAACTGATTCGAACTAAAATGCAGTTTTGGAACATTCGATCGATCGAAACAGAAAAACACATTACACCAAGCTAGACTATGTTAATGGCGAGGCTCTGATACCACTGTAAGTGCACGGCGGCGCCCCGGCCGTCAACCCGACGGCCGAACGCGGAAACGGTGATGAACTTTAAATTTTGCGGACTTAGCAAACCGGCACCACCGCGCACTAAACTCCGGATCGTGCCATTAAACTAGTCTAAGCTATCTAGAGAGGGGGTAGAGAAGTATACCATACGATCCGAGTCCTCCGGTCTTCATCTCCACTCCGATCTCCTCGCGGGATCTCCGTCCGTCTCCTCCTCGTCGGAAAGGGCACCACGAAGCCGGATACTTTTACGGGCTCCCACCTCAATACCGAGGCAACTCGCGCATGAAGCCGGCAACTCGACATGCTCAAGATATGCTGTAGGAAGTGTAGTGTAGAATCATAGCTCACTTTGGGGTTGGTTGCCATAGATGGAGGAATCGGATTAGGAAAAATGGTACTTTCATTTTTCCAAAACAAGAAGAAGAAGGAGATGAAGAATTCCTTCCAAAACTAAGATGAACTCTCTCATTCTTTTTCTTTCTCTCTTTTCTTTTTCTTCTTTCTTTCTTTCCTTTTTCTTCTTTCTTTCTTTCTACCATTTTTCATCAAGTGAGAAGAATAAGGTGCAGGAATGAATATGAAGCATAACCATAGAAGGAAGGTGAGTGTAGGAAAAGTAGAAAGGTGACTATATCCTAAACATCATCATAACAATCTTTCTTATCAACCTCAAATCCTTTCTAATCTCATTAATACAAATCAAGTGATGGTTGAAAAGAAAAGATGCTTTCATAATTAATCATCTTGCAAATAAGTCCTCCACAAAGTGTAATTTGCAAAACTGCAAATTACCCCCTCCATCGGAAAAGTCCGGCCGGGAAAGAACAAAGGAAAACCGGCCGGAACGGAAAGCAAAATGGCAACTCTTGAAAAATGGTCCCGTAATAAATTACAGGAAAACCCCCATACTGTGCATACACACCCGCATCTGTATTCCGTCCGGATACAAATGCAAAGAGACAAAATCTACACTGTACTATACTAGGATCGGCTTAAAACAAAGCCGGCTAGTAAAATCCGTTCGATCCTGATCCGTGCAATACCGCACGTATCTGATCGAACGCTGCCATATAACTATACGGCCACTAGTACAAACCGTCCGATCCTGATCCGTGCAATACCGCACGTATCTGATCGGACCCTGCCATATCTCCATACGGCCTCTACAGCGTTTCGCCCGAAAGCTTGAGTAACTGAAAGTGTGGTGGACTCTAAAGACTCGTCAATACTATGGCTGTGGATTTAACCACTAGCACGTCAGAGGTATAAGCCAATACGTGACGGGCTACCAACTATTGACTAAAAGGGACGTCGATGAGGAAGCTCACCCCGACACCCAACTGAGCCTGTCAGTGACAATATCCGTTCAGTCCGGTCCGTTCGTCTATGAGTATCGCATGGCGGGCCTAGGGGGTTGGTAAAAGTCAGACCCCCAAAAGCGGTACAAGTCGTGTCGGAGTGTAGCCCAGAACACCCTGAGATACTACTGGAATACCTACCAGTAAATCTCCTGCCTTGGCCAAGGTCTTTGTGTAATGGCTCTCCTAGACACAGCGCGACCTCACCCCCAATACCGGGAGAGACGAAACCCCCGAAGATCCGCTCACTGCCTCCATGTGGCTCGGGACTGTACACAACTAAAACCTGTTTGCACGACTCCTTTGAGTCGTGGTAGGGTAGTAATCAAAGTACAGTGGGAACTCACACGAAACAAATGACGATCCCCAGGTCGATGAACTAACCTGTACACATGTCACCTGGGAACTGCTATCTGACGTCAGGTATAAGACCAACTAGCATATTCCCGGCGAGTCCTGTCCGGTGTACTCATAACCCAATGAGCACCTGTATACATCTTAGGTGATCCAACTGACACCAGTGGCTTGTGAGACCGGCCACCGCCCCTCGTCGGGGTCTCGACTGTATACACTAGTCTACTCTGGAGAATCGATGCCCTGTCTCGAAACTCCCACGACTAGGGACCTATTAAGGATGTGCTTGTAGACTCCAGCTCTCACTTATATGATCGCCCTCATACTGCTGGCAGTCAAGCATGAATCCTAGGGCTCTATCAACGTGCAATAGCGACATGTCAGGTCACCTAAAGCAGTACACGATGATAAAGGTAAACCAGATAGCAAACTATCATCTCGAGTAAGACTGTCCTACCGGGATAGGTCCTCCCTCAATCATTGCAATCACGTGCCTGTGATCCAATAATCGACTCTGAGGGCACTATCTCCAACAATCTTATCCCAGCACGGGAGATGGTCTGTCCCACAGCCGTCAGTACGTCGTACTTGAGATAGTATGCGGGTGCTCGTTAGGTTACGAGTACACTGGACAGGACTCGTCGGAACTGATGGTTGGTATTATACCTATCGTCAGTTATCAGTTCCCAGGTGACATGAGTACAGCTTAGTCCGCTGACTTGACACTGTCACTTCGCCTCGAGTGTGTTCCTACTGTTCTTTGATTACTACCCTACCACGGCTCTACTGAGTCGTGCAAACAGATAGTAGTTGGGAGCAGTCCCGAAACACTTGGAGGCAGTGACGGTTAGACAGGATTCGCCTCTCCCGGTATTGGGGGTTGACATCGCGCTGTGTCTAGGAGAGCCATTACACAAGTAGTCCCTGGCCAGGGCAAGTGAGATATACTTGTAGGTTCCAGTGTTATCTCAGGGTGTTCTGGGCTTCACTCCGACACGACTTGTACCGCTATTAGGGATCTGACGCTTGCCGCCCCCCTAGGCCCGACATGCGATGTATCAGACGAACAGACCGGACTGTACGGAGATTGTCACATACAGGCTCAGTAGGAGTTCGGATGGGTTTACCTCATCGGCCTTCTTATCGACATCTACCTGGGGACCGTTACGTACAGCTAGTGCCGCTTGCGGTCTGTGGTTAAACCCACTGCCAGCGTAGTGTCGAGTCTTTAGAGTCCCACACAGAGAGTTTCCCTGCACTGAGCGAAACGTGTAGAGGCCGTATGGTTTTACGGCAGGGCTGCGATCACTTACGTACACTTGTGTGCGTATGATGTTCGGGCAGGCAGTACTAGTGGGCTTTGGTTTAAGCCGGATCCTAGTATTGCACGGATGGATTTGTTTTGTCTTCTACGCATCCGCATTCTGCGGAATGCGGATGCAGGTGTGTATGCACAGTTTTCCGGAGTGATGAAGGAGGAGGTGCCTCATTAGGGTTTTGGCAGTTGGTTAGGCCAAAACCGTTATGTGGCGGGCTCATTAGGGTTTTGACAGTTAATTCGGTCAAAACTATTTTGAGGCGGACTCATCAGGGTTTTGACAGTTCGTTTGGTCAAAACCATTATGAGCCGGGGACATTATTTACTAATCCTTTCATTGATAATTATGTTATGGCTAATTACATTGACCATTTGACCAAAGTTGACTAGGATCTTCTTGAAAGATCTAAAGTATTCTTTGGTTTTCTTTTTCTTTTTGTTATGATAATGATCATGTCATTTGTAGCCATCACCCTTATCTTGATGTGATTAGTAATGATAATGTTTTTGTATTATTGCAACCATGGTTGTGTTTTCTCTTGGTTAAGTTTTTCATTTGCTCATTCTCTTTCTCTCTCATAGAAAAGAAATGAGAAACATTTCCATGGTTGCTTCTCCTTCTTCCTCCTCTTGATTTTTCCTTTGATCTCATGTGTTGAGAGAAAAAGGATTTCACTTGACAAACACATCCATACATCTTCTCTACACATCCTAGGGCTTGTAGATTAGCAATCTTTTTGCCCTAGTTACCTCGGCTCGAGGTGAAGCTCGGCGTACATCTCTCGAGTGGATCGTTCTCGACTCAAGGAGGCCGCAGAGGTGACCAAAGTCCGGATCAACTCTCGGAGCAAGCAAGGAGAAGAACAAGAAGAAGAGAAGGAGTTCAATTTAAGTGACCGAAATCCGGATCAACCCTTGAAGCAAGCAAGGAGAAGAACAACAAGAAGAGAAGGAGTTCAAGTTGAGGTATAACCCCTAACCGAGTAGATAGATCTCAAGTTAGGTTGCTAGTGTGTTGTTTAGTAAAGATCCGGCTTTTACGGTCCATGTTGCCAAGTCCAGAAAAAATTTTGTTTTACCGTTTCCGCAACCCCGAAAGTACCGGGAGAGGTAACGTGGACCTAACAAATTTTACTTGGAACCAAAACCAATCTCAAAACACGGTTCCAAACACGAATCAATTTCAAAGGGCTCTTCCTCCACCTCAACAGCAACCCCTTCAACTCACTCAGCACCCCTATCAGTCACAAAATTTCCAAAACCAGGGCAACAATCCTGCACAGTCTAATCCTATGCAGTCCTGTTCTGACGATTTTTCTCAATTCACTCAAACCATGAAATCACTTTTATCAAATTTCATAGAGGTTTCGACTGAGGTTAGATCTTCCGTCAGTGAGATAAAGAAAAACTCAGCGTCCCAAGATGAGAGTATCAGATCGATGGAAGCTGAAATCACACGCCTAAAAGAGGAAATGAGTGCGAGAGAAAAAAGGAAACTTCCCTCTCAACCCCTATAGAATCCTGGGCATTACAATGTAAATGCCATTACAACGTTGAGATCGGGAAGAGTGCTGAATAATAATATCGGGGAAGGTATTAATGATACTGAAAATCATATCAACACCCCGGCTGAGACCTTTCCACACACACACACTTCTCCTTCTGATCCTTCTTCTTCTACCATACCACCTTCTCATGAGCCTATTCTCCAGTTCCCTTTAGGCTCGACACCTTCTCCCAACCCTTATAGTTCTCTACAGACGGTCCCCACACCTCTTTTGGGACCTCGTCTACCCCCTCTTTCTTATCCTATGATGGACCCTGCGCTTATTGCGAAAGCTCCTTACCCGAACCAGTTAAGGGGTAACAGAACGAGTCCTCATATGGAGAAAATTATAGAAATATTCAAACAGGTTAACATCAATATCCCTCTCCTAGATGCAATTCAACAAGTCCCCGCTTATGCGAAAATTCTTAAGGACTTGTGCTCTAGGAAGAGGAAGACTCAAGTGCCGAAGAAGATATTTATGTCTAATAATATCAGCACTGCTTTTATTCCCCAGCTACCTAAGAAACGAAAGGACCCAGGATGTCCTACAATATCGATTTCTTTTGGGGGTAAAAACATAAATCGTGCCCTTTTAGACCTTGGCGCAAGTGTTAACCTACTCCCTTATTCTGTCTATGAGCAACTAGGGATTGGAGAGCAGAAACCTGCTCACTGCACTCTCCAGATGGCGGACCGATCTATCACCAAACCAAGGGGTGAATTAGAGGATGTGTTGATAAAGGTCGGGGAATTTGTTTTCCCTGTAGACTTCATTATGCTCGACACACATCCTGTAGCAAACCCCCGGGGCCAAATTCCGGTGATCTTAGGTCGTCCTTTTCTTGCCACTTCCAACGCTGTTATAAACTATAGAAACGGTTCAATGAACTTATCATTTGGAAATATGACCATTGAACTAAATATCTACAAAGTTGGAAGTTAGCCATCAGAACCCTCTGCTCATATTTTAGATGTGTGCTCTGTCCATGAGATCGCTCCCGATAGTTGTGGAGCTGAGGAACTTTGCTTTACTGATCTCGATGACATTACCACATCTCTGTTTGACTTTGCACAAGATCTTAGTGAGGACACTTTACCTACACTTGAGCCCTGCACTTCTGACTTTTCTCCACCCGAGTCTGTATCTTTCACAGGCTCTGAGCTTCTTTGTAAATCCAAAAATCACTCAATGATCCCTCCTTCTATCATTTCTCCGCCTGAATTAGATCTAAAAATTTTACCCTCTCATCTGAAATATGCTTATTTAGGTGAGAAGGAGACTTTACCGGTTATAATTTCCGCTTCTCTAGCATCAGAGCAAAAGAATGCACTTTTATCGGTACTGAGATCTAAAAAAGAGGCGTTTGGTTGGAGTATGGCGGACATCAAAAGGATTAGTCCCTTGATAGTTGAACATCATATACATGTGATGGATGATGCCAGACCAACTCGAGAACCACAGAGATGGTTGAATCCCGTCATGAAGGAAGCTGTCATGAAAGAGATCGTCAAATGCTTAGATAATGGTATTATATACCCCATCTCCGATAGCCAGTGGGTGAGTCCTATACATGTCGTTCCTAAGAAATCCGGCATCACAGTTATCACCAATGAGGCGAATGAGTTGATTCAGACACGCGTCCAAACTGGATGGCGTGTATGTATCGATTATAGAAAACTCAACGCTGCCACGAGGAAAAACCATTTTCCTCTACCATTCATTAATCAGATGCTGGAACGCTTAGCGGGACGAGAGTACTATTGTTTTATGGACGGATACTCAGGCTACAATCAGGTCCCCATCGCCAAAAAGGATCAAGATAAAACCACTTTTACTTGTCCTTTTGGTGCCTTTGCTTACAGTCGCATGCCCTTTGGGTTATGCAATGCTCCCGCTACCTTTCAGCGGTGTATGATGGGGATATTCTCTGATATGGTAGAGAATTTCTTGGAGATCTTTATGGACGACTTCTCGATTTTTGGATACACTTTTTCTGATTGCCTAGCGAATCTTGACGCTGTTATTACTCGTTGCAAAGAGAAGAACTTGACTTTGAACTGGGAAAAATGCCATTTTATGGTCCAAGAAGGAATTGTTCTTGGACATGTCATTTCACAGAAAGGCATTGAGGTTGACAAAGCCAAAATAGATGTCATTCAAAACCCCCCTCATCCCAAAAGCGTCAAAGATATTCGCTCTTTCCTTGGCCATGCGGGCTTTTATAGGAGATTCATTAAGGACTTTAGCAAAATTGCTAGACATTTAACTCTTCTCCTGGCCAAGGATACGACCTTCCATTTTGACTCGGATTGCGAGACAGCTTTCGACTCACTTAAACACTCACTCACTTCAGCCCTCGTTTTATCATCACCAAACTGGGACTACCCCTTTGAGTTGATGAGTGACGCGTCTGATTTTGCAGTAGGTGCAGTCCTAGGACAGCACATTGAAAAGATCCCACACGTGATTTACTATGCTAGTAAGACCCTGAATGATGCGCAAATCAATTATACAACCACAGAAAAAGAACTCTTAGCGGTTTTATTTGCATTAGAAAAATTCAGGCCTTACTTAATTGGCTCACCTATAGTTGTGTATACTGACCATTCCGCTTTAAAACATCTTCTGGCGAAGAAAGATGCAAAAGGTCGACTAATACGTTGGATCCTTCTGTTACAAGAATTCGATCTTGTTATCAAAGATAAGAAAGGATGTGAAAACGTAGTAGCTAACCACCTTTCACGCATCATTTCTTCCCCTGTGACCCTGCCGATCAATGACTCGTTTCCTGACGAGCAACTCTTGAGCGTATCCAATGAACCATGGTTCAGGGATATTGTGAACTATCATGCCACGGGACTGATACCCAGCGATTGGTCGAAACAGGACAAATACCGCTTTCTATCCCAAGTAAAACACTTTTACTGGGACGAGCCCTATTTGTTTAAATATTGTCCTGATCAGATCATTCGCCGGTGTGTCCCGAATGAAGAGTTCAAGAGTGTTCATTCTTTTTGTCATGATCAGGCCTGTGGGGGTCACTTTAGTCCGAGAAAGACAGCGGAGAAGGTTTTGCAATGTGGATTTTATTGGCCAACCTTATTCAAGGACGCATTTGAGCATTGCAAAACCTGTACACAATGTCAGTATACGTGTAGAATATCCCAGAGGAATGAAATGACTCAGCAACCCATTCTGGTTGTTGAAATGTTCGATGTTTGGGGCATAGATTTTATGGGTCCTTTTCCCAACTCCTTTGGGAATCTGTACATACTGTTGGCGGTTGATTATGTCTCAAAGTGGGTAGAAGCCATTCCATGTCGCACTAATGAAAAGAAAGTTGTCATTAAGTTCTTAAAAGAGAATATCTTCTCGCGATTTGGACACCCACGCGCTATTATTAGCGATAATGGGACATACTTCTGCAACAGGTCTTTCGAGACTCTGATGCGGAAATACTCAATCAACCACCGACTTTCTACACCCTATCACCCCCAAACAAGCGGGAAGGCTGAAATCTCAAACAGACAAATCAAAATTATCCTGGAGAAAACTGTTGCTAAAAATAGAAAAGACTGGTCGACCAAACTGACGGATGCACATTGGGCATTCCGAACTGCATATAAGACCGACCTAGGGATGTCTCCATATAGGATAGTGTTTTGAAAAGCATGTCATTTACCCTTCGAGATAGAACATAAAGCATTGTGGGCTATTAAAGAAATAAATTTTGATTTAAACCTTGCTTGCAACTTTCGGAAGCTGCAGCTAAATGAGCTAAGCGAACTCCGCGATGAAACTTATGATAATGTTGTAATCACAAAGAATAGGACTAAGGTTTTTCACGATAAAAACATTTTGAGGAAAACATTTTTACCTGGTCAACAAGTCCTTCTTTATGATTCACGATTACACCTTCACGCGGGTAAGCTCCGATCTCGATGGAAGGGACCTTTTGTTGTGCGGTTTGTATACCCGCACGGAGCAGTAGAAGTTGAAAATGTTAAAAACGGCACCTTTTTCAAAGTGAATGGACATAGACTAAACCCGTATTTTTCCACTGACCCCATGGAGGAGCTCTTGTTCTTATAAGAGCCAGTTTATTTGGATTAAAATTCCTCCGTCTCACCTTCATATCCAGTATATCACTGCATCATCTTTTGAATGGAGGTGAGTAAAAAGAATAAGTTTGGGGGAAGTGTAAGTGCACGGCGGCGCCCCGGCCGTCAATCCGACGGCCAAATGCGGAAGCGGTGATAAACTTTAATTTTAAGGACTTAGCAAACCGGCACCACCGCGCACTAAACCCCGGATCGTGCCATTAAACTAGATCTAGCAAAGTACAAGACGGGTTAGAGATATACCGAATGATCCGAGTCCTCCGGTCTTCTCCCCGTCGTCCCGATCTCCTGCGGAAACTCCGGTCGTCGCCTCCTCGCCGGAAGGGCACCACATCACCTGTATCTTTTACGGGCTCCCACCTCAATACCGAGGCAACTCGGGCGCGAAGTAGGCTAGCCGACGCGTCCAAGATTTGCTGTAGGAAGTGTAGTGTAGAGGCTATGTCTCATTTGGGTTCGTTGCCATTTGAAGATGATGGAGGAAACCAAGATAAGAAAAATGGTGCTTGCATTTTTCTTAGCATGAAAAGAGATCAAGAATGAAAAACCTCTCAAAGATGAAACTCTCTCATTTTCTTTCTCTCAACCATGAAAAACTTATTCCATCAAGTGAGAAGAATATGGTGGAGGAATGAATATCAAGCATGAAGGGAGGTGATGGTAGGAGAGCATAAAGGGTGACCACATCTAAACATCATCATCACAAAACACACATCAATCCTAATCCTTTCTCATCTCATTAAAGTAAAGGAAAAGACTAAGAAAGAATCAAAATGATGGTTGAAAAGAATGTTATCAAAAGATGCTTTCATAATTAATCATCTTGCAAATAAATCCTCCACAATGTGTTATTTGCAAACTTGCAAATAACTCCCTCCATCGGAAAAGTCCGGCCGGGAAAGAACAAAGGAAAACCGGCCGGAACGGAATGCAAACCGGCAACTCCAGAAAACTGGTCCCGTAATAAATTACAGGAAAACCCCGATACTGTGCATACACACCCGCATCTGTATTCCGTCCGGATACAAATGCAATGAGACAAAATCTACACTGTACTATACTAGGATCCGGCTTAAACTAAAGCCGGCTAGTAATATCCGTCCGATCCTGATCCGTGCAATACCGCACGTATCTGATCGAACGCTGCCATATAACCATACGGCCTCTAGTACAAACCGTCCGATCCTGATCCGTGCAATACCGCACGTATCTGATCGGACCCTGCCATATCTCCATACGGCCTCTACAGCGTTTCGCCCGAAAGCTTGATTAACTGAAAGTGTGGTGGACTCTAAAGACCCGTCAATACTATGGCTGTGGATTTAACCACTAGCA
Organism: Agapanthus africanus; assembly: GCA_030015575.1. Lineage (NCBI taxonomy): Eukaryota > Viridiplantae > Streptophyta > Magnoliopsida > Asparagales > Amaryllidaceae > Agapanthus > Agapanthus africanus. Next base: position 305,130,314 of record JASDDO010000010.1, on the reverse strand, counting down.
CGTCAGAGGTATAAGCCAATACGTGACGGGGCACCAGCTATTGACCAAAAGGGACGTCGATGAGCGAACTCATCCTGACACCCTACTGAGCCTGTCAGTGACAATATCCGTACAGTCCGGTCCGTTCGTCTATGAGCATCGCATGTCGGGCCTAGGGGGTTGGTAAAAGTCAGACCCCCAAAAGCGGTACAAGTCGTGTCGGAGTGTAGCCTAGAACACCCTGAGATACTACTGGAATACCTACCAGTAAATCTCCTTCCTTGGCCAAGGTCTTCGTGTAATGGCTCTCCTAGACACAGCGCGACCTCACCCCCAATACCGGGAGAGACGAACCCCTGAAGATCCGCTCACTGCCTCCATGTGGCTCGGGACTGTACCCAACTAAAACCTTTTTGCACGACTCCTTTGAGCCGTGGTAGGGTAGTAATCAAAGCACAGTGGGAACTCACACGAGACAAATGACGATCCCCAGGTCGATGAACTAACATGTACACATGTCACCTGGGAACTGCTATCTGACGTCAGGTATAAGACCAACTAGCATGTTCCCGGCGAGTCCTGTCCGGTGTACTCATAACCCAATGAGCACCTGTATACATCTTAGGTGAACCAACTGACACCAGTGGCTTGTGAGACCGGCCATCGCCCCTCGTCGGGGTCTCGACTGTATACACTAGTCTACTCTGGAGTATCGATGCCCTGTCTCGAAACTCCTACAACTAGGGACCTTTTAAGGATGTGCTTATAGACTCCAGCTCTCACTTATATGATCGCCCTCATACTGCTGGCAGTCAAGCAAGAATCCTAGGGGCTCTATCAACGTGCAATAGCGACATGTCAGGTCACCTAAAGCAGTACACGATGATAAAGGTAAACCAGATAGCGTACTATCATCTCGAGTAAGACTGTCCTCCCGGGATAGGTCCTCCCTCAATCATTGCAATCACGTGCCTGTGATCCAATAATTGACTCTGAGGGCACTATCTCCAACAATCTACCACTTGCACTCAAGGCTAATTATTGCGATGTCGCATACTCACAGCCCGTGTGATACCGAACACCCAACTCCTCTACTAGTCAGTCTCACAATTCCCGTTTGTGAAACTATTGCGGTCGAGGAATAGCCTCAGTGAGTGGATCCGCCTAGATGTTTCTTTCTATGTCTCTCTATATCTCAGGTTCGCGGAGAAAGCCATCTCCCAAAATGAGCAATACCTGTCTTAGAATGTCTGGATGTCTGATGGGACCTAGCTCATAAATGAACTCCAAATCCAAACTTCTTAGACTGTATCGTTAACTGAATTTAATCAGTATCCTGCGCCATGCCTCCCTCAGTATCTGCCTGGATCACCTGTCCAAAATACTGCCCCTCGTCAGAAGGAAAACTATAACTCTGACAACCTCCTTGTCGTCCATGTCATCTTGGAAGCCGGAATGATAACTGTCTCCCAACGGAGGCAGCCGTTATCATATCCCTAGAACATCTACTTATGTTCTAAAACTGCTTCCGACTGTTTCTCCAGGATTGGATCAATGTCAACTTATTGCATCTAGTGCAAGAACAACATCTGGTGTGGTACTTGACATCTCATGATTGACTCAATTGCCTAAGCAAGTGATCTGCCAATCATGAACATCCCTCTCCTCTTTAGTCTGTAAGACACCTTTAGAGAGGGGGACTCCATTACCTGTAGGTACACTACCATGCCAGGAGTCGTCCATTCTAAATACTCTTAGAATGCTGTCTAAGTACCCAGATTGGGAAACCACCCAAATCTAGATCTAAAACCATAGATCTAGTAACAAGTATGTCAGATATAATGTCCAAGTCCTTTTGTGGAGGAACCACTGTGTGACGACCAAAATATAACCGATCGTAGTATAGGAATTTCTTTTCCTACTCTATGTATGTCATCCAAATACCAGGATATCACACCCTACTACCTTCTCAACAGATCCATCCCTTATTCTGATGACGTCAAACCCATGACTGTCACATCAGAAATAGATGATCTATCTCCGCTATATCTGCTTTAGTCTATAAATAGCCATAAGCCTGATGTCCACCAATGCTTCCGCTGCTCCCACTGACTACGACAACCCTCTGCCAGAGTCATATAGACGTGCACTTCTAAAACTAGTTTAGAACGACGCTATACTCATCCTCCTGCCGGGTCTCGCAGCCTGGAACAACAACAATGGCGAGTGGGGGTAAACAAGAACTTCCCTGTCACCGTCCTTGAGGCTACCGGAGTACCTCTCAGGTGCCTGAAGTTACCCACCTTATCTGCGGAGTGGCCAATGGAATGTCAAATCAGATTGAATCTTTAGGTTCCTTATCAAATCTTCAGTAATCGTTTGCGGTTCTGGAATCACTTCCAGTTCTACCATACTCCCACTACTGTTTTTGAAAAAATCCATTTTTAATAAAACTGTGGCGAGTCTAGAACAATATTTCTACTGATCTGCCAGATGGTAGAAAGTCAACCCTCGTCATAGCCTGGGTCAACCCACAAACTGTCATTACAGAAACGTGCCTTGAGTTGTCCAGTGTCTGGTTTTAATCATAAGCCGGACAACTCCCCGTACCTTAACATCGTTGAGATATGAACTGTTCTATATCCAATATAGAACCAGAGGCACTGATTTAATTTAACCAGATTCAAATCATGCAGCTGTCTCCAGAGCATGTCAACTAAGTGGAGAGAGGCCGATCAGCGTTACTCAACTTAGGAATGCTTCCAATTATGAGTAACCTGAAAGAGAAGCAATTTCTCTTTATCATTACTATCAACTGAATACCATACACAAGTATCTACATCTTCGATCACTTTGAAGAATCCCGATACTTGCTACACCTGGTTCTCTACTCTATTCAAATACCTATAACTCCTCAAAACTTAGACCCTGTGTTTCTACGAAACACATGTCTAAGAACTAGAGAAGTTAAAAGTAAACAGAATATAGTAAGAGGACCAACCCCTCTGTCCTTATGGACACTGGACAACATACAATACTCTGTATAAGTCCGTTGAGTCTAACAACTCTTTCACTGTGTGTCGTAGGTTGAAAACTGTACTTATGGTTAAGAAGAATTACACCGCTGTTTAATGCTCCTTACCAAACCATCCACTGATTTAGGTAAATGTCATCGACATAATATCAAAAGGTATATCTCACTCTATGAAAATAGACGTACAAATATATCAATTTGAAATTGGTGCACAACAGCGGATATTCAAAACCAAATATTTGCCGATTGGCAAACAGCCCAGGTGATCTCCTCAAATATCACCGATTACAACGAATCCCGATATAATGAGGATGATCACCCAATTCCCAATGACTTACTCCCACTCATCATCTGTAAAACCATACAGATGTGAGAATCATACCTGGTAAATACATACCCTGGAGTAAGTATCTAATCGGGAAATCAGTTTTCTTTTAACATTACACAGTGAAACTGAAACATTGAAGTGTTTCGGTGGGGTATCCCGGTATTCTTAGTAATGCCTCTTCCATTATCCAGATTAACAACTATAACCGTATAATTCTTTGCCACCTCTCCAAATCCCTTTATATGTCTTTAGTCATTACCTTATGCACACCCCTTAGGCCAAATGGTTTTCTTCCTTCCCTACCGTTCGGCACCAGCCTATGGTCTGGAAGAAGACTATCCAATAAGCATAAAGGGTGTACTGTCCTAATCCTAGGAGCACTCGCAACGCGAGAGAAGGTGAAGATAAAAGACACCTGAATGTACTTTATTCCTATTTCTCCTGGACCAGAATCCATCCCCGAACTGGAACAAGTTCCTTTCGAGTTCGTATATAACCATACGATGGAGTATCCAATAAACTGTGGATCTTCGTAGTGATACGGAGTGTCCTAGAGAAATACAAAGGTGATTTAGGATTGGCGAAGAAATACTTGGTTTGGTCGTGAATATCAGTCGCAATTTACTTTGCCCTCTTACTAATCCCTTGCTTTGTCTTAATCTTAATACCTTCTGCACACCGTTTAGGCTAATTGGTTTTCTTCATTCCCAACCGGTCGGCACCAGCCTAAGGTTTGAAGAAGACTATCCAATTTGCGTAATAGGTGTACTAGCTCCTAAACCAAGGAGTACTCACAACTTGAGAGAAGGTAAAAGGGAAAAGACAACTGAATAATCCTATCCGTTTTCTCCAGAACCGGAAACCATCCTCGAATTCCTTCGGGTTCGTATCTAACCATACGATGGTTTTGTCCAATGGAAGTGGACGTTCGTAGTAATACGGGGTGTCCTGGAGAAAAGGGTAAAAGTAGGAGTGGCAAAGAGGTCTGCAATTCTGACAATCCAAAAGCCAGTGTTAAGAAGGTTCGGTCAACTTGGTCACTGAGTCATAGTCTAGGGTCGGGTCAAAGGTCGCTGCCAGAGATAGAGAGAAAAGAAACACTCAGCGTGCACTCTATCCTAGATCAGAATGGTTACCAATTTATCTAATCTGGAAACCTCCCACTGTACCTCAAATTCTCCTCCAAACCTGAAAGAAGAATTAATCGGGGTCACCCGAGGAGTAAACCAACTCATCAGTGGGAATCGGGATCCAACTATCATTGCATGATAACGTGACGGAATCCGCTCACGGTGTCATACTCCAGAAGGTATGCGCATATCTGGCAAGTTTCAGTTCTTTTGAAACTCCCGATATGATTTCTGCCCCATGCTCTTATGACCTTGACGAAGGTCAACAAATCATAAGTCACATGTCAAGTTCTACCCGTCATTGTCCAGGCTAATTTTAACCCACCCGTACAAGCCATTGACGAAGGTCAACAAGGCTATACGACTGTCCCAAACCAACACATCTATCTATGCAGCAGAAAGGCAACAAGCAGCTACCATGCACTATGCCTTGATGAAGGTCAACAAACATAGCATGAATACTACGTGCTACCCGTCTGAAACGACGGAGGGCTACGAATGGTTTCTGGCGAAAACCTTTAACGTAATGAACTTGATATCGTTGAAAGAACGGATAGCTTTTTAGAAAATATAGTGACGAAAACCTTTACTAAAGAGGTCACTCCCGGTGAAGGGATCTCGGCTCTTTCCCCGTAGAATGGGGTGCAGGATATTCCAAATGAATACCACGATGCAAAGCAAAAGTAATCGGCTATAGTGAAGTTAATGCCCTGACGCAAACTTCTGTCCAAGGGGTCACTCCCGGTGAAGGGATCTCGGCCCTTGCCTCGTCGACTGAGGAGCAGGATATTCCAAATGAATACCGCGATGCAAAACAAAAGTGAACGTCCTTGCAATACCAGCTTTTTGAAAAGTGTTCCAACAACATCAGAATAAGTTTGTTTTAACTTGCATTGATCCGAATCAACGCAGTCCCATCAATTGATCATACCAATAAAGAACGAAAATATACTGACGTACGTATATGCCATCCGCATTCGCCACTGGGTCCCGTCATCACCCGTTAGGTTAGCTTACTAACGGCAGAGCGGGGACTGGACTAGCATGGATGAAAAGCATATACAACATCTACTAATATATATACCAATATATTATATTCGCTAAAGGCGTGATAAAATGCAACATCACAGAAATGTACAGCATCACAGAACAATACAGATATCTGGGACCCCCGGGTTTCACAGAGCCTCTACTGAAACCCGACGTTCCCCTGGTCATGTGGATAGCCTGTGCAATGAAATCCTAGACCCCTACGGGCGCGGCAAGTCACCCGCCAAGACCTGAAGCGAGGCAGCCCCCTTCAGCAACATGAATGGACCACCCGGCACTCCACGGAATCCGGCAACTTGGGCACCCCTCCTGGGTCAACCTGTACCCCCTACGAGTGCGGCGAATAGCCCGCCAATCCCAGAGTGAAGCCCCCTCCGTCTCAATGCCATGAGATGCGGGCTTGTTGCCTTCTAGAACCCGGCTATCCGTGCACCCCTCCGCGGGGTAATCCTAGTACAGAAAGTAAAATATACATACAACGGGTACATCGACCGCAACCAGGCCGTGCCCCAAAAGAATAATACAATCAGGCAGTGACGGCAGTCCACATGTCGGACGCTCGCCCCGCAATATCAAATGTACATAATACACCAACACTGTACTAGCATTGCATCCAGGCTAACCCCACGACCGATCCGCAACATCACAGCAAAATCACAGAACATCAACGTGAAAGTCACGTTCGCAAATCCGTCTAAACGGGCTATAGCAGTTAGACCGGATTTACCGATCGAGTGATATTCACGGTCGCAGATATAATGTAAATACTGTGAAATAATGTGTTTAAAATATCCGATCGATCAAAAATTAACAAGTGGCCCCCAATCAATACTGTAGCACTCACAGAAAACTTGGGCCCAATTTTAATATTCCAAAACCCCTAAAATAAGCCCAGAAGCCTACTGGAAAAATACGACGCAGTGATGGAACCAATGTGCGGCGGAACCGCGGCCCAAGGTGGGGTTTGGCCGCGGTTCCGCGCTTAGTTGGTCGACTGAATGTGTCGAATTTTCCCAGTAGTCTTAGAATTTCCAGTACATTAGTTTTCTTCAACCTGAAAAAATTTTCGAGCAAGAAAAAATTCAACAGAAAACTGATGTGAGGAAAAATGTAGATTTTGGAATTTTGGTCGATCGGAAATGCAAAACACATCAAACGAAGCTAGACGAAGTTAATGGCGAGGCTCTGATACCACTGTAAGTGCACGGCGGCGCCCCGGCCGTCAATCCGACGGCCAAATGCGGAAGCGGTGATAAACTTTAATTTTGCGGACTTAGCAAACCGGAACCACCGCGCACTAAACCCCGGATCGTGCCATTAAACTAGATCTAGCAAAGTACAAGACGGGCTAGAGATATACCGAATGATCCGAGTCCTCCGGTCTTCTCCTCGTCGTCCCGATCTCCTGCGGAAACTCCGGTCGTCGCCTCCTCGCCGGAAGGGCACCACATCGCCTGTATCTTTTACGGGCTCCCACCTCAATACCGAGGCAACTCGGGCGCGAAGTAGGCTAGCCGACGCGTCCAAGATTTGCTGTAGGAAGTGTAGTGTAGAGGCTATGTCTCATTTGGGTTCGTTGCCATTTGAAGATGATGGAGGAAACCAAGATAAGAAAAATGGTGCTTGCATTTTTCTTAGCATGAAAAGAGATCAAGAATGAAAAACCTCTCAAAGATGAAACTCTCTCATTTTCTTTCTCTCAACCGTGAAAAACTTATTCCATCAAGTGAGAAGAATATGGTGGAGTAATGAATATCAAGCATGAAGGGAGGTGATGGTAGGAGAGCATAAAGGGTGACCACATCTAAACATCATCATCACAAAACACACATCAATCCTAATCCTTTCTCATCTCATTAAAGCAAAGGAAAAGACTAAGAAAGAATCAAAATGATGGTTGAAAAGAATGGTATCAAAAGATGCTTTCATAATTAATCATCTTGCAAATAAATCCTCCACAATGTGTTATTTGCAAACTTGCAAATAACCCCCTCCATCGGAAAAGTCCGGCCGGGAAAGAACAAAGGAAAACCGGCCGGAACGGAATGCAAACTGGCAACTCCAGAAAACTGGTCCCGTAATAAATTACAGGAAAACCCCGATACTGTGCATACACACCCGCATCTGTATTCCGTCCGGATACAAATGCAATGAGACAAAATCTACACTGTACTATACTAGGATCCGGCTTAAACTAAAGCCGGTTAGTAATATCCGTCCGATCCTGATCCGTGCAATACCGCACGTATCTGATCGAACGCTGCCATATAACCATACGGCCTCTAGTACAAACCGTCCGATCCTGATCCGTGCAATACCGCACGTATCTGATCGGACCCTGCCATATCTCCATACGGCCTCTACAGCGTTTCGCCCGAAAGCTTGAGTAACTGAAAGTGTGGTGGACTCTAAAGACTCGTCAATACTATGGCTGTGGATTTAACCACTAGCACGTCAGAGGTATAAGCCAATACGTGACGGGCCACCATCTATTGACCAAAAGGGACGTCGATGAGCGAACTCATCCTGACACCCTACTGAGCCTGTCAGTGACAATATCCGTACAGTCCGGTCCGTTCGTCTATGAGCATCGCATGTCGGGCCTAGGGGGTTGGTAAAAGTCAGACCCCCCAAAAGCGGTACAAGTCGTGTCGGAGTGTAGCCCAGAACACCCTGAGATACTACTGGAATACCTACCAGTAAATCTCCTGCCTTGGCCAAGGTCTTCGTGTAATGGCTCTCCTAGACACAGCGCGACCTCACCCCCAATACCGGGAGAGACGAACCCCTGAAGATCCGCTCACTGCCTCCATGTGGCTCGGGACTGTACCCAACTAAAACCTGTTTGCACGACTCCTTTGAGCCGTGGTAGGGTAGTAATCAAAGCACAGTGGGAACTCACACGAGACAAATGACGATCCCCAGGTCGATGAACTAACCTGTACACATGTCACCTGGGAACTGCTATCTGACGTCAGGTATAAGACCAACTAGCATGTTCCCGGCGAGTCCTGTCCGGTGTACTCATAACCCAATGAGCACCTGTATACATCTTAGGTGAACCAACTGACACCAGTGGCTTGTGAGACCGGCCACCGCCCCTTGTCGGGGTCTCGACTGTATACACTAGTCTACTCTGGAGTATCGATGCCCTGTCTCGAAACTCCTACGACTAGGGACCTTTTAAGGATGTGCTTATAGACTCCAGCTCTCACTTATATGATCGCCCTCATACTGCTGGCAGTCAAGCAAGAATCCTAGGGGCTCTATCAACGTGCAATAGCGACATGTCAGGTCACCTAAAGCAGTACACGATGATAAAGGTAAACCAGATAGCGTACTATCATCTCGAGTAAGACCGTCCTCCCGGGATAGGTCCTCCCTCAATCATTGCAATCACGTGCCTGTGATCCAATAATTGACTCTGAGGGCACTATCTCCAACAGGAAGTTCTTCACTTATATATTTTGCCCCCACTAATAATTCCTCCCAGACTTACAGGTTTTGTAGATATAACTGTCGGCAACAGTGAGGACACTGTTGAAAACAAGTTTGGGGGAGGTTTGTGCTTATTTTCACATCATTTGCATATCATCTGCATAAGCACAAAACATTTCTTTTCTTTTAAAAATCTATAAAAATTCAAAAAATTTCAAAAAAACCATAAAAATTTAAAAAAATTTCAAGTATAAAAATAATTTTAATATTTACACCTTTTTTGTATATAAATAAGATAATGAAAGTTTAGATAGTGAACAATTACATCCATGAGATTAGAAAAAATTTAAGAAAACTAAGAAAATTAGAAGTTTTTTTATACGAACTAGTAATAAGTAGTTATGAGCCGTTGTCCCAAGGGTTAGTAAGATGAAGGACGTCACTAATCTGAGGATAAAAATAAGTCTGAAAAATAGTTTCTATTCTGGAAGTCAAACATTTTGATCGTTGCTACCCTGCTATTCGCACTTACACACGTCTTAAAGCCTGGGATAGTAGAGGATACCTTGAAATGCTCTTGTCTTAAAGCCAAAAGTATGAAGGAAATAAAAAGAAAAAAATGAATAAAAATATAAAGTGGTGAGAAAAATGGACATGTATAGCGAGGGTGCTTCTTCACCTAGTGCCCTAAGGCCAACTGGTCTGAGAGTCACTGCTATGCCTAAGGTGGTGCAAGACGAGGAAAATACACCAAGTAAACAAGCACAGGAGTAATCGGTCGGTTAGTACCTCAAGAAGTATTAACGGTCGCATGAAAGTGTGTGAGCAATCTCATCTAAATATTCATTAATTAAAAAGTACTGAGGCTGATGGTCAAGAGTATGATAGCTTGAATTGAATTCTCCGGGTGTAGGGATGTATTTACACACACGCAGGGTGATATGATCGATGTTTGGAAGAAAGATAGAAATGAAGAATAAGACGATGTTTTATTGAGGGAGGACGTGATTTCTAACATCTTTTCATGACCATTAAGATAGGGCTCATGACAACCGAAAAGCTAACTTAGTTGGAAACCCTAATTTTCGAAGCTTTTCTTTTACAATTCTTTTCTTTAAATGTAATATTCATGATCTTCCTTTTATTATTGGATTTTGAGGGTGCAATCCGCTGAAAACCCTCAGGAGACAACACTCCTCCTACTAGGGACACCTAGAGGTTTAAAGGCTTGTTGCACGTGCTCAGTGCAATCGTTTTGCCTACGAAAGTGTGATAGTTAGTTTTTCTCTTTCTTTATTTTCTCTTTCTCTTTTTAATAAAACAGTTCGCTCGAGACGATTGAAATTAAGTTTGGGGGTATTTGATTAGTCGAAAATATTGTATATTTTAGCCGGCAATTTCCTCATCATTTGCACTCATTTAGAAGTGTACGGTATTCATATTTCACATATTAGCAAAACAGTCATAGATTATCAGATTACATGTATTAGACCTTAAAACCGGCATTTCTAGGGAAATTGACTGCATTGCATGGCATCGCAATATTTCTATATGTCGAAACCCGTATTTTGAAGTCTGTGCAGGAAACTAGAAGCGTGCTCGAATCAACGATGCTCAAAAGATACGCCAACTCACTAACTTCAGATCTGGTATCAATTCAAAGGAGCAATCACAAATCAATATATTAGAAGAAGCCCTAAAATACAGAACAAGGTCACACCAGAAGACCCAAAGCCCAAGCTCATCAAAGAGCCGCGGATCCGCGGCAATGGCTTGCTTGTGCCGCGGATCCGCGGTGGAACCAGGGACTTACCTTCTCTATTTTGGTGCATAATGCTTCATTCAGGGGCCACTGTTCAGAAATGTATCTCAAATTCCAGAAGATTCTAGGAGTTTCTGCCAGATCAGCAAACTAGGGTTTCCAAGCCTAATTAAACCTAGCTTAAACCCTAAGCTAGCTCCTAACAAACTACCTTCTAGAAGACTCAACAAACTTTTGGAGGGAACTACCATTTCAAACCTAAACCTAGGGTTTGGGAAGTCTATAAATAGAAGCCTAGACCTAGGGTGAAATATCATGTGGAGATAGATAGAATCAAACCATTACTTGTGTGATTCATTTTAGTTCATTTTTTTAGCCAATCTCCTTCTTCATCTCCTTCCTCCACAAGTCTAGTGAGAGGGCTTGTGGGAAACCCTAACCCTAATTCCAATTAAAATCAAGATCCCGAGTACCCATTAAGCAAGAAGCCCTACAACCTTTATGAGCGAAGCCGATCTTCAACGGAGCAAGCGATCCGAGCCGATCCATGACTCACGAAGCCGAGCGACGCCCGATCAAAAATTTAGATTCTTCCTCTTGTAGTTCTTGAAGCGAATGTAATCAAAATTGTTGAGATAAATAAAGGTGATATTCTTTTATCTTGTTTTCTTTAAATTCTGCATCATGATATCTTTACAATTCGAAAATATTTTCTATGTGGTGATGTGTGAATAAAACTCCGCTCATCGACGAGTCGAGACGGTCAATAGAATGATGATGTGACATAGCTTTAATCGATTCTTGAGTCCTACGTGTTTTGAAAACCCTAGAAAGTTCAAGAAACGATGACCCATTTTGTTTCGATGCATTCTTGATTGATATCGTTCGAAATTGGGGAGTTACGATCGTTTCTTGAATTTGGTAGAGGCTAGAAAAGGAATGATATCGACGAAAGAACAAGGGTTAAAAGATGAAACCCTAGTTTAATCAAGAAAGCTCTAACTCTCGTCGATTATCATCGATCTAGTATCAATCCTTTGAAGGACAAGAATACGAAATCTTGAGATTACATCACATCTATAGATCCGATCGATTCCTACGAGCCTCTTTAAGATTCTTGACTGTTGATTGGAAATATTATCGAAACCCAATTCTTGATTGTTTATCAGTTTCTTGATTCTTGATTAAACATCGTGACACCTGAATCAATTGATAAATTCTTGAATCATGTTTTCTTTTCTTGTCAATTAACTTTTCAATTCAAACGAAGCAAATATAAAAACGAATCGTGCAATCCCTGTGGACGATCCGTACTCACTTACAATCTACATCCGACACCGTAGTTGATTGCGGTCAAATAATTTTTGGTTGTGATTTCTTTACAATTTCCAACAACACAATCCGAAATCGTATTCAATCAGTGATCTTTCCTCGTCGCGGTATTGAGTTTCCTGTAATCGATACATACGCGCCACCCAGTTTGGGTGCGTGTTTGGATTAACTCATTAGCCTCATTAGCGATGACCGTGATGCCAGACTTTTTAGGGATCACATGAATTGGACTTACCCATTGGCTATCAGATATGGGGTAAATTATTCCACTATCAAGGCACTTGACGATTTCTTTCTTTACCGCCTCCTTCATAACCGGATTTAACCGTCTTTGTGGGTCTCGGGTTGGTTTGGCTTCATCCATCAGATGTATGTGATGTTCAAGAATTAAGGGACTAATCCCTTTGATGTCAGCCATTGTCCAACCAAATGCTTGCTGATTCGATCTCAACACTGCCAAAAGTGCATTCTCTTGCTCTACGGCTAGAGAAGCGGATATAATCACTGGCAAAGTCTCATTCTCTCCTAAATATGCATATTTAAGATGAGAAGGTAGCGGTTTGAGATCAAGAATTGGCGGAGAGACAATAGAAGGAGGGGTAACGGAATGATATTCGGACTCCTTAAGAGGTTCAAAACTTGCATAAGATATTGACTCGGAAAGTGCTGCTGAGTTTTGCAACGAGTCAACGGGTTCAATCTCAAGGTCAGACTCATTGAACTTATCCTCACTATAAAGTGGTGCAAGATCAAACGATGTCTCATTAGTATTGTCGAGAACATCAAAGCAAAGCTCCTCATCTATGCAGCTTTCGGAAGCTATCTCGTGGATGGAACAAACATCCAGCAAATGAGCAGAAGGTTCTGATGGCTGACTTCCTAGCTTGTATATATTAAGCTCAATTGTCATTTTCCCGAAGGATAAGTTCATAGAACCGTTATGACAATTAATCAGAGCGTTAGAAGTTGCTAGGAAGGGTCGACCAAGTATCACCGGGATTTGATTGCGTGGGTTTGCCACAGGTTGTGTATCTAAAACAATAAAGTCCACGGGAAATATGAATTCCCCGACTTTAATTAACACATCCTCTAGTTCACCCCGAGGTTTGGTGATAGATTGGTCTGCCATTTGGAGAGTATAATGTGCGGGTTTTAACTCTCCAATTCCTAACTGCTCGTATACTGAATAAGGAAGCAAGTTGACGCTAGCGCCTAGATCGAGTAAAGCACGATTTATATTTTTACCCCCAATAAAGATAGAGATTGTAGGACAGCCGGGGTCTTTACGTTTCTTTGGTATTTGTTGGGCAAAAGCTGTGCTAACATTACTCGTCATGAAAACCTTTTTAGGCACTTGAGTTTTTCTCTTCCTAGTGCACAAGTCTTTAAGGATTCTTGCATAAGATGGGACTTATTGAATAACATCTAGGAGAGGAATATTCACGCTAACTTGCTTAAACATTTCCACAATCTTCTCCATTTGCGGGTTAGGTCTGTTGGCCCTTAATCGGTTTGGAAATGGAGCTCGATCAATAAGTTTTGGGTCCAACGTTTGTGGAGAAGACTGTGGCGACAGATTCGATCCCAAAATTGGAGTGGGTATCGACTTAGATAGATTTGGCGAAATGTTCGAGCCTTGGGGAAAACGGAGAATAGGCAGGGATGAAGGTGGGGGACTAGACGAATTAGGGGAAGAAGAAGATGAAGATGGGGTATCAAATGTGTCACTAATATCAAACTGCTCACCCATACGATTTTTCAGCTCTCTCCCCGATCTCAACGTAGTAACAGCATTCACATTATGATTTTGTGAATGGACAGGATTCTGTAGGGGTTGAGATGGGAGTTTCCCTTTCTCTCTTGCACTCATTGCGGCGTTTAACTGTGCGATTTGGTTTTCTATTGATTTAATACTTTCACCATGGGAGGATGAGTTTTTCGTTAGGGTATTAATAGAAGACCACATCTCAGCCGAAATTTGCATGGATTGTTTCATGAACATATCCAAAGTTTGTGCAAGTGAGTTGTCAGTACCGGCCACTTGTGGTGTAGAAATGTTGGCCGGATTTTGGAAATTTTGTGACTGAAAGGGGGCTGATTCTGAGGTTGTGGTTGCTGTGGAGGAGGTCTTTGATAATTACTTTGTTGGTTTCGATTCCAAGCAAAGTTAGGATGATTCCTCCATCCTTGATTATATGTGGAAGAATAAGGATCATTTCTAGGTCGCTGCTGAAAAGCAGCATTAGCTTGAAACGATGCATTCATAGGACATTCTTCCGTTAAGTGTGAAGGATCCGAACAGCAACCACAGACAGTCTTCGAAAGCGTGACCTGATTTAGGGAGAATGTTGAGAACTTGTTTTCAATAGCATCGAGTTTCTTCTGTATCGCTGCCATTTCGGCTTTCACTGCGATAGAAACATCGAGCTGGTGAATACCACCCTTAGTTGAAGGTGGTCTTACGCTTTCCCACTGCAACGTGTGTTCAGCAAGGTCTTCCAGATATTTCCATGCTTCACCGTCATCTTTAGACATGAAATTGCATTGACACATTGTTTCAAGCATCTGCTTTGTCGCTGGATTAATGCCCTCATATATAATCCGACATAAATCCCATCTTTGTATTCCGTGATGGGGGCATTGGATAAGCAGATCTTTGAAACGTTCAAAGCACTTCCAAAATGGTTCATTGGGAAGCTGGGTGAACTGGTTGATCTCGATCCTAACATGTGCAGTCTTATGATTTGGGTAAAACTTCTTAAGAAATGCTACAACGAATTCATCCCAATTAGCGATAGAGTGTGCGGCAGTATTATAAAGCCATTTTTCTGCCAAGTCGCACAGTGTGAATGGGAGAAAACGTAAGCGCATAGCATCTGAGGTCAATTGTGAAGTACCCATCATTGCGCATACGTTTTCGAATTTGGTGATGAAAACGTACGCGTCTTCCGACTCAAGCCCGTGAAATTTGGGCAGCAGATTGATATAGTGGAGTTTAATTTCGAAATTATCCTCGTTAGGTGGTGGAAGAGATAGACAAGTGGGAAGAGGACCACGAATAGGATAGCATCTCTCTTAGAGAGAGATGTGCGGTGGATTCTGCTCACCTGCGGGCGGTGGCAACGTGGTGTTATAATTAGATGGAGTGCCGTCCATCACGGTCGATCTGGTGTGTGGTGGGGGAATGGAAGATGAAGAAGTACCGATTTCGGCGTCGATAACAGGAACGCGGACAAGACGGGCACTAGGATCCCGTGTCCAGCCGAGCATGCACTAAGCGGGTTTAGTGCAAGTGGCAGCGTGTGTGTGATTTAAAATTGGCTTGTTTTTGAAAAGGTGGGACTCAAGACAAATCTCCCTAAGATGCACAAGCAACCCTAGAACTAAGATTACCTAGGTCCAGTCTCTAGACCGCTCCTAGACTTCCAAAGGACAAGCTGCGGGATCAATCCTCTACCGCCTCCGTACTATCCTTGTAGCCAGGTAAGTGCCAGGTAAGTGGGAAGGAACCACGTCGTGGGCCTAATTAAAAACCACTAGCCTTTGTCACACTTGCCTAGGCACTACAAAAGTAATGCGGATAAACGATAGATTACCCACGACCTTCCTCTGTCCTTATTGAGCGCGACGGTCTTTAGAGTCTGGTCTAGATATTTTTTAAATTAATGAAGGGGAGATCTATATGCTCGGTTTGTGATTTGTGGGGCTTAGGAAGGGTGATGAAATCCCCACCTAATCTTGATTTGGTCTTTTGCCCCTTAGAGTCCGTATTAAATATGCAAAACAAAACCAATCACAAAACTTTTGCAAAAATATTTTTTAGCGGCGCAATTTTGCAAAGAATCCTACAGAAAATAGATTTTATTGGATTTGGGGAGAGAGAGAAGGAGTTATGAAAGATACCAGACAAGATTGAAGCCCTAATTCTTCCAACCTGCCGCGATTCCGCCGCAGAAGGGGTACTTTTGCCGCGGTTCCGCCGCGTGGAAGAGGGATCACTTGATAAAAATTTTTGTATAGCCTTCTGTGCTCCTCTGGATATCTAAAAATGTCTCTGTTCCCTGTTCTCCTTAATTCTGTGACTCCAGATCTCCTTGAAAAATTCACGCACAAATCGTTAAATATGCAATTTGCAGTTTTGTGCTAATAATGATATGGCTCGTCTAAGAATTCAACACAAATAGTAAAAATAAAAAATTACGCACGTATTCCCCGGCAACGGCGCCATTTGATTGATATAAAAAGTGTGTGTGTAGAATAACCGCAATCAGAACGGTGTCGCGCGTAGCTAGACCGAGGTGAGTACGGGTCGTCCTCTGGAAAACGTGGAATCATTTACTTTTACTTTAGATGTGTTGAGAAAGAGAGGAGGGATAAAGAATTTTATAGAAAGATTTCTAGATCAACGTTAAACAAGAATGTAAAATATAGATCTAGATTAATTTAAAGATGTAATTACTATAATAAGAGGGCTTGTAGGGTTCGTTAGGATTTAGTAGTTATGGACGATTAATTAAAAGTTACCTTTTTTATCCATTAATAGATTTAGAACTAGAACGACGGTGATGCGTGTAGATAAGGGTTTCTGAAGGGAAAAGGAATCCCACTCGTAACCCTTATCTCGACACGGAACTCCGTTCATATCTAGCCTTTACCAAAACAATCATTAATCTAATCTCTAATCGCGGTCGGAACTAGCAAAGAATTGCTAGCGCGCCCAATTAGGATGTTAATGATTCTTTTGATAAAATTCCTAAACTTTATAGGACTTAAAAAGGGTTTAATTATTTTCATCGTCATTAGCCTACCCTAATCCTACGAACCCTAACAAACGGAGAATTACTCGCGCATGTTGGGAGAAGAGGATGAAAAGAAAGAGAAGGAAAACATAATGTAAAATGCAAAAAAAATAATTAAATAAAATAACTACCTTTATTAATCGATTTGAACAAACTACACTTTTAATCCATAGAAAATGATTATAACTAGTTGCTTCTCGATCTTTCCTAAGGAGGTAGTCGAACAGTCGATGATCAGCCTGGATGCGTGAGCGTCTGAGGCTTCGTGATCGCGTCGGCTTGATAAATTTTCCAAGAGGCTCTCGGTGCCCTTTTATAGTGCAAAGCCAGAATCTTATTGTTGAAAACTTGGTAAAATTTAGCAGTGATTGATCTCCCAAAATTGTAGCAAAAGATCTCTCTAGATTGCTGCGGATCCGCGGCCAAAGGGGGGTATGTCCGCGGATCCGCGGCCATTTGATCACAACTCTTCATCAAATTTTAGGGTCTCTGTCTTTGTGACATTTGGCAATCCTAGGCACATTCAGATTTCAGAAATCTTCTCTAGGTTGCTTCCAGACTTGGTCTCCAAGTTTTGCTTCTTAATTTGGCAAGATTTCTTCAACAGCTTGATTTCTTTGATATATTCTGCATAACAACTTGGAAAATTCTGCACAATAATCTTAAATAATATTTAGTAGACTTAGTTCTACTAGGATTTGGTCAATAGATTTATTTGCATACATTTTCCTACCAAATACTAATTAAAATATATTAACACATGGAAAATGGTGTTTTTACACATAAACCCTCATATGTATAATATATTATAATAAAGTCCTTTTTTAATATGAAAATGGTAGGAAAAATATAATACAAATATGCAGTTTTATCAACTGAACACACACCGTTCATGCGACTATTAATGCTTCTTGAGGCACTAACGGTCGATTACTGAATGTGCGAGCTTAAAGCGTAAATAGCAGTTTCCAGGTCTTGACTTTATTTCATATTTTTTCTTTGCCTTTTATTTTTCTTTTTCAAGACCGGATATATTTTTCAATGATACTCTTTAGGTGTTTAGCTTTAATTACCATTTTTTCTTTCATACTAGGTTTTCAGGCAAGAGTATTTCTAGGTATCCTCTACTATCCCAAGTTTCAAGGTGCGTGTATGTGCAGTTGTAGGGTATATACTTTCTAAATTTGATGTCAAGAAAAGAAATTATTTTTCAGACTTATCCTTCAGCAAAACTTCAATACTTTCTCTTCATCTCGACTTAACTCAAGAGCTGAACTCAAGATTACCTACGTCTATAAAAAAACTGTAAGGATGTAATCACAAAGGTTAAATAGAATGAGGGTTATTTTTAGGGTTTTCAATTCCTAAGCCTAAGATTTAGTTATTTCTAACATATCAACTAAACTTTCGGAATAAAAATCTAAGTTACCTATTAGCTAACTTGACGACAAAGTTTTTATATTTTTGTAAATTTTTTTGATTTTTATGGGTTTTTAAATAAGTATGCAAATGCAAAATATACATATGAATGCGAAGGAAGAAAACTTACCGAGCACACCCCCAAACTTAAACTTGACAGTGCCCTCACTATCAGACTATACCAAAAGGGTCAAAATTGTCAGCGCTTCCTAAAAGAAATATATACAAAGCAAAAAAGTAAAACAAAAGTATATACACAAAAAAAGGTTCCCCCCAAACTTAAGTGAAACAGTTTTTCCACTGTTTAAGTGGTGAAGTTCAGGATTAGGAGGAAGAGACGGTATCAAGCTGTACAAGGCCTTACACAGGACAAAAATTGAGTACCAACCATTGAAAAAATTTATCGCTATAAAGCAGTGGCTGGGGGAAGAAGGTGGAGAGGAAATAAATGGAGCATACGTGAGACCATATGCGGATAGAAGTGGTATACGGTCCCAGTATATGAGGAGAAGAATGGCGAAAGGGAAAAAGAAACGGAATACGAACTTGAGGGCAAAATGGAGTGAATAGATTAGCAAAATTTGTAATGACCAATGTGTAAAAAGCGATTGTGCTAATCTATCAACCCGTCAAGAAATTGGATCAAATCCCTCAAGATTCGTGAGAAAATATGGGTATGTCGAACATGGCAAACCAGACATAGTAAATGAAAGTGGTACGGTTTCTTGCTATGTCAGAACGATGGAAATGATAGAGGGGAGTGATCGAAGAGGGATATCAGGTAAAGGTTCAAGAGGGTGTACACACTCAATGAAAGGGACTGGATGAATTGGAAGATCCGACTCATCAAGTAAAACTGGTTCATCCTCAACATTATCCTCAAAATTCTCCTCAAAAATTATCCCATCCATGCATTTATCATCAAAATCCAGACGCATGTGTAGTTCGGGAAAAACAGTTAATGACTCGAGAAGATGAATTGCAGAGAAAAACTCATCCAAAATTGCGGGTTCATCATCCAAAATATTCCCAGCGTCAATATCCTCAATCAAGTGAAAATCAATTTTCTCAGACACCTCATCAAAAGCATGGATTTTAATCGATTTTGGCTCTAAGATGGAGGTGTAGAGATCAAAAGGATTGGGTGTGGTTTCACTTGACATGGACCCTTCATAATCAGGCAAATCAAATACTACAAAGTCGCACAACTCATTAATCATTCTATCTTCAATTGATAAATCATTTGAGACACTCGATAGACTTTCAAAACAGGAGTTGTGGGATTCAATTTGGAACGGGTAGGTTTGATTTGGAAGGGTGTACAACTCACTCTCTCCACTCAAATTCTCAACATGTCCTACAGCCTCATCATACATTGGAAAATTTGGAGCTAGTTGAAAACTAGCTACTAGGTCACTAGGTTGTATGAGGGCGGCCATGGACGCATTCAAATCCATCATCTGTTAGTACGACGCTACCCGAAAGTCTTCCAATGACTGTCCCAGACTAGACATGGGTTGTGGAGGGGTTTCAATAAAAGATTTAAAGTTGTTTGGATACTGGAAACTCCCAAAAGGCTGTTCAGAAGCAATGTCTAGGGAAGGTGCAAAAGTTGGGTAGGATGGATAGGAATTGAATGGTTGGACATGGGTAGGATCAACATACGGATAAGAAGGTGAATGGAATTGTTAATCCAAAGAATTCACAGTGGTGAAAGTAGTGAAAGATCGGTTACGAGATTGTTCAATACGTTCAGCAAGAGACATAGGTCTTGGAGTTACAACTGGACTCTCAAAACGGGTATCAACTTAAGAAGGTGGTGAAGGTTGAAATGGTTGATACAAGGTGGATTGCGGAGTCCAATTGGTTTTCCTATACGCGTTTATCCGATCTTTCAAAGTAATTTTTGGCACGGATGGATCGTTCGACGTTCGGCCAAAGCAAGAACCGTAGGAAGTTATGTCTGGTTGTGGGTACCAAAGTTCGACAAGAGTTTTGCGAGGTGGGGTACCCATGATAAGAAGAAAGGAAGGAAAGAAAAGGAAAGGAAAAAGAATGTGGATTTTTTTTATATTTTATTTAAGTTAGTTATCAACAAAAGAATGAAATACACAAAAAAGAATCTGGACAAAAATAATCACGATACAAAAATACCACACACCTAATCGGTCTAGGGTTCACCTAGGTCAACTAGACCTGCTCCAAAACTTGATTGTTGAAGTAAAACTGTGTCAGAAGCGGGCTCAAGATATACTGATCACAAGGCCAGGTAAGTGCAGAGATAAGGGGAGGTTTTCCGACGCTTTCGCGAAGGTCCTTAATTAAATAATCCATTTTCTTTCGGCGGTTTCGCCGTGAACACTTTCCTAGACACCCCGTAAACGATATACCGTTAAGCGGTGTTCTAAACACAGTTAACTTCTCCTTGTGAGCGCGAAGTCCTTAAGGCTTAAAGTCTGGTTTCTTTTAAAAATTTGTGTGGGTATACGTTATGCTCAATTCGTGATTTGTGGGCCACGGAAAAGGGGATGAAATCCTTTACCGTGTGCTGTGGGGTTCGCATGCTCTTATGTCCGTATTAATATATGCAATGCGCAATTCAATAAAAATTCGAAGAATAAAACAATCATTTTTTATATTAAGAATGGCACTGCAACAAATACGGGTTAGTCAATTTTGGCGTTTGAAATCGAACTTGCAAAGAATCCTGCAAAGATGTTATATTGGATGCGTCGGATTTAAGAAGAAAGTGTCAGTAAAGTACGTACCGATAAATATTCGGGTTAAGAAACCCCCGTTGAAGTGAATCCGGTTTGCTTGAAAGTTTGCTTGCGAGGGTCAAACTACCCGGATCTTTGGCACTGTACTTCGCAATCACCTATATCTTGAATGTATACTTTGTTCCCCACAATCGCAGTTCGCAAATCCGCAAAAATCTACAAATGTCGGAAAAAAATGGATATTAGTGCGGAAAAGCGATTCGCATGCCCAAATTCCTGCACACCAGAAATTAAAAAAAAACAATAAAAATGGGGCAAAAACAGAACACTGGAGCACAGAGGAAAATTTAGAGGCAAAAGGAGGGGACAAAGCCGGCGGGCTCGGATTTTGAGGGATTGTCGCCGGTCCAACTATGGAATTGGGGCTCCAAACTTCTTATGCTGTGTCAGTGCTCTATTAGTGTCTCACTGGTATTAGTTATCTTTTTATTTTAGATCAAGAGTGCTAGCAGGTAAGAATTCCAGAGAATAAAAATGTTAAGAATGTTTGTTTTTGTTTTGGTTTTGGTTTTTGAAATTTTTAGTTTGTTTTGAAAATAGGGTTAGATGGATATTAACAAGATTAACCCGAAATAACAAAAATAATAACGTTACCATCTCGCCGACAACGGCGCCATTTGATCGAAAGAGTTTTAGTTACCGAAATCAGGACGGTGTCGCTTTGCAGCTTGCCGCGATGAGTACGGGTCGATCCATAGGGAGACGGAGCGTTTTAAGTTCTTGTTCTCACGAGTTAATGGGCGTGGGCGGAAAGTTCATATCTAACCTATGTGTTATATGCAAAGTATAAAGCTTGTTATGAAAAGATACAATAGTGTAAGCTAAGGAAATCCGCACTAAAACCTTTGAGCCGAACTTAACGATTGAAGCTAGAACAATCGGCAACAACGTGGATTAGGGGATTTAAGCACGGTATTAGAAATCCGGCTTATTGACCTTTGTCCGTCCGTTCTTGTCTCTTGCTTTCGCCTCCGGCCAAACCGAACGCAACTGGTCGCGGTTAGAAATCACCGTTACTTTGGTAGGATAGGGTGCCTAACGGAGCACTTGCGTAACGTTTGGACGGAGTTCAATGGAAAATATGGGAAAAGTAAATGAGAAACGGAACGTTAACTTACAATATCGTATTCTTTGCCTAACAACACATATTCACAAACATTACAATAAAAAAACAAAAAGAGAAAATAAAAGAACAAAGAAAAGAAACGAAAACATTACAAGTAAGTAAGTGCATGGAATTTAAAGTGCAAGTAAGTAAAGGCAAGAATGAAAATCGCAAGAATGTAGAGCAAGTAATAAAAGAGCAAGAAAGTAAAATAGCAAGAATGAAAAGAGCAAGAATAACTAGGAACCCAAGTGTGCAAAATGATATCTTTATTATGTCCAAGATACAACCTTGAGATCAATAGCCAAATCTTAAACTTGCAAGCACACTAAAGAGGTTGTAAGATCAAGAGAAGACCGTGAACTCAAAGGAAAGCTAAGCTATGTACAAGAGAACTAAAAAGAAAACAAAAAGAGTTACAAAGTGTATAAAATGTTTAACAAAACTTGGACCCTTGACCCCTTGCCCACTGCCTGCTTTTATAGGCAAAACAGAAGATTAAACAAATAATAAAAATAGGGCTACGTGGCATCAAGGGATCAACTGAAGAAAGATGTGGCCCATCAGGCACTGCTTGGCCGGCCGGCTCGGCCAAAGAGGCTAAGTGCTCGGGTCAATTCCGAGCACTGGGTCTGAACTTGGTGTGTGGTCTTTTGTTGTCCCCGGTATCACTTTGGTGCAGTTTGTTTTCTCAGTAAAGGCTTTGGATGCACTCAGGGTTTTTGGAAGGAACTTGAAACTTTAAGTCAACACACACTTTATGCATTGAATGCACATCACACTCATGCCCACTTGCTCCTAGCCATCATGAGTGTGTGCCATGGCAGCCCCCTAGGTTCTAGTGCTCACTTGTGTACACACTTGTATTGTGTTAGTCCATTTAGATAAAAAGTGTGTACACAAGCATGTTGCACAAAGAAACCCAAGAATTATCGGTCGGTTTGCGGTTCTGGTTGCATTGTTGGCTCACAACTGTAATATCCGTGATTTTAAGTGTATTTCCAGTATTTTGTCACGGATACCTGTATTCTGTAATACTGAGCAGACACTGGTTAATAGTACCGATAAATGCAAAAAATAGATAATGAATGAGCGGTATTAAAATGCAATATTCTGGTATGAACAAATACCCCCAAACTTATCTTTTGCTCGTCCCGAGCAAAACAAAATCCTAGCCTCACTTTCGTAGGGAACGCGATTGCACTGAACTCGTGCAACAAGCCGTTAAACCTCTAGGTGTCCCTAGTAGGAGGAGTATTGTCTCCTGAGGGTTTTCAGCAGATACTACCCATAAAATCCTGTCAAACTAGTTTCATAAGTTAACATTGATTCTACTCCTATAGTTTAGTATCTAGATTAGAAATTCTATTATCCTAAGTTAGAAATATCCAATCCTTATGTTTCACACCTCCTATCTACTTAACCTCAGATCCTATACATTCCAAAAAAGTTTAGAAAGATATTGGTATCTCTTGAGTTTTCCTTCTAAAGTGCGGTCTCAAATCAGGGATTTTTATCAATTTTACAGAAAACATAAGTCTTATTCTTTATTTCTATCTTTCATCCAAATATTGATTGTATACCCCTATGTGTGTGTAAATTATTCACCCCTACACTTAAGAATTCAATTCAAGCTATAGTACCCTTGCCCTAATACCTAATATTACTTCTTTTCATTAAATGATGGACAGACTATTAATGCTTCTTAAGGTACTAATGGTCGATTACTCAATGTGCGAGCTTAAAGCGAAAATAGCAGTTTCCAGGTCTTGACTTTATTTATTATTTTTTCTTTTCCTTTATTTTTCTTTTTCAAGACCGGATATATTTTTCAATGATGCTCTTTAGGTGTTTAGCTTTAATTACCATCTTTTCTTTCATACTAGGTTTTCAGGCAAGAGTATTTCTAGGTATCCTCTACTATCCCAAGTTTCAAGGTGCGTGTATGTGCAATTGTAGGGTATATACTTTCTAAATTTGAAGTCAAGAATAAAAACTATTTTTCAGACTTATCCTTCAGCAAAGCTTCAATACTTTTCCTTCATCTCGACTTAACTCAAGAACTAAACTCAACATTACCTACTTCTATAAGAAAAAACTGTAAGGACGTATAATCACCAAGGTTAAATATAATGAGTGTTATTTTTTGGGTTTTCAATTCCTAAGCCTAGGATTTAGTTATTTCTAACGTATCAACTAAACTTTCGTAATAAAAATCTAAGTTACCCTATTAGCTAACTTGATGGCAAAGTTTTTATATTTTTGTAAAAAATTTCGATTTTTTATGGGTTTTTAAATAAGTATGCAAATGCAAAATATACATATGAATGCGAAGGAAGAAAACATACCGAGCATACCCCCAAACTTAAACTTGACAGTGCCCTCACTATCAGGCTATACCAAGTGGGTCAAAATTATCGGCACTTCCTAAAAGAAATATATACAAAGCAAAAAAGCAAAACAAAAGTATATACACAAAAAAAAAGTTCCCCCCAAATTTAAGTGAAATAGTGTTTCCATTATTTAAGCGGTGAAGTTCAGGATTAGGGGGAAGAGACAGTATGAAGCTATACAAGGCCTTACACAGGCAAAAATTGAGTACCAACCATTCAAAAAAAATCCCTATAAAGCAGTGGCTGGTGAAAGAAGGTGGAGAGGAAATAAATGGAGTATACGCGAGACCGTATGCGGATAGAAGTGGTATACGGTCCCGGTATATGAGGAGAAGAATGGCGGAAGGGAAAAAGAAACGGAGTACGAACTTGAGGGCGAAAATGGAGTGAATAGATTAGCACAATTTGTAATGACCGATGTGTAAAAATTGATTGTGCTAATCTATCAACCCGTCGAGAAATTGGGTCAAATCCCTTAAGATTCGTGAGAAAACTTGGGTACGCCGAACTTGGCAAACCAGACATAGTAAATGAAAGTGATACGGTTTCTTGCAATGTCAGAACGATAGAAAGGATGGATGGGAGTGATCGAGGAGGGGTATTAGGTAAAGGTTAAGGAGGGTGTACACAGTCAATGGAAGGGACATGATGAATTGGAAAATCCGACTCATCAAGTAAAACTGGTTCTTCCTCAACATTATCCTCAAAATTCCCCTCAAAAATTATCTCATCCATGCATTTATCATCAAAATCCAGACGTATATGGAGCTCGGGAAAAACAGTTAATGACTCGGGATGATGAATTGGAGAGAAAAACTCATCCAAAATTATGGGTTCATCATCCAAAATATTCCCAGCGTCAATATCCTCAATCAAGTGAAAATCAATTTTCTCAGACAC
This sequence comes from Agapanthus africanus, assembly GCA_030015575.1. Lineage (NCBI taxonomy): Eukaryota > Viridiplantae > Streptophyta > Magnoliopsida > Asparagales > Amaryllidaceae > Agapanthus > Agapanthus africanus. The sequence continues at coordinate 305,104,865 of JASDDO010000010.1, read as the reverse complement.
CTCATCAAAAGCATGGATTTTAATCGATTCTGGTTCTAATATGGAGGTGTAGAGGTCAAAAGGATTGGGTGTGGTTTCACTTGGCATGGACCCTTCACAATCGGACAAATCAAACACTACAAAGTCGCACAAGTCATTAGTCATTCTATCTTCAATTGAAAAATCGTTTAGGACACTCGATAGACATTCAAAACAGGAGTTTTAGGATTCAATTTGGAATGGGTAAGTTTGATTTGGAAGGGTGTACAACTCACTCTCTCCACTCAAATTCTCAACCTGTCCTACCGCCTCATCATACATTGGAAAATTTGGAGCTGGTTGAATACTAGCTACCGGGTCACTAGGTTGTATGAGGGCGACCATGGACGCATTCAAATCCATCATCTGTTGGTACGACACAACCCGAAAGACTTTCGATGACTGTTCTAGACTAGACATGGGTTGTGGAGGGGTTTCAGTAAAAGATTTAAAGTTGTTAGGATACTGGAAACTCCTAAAAGGCTGTTCATAAGCAATGTCTAGGGAAGGTGCAAAAGTTGGGTAGAATGGATAGGAATTGAATGGTTGGACAGGGGTAAGATCAACATACGGATAAGAAAGTGAATGGAATTGTTGATCCAAAGAATTTGCAGTGGTGAAAGGAGTGAAAGATCGGTTACGAGATTGTTCAATACGTTCAGCACATAGGTCTTGGAGTTGACTTTCAAAAAGGGTATCAACGTAAGGAGGTGGAGAAGATTGAAATGGTTGATATAAGGTGGATTGCTGAGTCCAATTGGTTGTCTTAGACGCGTCTATCCGATCTTTCAAAAAAAAATTGGCACAGATGGATCGTTCGACGTTCGGACAAAGCAAAGAACCGTAGGAAGTTATGTATGGTTGTGGGTACCAAAGTTCGGCAAGAGTTTTGCGAGGTGGGGTACCCATGATATGAAGAAAGGAAGGAAAGGAAAAAGAATGTGGATTTTTTTTATATTTTATTTAAGTTAGTTATCAACAAAAGAATGAAACACACAAAAAAGAATCTAGACAAAAACAATCACGACACAAAAATACCACCCCTAATCGGTCTAGGGTTCACCTAGGTCAACTAGATCTGCTCCAGAACTTGATTGTTGAAGTAAAACTGTGTCGAGAAGCGGGCTCAAGATATACTGATCACGAGGCCAGGTAAGTGCATAGATAAGGGGAGATTTTTCGACGCTTTCGCGAAGGTCCTTAATTAAATAGTCCTTTCTCTTTTGGCGGTTTCGCCGTGAACAGTTTCCTAGACACCCCGTAAACGATATACCGTTAAGCGGTGTTCTAAATACAGTTAACTTCTCCTAGTGAGCGCGAAGTCCTTAAGTCTTAAAGTCTAGTTTCTTTTAAAAATTTGTGTGGGTATACGTTATGCTCAATTCGTGATTTGTTGGCCACGGAAAAAGGGGATGAAATTCTTTACCGTATGCTGTGGGGTTCGCTTGCCCTTAAGTCCGTATTAATGTATGCAATGTGCAATTCAATAAAAATTCAAAGAATCAAACAATCGTTTTTTATATTAAGCACGGCACTGCAACAAATACGGGTTGGTCAATTTTGGCATTTGAAAGCGAACTTGCAAAGAATCCTGCAAAGATGTTATATTGGATGCGTTGGATTTAAGAAGTGTTAGTAAAGTACGTACCGATAAATATTCGGGTTAAGAAACCCTCGTTGACGTGAATCCGGTTTGCTTGAAAGTTCTCTTGCGCGGGTTAAACTATCCGGATCTTTGGCATTGTACCTTGCAATCACCTTAACCTTTAATGTACACTTTGCTCCCCACAATCGCAGTTCGCAAATCCGCAAAAATCTACAAATGTTGGAAAAAGGATATTAGTGCGGAAAAGCGATACGCGTGCCCAAATACTTGCACACCAGAAATTATAAAAAACAAACAATAGAAATGGGACAAAAACAGAACACTGGAGCACAGAGGAAAATTTGGAGGCAAAAGGAAGGGACAAGGCCGGCGAGCTCGGATTTTAAGGGATTGTCGCCGGTCCAACATTGGAATTAGGGCTCCAGACTTCTTTTGCTGTCTTAGTGCTCCACTAGTGCCTCACTGGTATTTTTTATATTTTTAGTTTAGATCAAGAGTGCTAGCAGGTAAGAATTCCAGAGAACAAAAAAGTTAAGAATGTCAGTTTTTGATTTGGTTTTGGTTTTTTAAATTTTTAGTTTGTTTTGAAAATAGGGTTAGATAGATATTAACAAGATTAACCCGAAATAAAAAAAATAAAAACGTTACCGTCTCCCCGGCAACGGCGCCATTTGATTGAAAGAGTTTTAGTTACCGCAATCAGGACGGTGTTGCTTTGCAACTAGCCGCGATGGATACGAGTCAATCCACAGGGAGACGGAGCGTTTTAAGTTCTTGTTCTCACGAGTTAATGCGCGTGGGCGGAAAGTTCATATCTAACCTATGTGTTATATGCAAAGTATAAAACTTGTTAGGAAAAGATACAATGGTGTGATCTAAGGAAATCTACACTAAAACGTTTGAGTCGAACATAACGATTGAAGCTAGAACAATCAGCAACAACGTGGATTAGAGGATTTAAGCACGGTATTAGAAATCCGGCTTATTTACCCTTGTCTATATGTTCATGTCTCTTGCTTTCGCCTCCGGCCAAACCGAACGCAACCGGTCGCGGTTAGGAATCACCGTTACCTTGGTAGGGTAGGGTGCCTAACGGGGCGCTTACGTAACGTTTGGACGGAGTTCAATGGAAAATATGGGAAAAGGAAATGAGAAACGAAACGTTAACTTACAATATCGTATTCTTTGCCTAACAACACATATTCACAGCATTACAATAACAAACCAAAAAGAGCAAAGAAAAGAACAAAGAAAAGAAAAGAAAAGAAAACATTACAAGTAAGTAAGTGCATGGAATTTAAAATGCAAGTAAGTAAAGGCAAGAATGAAAATTGCAAGAATGTAAAGCAAGTAATAAAAGAGCAAGAAAGTAAAATAGCAAGAATGAAAAGAGGAAGAATAACTACGAACCCAAGTGTGCAAAATGATTTATTTATTATGTCCAAGATACAATCTTGAGATCAATATCCAAATCTTAAACTTGCAAGCTCACTAAAGAGGTTGCAAGATCAAGGGAAGACCATGAACTCAAGGGAAAGATAAGCTATGTATAAGAGAACCAAAAAGAAAACAAAAAGAGTTACAAAGTGTATGAAATATTTAACAAAACTTGGACCCTTGACCCCTTGCCTACTGCCTGCTATTTTTAGAAAGAAAAAAAAAGATTAAACAAACAATAAAAATAGGGCTACGTGGCATCAAAGGATCAACTGAAGAAAGATGGGGCCCATCAGGCACTGCTTGGCCGGCCGGCTCGGCCAAAGAGGCTAAGTGCTCGGGTCAATTCTAAGCACTCGGTCTCAAACTTGGTGTGTGGTCTTTTGTTGTCCCCAGTATCATTTTGGTGCAGTTTGTTTTCTCAGTAAAGGCTTTGGATGCACTCAGGGTTTTTGGAGGGAACTTGAAACTTTAAGTCAACACACACTTTATGCATTGAATGCACATCACACTCATGCCCACTTGCTCCTAGCCATCATGAGTGTGTGCCATGGCAACCCCTAGGTTCTAGTGCTCACTTGTGTACACACTTGTATTGTGTTGGTCCATTTAGATAAAAAGTGGTACACAAGCATGTTACACAATGAAACCCAAGAATTATCAGTCGGTTTGCGGTTCTGGTTGCATTGTCAGCTCATAACTGTAATATCCGTGATTTTAAGTATATTTCCAGTATTTTGTCACGGATACCTGTAATCTGTAATACTGAGCAGACACTGGTTAATATTACCGATAATTGCAAAAAAAATAGATAATGAATGAGCGGTATTAAAATGCAATATTCTGGTCTGAACATCCAGCTTTTGTTGAAAAGCGGTATGCGGACAAGCTCGAGGCACGCACAGTACTGTATAAGTTTGTGGGATACCTAAAGAACTCCAAGGGGTATTTATCCTATTACGCAGAGGAACAAAAGGTTTTTTGTTCCTCGTCATGCCCACGTTTTTGAAAATCATTTTTTTGTAAAAGGAAATAATGGGAGCGCAATAGAAGGCAATGAAAGAGAAAGAGGGTTGTTGCCGAGCTTTGGATGCATGGAAGAAATTCTATAACCATAAACTATTACTGAAAGTATGGTTGAACCAGTGGTTTCAAAAGAACTGGACATTCCAACGCCAATCCGCAGGACTAGTAGGCAGTCTCATCCGTCCGAGAGATACTATGGTTTTCTCATAGTCGGGGATCGAGAGGATTGTATCATTAACAATGATGAGCCAACTATCTTCCAGTAAGCCATTTAGAGCGGCGACTCGGTAAAATGGCTGGATGCAATACGGACCGAAATGGAGTCCATGTACGCTAACAAAGTATGCATTTTTAACATTGCTCCAGAATGGGTAAAACCAGTAGGCTGCAAATGGATCTTCAGAAAGAAGACTGATGTAGATGGATAGGTTGAAACATATAAGGCTAGACTTTTTGCAAAAGGTTTTTGTCAAAGACCTGGTTTGGACCATGTTGAAACCTTTTCTCCAGTGTCTATGCTCAAATCCATTCAGATCCTTCTTGCCATTGCTGCCTTCTAAGATTGTGAGATATGGAAGATGGACGTAAAGACGACTTTTCTAAATAGTTATTTAGAAGAGTGTGTCTATATGGATCAGCCAGAGGGTGTCAATCTCAGTGTGAGCAGCGGGACAGTGTGCAAGTTGCTTAAGTCCATTTATGGACTAAAGCAGGCATCGCGGAATTGGAACATCTGTTTTTATTGAGACAGTCAAAAAATTCGACTTTATCAAAAATCCAGATGAACCATGCATTTATAGTAAGATTGTAGCAAGAACTGTGGAATTCCTCGTTGAGTGCGTGGATGACATTCTCTTGATAGGAAATGACATTCCTATGCTACAATCAGTCAAAGGATTTTTGTCACAGAGGTTCTCCATGAAAGACCCGGGTGATACCAACTATATTCTGGGGATCCAGATCTATCGTGATAGATCAAAGAGGATGGTGGGACTTTTACAATCAAGGTACAATAACACCATACTGAAAATACTTAGTATGGACGATTCTAAGCGCAGTGGTCTACCGGCTTATCACGGAATTGCCCTCTCCAAATAGATGTCTTCCAAGACTGATTTGGAAAGGGCTCACATGTCGATTATACCGTACGCTTCTGCGGTAGGCTCTATAATGTATGCAATGTTGTGTACCTGACCAGATGTAGCTTATGCACTGAGCGTGGTAAGCTGGTATCAGTCAAACCCAGGGAAGAAGTACTGGTAAGAAGTAAAGAACATTCAAATGTACCTAAGAAGGACTAAGGAGATGTTCTTGGTGTATGGCAGAAAAGGACCTCCAGATCGAGGCCTTTGCTAACTCCAGCTTCCAGAGAGATAAGAATGACTCAAAGTCCATGTTAGGTTATGACTTTACCCTCAGTGGATGGGCGGTCTGTTGGAAGAGCTCCAAGCAGGACACCGTTGCAAACTCGACGTTGGAAACAGAGTAGTTCGCTGCATGAGATGCCGCAAAAGAAGCATTCTGGATATAGAAGTTATTAATTGAACTTAAGGCGGTTCCTTCCATTTGTTGGTCCAATAATTTAGTATTGTAACAACATACGGCGCTATAGCTTTAGGGAAGGAACCCAGGTCCCATCAGAGATCCAGACATATCTTGAGGCGGTACCACCTGATCAGGGAGATCGTTGATCCCAAGGGGATCGAGGTGAGGAGAGTAGATATGGAGAACAACACTACAGATCCACTCACAGAGTTCATCCCTCAGATAGTGTTCGAGAAGCTATTCGAGACCTTTGGTCTGCGATATGCCAGTATATGGCCTTAGTGCAAGTGGGAGATTGTTAGTGATATATGCCCTAGAGGCCATTATTGTATCATATTGGATTGTATATTACTTAATGGGAGGTCAGGATATACACGGATATAGTAACAGTCTTGCTCGAAATGGTAGTATGCTACCTGGTTTGTTTCGACCTCAATATGTGCATGTGTTTTCTTAGCATATCGCTTATACATATTGGTAGAGCCCTTAGGATCTTTGCTTGATTACCAGCATTGTGATGGCAGTCACACTAGTGGGGGATGGGTAGTCTATAAGCACATCCTATACAGGTCCCTAGTCGTAGGATTATCGAGACAGGGCATCGATACTCCACAGTAGACTAGTATATACGCTTCTCATCCCAGCAGAGGAGATGGTCTGTCCCACAGCCATCAGTACGTCGTACTGGAGATAGTATGCAGGTGCTCATTAGGTTATGAGTACACTGGACAGGACTCGTCAGGAACTGTTTTTGGGTATTATACCTATCGTCGAGTAGCAGTTCCTAGGTGACATGAGTACAGCTTACTCTGTCGACTTGACATTGCTACTTCGCCTTAAGTGTGTTCCTATTGTACTTTGATTACTACCCTACCATGGCTCAAAGGAGTCGTGCAAACAGGTAGTAGTTGGGTGCAGTCCCGAAGCACTTGGAGGCAGTGGCGGTTAGATAGGATTCGTCTCTCCCGGTATTGGGGGTTGATATCGCGCTATGTTCGGAAGGCCATTACACAAAGTCCTTGGCCAAGGAAAGCGAGATTTACTGGTAGGTATTCCTGTAGTTTCTTAGGGTGTATTGGGCTGCTCTCCAACATGACTTATTGCGCTATTAGGGGTCTGACGATTACTGCCCCCTAGGCCCGATATGCAATACTCTTATACGAACAGACCAGACTGTATAGAGATTGTCGCATTCAGGCTCAGTAGGTGTTTAGATGGGTTTTCCTTATCGGCCTTCTTATCGACATCTACCTAGGGACCGTTGCATGCAGCTAGTACCGCTACCCACTGCCTGCGTAGTGTCGATTCTTTAGAGTCCCACATAGAGAGTTTCCCTGCACTGGGCAAAAGGTGTATAGGCCGTTTGGTTTTACGGCAGGGCTTCGATCACTTACGTACACTTATGCGCGTATGATGTTCGGGCGGATAATACTAGTGGGCTTTGGTTTAAGCCAGATCCTAGTATTATATTGATGGATCAGTTTCATCTCTTTGTATTCGTGTTTCTCGAAAAACGAATGCGGGTATGTATATACGGATGAGAGGGGCACGGAAGGAGACACCTCATTAGGGTTTTGACCATTTACTTGATTAAAACAATTAAGAGGTGGAGGAAAGTATTTTTTATTTTTGTAAATGATAATTGAAGCATGGCTACTAGTTTTGACTACTTGACTTTATTTGACCATTTGACTTGGCTTGACCACTTGACTTGGTTTGACTCTTTGACTTAGATATTTTTGTGAGATATTTTGTGACCTAGATATTTTGACGAGATATTTTTTATTCCATGCTTGTGGTCATGTCAAGTTAGCCATCTCATTTTCATTTATCATTATCATTTATCAAAATCATTTCTCTTTCCTCAAGTGAGTTCTCAAGCTAGCTCTCTTCTTCTTCCTCATTTCAAAACCCTAAAAGCTCTCATGTGTTGAGAATCATAGGGTTTCACGAGATAAATAAATCCATCTTCATACTCTAAATCACCTAGGCCATCAAGTTTAGCAAGCTTGTTGCCCTAGTTACCTCGGTTTTGAGGTGGAGCTCGGACTATAGACTCTCGGGTGGATCGTCTTTGACTTGAGGAGGTCATCGAAGAAGCTACGATCCAGATCCATCCTTAGAGCCTACGTAGACAAGGAGGACAGCGATGAAGACCCGAAGGATATGTATCGTGAGGTATAACTTCGTATCCGAGTAGTTAAACCTCAAGTAGTTTTCTTGCTAGGGTTTATGGACGATCCTTTGTTCTGGTCGGTGTTGCGAAGCTCGTAAAAATCATTTCTTGCAAATTCTGCCTCCCCGTGAACACGTGGAATGCACGACATCGACTTACATCTTGTACACAGCATCGTATAAATTATAGATCCTACTGCCGAAGCGTAGGGTATAGTGCTCATGTGAACCCTCTCTTCATTAGTGTTGGGAGACATCTCCTTGTAGAGGGTGATTCCGTACAATGCGGGTATGTTACCGTGCTTGGAATCTTCCATACTAAATCTTTTTAGTACGGTCTCTATATACCTGGACTGCGAAAGTCCCAATAATCTCTTAGATCTATCTCTGTAGATCTTGATCCCCAGAATGTACGAGGCATCACCCAGGTCCTTCATGGAGATCCTTTGTGACAAGAACAGCTTGACCGATTGTAGCATAGGAATATCATTTCCTATCAAAAGAATGTCGTCCACGTACAAGACTAGGAATACGACAGTTCGGCCTACAATCTTCTTATAAACACATGGCTCATCTTTATTCTTGATGAAGTCAAATTCTTTTACTGTTTCATCAAAACAGATGTTCCAGCTCCGCGATGCCTGCTTTAATCCATAAATTGCTTTAAGCAACTTGCACACCTTCCTGTTGCTCCCACTGTCTACAAAACCTTCCGGATGATCCATATAAACGCACTCATCCAAACTGCCGTTTAGAAAAGCCATTTTTACGTCCATCTGCCAGATCTCATAGTCATGGAAGGCAGCAATGGCAAATAGGATTTGAATGGATTTGAGTATAGCCACTGGAGAAAAGGTTTCGTCATAGTCCACACCTGGTCTTTGACGAAAACCTTTTGCAACAAGTCAGGCCTTATAGGTTTCCACCTGCCTATCTACACCAAGTTTCCTTTTGTAGATCCATTTCCATCCAACGGGTTTTACCCCAGTTGGAGCAATATCCAAGGTCCACACTTTATTGGTGTACATGGACTCCATTTCGGATTGCATAGCATCCAGCAACTTATCAGAGTCCCTACTGATAATGGCCTGCCTGAAATTGGTAGGGTCATCTTCTTCCAAGATGCAATCCTCTCGATCCACGTCTATGAGGAAACCGTAGTTTCTCTAGGGCGGATGAGAAATCCTACCAGATCTGTAGAGTGGCTGGGGCTCTTCTGGGATCATTGAATTTTCTGGTTCTACCAAATCCTCAGTTTGAGTTTGTGGTTCTGATATTTCATCCAGTTCTACCGTGCTCCCACTTATTTCTTTTGCAAGAAATTTCCACTCTAAAAAAGTGGCGCGACGAGCAACGAACACCTTATGTTCCTCACTGTGGTAGAACAGATATCCTAGAGAATTTTTAGGATATCCCACAAACTTGCACAAAACTGACCATGCCTGTAACTTGTCCGGATTTTGTACCTTTATATAGGCCGGACAACCCCATATCTTAATACGTTCAAGATATGGTCTTTTACCACTCCATATTTCATATGGAGTCTTAGGCACTCATTTAGACGAAACCTGATTCAACAAGTACGCTGTTGTTTCAAGCGCAAGTCCCTGGAATGAAAGAGGTAACTCGGCATTACTCATCATGGAGCGAATCATGTCCAGTAGGGCACGGTTCCTCCGCTCCGATACACCGTTGTGTTGTGGTGTATACGGAGGAGTAAGCTGAGAGAGAATTCCATTCTCTTTTAGAAAGTCCCTGAATTCAGTGCTCAAGTACTCCCCTCCTCTATCGGATTGGAGGATCTTGATACTTTTGCCAGTCTGGTTCTCTACTTCGTTTCTGAATTCTTTGAATTTCTCAAAAGCTTCAGATTTGTGTTTCATAAGATACACATATCCGAACCTAGAGAGATCGTCGGTGAATGTGATGATGTAGGAGAACCCACCACGTGCATGTATAGACATTAGACCACAT